>OZ026515.1:21186427-22386427 GCA_964019695.1 Loripinus fragilis
TCATTCTGACCATGGGAAGATTTTAGGATTTATGTTCCCTTTATTCTGGTTTACACAATTTCTTTTGGTTTCAATACAAAGAACATAAGGTGTGCTCGACAAAAATACCAACATACGACATTTTTAAACTACTGTCGGTTATGAATTTTCAAAATATGTGCATTATGACATGCGATATTTAGCCATAAAAATTGGTGCCGCGTTGCTTTGCTTTCTAAACGGTTTTGGTAATGCTGTTCCGGTATTTATTTATGAGAAGCTTTAAACTCGGCCATCAATTGTATAATCACTGTACCAGAGTGTGGCCTACCAAATGGTACAAAATTATCTAATTTCATGAACTATTCTTAATGTTCTGCATACTTTTCCAAAGGTAAAAAGTTATATTTTCCACTGTAGTTTTGTGTTTTCTACTATACAAACAGTACATGTATTCACAATATTTTTTTTCGTGTTTACATCATAACATCCTCATGAAATTTATGCTATAATAAAGAAGAAAGATAGCTCTTTAAAATGATACCAAACATGAAATGATTTGTAAATCGGCTACTGAGAAAAAAAGACCATGCTAAAAACTTTTCAAATGCCCCTCGTATTTCACAGTTACGAGGTTTTAACAAAAATAATATAATATACTGCACATGTAAACGCCTTTCCCTACAAATTCATTGCACTATGGTAGGTACTGTAGCCCCAGAGATTACCTCAACTTCTTACCAACGTTCGAATACAAAAACATATTTTTTTACCCCCTTTATGCAATTGGGGTGCATAACGCATGAGGCATTATTAGACTGCTCCACCCGGAAATGGCTAATCCTTTATAAGCAGAAAATTAGAAAAAAAATGCATTACATTTAGCTTATTCCAAAACTTTTTAAAGCTGATAAATTGAGAAAACAAAGCCACACGCAGGTACACGTATAGGTATCGCCCAATTGTTTTTAAAGTATAGCTGTATTTAAAGGTATCCTAATAGTTACAAGATTTGTACCATAGCTGAAATATTTTTTTTCTTCAAAATGGACATACCTGTTGGATCACCGACCCCGTTGGTACAATCGTAATTCTCTGAAAAGTAAAATGAATACGTAGATTTTGATTATTAACCCATATAAACCTAGCGTTCTTTTGTTGGGCATCAGTAAACATTGCAAAACCAGATCAGACGCCAGGTTAGACGCCGCAAAACGCGACGTCTGATCAGGTTCTCCTCTGTTTACTTACAGAAGTTTCTTTAAAATTTTGAATAAAATGAAAAATACCACCCTACAACCCTAAAGTTGGAAATGGACTCGTCAAATTGATTAGGATGGGAAACGCATTTGGTATAAATGGGTTAAACGTGCAAGTTCCTATTAGCAAGTGGGAAGTAAGTGAAAGTAATTTTAATATATAGCTCTCATGTAAATATACACAATATACAACAGTAACATTATTGATCCCCCGCCTCGAAGATTGGGATTATAGGAATGCCCTTCGTCTGTCAGTCTGTTGGTCAGTCCTTCCGTCCGTCTGTAACACTTTTGTCTCCGCTCCATATCCCCTAAACCATCTGAATAATTTTCATTAAGTTTCTCTCCATAAGACGGTGTGCAGAGCATATGGACAAGCTACCTAGACTCAAGCTCATAGGTCAAGGTCATGGAATTTACCCTTGAATTTCGTGTCCGCCCCGTATTGCTAGATCCCTTTGGGCGATTTTCATTAAACTTCGACCAAATGTTCCTTTAAAAAAGCCAATGTGCATAACCTATGACTCGGCTATGCAGACTCAAGGTCAATATTGTAGCGCAGGGCGTATGAGAGAGTCCCAGTGAGGCGATTCTATTCTATTCCATACCGATTTACCGATTAGTTTTACAAAGAATTTACCACGCTAAAAACATTGCCCAAACTAAGGTTTGTTAGTTGTTTTCTTAGTTCATTATCATATATATAAACCCAACTCACTAGCACTCAGCCCATATTGTTGCAGAAGCCATAAGTTGTATGGAATAATCAAATATAGGTTCAATTATTCAGTGCACATTGATTCGGCAGGTACGTTATTTCGTACAGTGTATACATCGTAGGTTTCCGTAAGGGCTCGTGTATTATCGGGAGCTAGGTGTCTTCCGATTGGCTCTTGCATGTCTGTGACGTCACAAGGACTATATAAACATTCGTTTGCATTGCAAGCGATCAGTCTGTGGGTTAACATCGTGGGAGACAACAAAGGAGTTATTCAATAGTAAACCAGGGGTCGCAGGTTCGATTCCCGGCTTCTCCATAAAACCACTTTCGGTTGAGCCTTCGGGAGTTCCCGTCATATTAATAAACACACAAATCTTAAACCCTCCCGGCCCAGTACTGGTTTCTACCCATGGAAAAGCCACAAAAAGTTTTAGAAGAAGATAAGCAATTGGGACTTTAGGCACACTTAACTAGTGGCTTGGTTTCCGTGTTCTCTATTGATGGAATGCCGTCGTAGAGAGGTTGCCTTGCCACAAATATAAGCAAGCTTTGTTACCGGGTTCTCTACTGATGAAATGCCGTCATAGAGAGGTGGCAAAGCTAGACTTATTCAGATTGCCTGGGTCGTAGTTCTTGTCTTCTTGGGACTATTGGTATCAGACTGCCAGAGCCTGTACCTCCGTATAAAGAGGGTTTGAGAGTGTTCTCAGAATAGGGTGTTTTCATTAAGTAGCCTGAGAATAGGGTTTATCTCTCAGAATTTATATTGTATGTGTTTAATAGTTTCTTGACCCGTAATTCTTAAGTGATTCCTCATCATAAACCAATCACAATCATTTGTATCTAATCATAAGGCAAAGTAGCCAAAAGAAAAAATATATATCTACTTTGATCATAGTACTATCTTAATAGTTAATAGTGTGCACCTAAAGGCTCACAGCTATAGAGCCCTGGACACGCTACAAAAGTGGTGGCAGCAGCGGTGGGATCTCAGATAAAATCACCATTATCTCGAAATCCACAAAAATAATATGGCTCATAGTAGTATAGGGGGTCCTATGGCGCCACTGAGTGCGCCAATGCCCAAGTTGATGACTATGCTTGAGACTAGTCAAGCACAGGACAAATAACGTTACGGGAGCGTCAGCTCCATGATTTAGAAGCGCAGATGTCACGTTTTACAGTAGGTAAGACAGGACAAGAAACCCCATTGCTGAAGCGTAATGTAAGGCCAAAGCAATTGTTATCAGACATACCAAAAGGTAAACAGTTTGGTATAGGTGAACAAACACCCACTGCAAAAGGTCTCTCTGATGGACACCTAAAATGGTATCCAAATAAGCCTGAAGACAGAGATACAAAAGATCATATGAAAATTCAGCCTTCACAGTGGCCCATGCCATTTTCTTCAACCCCTAAAGCAGAGACTGGCGCATCCCAGAGTCCAGGTCTCATGACAGAGCAAAATATGACAGATGACATGGGGTCTAAGAAGTCACTGAATATGAAGATCAAGCCAGCCACATTCGATGGGTCTGGGAATTGGTTGGACTACAGAGCACATTTTGAAGTCTGTGCAGAATTAAATGGGTGGACAGAGAAGGAAAGAGGCATGTACCTTGCTGTATCATTAAGAGGATAGGCACAGGGTGTGTTTGGAAATTTTGCTGGTGGCACACACAACTATACTGAGTTGATTAAGGCATTGGAAGAGAGATTTGCACCTCCAAATCAAACAGAGCTTTATAGAGTTCAGCTACTTGAGCGAAGACAGAAGGCCTCAGAATCCTTGTCTGAGCTTGGTCAGGATATCAGACGCCTTACAAATCTGGCATACCCTACAGCGCCATCAGATTTAAGGGAAACATTAGCAAAGGAGCAGTTTATAGATGCTCTAGTTAGCTCTGACATGCGGCTGAGAATCACACAAGCAAGACCTGCTAATCTAAATGATGCAGTGCGCCATGCAGTAGAGTTGGAAGCATTCAATAGGGCTGAACGTCGGCATTTAGAGGGCCAAGGCTATATGAGAGTAACCTCAGAGAAGCCTTCTGAAGAAAACAGTGATTTTCAAAACAAGATGGAGACATTGCAGAAGGCAGTCACTGATTTACAAAAATCATTCAATGCATGGAAGGGATACAAACCAAGGTCTGAGAACAAAAGTAGGACAAACTCGAATAGGCAGCATAGATATCATAAACCACAATGTTATGTTTGTGGATCAGAAGATCACCTGAAACCTAAATGTCCTAGTTTGAAGAACAATGGTAAATTGAAGGAGTCAAAAGGTGATGAGACTCAGCAGAACAAGCAAGTTGCTTCAGTAAATGGAGGGTTATATGCTGATTGCAAGATTAATGGCATAGATACAGAATGCTTGATAGACACAGGTACTACACTATCAGTACTTTCACTGAAGGCATGGGACATTATAAGCCAGTCAAGTTCCCATGCCATTAAGCCTTTTAAAATGCAGGTTTTCACAGCATCTGGGAGTCAAATAGAGGTTAAAGGAAAGGCGTCAGTCACTATTGAGATTTGTGGCATACAATGCATAGTTGATATGATTGTCGCTGATATTGATAATGATGCCATCATAGGGTTGGACTTCTTGAAGAACAACAGTTGTAAGCTTGATATTGAGAATGCGACACTTACAGTAAAAGATAGAAGCTGTAAGTTAGGCTTAGCTGGCAAGTTGGGGTGTTACAGGGTAACAGTATCTGAGACAGTAGTGATTCCGGCAAGGTCTGAGGCTATTATTCAGGGCAAAGTCAGTGTTCCCATATTAAGGCAGAGTGACCTAGGAATGGTAGAACCAGCTCAGAAGCAACTTGGGACAGGAAATAGTTTGATAGCCAAAGCTTTGATATGTGTTAAAGACACAATACCTTTAAGGGTTGTTAATTTTGATAACGAAAAGGTTAATATCTATCCTGGGACACATATTGCAAATTTGAGTTTCGTGGAAAGCGTACAACCAGTTATTAAGAAGCAAGAGATACCATGCTCTTCAGAGGTTCCAAGTCACTTGCAAGACTTATATGAAAGAACAGCTCAAGGCTTGACACAGGAACAATGTAAAGAAGTTGCAAAGCTTTTGACAAAATATCAAGCTTCATTTTCTAAATCAGACTCTGATTTAGGCAGGACAGGGATAATAAAACATAAGATACCAACAGGGGATGCCCGTCCAATTAAACAACCCCTACGCAGACTACCAGAGCATATGCATGAAGAGGTCAACACACAAATTGATGATATGCTGCAGAAGGATGTTATACAACCTTCCTCTAGCCATAGTAATGGTGCAGAAGAAGGATGGGACCAAGAGGTTTTGTATAGACTAAAGGAAGCTCAATGATGTGACCAAGAAGGATGCTTATCCGCTTCCAAGGATTGACGACTCCCTGGCCCAGCTCGCCGGAGCCAAGTGGTTTTCATGTTTAGATCTAAACTCTGGATATTGGCAGGTTGAGGTCGATGAAGTGGATAGAGAGAAGACAGCCTTCATGTCTAGGAGAGGTCTGTTTGAATTTAAAGTTATGCCATTTGGCTTGTGCAGTGCACCAGCCAGTTTTGAAAGGCTAATGGAAACAGTTCTTGCCGGATTGAATTGGCAAATATGTTTAATTTATTTAGATGACATTATTGTCATTGGAAAAAGTTTCCATGATATGGTTGGGAATCTGGAGCAGGTGTTGAATAAGCTCCAGGGTGCTAATTTGAAGCTGAAATCACGGAAGTGTACATTATTTGCCAAAGAAGTAGAATTTCTCAGACATGTTGTTTCCGAAGCAGGCATTAAGACAGATCCTAGAAAGACTGCGGTTGTGAGTAACTGGCCAACACCAGACAATGTGCATGAAGTAAGATCCTTTATTGGATTTTGTAGTTACTATAGACACTTCATTCCGCAGTTTGCTGAAGTTGCCAAACCACTGCACTGTCTGACAGAAAAGACCCATCCTTTTGTATGGTCAGACCAATGCAAAGAAGCGTTTGAAAGACTTAAGAAGAAAATGTTTGAGGCACCAGTTCTGGCACATCCTGATTTTTCAAAGCCATTTATCATTGACACAGACGCCAGTGATGCAGCCATAGGCGCAGTGTTGTCTCAGAACATAGATGGACAGGAACATGCAATTGCATAGGCAAGTAGGACATTATCAAAAGCAGAAAAACGATATTGTGTTACAAGGAAGGAGTTACTAGCGCTTGTACACTTTGTGAAATATTTTCGCAACTATCTATACGGACATGAATTCACTGCTAGAACAGACCATGGATCGCTACGTTGGTTAGCAAATTTTAAGGACCCAGAAGGACAGCTAGCCCGTTGGCTGGAAACATTGTCATCATATTCCATGAAGATCGAGCACAGACCAGGCCGACTTCACAGAAATGCTGATGGGTTGAGTAGGATACCATGTAAGCAATGTGGACGAAGAGAAATCGATACAGATCCAAAACACACCATGAATTTGAATCTAGTCAATTTGAAGGATGATTCTAATATGACAAGTCTTAAAGACATTCAAGAGAAGGATGCAGAAATATCTCTTGTAAGGTCTTGGGTTGAATCTGGTGAAAAACCTGATTATAAGGAAATATCTAGTAGGAGCTACTTTGTAAAATCCTTGTGGAGCCAGTGGTCTAGACTTCAAATCATAAATGACTTATTAGTAAGACATTGGGATGTCTTAGGAACTGAGATTGTATACTGGCAAGCCATAGTTCCCCTTGGTCACCAAAGAGCCATCCTGAAATATGCCCATGACATAAAAGCATCAGGCCATCTTGGCATAAATAAGACAATGAGTAAGATCAGGCAGAGATACTACTGGCCAGGACTTCAGAATGATATTAAGTCATACATTGCAGGCTGTGAAAAATGTTCTAAAAGAAAAGATCCCATAAGAACCAAGGAAGCCCCAATGCAAATAGTTCGCAGTGGTTATCCTTTCGAAAGAATAGCAATTGATATTCTTGGGAAATTCCCAATCACAGAGAAAGGCAACAAGTACATTCTGGTGATTGGTGATTATTTCACCAAATGGACAGAATGCTTCCCAGTGCCCAACATGGAAGCAGTCACTGTTGCTAAAATTCTTGTAAATGAGGTAATAGCTAGATTTGGTATTCCCAATCAGATTCACTCTGACCAGGGAAAAAAATTTGAAAGTAAATTGTTCAAGGAGCTATGCCAGTTGTTACAAATAGATAAAACCAGGACCACTCCCTACCATCCACAATCTGATGGGATGGTAGAGAGGTTTAATAGAACCTTAGTGACAATGTTAAGCAACTTTGTAAATGACCATCATTAGGATTGGGATGAACTGATTCCGTATGTTTTAATGGCTTACAGAACGTGCGAGCATGAGACTACAGGCCTGACGCCAAACATGCTTACGCTCGGACGAGAGGTATCAACACCCCTTGATATAATGTATGAAATGCCTCATTCCATCAAATCAATACCTGTTCATAACTGGGTATGGCAGCTGAGAGAAAGGTTAGAATCAGCTCATACCTATGTTAGGCAAAACACAGGTGAGGCTATGAAAAGACAGAAAAATGTTCATGATAGGAAGGTGTCATATGAAACTTTTAAACCTGGAAATAAAGTTTATGTTTATTTCCCTGTTAAAAAGGTGGGACTTTCCTCTAAACTTACATCATTTTGGAAAGTTCCTTACACAGTGATAGGAAAACTTTCAGATGTTTTGCACAGGGTAGACTGTGGTAGAGATAACAAAGTTCAGATCATTTACTGTGATCGCATGAGGCTAGCTAAGCAGCAAGTGTTAGCTCATGAAAATCCTTTTGAAGAACAAAGTGTAGAAACTGAAGTATTTTCTGAGGATGAAGTATCTTCCAGAGTGAGGAAGCTTCTTCTGATGAAAATAGTACAGGTAAAAGGTAAAGGAAGAAACCAGTCTGGTCTAAAGATTATTATCTTTATCATTTCAGAGCAGACATGCCTTTGACAAAGACCATCCCTAGAAAGTACTCCCAGTGTGTGATTTGCAAGGAGCTTATTCATCGAGAGGAACTTCAGAGTCATATGCTAGAATGTGTTGCCAATAGGCATGAGTGTGATGAGTGCGGTTCATCCTTCAAGAAGGCTCTGTACTTAAACAAGCATAAGAAAAGGTTGCATGATAATAAGGAGGCATCTTTGTGTAGTAAGGACACAGAAGTGACAGATCAGGAAGATTGGGACAAGGACCCAGAAGTAGAAATTGAGGTCGACAGTCTTGAAAGTGGATGTGTCATAAGGAAGGCCACACAACCTTTACCCGTGTCGGCACCAAAGAAAGCTAAAGTAGAGACTGTAACATCAGGATCCTTGATAAAGCAGGCAGATAGTAAGCATAGGAGTCCAGAACAAAACGTGCCAGAAAAAAAGAGAAAGAGAAGAAAATGGAGGTTCATTGAAAAAGACTGATAAGTGTGTGTTAGAGGATACAGAAGTTAGGGAAGACGGGGATGTGGTTTACAAACTAACCAAAAGGCTGAATGGTGAAGCCCGGATGAATTTAAGAGACTTAATTCCCGATGGAAACATAAATTCATCCAGTGTTGAAATTTGCCTTAAGGGAGAAGCCAAGGTTGAGCAAACCTTTAAGCATCTGCAACAGGATTAATAAGGAGTTTTAAACGTGAGGATGGTGTCTCTATGTCTAGGCAAGACAAGATTTTGAGTCACATACGGCCCTTTTGTGCCATTTGATTTCAGTATAAGGAATATACTGAGCACTATGAATTTAGCAATGCCATATTGAATATGGACATTGTGTATTAATAAAGAAAATATGAGAGTTCCATAAATATTGTTTTATGTTTTAATTAAATTTTCACATATTGGCTATCGAGGTCGATTGTTCCTCGGAGGCGTGGGTAATGTAGCGCTGGCGTATGAGAGAGTCCCAGTGAGGCGATTCTATTCTATTCCATACCGATTTACCGATTAGTTTTACAAAGAATTTACCACGCTAAAAACATTGCCCAAACTTAGGTTTGTTAGTTGTTTTCTTAGTTCATTATCATATATATAAACCCAACTCACTAGCACTCAGCCCATATTGTTGCAGAAGCCATAAGTTGTATGGAATAATCAAATATAGGTTCAATTATTCAGTGCACATTGATTCAGCAGGTACGTTATTTCGTACAGTGTATACATTGTAGGTTTCTGTAAGGGCTCGTGTATTATCGGGAGCTAGGTGTCTTCCGATTGGCTCTTGCATGTCTGTGACGTCACAAGGACTATATAAACATTCGTTTGCATTGCAAGCGATCAGTCTGTAACTGTTCTTCCATGGGTTAACATCGTAGGAGACAACAAAGGAGTTATTCAATAGAAGAAGATAAGTAATTGGGACTTTAGGCACACTTGACTAGTGGCTTGGTTTCCGTGTTCTCTATTGATGGAATGCCGTCGTAGAGAGGTTGCCTTGCCACAAATATAAGCATGCTTTGTTACCGGGTTCTCTACTTATGAAATGCCGTCATAGAGAGGTGGCAAAGCTAGACTTATTCTGATTGCCTGGGTTGTAGTTCTTGTCTTCTTGGGACTACTGGTATCAGACTGCCAGAGCCTGTACCTCCGTATATAGAGGGTTTGAGAGTTTTCTCAGAATAGGGTGTTTTCATTAAGTAGCCTGAGAATAGGGTTTATCTCTCAGAATTTATATAATTGTATGTGTTTAATAGTTTCTTGACCCGTAATTCTTAAGTGATTCCTCATCATAAACCAATCACAATCATTTGTATCTAATCATAAGGCAAAGTAGCCCAAAGAAAAATTATATATCTACTTTGATCATAGTACTATCTTAATAGTTAATAGTGTGCACCTAAAGGCTCACAGCTATAGAGCCCTGGACACGCTACAATATCACACTTCAAGGTCATGTGATTTACCTTCACTAGACAACATATAACACACGGACAAATAGCCTCATTGGCAAATGGTGATAATTCCTAGATAACGGAAGACATCGACAAGTGTAAAATACAATCATATATCAAAGGACTGTCTCAGTTGATAGCGAATTGCTTATAGCAGGGACAGAAGCGATTGAAGAAATACACGAAAGACATCTCCCACCATGTCAAAATTGTTGATACATAACTGATTGATACAATAGCTGTGGGCATCACGATCAGTACAATGGAACCTATTTTTTCTATTTTCACTGCTTACAGCCATACTAACAACATCCAGAGCACTGGAGCAATATTGGTTTGCCTTAGCCCATGCGTGTGTCTGAAGAAGAAATGGCTAAAATGGACAAATATAGAATAAAGAAGAAAGCTGAACAAAATGTCATCTTTGGAATATATAATTAATCTGGGTCCTTGCGATGTTGTGCTTGTTTGTACCTTCAGAGCCAGGGGAGAGTGACTTTTTAAAGATCAATAGCTACAAGAGCACCCATCCTGCTAGTTAACGGTTTGCAATCATAATGGCTTTGGAATATATTGATTTAAAAACAAAGATGATAAGAATAAAGCATGTGATGTAATCTATAGATTCCCACTGAGCTTTTGGGATTCTGACATTAACATTTGTGGTAAAGGAATGAATCCCATCAAGTTGTGCTAGCTGAAATAAAAATAAATGTAAGAAATTCAATGCTGAGCTCAACTGAATCCATTGAAATGCAAATCTTTTAGCATATGTAATATATTCTGTCATAAAATTGAAAAATTATACTACGGATTATACCTCTTGTAGACACGTGGCGATATGGATTATCATGAAACTTGAGAAAGCCATTTTGGTGTGGAGCATTGTGTTCAAGTTTTGTAATTGCTTGACTTAGAGACTGGGCATAACAAAAATGGCATGAGTACATTAACAAAGGGCATTAACATACGAAGGCATACTTACACAATTTACAGACTGAACATCATGGAATCGTCTTTTGACACAAACAGAGGGTAATAACTTCGGAAGCTATATGGACCATTCAAACAACAGCAAGATATTCTACTACTTGACATTATGAACAGCTTTCACAAGGCGTCTGTGTATATACTGACGTCAACTAAAAATGCCTCACTCATTATCACTGATTTCTTAGCGATGATATACAAAAATGAACAGCCATGTACTGCTTCTTTATATAGAGGTTTAGCGATGTTGAAAAATGACTTTGATTTGAAATGCAGGTGACGCATTATTACGATGACGTCATAAAGGCTCAACGTACACATGACGGCAATATGCATCAATCGCTTATAATTTCAAATTGATTTTGCACCCAGTTTGTGCCGTTATTTTTCGCTAAACAATGAACAAATTTCGAATTGTTATTTCAAACAGTTGTGTTTGGGAGTAATACCTTTATGAAGATATGACGTCATTATAAAAACAAAATGTAAGGTCCGTTTACGAAACTTGCCAACATCCTCGTTTTGATTTAAGTATTGAAAAATGATAAGGGGGTACATTAGGTATATATAGGGGCTCTTACATGGTATGGGAAATTAACATGGGAGTCTGCCCTCGCTTGGAAATTTTATAATATTATGGTATGACTTGTATATTTATAGTGCATTTGAGTTTTTATGCAATTCCATTGCTAATTTATGACGTCATGAATAATATCACTATAATACCTTAGGGTACCCAGTTATAATCATTTCTAAAGTAATTGACATATCATGTAACGGGCGGAGACATGTTTTATTAAATACCTATATCATTGATAAGTTCGTTGTTACTTAAATGGCTTTGTATGTATTAGGATATTGGGTGGGCGTTCATTTTAATGGCATGGTACCCCAATTTTCAACTGTAAATTTTATATTCAGTCAAATTTGGAATTAAAATTTTTACACGTTGCGGTCTTTGTCAAGATACCATTTCAACATACAAACTATCTATGTATTTAAAGAATATGTAGACCAAATTTCATGAAATTTAAGGACCAGTAACATATTTTTTAACTTGATGTAAACGTATAGCCCTAATTCATCGAAATGTAAAAAAATACAATATTTATGTTTCAGTGTAAAACATGCTTGAATACTTGCTTCGTTTAAATCATCGTGCTAGTATGTTTATTGGTAGAAGTTGATATGTTCAGTGTTTTTTCCCTATTATGGATTGGCAAAAGAAAAAAAACAATATTTTTTGATATTAAGTGCCACAATTATTATTTAATGAAGTGCTTACAAAATTATATTAGGCAAAATGATACAAAATGGTTACACCATATTTACCACATCTTGTTTCTAACGTAAAAACTACATCTAACCAATGTTACACTTTATAGGCAACATTATTAAGAATTTTAATTCATACAGAAGAGAAACCTTATGACAAGTCAGTTCATACAGGAGAAGGGCTTTATATCTATGATTTTATAATTGTAAGCCTCATTAATAAATCTGGTTCGCACAAATATCCCCCTGTCAGACCTTTTGGTTAAAATTAACCATTTTGGTCACAGAGAACTCTTGGCTTCAAAGGAATTGCTTATTTAATGCTTAAATCTTCTCTGTTCATTCTGTTTTTTGAAACTGATGCTTATTTCAACCAAATAGCAACATTTCAATAGCTGGCAGTATATTCTAGGCATACAGTTTCGTTTTTGGACCTCACTTATTCACGTAGAACACTGTTCTATGGTACATTTGATAAAACTCTGTTACACTTTATCCTGGTCACGGCACCAAACTTTGCTTCCTCTAGTTCAGATGGGATGTAAAGGAAATATTTGGTCTTCTTGTTTTCACACGTTTATCGTTTGGATATTATGTTTCTTAAACAATATAATGCAGGACTTGAGGGAGTGATACACATTGTCTTGGCCCCGAAGTGCCATGACATAGGGCCATGACCTTTTGCATTTCTGACCATCGAATCATTTAAATTGTCTAAACATGTCTTTCTTTAAGAAAAGTGGAAGTAGATTTAAAAACAACCTCCTTATGTCGAGTTATTGATTCAATTCAACTAAATAATTAATTTTCCTAAAACTGATCTATACATATAAGAGGTAGGAAATGACAAAGTTACCGTTTTTGGATTTTCATGATGTTTGGCTCAGATCAGCAGGATATATATGGCATGTTTTTGTGAGAATATGATATCTTGACAAAGACTAAAACACATCTGTCTTTTGAATTGAATTTTGAATGTTTTGTAAATTTTTGGAAAAAAAACAACATCGGAATTTTATAATCACTTCTTCTGAAAACGTAAACCATAATTTAGCCAAATTGTTTCGTGGAATTAATATAATGTTTATGGTATTTTAGATTCAATCAAGATGAAAAATCATAGAAATAAACAAGTATATAGATTTAGGACATGGCAATTTAGAGACAGGTACCACCGCAAAGGTTGAGTACGTCAGGGTTGCTTCCTAAGCCTTATTCTTAACTATCTAACTCGATAAATATATTTTCATAGTTCTTATATAATGAGTTAGTAATATGCAAAGTTTAAAGAAAATCTATGCGTGGGCACAGATGAAAGTACCCTTTACGTCATTTAAGATGAGTTGTAACGCCCAATGGCCAGTCGTTGGTCTACGGTCACGTCATCCAAAACGGCCGTCTGGAACACGTGCCAGGTTGCGTTTCCTCAGGTATCGTCGCTGGTGGTTAAAGACTTTTGCAAATGATTCGTAATAATGTTTTCACCCGCTTTGAAAGTCATGACGTTTAAGTTTTACTGAAATGCATGGTGAAAAGTTGGGCGGGGTAAGTTGTTTCGTTCAGCCGACGCATACAAACATTGTCTGAACATTATAAACGCAATTTTGGTAACATAGAGACGGTTTTACAATGTCAACGGATTGGGTCTGGAAACAAAACAAATGTGGCTAAAATGTTGTGTCACACGAAACTGGTGACCCCTGTCTCAAACTGAGGTCGTTTTCTCAGCCTAAAATATTCTTTTAGCAATGCTGTTTTCATGAGATATGCTTGACTGATAAGATGTTATAATGCACGTTTACTTTTAGATAAGGTTGGCGCCGGAGACTGGTTTAAGCCCTCCAGTAAAATATTTTACTGACCGTTCCAAGGCGGTACTTCTTTTGTGGATCTTTTATGATTTTGTTCTATCTTGTGTTTGCTATGTCTTTGTGCGCGTCTGTTTATATGTGCTTAGTGGTCACCTGCTGGGAAAGGGCTGACCTCTTGGCTCTCGTTTGTGGTGTCTGCTGTGAGTTTGTAATTCCCCATTGGTATTCTGGGTCAGGTGTGGTACTTAATTGTATCGATTCCTGATCTTTGCACCCTTACTTACTTTTTTTTTCTTGACGTCAGTATATGTGCCTTGTGGTCAACTGCTGGGAAAGGGATCTTGGTTGTGGTGTCTAACTGTTTGTTTGTCACTTTCCTATTGGTATCCTGGGTCAGGTGTGGTACTTGATTGTATCGGTTCCTGATCTTTGTACCCTTACTTACTTTGATCAAAATTATTTGACTTAGAAACTGTCAAAACTGAAGTAATTTTAACAAACAAAAGTATTAAATCATGAAGGTGTAGGTAGTATTATAAGAATCTATCATACGTGTGAGGGTGGGATAAGATAATACTTTCCAAGGATCACGATTTGACATTACTAGGCCATGTAATGGAGCTAGAAATCTACCGATTGGATTGAAGATTCATCATTGCTCCTACTTAGAGTGTTTGGGGAGGGCAGCTAAACCTCTGGAGAGACTGTGCTTTTGCTGTATTTATAAAAAGCTCATATAGGTGCTGATATGGGTTGACCACCATTTCTATAATTTCAGCCAGCTCATTAGATTTTTGTGCTTATACTATATGCGTAACGCCATCCTTTAAAAAAACATGCATAGCTATGTAATGGAGTCCAGAAATTGGCTTGATGATTCACCATTGCTCCTACGTAGAGTGTTCGGGGAGGGCAGCAAACCCTCTGGAGAGACTGCATTTGCAGGTTGAGACTTTGCTATTGTCACTTGAGATAAGGCAATATGAGCCATGACATGAGATTTCAAACAATGTGGTATGTGCGACCAGCAAAGCCTCAGATCAGCCTGCGCATACGCGCAGTCTGATCAGAGCCATTGCCAGTCGCTTGAGTATTTTATGAGTGTTAAGCTACTGACTGAACATAATTTGAAGCTTCTAACCTTAAAAGGAGGCTGGACAGGCTCTTCTGAGTATACACTTGTCAAAACACCACATTGTTGGAAATCACATGTCGTTGCTCATATATAATGTGCTGTCTGATATATAATCGTACCTTGGTCTGGGTTTGCAGAATCTATTCGAAATACAAATACTCCGGGATCTGAGTCACACGTCTGTTTCATCCTTGGTAAGTTTTCAACCGCCGAAGTTTCGGAGATACATAGCCATGAGTAATTTATGTCATCACCAGCATTTACACCGATCTATTGATATAAAGATCATTGTATTCAGCAACACACTGGCAAATGTATACGTCGATTTGGTGGTATTTACGCGTATTGCCGGTACTTCATAGACCGGAAGTGGTAGATATTGGTGTTAATACGCGTAAATACCACCAAATCGACGTATACATTTACCAGTGTGAGCAAGTGGAATGACTAGTGAAATGGTCGGAAATTGGAAAAGCTGTGTTGTTGTACATCTCAATACATGTGTCTGTATTCGTTTCAGTTTCATGCACTGCAAAATGTTCTTGACAGAAATATGTGTATCTAACAGACATTTGATGCACTTTATGTTCTTTACAGTTGAATTTGGCATTGTGTCAAATCATCCAATTTACTAGAGCATCTAGCCATGTTGCTGATTTCAACACTTGCAATAAACTGTTAAAGCTGCATATTCTGTAACTTTTGATCTTCTAATTTTAGAAATAAAGTTTCTATTTTTCAAGAATACAGTAAAAATACTCAAATTCAGGTAAACATTTTACCATTTTCGTAAATTTTAGCAAATTATCTCTATCAAAACAACAGCTTTTATGTTAAAACTCAACTGTCTAGAATTATTGGAGGGACGTAAATAAATACAAAGAAGAGAAAAACATCTGTTTTATAAGATAATTCACTTTTCTATGCAGTTTTCAGCTGTACTGAACATTTTAATTATGAAAACATAACTTAGTTCTATTTTTACAAATGATTTAAAAAGAAAAGATATTTTTTTGAAAAATGTTCATAGTTACAGACCTAGTCTCTTTAACTAAGAAACTTCATAAAAAGACTATCGTTATAATTAACTTCGCAAAACTTTTTCTTAATTTTATAGCCAATACTATGATGTGATACTTAAATTCCATGTTGGAATTAAATCTCTCTTATGCCAGGGACTTTCTGAACCAGAGATATATGGCGACTTAGTGTATAAACCAAAGAAAATTGTCGTCACTAATAAAATCCCAATAGACTCATACTGGAAGAGATGTTGTGACCACTCAAGTGCCTTCATTTTTGTGCCCCAAAGGAACTTTGTGAGGCATATACATTGAAGCAAACTTATAAACGAACACTTGACAAACCCATTTTTTCTGACTAAGTTTCCAATAATATTGAATGAGTTTTAACCTAATCATGAGCATTTCAATGGAACAAAGTTTATAAGTGTTTTGGGGATAGGTTTCATTCATTTTACATTTTCGGGTTCAAAAAACATTGATTTTTACATTTTTTTGGGTTCAAAAATGTAAAAATCAATGTTTTTTGTGAAAACAAATATTTGGGGGCATTTTATCAAATCAAAGTGCAGGTGTGTACGAACTGGTCCAGGGTGACTTAAAAAACCAAACGTTTGACGTTTGATAAACGGCAGAATTTTTTACGTCTCTTTAAAAACTGAAAAAAACATCAAATTTTTCAAGATTTCTGAAAATCGACCATAGCACATAACGTGTGCTATGGACGATTTTTCAGAAATCTTGAAAAGCATTATATGCGTTTTATTTCATATGAAAATGGAAGACAAACACCAATAGGACTCGATCCATCTATTCTGCGGACGTAAATATTTCACGACTATTCCACACTTCCCGTTTCAAAGTTAAATTTTAACAATAAATTTTGTGGCATTTGTCAAAGATTTTTTACTTTTAAAACACACAAAAAACAGTGACATCTAGTAAAATGAATAATCACTGAAAATGACAATGCCGTGAAGCAGATAATAAAGCATACAAAGCAGTACAAAGTTTTACCTAAAGTGCAAGCTTTAAGCCAAATTTATTTCATAAGGCTGCTCATAGGGCATGTTTCCATGTTATTACGGAAAATAAATGACAAGTCCGATTGTGTCAATTTTTTTTATTCATAATCTTAAATCGCGACAGTCATACCATCTTCAAACAATCAAAAATGTAATGGAATATGTTTCTGTTGAATATTTAATAATGATACGAAAAGTGTTAATTTTTTAAATTAGGGTACCTTTATTCGGATTTGGTCTGTGCAAGACGAACGAGACATTTTTAAATGGTCACGGCAAGGCGTTGGTTTATTTATGGAAACAAACTTTGGTATAACAGATTTTTAGTTTCTGAACTAGCATAAAATATGCAATGTGTTCGGTTATAAGTTTGCTTCAGTGTAGTCATCACACTGTCGGTCTGTCCTTCCATCCATCAGTCCGTCCATCATCGTGTCTGGTGCATATTTCCTATATTCGTTGAGGTTAGAATTCCAAATTTTATTGGGTGGATGCATCTATGGATGGCAAAGTGTCGCAGACCATTTTTTGGTCGCTGTGACCTTGACCCTGACCTCTGACCTAGTTTTTAGAAAAAACCGTGTCTGGAGCATAACTCTCATATTATTTGAGGAAGGAATCCCAAATTTGTGTGTGGATGCATCCTGGAATGACAGAGTGTGGCGTACTATCCTTGGGTAACTGTGACCTTGATCTTGACATCTGACCTAGTTTCTAGAAATTGCATTGAGTCTGGTGCATATCTTCTATTTTCTTGAGATAGGAACTCCAAATTTAATGTGTAAATTTATCTGAGAATGGCGAAGTGCAACATACCAATTTCGGGTCACTGTGATCTTGGCCTTGACCTCTGACCTAGTTTTAAGAATTATTGTGTGCAGAGCATATCTCTTATGTTATTTGAGGTAGGAATCCCATTTGATGTGTGTATGTATCTTTGGATGGTAGAGTGTTTTGTACCATTATTTGTCACTGTGACCTTGACATTTGACCTAGTTTTAGAAAAATGGTGTGTGGAGAATATATTCTTTGAGGTAGGAATTCCAAATTTGGTGCATCATAGGATGGAAAAGTGTCACGTACCATTTTTTGGTCACAGTGACATTGACCTCTGACCAAGTTTTAAGAATTATTTTGTCCGGAGCATACCTCATGTATCATTTGAGGTAGGAATCCCTAATTTGGTGTGTGGATGCATCTTGGGATGATAGAGTGTCATGTTCCATCTTTAGGCCACTGTGACCTTGACCTCTGACCTAGGTTTTTGAATAATCGTGTCTGGAACATATCTCTTATATTGTTTGAGTTGGAAATCCCATATTCAGTGTGTGGATGCATCTTGGGATGGTTGAGTGTCATGTACCATTTATGGGTCACTGTGACTTTGAGTTGACCTCTGACCTCGTTTTTAGAATAATCGTGTCAGTAGCATATCTCATATAATATTTGGGGGAGGAATCTCTAATTTTGTATGGATGCGTCTTTGGATGCTGATATATCGCGTACCATTTAAGGTCACTGTGATCTTGACATATGACCTAGTTTCTGGAATAATTGTGTCTGGAGCATATCTCATCTACTATTTGATGTTGGGATTCCATATTCGGTGTGATGATTCCTATTGGGATGGCGGAGTGTAGCATACAATTTTTGGTCACTATGACCTTGACTTCAGGCCTCATTTCTAGATTGTTCGTGTCTGGAGCATAACTCCTATATTACAGCTAAGTTTCCTTAAATGTGTCTTATGTTAGACCAATTTTCTTGGGGCATTCGTCACGTGACCGTGACATTTTTTGTTAGATGATGGATCATCCTTATTCTCACAGATAACTAGGACACTTATAAAAGCTTGATTGAGTTTCAATTGCGGCCAGATCCCATCGCCGAATATGGAGTAAGCTGCCCTCGAGCGTCTAAAAATCAATGTATAATGTTGTGACCACTCTACCGCTTTCGTTTTTGATTGAATCTTTTTTATTCTTGCAGGTAGCAAGGGCAACCAAAACATTTTAGATGGATCAAAAATTCAGCAAGATCGGACCAGGGACTGTGGAGTTAACTGCCATTGAGTGTCTGGAAAAATTCCCATAGACTCAATATAGGTGAAATGTTGTTAAGACTCCAGCGCCTGTATTTTTGCGCTGATCTTCTCTATTCTTGCAGGTAACAAGGACAGCCATAAAAGCGTGGATGAGTTTGAATTTCTGCCAGATCCCAGCACCGACTACAGCGTTAGCTGCCATTGAGCATCTGAAAAATCAATGTATAATGTTGTGACCACTCAAGTGCCTTCAGTGCCTTCAAACTTGATTGCATGTTTTTTCCTTTTTGCAGATAACGAGGATAACCATAATATCTTGGATGTGTTTGAAATTCTACAAGATCGGACCAGAGACTACAGAGTTAGCTGCCCTTGAGCATCTTGGAAATCGATGTATAATGTTGTGACCACTCTAGTGCCTTCATTTTAGTTGACCTGAGCCAAAGGCTCCCGGGGAACTTATAGGATGGGACGTGAGCTGACTTCCGTGTGTTTGTGTGTCTGTCTGTCAGTCCGTTCACACTTTCAAACATGAATATCTCTGTGACCAAAAGGCGGATTGAAATCAAACTTCATCTGGAGTATAATCTGGAGCATCCTTGGGATGGGGAAAGGCTGCATAGTGTTTTGGGCCAGATCGGATCTGAACTCTGGTTTTTATGGCATCAGATAGCTCCCATAGGGTTATAATTTGGGAAATATTGTAAGCACTCTCGTTTCTCCGTTTTTGATTGGATCTTTTTCATTCTCTTCTGGAAAATTCACATATACTTATAGTGGGGGAAATGTCTTAAGCACTCTCTGCCTTCATTATGGATCGATATTCATTATTTTGCAGATAACAAGGACAACCATAAAAGCTTGTATGATTTAAAGTTCTGCCAGATCCCACCATACCAACTCATTGAGCGTCTGAAAAGTCAATGTATAATGTTTTGAGAACTGTAGCGCATTCTCTTTCGATTCGATCGTCTTCAGTTTTGCATGTAACAAGGACAGCTATAAAATACTTGATGTGTTAGAAATTTGGCAAGATCGGATCAGGGTCTGTGGTGATAGTTGCCCTTGAACGCCATATACTTATAATGGGAAAAATGTTGTGAGCACTTTAGTGCGTTCATTGTTGGATGGATCTTTATCAGTCTAGCAGCTAACGAGAACAACCATAGAAGCTTGGATGAGTTTGAATTTTCGACAGATTCACTCACCAACTACTGAGTAAGCTGCCATTGTGCGTGTGAAAAATCAATATATAATGTTGTGAGCACTCTAGCGCCTTCAATTTTGATTAGATCGTCTTCATATTTGCAGGTTAGAAGAACAACTATAAATTAATTCTTGGATGGGCTTGACTGGACCCACCGTGGCTCAACTTGAGGTTTTCTTTAGCTCTGACTATCTGTGAGTCATGAGTCCTTTTCTTTGTTTCATCATGGAGTGTTAATTTGATTAGAGTGTTTTCCATGATGATACATTTCTTGTACTTCAACAACAGCAGAATCTAGGGCGAAGATTTGGTACCAGTAAAATGCATTTAAGCCCCCCAGTGGCTTAGGCTGCTGTCCGTTCTAAGGCGGTGGTTCTGTTGTTGTTGACTATTTGTTTATTGTTACTCCCATTGTGGGAGTCTGTAATTGTTCTATGTTTTGTTGTACGTTACTTTATGTCCATTCTAGTATTGCAATCATCTTGGTGGGGAAGAGAGAGCTGATTGCTTCGCTTAATTTGTCTTCCTGGTGTCTCGTGATGGTTGAGTGGCTCTTCTTCGCGGTGCCACGGGGTTGTCTGCAGTTTGTGATTGTGGTATTTCCTGATCATACTTACTATTTTGAAATTTGACTAGATCGTAACATGGTCTGCGGAGTTAGTTAGCTGCCCTTGAACGTCTGAAAAAAAATCCAATAGATTTATAATGGGAGAAATGTTGTGACCACTGTAGCGCATTCATTTTTTAATGGATCTTCCTTATACTTGCAGATAACAAGGACAACAATAAACCCTATGATGGATCTGAATTTCGACCAGATCCAAATGCTGACTAGGGAGTTAGCAGTCCCTTAAGCATCTTCAAATTGATATTAAATATTGAGGCCACTCTACCGCTTTCATTTTTGATTGGATCTTCTTCGTCCTTGCAGGTTTTTTTCCCCAGAACAATCATCCACTGGAACGCCCTCCCTGCTAACATACCGACCCTTCCCACCCTGGCACAGTTTAGCGGTGCTGTCTGCCCGGTAATTCATGTGTCCCCCGAAATACCAGCTTCTGTTTTATCTTTTATCTAAACTAACACTCCTTCTCGCACTGTACAAACTCATCCCACCGCCTTTTCTATAATTTTTGTTTCAACTACCCTGCTAACACAAAAACGTTTTGAAAATGTTTTAAAAACGTTATAGATAACGTCACATAACGTTTTTATGGGACGTCTGAATGACGTTAAAATGGCAAGTTTTTGTACGGCCTAATAACGTTTTATGAAGACGTTATGGAAACGTTATATAATGTTATTATAACGTTATCGTTTTGTCTATTGAAAACATTATTGGAACGTTTTCCAAGACATTCTGGGGATATTTTATTTTTAAATACGCAGGTAGAACCTGCAGAGTCTGCTTATTAAGCAAACATTTAAAACAAAGTATATCCAACATGTTAGCGGTACATTAACAACTTTAAAGCAAGTCCAATTTCGTTATGTAAAGGAAAACACTCCTCAAAATTATCAAGACTGTGTCAGTCTTTGTTCTCAAAACCACGTGTTTAAATTGGTGGGAAAGAACAACTGGTGGATTCGGATACAAAACATATGATAAAGATGGATACAGTGGAGTGTGTGTACAAAACGTATTTATCACAATGGCAAATTAAATTAGAATACGAATAATGAATAAGGTTTTGTTACTTAAAAACACATTTGAAAAAATGCGAAACTCAGATATGGTTAGTCAAGAACGTCTTTTGAACGCCAATATGACGTTTTTTGTTTTTTTTTCTTGATAAAACACTATTAATGGCCCCTTCCGTGCAAATAAACTCGTTTCTATATGATTTTAGACTTTGTTTTATAAATCAGAACATTGTTCTAATCATTGTTTAATCTAATGGAGGCTACAACATAATTTTGAGAAAGTACACATTACTGACGTGATAATAATGTTGTTAAAACGTTGCACTCGAACATTCGAGAAAAATTTATATAAACATTTTAAACGGTCTTACAAACGTCGCTTAAAAGCTTTTTTATCAGATACTTCGATTTTTAAATTACTACAAACGCTTTTTTGTGTATTTTAGCACGATTTAAAAGAACATGCGATTTTGTCTAAATAGTATAAGAAAAATTATAATCAGAGTTACGTCTTCGAAACGTTATCAAAACGTTAGGTCCGACCAAACCATTTTGGGACCTTTTGCAAACGTTACATTAACGTTATGTGTTAGCTGGGTAACCTCCTCAGCACTTGGTATACCGGAATACCCGTCTGACGTCCCTCCGGGGGTTAAGCCGTATTGGAAGGTAATGAGGACAACCATAAAAGCTCGAATTAGTTTAAATTTCGGCCAGATCCGACCTATGACTGAGGAGTTATCTGTCATTTCGCGTCTGGAAATATCCCTATAGACTTACACTAGTACAAATGTTGTGACCACTTTATCGCTTTCGTTTTTAAATGAATCTTTCTCATTCTTGCAGATAACAAGGACAACAATAAAAGCTTGGATGACTTTTAATTTCGGCCAGATCTCATAACCGACTACGGATTTAGCTGCCCTAAATTGATGTATTATGTTGTTGCCACTCTTCCACTTTCATCTTTAATTGATCTTCTTTCTTGATGATGATGACAACCATAAAAGCTTTAATTGGTTGGTGGGTGCCTGATGCTTGTCTTTGGCTGGGCTCACCGTGACTCAAATTGAGACCTTTAGCTCTGACTATCTGTGAGTCGTGATCTATTTTCTTTGTTTATCATTTGTGTTAATTTATTAATACTATTTCTCTTTGATAATATATTGTATTAGTTAGGAAGCCTTTATGTGAGCTAAGCATTTTTGTGCTTTAACAGCAGCAGAATCTAGGGCGAAGATTTGGTGATAGTAAAATGCGTTTAAGCCCCTGGTTGCTTAGACTGCTCTTCGTGTTAAGGCAGTGCTTCTGTTGTTGTTGATTCCTTGTTTTTTGTTGCTCCCTTTGTTTGTTGGGGTTCTTTTTGTCCTTGCTTTTTACTCACTACTTAGTGTCCTTTATAGTTTGGCAATCATATTGATAGTAAGAGAGAGCTGGTTGCTTTACTTTATTTGTCTTTCTGATGTCTTGTGACTGTTGGTCCCGTGTGTCTCTTCCTCGCGGTTCAGTTTGTTGGTCTGCGGTGTGTGATAGTGATATATCTTTATCATACTCACTTATATTTTCAGCCAACTGATTTGATCTAGTTGATTTATTATCTATAGCCCAGTGACCATTCGACGTCATCTGAACGTGACGATGACGTTCCCAGGTAAAACGTGTTTAAGGCGCGATCGTCACCCCAAAAGCGTTACATTTTGAAAACGTCCAGAACCTTTAAATTTCATTTTCAAAACGTGCAGAAGACTAATTAAAGACTCTACGTGAACACGTTTTTGTAACGTTTTGTTAAGTGTTCAAGACGTTTTTGTAACCCCATACCTGCTGTGGAACATTGCAAATCTGTAAGGAAAACGTTTTAAAAGTTGTAACTGTCTTTCTATATACGTACCCTGAACGGGATGGAGACGTTTCCACTAACACTATCGAAACAGTTCCATATAACACGTGTTCGTCACTAACAAAGCGTTACAAATTGAAGACGTCAAATACGTTCGCGCTTTAGTTTATAAAACGTGTTGAAGACCTAGCGAAACCCTTGCACGAGGAAGAGGACGCTTTTATACCGTTTTGATTCGTGTTTAAGACGTGATGGTTATCCCAAAACAATGACGTCTTCGTTTGGTGTTCAAGCTGTGTTCAAAACTGCATCAAAACATTATAAATTTGCAATGAACTCGTTTTAAAAACGCGTGCTAGTGATTCCTAACTTGACTGAGACGTTTCAATATCCAAGACGTGTGCGTCACTCCCAGAGCGGACGTCAGACACGTCTGCATCTAGTTATCAAATCGTGATGAAGACCTAACAAAACCCTTGCATGTGGATGTTATATAACGTTTTTCTACGTGTTTAAGACGTGATGGTAATCCCAAAACAATGACGTCTTTGTTTGGTGTTCAAACTGTGTTTAAAACTATATCAAAACATTATAAATCTGCAGTGAACACGTTTTAAAAACGTGTGCTAGTGGTTCCCTAACGTGCCCGAGACGTTCTTTACACAAGACGTGTACGTCACTCCAAAAGCGTTACAAATTGAAGACGTCAAACACGTTTGACTTTAGTTTCAACATGTTTTTGAGATATCCTGCAGACGTCTGACGGTCAGTTTTGCTGTTAAACGTCTGAAACACGTGTCTTAGACGTCTTCCAAACCAAAACTTACAAAATACGTCTTCGTCACCAAAATGTATGGTTCACTGGGAGTGCACCATTTTACTTATCTATGGGCTCCTCAATGTATTACAAGAAAGCTCCACTTGTAACAATTGAAACGTACGAGGCATACCAGAGGTGGAATGCAGCATTTCGCGTCTGTAATAAAATTGCTCCAGCTACTGAGGAGTACGAGTTGCTGCAGCAACGACAGTACGACACTCTAGCTACTAGGGAATAAAAGTTGCTGCAGCTACGATAGTAATATGGGGGAACTATCAAGACCATCAAACTCCTATGTCACTCAGGACCATAGAATACCATCCAGGCTAGGACAATAAAATCTTAGAACATTCTTTGGAGACAGCAGACTTACTCGCACCAAGGAGCTACAGTGCTGTCAGGCTTGTGGAGCAGATCACCATATGAGCCGCGACATGTGATTTCAAACAATGTGGTATGTGCGACCATCCAAGCCTCAGATCAGCCTGCGCATATGCGCAGTCTGATCAGAGCATTTGCTAGTCGCTTGAATATCTATGAGTGTTAAGCTACTGAATGAAGATAATTTGGAGTTTCTAAGCTTAAAAGGAGGCTGCCCAGGCTCGTCTGAGTCCACATGTCAAAATGCCACATTGTTGGAAATCACATGTCACGGCTCATATGTGTTTTTGTCTGGAGTATAACCAGTAGAGTATTGCAGGAAAAGTGGGACATTGTGAAATGTTGTCAACTTTGTTTCAACTGTTTAGCAGAGATGCAATACCCCACAATATGTCTAAGAAAGTCCTAGTATGACCAAAATGGGTGCAAATAACTGCATCATAGATTGCTGTATTGACTATAAAAGAAATTGAGTTAAACATTGATATGAACAGAACGAAGAGCACCACCAAGGAGGGGAATAAGCGCTTGCAGCAAATCACAATTACGGAAAATCTATGACATATTCTTTATTTATAGAACTTTACGCTGCTCCAATTATATATTGAAGAACGACAATCGGTCACTGTAGATTAATGCCCTCCTATGAAGACTTGCATTAATGCTGATGTCGCTTCCGAGTTTGAATTGCGTTGCATTTCAGAGAGAGTTATACTTAAAGTTTTAAATTGACAGGTGTGGAAACTTGCGAAAAACGCGAGATTGACGTACAATCGACAAGTCTTACAAGTAATGTAAAACTAGAGGCTACAGTATACACTGCAAGAGAACTATATCAGTCTCTGATTGGTATAAATTTAACGCCAATGGTTCTGCCGTGTATTGAAAATGCAGGTCAGGTCATTATATAATTGATGCATTCTTTTGAGGTTAACATCAGGATTTGTCAACCCGAGAACAGTGATGTTCACCGAGACGTAGCCGAGGTGAACATCACTTTCGAGGGTTGACTAATCCTGATGTTAACCGAAAAAAGAAAGCAACAATTGTTTTTGTTATATGACACTGTCTCTCTTTTATTTTCATTTTCATATTTATAAATTTACTCAAGTCAGATGTTCCAAGGAAGATTATTTCAACAATATACTTCATATGAGAGAAGCAAAATAATTGCATTTTAACCCATATATGCCTAGCGTCCTTTTTGTGGGATATAGGCAAATAGTGCAGACCCAGATCAGACGCCACAGAATCTGGCGTCTGATCAGGATCTGCACTGTTTGCTTGCATAATTTTCTATTAAAATTTGAATATAACTGAAAAATACCACCTAACACCCCTTAAAACAGAAATTGACTGATCCAATTGATAATCCAATTGATAATGGTGTGAAATTCAGTTCGGCATAAATGGGTTAAATGCTGTTCTCAGAAAATGAACAAATTCTAAATTGAAACATTTTACCTGTGAAATATACATAAGAAATCCCTCAGTGTTGATATATCTATTTCTAGCTCTCAGGTAGCAGTGACAAATCTTAATGTCACCTGGGCTAGATTTAGTTCAATCTATTTTTAGCTCTCTGTCAGTAATGTTACCTGTCTTTAGCTCATCACTGTTTGACATCAAGATTTGTAACAACCAGTGCAAGCTAGTTTCAGCCAATCAGAGGAGGTCTTTTATAGGAGTCATATAACAAAGAACATTGCCTGCACATACTTTGTGACAGATCTGGTGATATCAGGTCAGAGGGGTATGTTGTGTTGCTGAAATGTACCTGCAGATAGGGATAGCATTGGAAGATAAGCCCTATCACCAGGTTCAGAGGATATAAAGCTTTTTTCATGCTCAAATCAACTGAGCACGAAAGTTCAAATGCTCATACCGACAATTGAGGAAACTTCCTGCTTTAAGTCTCTCATATGTTGTATTTATCATGCTAATATTTATAAGCAGGATGAATTTCGTGCTCAGCTAAGTTGAGTATGAAAAAAGTTTTCTTGCACACTGGATAAGAATATCTGAGATTTTAGCCTGGGCTAGAAAATTTGATCTTACCCAGGCTATCTTACCCAGGCAGTCATGTGAGGGCTATATACATTGGTTGTATTGGAGCTCACGCACATGGTCGTCAAGTGACGTCATTGTTATGTTTAAGTGACGTCATCGTGTGAAATTGCATCTTAGCGTATTCAGGAACTTCTGGAAGCTTATTTTAAAATAAACAAACAGTAGTGAGCAAGAAAAATAGTCCATTATTCGTGTGAGGGTAGGATAGAAAAATCCTTTCCTCGGGATCACCGTTTGTCATCACTCGGCAAACCTCAGCTTCGTTATGCAAAACTATGATCCTCGGGACGGATTTTTCTATCCTACCCTCACACTCATGATAGATTCTTATATCATAAAATCGGACCAGATGTATACGAGCTTGATCGTGTCATGTCGGGAATAAAATTATATCCATTCCTGGCACAGTTTGTTTTACAGCATCATGGACGAAACACCAAAATGACTTCTGATATAGCTTCAGAAACGGTAAAAAATCAGCATACATGATCGACTCGATGGACTCTGCCCTTGAAGAGAATCCGGGTATCTACATGTACCTGTTTAGACAAGTGTCGCGTATCTAACCAAAATAGTAAGTGAGTATGATCAGAAAATACCACAATCACAAACTGCAGACAAACTCGTGGCACCGCGAGGAAGGGCCACACAACAATCACGCGACACCAGGAAGACTAACTAAGCAAAACAACCAGCTCTGCGTCCAAAGCTGGAATGCTTGGACGCAAATGTCTTCCCAACTCACCCAACGCGCTCTCAGAGGTTTCAATACAAGACTGCAAGGAAAAGTAGATCTGGATCGAGATAAGCTGCAGAGCACTAAATTTCTAGGCTATTGGTGGCTAGCAATTGACCACGTATTTACGTTCATTGGGCACATTCCAATTACTGTAAGCTATGTGGACTATTGTCCTTGAATGTGATGACGAGCTTACTAAACCACTGGTCAGCATGGTTTGGCGAACTTTAAAACCTAACAAAGTTGGGAGTCCCAGATGTCTTCACCACACAGCAGAACTTGTAACTTCATAATAGACATTTTTCAGTTACACCTTACATTACGATTTGTCCGTCAACGGAGACTTACTTTGGACTTTATTTAAGAGGGGCGATGTCAGCAGTAACTGGTACCTATCTTTTTCGTCTGCTACTAAATATTATTTTATTTGTCCTGAGATCTTTTTTTTACCTAAACAAACAGTGCATACCATGATAAATGCCGCATGTTGGCATTTCACCAGTGTACAAGTGTAAAAAAAAACACGTACCAAAAATATATATTTAACAATTGAAATGCAGCCGAATATATCTTTTTTAAAGTTATTTCTTGTTCCATACATGTATGCAGTCACTGGTTGTAATTTGCGAGTAGGTAAATTCGATGTTTCTGCGTCCAATATGATTATTTTTGGCGTCAATATTTCACCAAGCTCAGGTTAATGGACTGTGTAAATGCATAAATCGTTCGCAACCTGTGCAAGCCCATATAGCTGGTCCACAGTAATTGAAAATCCTTCGAATGGAAAGGAGATATGGAGTGGATATGGAATTCAAGCATAAACGCCCATATCTTCTGATGATTCATGTACCGAACCACTAGGGAATTCGGGTTTCCCTTTGACCCTTAAGTGGACTTGGATATATGCACTAGTTATTTCTAACAAGAGAACAGCGGGGACTTTGACTTTTGTTAAAACCATGGCAGTTTTCTCCACCGTCTATCATGTTTTACTTTATACTGCCATATTTGCCTTTGTATATCAATTGCCCCACATTTACCCACACTAAGGGGACAATGCAAAAAGTTTAAACATGGTCCATTTGCCCGGCTATATCGGGGGAGAGCTCACTTACAGCAGAAAGCTGATGCTTGAGATATAAGGATCAGGCGCGTTTCAAGGGCATTTTATAGGGTTGGCACTCCAGATAGTCCCCTTTATGAAGCCAGGGGTTTGGTCCTTTTGTGGAAAATGGTTTTAGAGAATTTCACAAGGCCAAATAGAGCTATGAAGACACGCAGCATAAACACAATAAACTGGATTTTTCTTCCAAAAATCAAATTGAATGGCTAAAACCCTGTACTTGCATCGTCAAGTTGTAGGCTCATGCATATTTCGTTACACTTAAGTACGCCCCTGAGTATGCAAAAAGCTTCCACCAGACATTCAGACAAAACTCTAGTTTCCAATGTTTCAGAATCTAAGAAACCATGACGCATACTGGGAAATTGCTAATGTTAAGTTTAATCAGTGGCAGATCCAGATGGGGTCCAGGGGGTTTGCTCAGACCCCCCCCCTTAATTTTAAATATCCTATGAAAATGAAATAATTTGCTCTCAGTGAGGCCAAATTATTTCATTTTCATGGGATATTTAAGAAAAACGAGATACAATCAGAAAAGCCAACCAAGCACCTTTATACCCCGTTTCCAGAAATCCTGGATCTGCCCCTGTAAATACACCAAAAGTCAATATAGTCTAACTCAGTCGATTCTTGTAATTCAGGTGTCATTATACCCATGACTATTTTTCTGCTAGTGGCTACTGTTGTCATCTATTGATCAGCCACATTTTGGAACAAGATTAGGTGGGACAAAATATTGGGCTTGATCCAAATCAAAACTGTTTGGCACTGTCATGGTATTCCCCAAGTATCTTTTTTAAATGAGTTAATTTAAATAAAAGGAAAATTACCCAGCATGCATATAGATAATTCTTGAGTCGATATGGGTAACCTTTATATGATATTGACTGTTCATGGTAGTGATTATAAAAAATAAAAATGCATTAAATATCATAAATGAATACAGGAGGGACAGGCAGACGGGCTAAATCATGTATGTGATTAAACTGCATCCTATCATATCAAGCTGCTTATCTTCAACATACTGAATGAGTTTACCAATCTATTATAATTATTATTAATCATTATTTCCCACCTTCGAAAATTGCTAAAACTGTTTAATTCAATACACGCTTAGTTGACCACCCTTAGAAATTCAGAAGGTGAAAAAATACAAAAAGACAATAAGCATAGCTTTTTATCTCATGTTATTAATTTGGTGAAGTGGGTTGGGGTGGCACCACAGATTTTTATGAGAAGCTTGTCTAAGCGGTTTAACAGTAGTTTGTGCACATACCTATGCTAGAAACTGATAACAACCCTTCTTGTATCAGCAGAACTCAGTTCCGATCAATTAAAACTCCCTAGGAGTAGAGCTGTAACGAGGCCTTTATTTAATGTTGCTCAATGCAAGGGTAGAGGTTGTGCCTTCTGGCAAACTATTTGCTACCATGTTGTTGCATATACCATATTGTGAAAAGTTGATTTTTGGCCAAAGCCCCACCCCTAGTCCAACCAAAGTGTTGGACCAAGGCCTACAAACTTAAGTTTCACTTGATATGTTTCAATATCTATTACACCTCTGCCTGCATACTAAAAAAGGTAAAAATAATTACAATCTGACTTAGTTATTGCGAAATTATTTCATGATCAATTCCCAAAAAGTATGGGGCCAGATCAGGAGCAAGCTCATAACCCCTGGATTATAGATCTGCAGTCAGATCCATTCAGATTGAATATTATTTTGGTTTCTAGTGCAGAAGTGGAGGTTGAAATCTTTCTCACTAACAGAGTCAAACCGTTGCTTGAGTTGCAGTCTGTTCTGGATTCATTATGTTAACTTCCATCGTAAAAGTAGTCCAGAGTCCATTTTAATATAATCAGCAGACATAAAAAGCATGCAACATTTTCACAACAACAATAAATCATCACTTTAAAAGAAAATATTAGTTTGCTGAAGATGGCTTTATTAAAGCACTTCAAATGATTTCCTAACAAGAAATTAACCGAGTCGCAAGTTACAACTAATGAAGTTGTTAAACGTTTCTGAATTACACTGCTGAGATCGCCCCTCTTAATTAACGTAAGTCTAAGGTGTGCTACATCTTACAAATCCTAAGGTCCGCGATAACTGAAAAATGTCTATTAGTACGTTTATTGATACATTATATATGCTTATGGTGTCATTGGGTAATGTACCTACGAAGATGGCTCCACCTCCAGTGAAACAGTAGGTGCGACATTTAGCGTTGCACAAAATATGTCAAACAAGTATCTATCGAAACATAGAAAATGAATACAATATGATTTCAGAAAAATCCCTGATGTCAGTAGTGACCTTAACATGGTTTCATACTGTGTATACGCGAGAAGGGAATACGAAGGTCAGACTTGATAGATTCTCAGGCTTCCCTGAGTCGTGTGATATGTTCATGCGATAAGTGCAGTTGTACTGCTATGTTGTAAACATATTTGGCTTGACTTACAGTGCTTCTAATACGTGTTGTTCCCTGTGTGATACTTTCGTATAAGAAGATAGCAAATGAGAGGGTGCCGTTCGTTGTAATAATGGCTTGGAAAGTCGCTGAAAATATAAACATATCAAGTTGAGTGAGTATACGAAATTCAGAGCCCCCTTCTGCGCCTTTCTGGCCTGCAAGTTTAAGACCAAATCCTACTAAATACTTCGTGTTAAAATCTGTCCAATACTTTGCATACAGTTTGGTTTATGCATGGATATTCAGCCTTTCGCAATTTCATTTGAGGTTTCAGATTGTATTGTATTTTAGGGTTTTACAGAATTGGAAGAACAGTGCTGGTACTATATAGCAATCGAAAATTATTGCTTTTTAAGAAATGGATCAGCTCTAGCAGTGAATTGTTGAGTAATAATTCACTGTTTGGAGGTCAGTTATAAAGAAGACCAAATCACGAGCGTGCAGCGCGAGTGATTTATCTTCGCAAAACTGACCGACAAGCAGTGAATTATTACTCAACAATTCACGCAATAGATTTGATCTATTTCGCTTCTAACACACAATAACCGACGAAAATATATTTGAAGTGTTTAGCGTCTTCTAACTTTCCGCCATTGCACGGAGGAAATCCCGCCAATAGTTGGACTGTGTCGCATACGTTTACATGTATTGCTGAATCGCGCTCCTGCGTTTGATGCTATTGCAGCTGAGGTATTGCAAAATTCGGTTTGCATTGATTTATTGTATAGGATTATTAACTTTTGTTTTGAAAATGGCTCCGTGCCAAGTGAGTGGAATAAGGGAGTTATCAGGCCAATCCCTAAATCAGACGCAAATGATCCAAGAGACCCCTTATGCTACCACGGTATATGCCTGATATCCATCCCATGTAAAGTTTATGCTGACATTCTGAATGTAAGATTCAGTCAATGGATAGATGAGAATAACATCGTTGTAGATGAGCAAAACGGATTTCGACGTGATAGATCATGCTTAGAACACATATACACACTCTATACTGTAATCAATAAGCGGAAACAGCAAAAACAATCTACGTTTGTTTGCTTCGTAGATGCTAAGAAAGTATTTGATACCGTACATAGAGATTATCTGTGGTACATGTATAAACTAATGTCACTAGGTATCAAAGGGAAAATTCTGAAAGCTGTTCAGTCTTTGTATACCGAGGTACAGTGTGTAGTAAAAGTAACTACGTCACTCCCATTTTTCATGTAACTCACGGGGTAAATCAGGGATGTAAGCTATCTCCGACATTGTTCTCGCTTTTCATAAATGATTTGGCAAATGATATTAATCAAATGCGTCTTGGAATTGACATTGATGACCAGCAACTCTCTTTATTAGTATGCCGATGATATCGCACTTATTGCTCCTGATGCCCTGTCTCTTCAGTTGATGTTAAACAAATTGAATGAATGGTGTAGTAAGTGAAAACTATCAATTAACAGTGATAAAACTATAATTGTTCACTTTAGACCAGCATCAGTATTATGCTGTAACGATTTATTCTCATGCGGTCATCTAAACATTGAAAAAACTGAAAAATATAAGTACCTTGGACTTTGGTTTCAGGAACACTTAGACTTAAAGTTTGCAATGTCTGAATTGACAAAGTCTGCAAGTCGAGCCCTGTCCGGTCTTTATGCGAAATTTAAATGTGCAGAGGGTATGTCTAATGATGCATATACTAATCTGTATACCTCACTGGTAGAGCCCATATTATACTATTGCTCAGGCATATGGGGTTTGACAGGGTCTATAAAAGTAAACACTGTGCAAAACAAAGCCTGTAGGTACTTTTTAGGGGTAGGGAAAAATGCTGCAAATTTGACTACTAGAGGAGACATGGGCTGGACAGACTGCTTGGTCAATCAAAGGCTGGAAACTTGTCGTTTTTTTTGCAAACTTACAAATATTGAGAATGTTAGACTTGTTAAACAAATATTTATGTGGCCTAATCTAATGGTAAATGCTGGGAGAAAAGGTTCCTCAAGTTTATTCATTGGATCGGGCTATCACATTTATTTGAGGAAAATACTGTTTGTGTTGCAAATACAATTAAGGTATGTAAAGCAAAATTGATTGAAATGGATAAATTAATGTGGAAAATGAACTTGTTTAACGATGAAGGGCATCCAAACGGAAACGAACTTAGAACATACAGACTATATAAATCAGATTTAGAGACAGAACAATATGTAAAACTAGCAATTAAGAGAGACCACCGCCGCATTTTAGCTATGTTCAGGTGTGGCAATTTGCCATTACATATTGAAACTGGGCGTTTTGCTCGATCTAAACTCCCCGTGGAACAAAGAAATTTTTTACACTGCATAGACTCTGTTGAAGATGAACTCCATTTTCTGATTGACTGTCCCTTTTATGATGACATGAGATGTAAAATATTTCACAAGGCACAGCTATGCAATAGAGATTTTATTTCATATAATTCCACTGCAAAAATGATATTTCTACTGAATCATGTCAATATGCATCCAATTCTGGCTTCAACACTATTTGATATGTTTCAGAGAAGGAAAAGAACTATTTAGACAATTTATATGCGTGTTTTAAAAGAAGCGCATCTCTCCTCATTATATTTATTTTAAAAGATTATTAACCTATTTCATTCTGTGCCGTGTGATACTACCTTGATTTTATTTATTGTATAATATGCATCTTAATTATCAAAGCTGTTTTAGTTCCGTGTCTCGTAAGCTGGTAACCCCAGCTGAGTGTCTTTTACTGAAATGTAGATTTTTATTGAGATTTAAGTTGATGTACAGACATGTGACACGTTAATAAAATATTAACTGTATTTGTAACGTCTTTCCAGCGTAAAAAAACGACTTTACACTGCCCAACGCCATGACTGATGTCATTTTGCAGTAACAAATGACGTCAACTGACGTCCACTAGCGCGCGTTTTCCTCGCGCTTTCAAAACTGTGAATTAATTAAGAAATAGATCAGCTCTAGCAGTGAATTGTTGAGTAATAATTAACTGTTTCGAGGTCAGTTGTAAAGAAGATCATGGTCGCATACGTTTATATGTATTCGTTACATCTTCCAGCATAAAACGATGTTAAACTGTCTAACGCCATGACTGACGTCATTTTGCTAGCGCGCGTTTTCCTCGCGCTTTCAAAACTGTGAATTATTGTTTGATATATCACGTTTATTTAGCATTGGCTTTCTAGGCTAGGTGTGTTAGAATGTTTGATATTATACAATTATTGACTATTGATGCATCGGACATGATGTGATGTCGACCTAGGAGTACCAATTATGACCGAGGATGAGGGGAGGTAAATATTGGTATTCTCAGGTCGACATCACATCATTTACAATGCCTAAGTTGTCAACAAATGTTTTATTATATAATTTCTCTAAACAAAAAAGCAACAACAACAGCAAATCTTGGCCATAGACTACGAGGTCTGTTCAAATATGAATGCAAGTAGCTTCAATACTTTCTTCACATATATGCTACGACAAAATGTCATACCTTTCTGGAAATAACTATTCATTCATTCTGCATTTACATTCAAGAGGCGACAGAGATAGTGTTAGTTTTATTTCAAAGAAGAATTCACTCAAATGTAATATTGGTGGACGGAGAGAAATACTGTAAGCCCTCTGTAGTGTAGGCCCGTCTCCTGCTTTGAAATTCACCTGCTATTTGAAATTTTGCAATTCTTCAGTAAATGACTAAGATTCTTCTTGAATGATTTCAAGAAATTTCACCGATTAATCGAAGAATTATACGCTCGTCTATATCACTGGTATGCTCATAGCATTCAGTTTGTTAGTATACTAAAGTGACCCTCATGCAAAGGGCTATAACTCAATAAGTATACTGTATTTTTCTTTTAATCTGGTGCCAGTTTAAAGGTGATATATAATCCTTTATAGGAACGTATACCATTTTATCATAGCATATATGTGACGAAAGTTATGAAACTACTTGCATTCATATTTGAACAGCCCTCGTATGTCTTGGACAGACTTGATTTCATTCAGTTAATGCAGAATTTATTTGTAATTACAACTGCAGACAGAAATGAGCCAGATCAAATGCCGCATAATGTGGCATTTCATCAGGGACTACACTGTTTGCCAGGACAAAAATGATCGTCAGAGAAAAAAAAACTGCAATTTTATTTAGAAATTGTAGCCTGTGACCCATTGAATTTCACAATGAACCATTCCAAGTTTATTTCATCAATCAAGAAGGAAGAATTCATTAGTGCATTTAATTTGGGTTGTGCTGATTACAATATTCAACAGCAAAGTCTGAATATTACATGTATATAATGAAACGCCAAATCTTGTAAATTTCGTGCTGATGTCACTCACTGAATTGTATTTACAGCAAACCATGCAAGTTTCATGCTGAAAGCACATTTCTATGAAGTCTATTTTTAAAAACTAATATTGAATGGGAAAAACCCACAGCCCATGCGACATGTAGTTATATTGCCTCGAGTAGATATGCATCTGGGCCAATAATAAATGACGATGTTGTAGCATTGGCTCTATAGGCGAGGTGTGTTAGAATGTAAATCATCTTCTTTATTTTAATTATGTTTGTCTATGATATCAATGTTGTAGAAGTCTAAGACGTGACAAATTACTGCACGATACTTTTGGTAAATCTTTGAACTCAGGTGCATAACCTAAAAAAGTTTATAACTATATCACTTAAAGGAGTTTTTTTTGCAAGAAAACAAAAGTAACCTGTTTGAGCGAAAGTGTCTTTTTACATCGTTATTTTCATGGTCATGTGTGTAAGTTTATCTGAAAGACCTATTACATTACTTTACGGTGATGCAATAAAATTCTGTACGCATCGTCTAGAAATTTGTACGCAATGTCATTGAAGATCAGAAAACAAGCTACTTGTTAACTGGAATCAGTTATATTTTTGAGCTTGCAATTTTGACCTTGGCCTAAATAATTTCAGACATAGCCTATGTCATTGTTGAAAATGCACAATTTTAACTTCGTCAAGGGATATGTATTTAACTTATACAGGTTATGTCCCTGACTGTTGCATGTTGAGCATATTTTTTTCCAAAACCATTCATCAATATATTTTATTTTCCAGTTCCTTTTCTTCTTGTCGCCGATGAAATACCTTAAGTCTTGTTATAGAACTGTGAACATGGCGAGTAACTGGCAAAGTGACGCAACTAAGCAACTGAGGTTAATATGGTTACGTCATAACATTTAATGTTTCTAGTGCTATTTAACAATATATTGCACTGAATGCCTTGGACAAGGAAATCATGAAACTGTAACCGATTGAACAAAACATTACTTCACACAGAAATAGACTAAACCATATTCCTGCTAGTACTGTCTGTTGATAATCTTTGCAACCAGTTTGGGACAAGATAAGGTCGACAAAAAGTATGGCCTGGTTAGCATACAATCTGTTTGACACTCTGGTGGTATTCCAGGAAGAGTGTTTTAAAAAGTTAATGTGTGAGAACAAATCTTAATTTAGACAATAAAAAAGAATGAAAACTTACCCGATATCGTCAAGACTCGTCTACTAATGCGATAATCAAAGACCAATTTATAAAACGGCGACATTTACATCTAATTATCAGGTTTCGAGTTATTGCGACGGTTGGGTTTAATAATTGGGTTTTGAGAATCATGCTTAAATTATTTAGACGGGAAAAGCATGTGTAAACGTAAATAAAACAGCGAAAGGCAGTCAGACCAGGGGCATTTCTTTTCTCATTGAAAACAGAGGTTTCTGAACCACATCCTAATGTCACTTAAAAGTCACCTAAAAGTGTATAACCGACTAATGCAACGACCACTTCGCAAGTGGCATAGTCCCAAAAACAAATCACACTTGTTCTGCTCCCACAATTAATCTGAAATTGTTACCTTGCAGTTAGTGGAATGAACTATTTGCATGCTGGGTATTTTTCATGCGTTTAGTCGTCTGCTTGGTATTTTTCATGTGCTTAGTCGTCTGGTGATTGAACATTATTAAAATCAACTGTTTCGAAAAAAAAGTTATTTCAGGTCGGATCAAGATCAGGCCCGACATTTTGTCGGGCCTGATCTGGGTCCAAACTGTTTGCAAAGGTTATCAGCAGATGACACTAGTAGACAAAGGATTAAAGTAGGCGTGTTATTCACCAAAAAAGAATTAGCATTGGTAACTCCAGAACATGAACTGAGTTAGTCAACTTCAGAATTTCAGCACTATAACCATTAAAGCGCCAACTGCAGCAGACGACAAATTTTGCGACATTTTTTTTAATTTTCGAAAGAAATATAAGGTATGATATTTCAGCAGACGATTCTCATGAAATATTATGCCTTATTTGTTATAATTTGAAAAAAGCAGCAGAATTTGAAATTGTCGTCTGCTGCAAATTATTGGTGGCCATTTATGGGTTAAGCAGTTCGGAGTCCAGAACATGTGCCTTAAAAGAAAATACAGAAAACAGGATAGCGTTTTCTTACCATCCCACGTAGAACCTTCGTGATGAGCATACTCAGACCAGGTTACCACTAAAGCCCAAGTAGGTTCGAAGGTGTTGTGCTCTGGATACACACTTTTAACAAGTGCTGTTGCATTCTGCAAAATAAAATATTACCCAATGCATACTATTTCTGAAACACTTTCCATCCTGCTGTCGTGCCAACCAAGAGTGATGGTGACGTAATACTTTGTTTAAAATTGCAAAGTAAAACACTTACGTGTACACTTCACTTGAACTAACGTGAATCAATAGACCACGTGAATATTAATCCTATCCAGAGGATAGGATTAATACACAAGTGATCTATCGATTAAAAAGTCCCTGATAAATTTGTAAACAAAACATGAAGTCACTGTCACTCTTGGCTGACAGGATAGTACCTATATATATTCTCATCCGTTCCGGTCTATAGGCCATGGAACAGTTGCATGCCAAAATGTTTATATCTTTCTATTTGTTTTGAATGTAATTTTAACCCTTAAAGCGCAACTTATTATTTGCAGCAGACGACAATTTCAAATTTTGCCGCTTTTTCAAAAATAACAAATAAGGCATGGTATTTCATGGGACAGACAATTCTCATGATATATCATACCTTATTTCTTCTGAAAATTAGGAAAGATGTTGAAAAATTTGTCGTCTGTTGCAGTCATGATTGGCGCTTTAAGGGTTAGCTTCTACATACCTCTTGCGTCTTTTACATTAGCACTCGTAGTTGCTGGTCCCTCAGGAATGAGGTACTCTAAATTTGCGGATAGGTTAACAGCACCCTAGTTTTGGTCTCCAAGATACCATTTTTTCAGTCATGCATTGGATATTTGATAGATTTTTGACAGGTTATGTGGCTCTAATGAACACTTTTGCTGATGTTAATATTAGGTACCTTCTAAACCAAGTTATACGATACCTACACTATATTGTACTAATAAAAAGCGCAAAAGAAAGGGTAAAATCAAACAAACCATAGAAACTAAAACCTGACCACAATTCTTCACACCTGCAACCTTATGCATCTATATGTATTTTTTCTTCACATGTTAATCATAATGTAGCCTTTCTTCTCCATGTTGTGGATGAGAAACTATGTTAGCTGGAATGGTCAGTATCAGTCTGCAAAGCGCAGCTTGATTTGTTATCTATGTATTCAGTGGACTGCTATAGTGTGGTCGGCAGTCGAGTACCAGTCCTCTCTCTGACCTTCGAAGAGCATTGTCGCAGACAGGAAGCACGCTAGCACTTACTAACCTGTCGCCTTTCGCTCGGTGCACACTGGGATTGAACCGCCATTTTTATTAAAAATATATTATGCGATTACCGCTTGCATGACTCAGGGCTTTACATCCAGAAAATTTTGACTAAAAGAGAAATGATAAACTGTCAAAAATTTAACTTTTTTGATTTTTTAACAATAAATTCTGTCACTACAGGAGCGCGAGAATAAAACGGGACTAGACAAATATCGCTAGCTAACCATAATGCAAAGGGCGAAATGCGAGAGATCTAGATGAGGTATCGTCAGGTCTCGCAAGAATGCTTCGAAGAGAATTCCGAATTTCTCCCCCTACCGCTGATTCAAGTGTTACTGATTATAGTGTAAACGTAATATGAACTGCTTAACCGCCTTTGATATGCATGTCCAATGACAGTGTAGAACTATGGCCACAGTCATACTATTGACCCATAAGGGGTACTTTTTCCTAACCCAGGGTTATAACTCTAGTAATATTTTTCAGAATTCCTTTGAAAGATAACAGGGCAATCCACTAATCATCTGTTATCAGCTTGCTCCATTTGACTGCTGGTGTAAATGTAGTTCTCATAGTTTGTTAGAATAACAAATTTGGGCTTCAATGCGAGAAAACCTGTCTTTCTGGTTTCTGTAAAGGTCGTGTCCAAACAAGCCTGTCCAGCTAAAGATACTACATAGACTAGAAATTGTACCCCCCCCCCCCCAACCATTATCTTGTCGATAAAGAGGACCTCACCATCCTTTTTTGCCAGGTGATCTACTCACCATCCTCTATCAGCTGACCAAATATGAGGCTTTTATGTATAATAGTTTTTGAAATATCTTTATTGCAAGTTTTCTATGTCAAAATTTGCAAAGGGCAATAGCTCGAAAAAGTGCAAAGGACAATAACTCGAAAAAAATATATTTTTAAATTTTACCAGGTAATCTACTCATTATCTTCTATGTCTAAATTTGAAGCTCCTTGTATAAAATAGCTGCTGGTTTCATCCGAGAGGGTTCACAATAATTGTTAATGGCCTGTGGGGATTTACAATATTTGTGAATGCTGGGCATGGATAAGACACAGGTGTTCGGCCAGGTGCCGTGTTGACATCTGTGATTGACATGTTTATATTTTATAGGGAATTCTGACACCAGTTTGTTATTGTTTCTCATATGTCATATTTATCATAAAAAATAGCCTTTCAATACTGATGGGATGTTTTAACACGTTTGAAAGATCACGATGACAGATGTTACTTAGTTTAGTAAAATTACATAAGCCCTATATATAGATTATGTCAATTTTGACATTGATAGGCAGGATTGCGCAGTACATTTAGTCATATGACCTTTGGGAAATTGCGCAACTGGTGTGACTATGAGTCATTTTTTTATCTTCTGATTGGTTGATATACATGGAAGCTTACCTATATAGAGAGCGCTTTTTACTAAATTTGAAATATGATTGGTTAATGATGATGTCATTAGGTGACGCTGTGGTCAGCTTCTATCACATGACTACATGGTTATTTGAGATGAAGCCCAGTGTCAGAGCTTTAGATTTCGGAACTTTGGGTTATGGTTAGTTTCTAGAAGTATTTTAGTTGGACTTAAGAAGATTTAATAAAAGGAAGCGTAAATTTAGCAGTTGACTGTCAATAGCCAAAAAACGTTAAAATGGTTATTTACAGTTGACTGTCAATAGTCAAAAATCGTTAAAGTGGCTATTTACAGTCAACAGTCAGTAGCCAAAAAACGTTAAAATGGCTATTTACAGTTGACTGTCATTAGCCAAAATAACGTTACAATGGCTATTTACAGTCAATCGTAAATAGCCATTTTAACGTTTTTTGGGCTATTTACAGATTAATCAGATATTTTCAATGATGTTGACTCGATGAACATTTTCAAATATAGATGGAAGATTTGTGTTTGTTCCTTTGCAAATGAATTCTGCACATGGTACATGGGCCATGTCCGTGAGTTTGGGGTACTTGTCGCATGCGAAAAAAGAAAACGAAATGTACACGAACTTGTGCATGCGCGCAGACTCTCCGTAGCTATTGCTATTCGCGCGCACAAGGCAATAACTGTTCACATAAAAAAGCCAAAGATTTTCAGTCTTTAGTAAACATATGTCTAATATTTACGCTAAGTTGGGAGAAAACCGGATTTTGTTACATGCAGTCTCTTCTGGTGATAAGGTTTTCAAAACGATTGGATCTAGAGCTGCTATGATGAAATGTTGGTCCTTATCTGGATCTAAACTGCTAAATACTCTGATAGTATGCCTGAATGTATTTTTCGACTAATTACAATTTTGAAAAAACAACAACAACTGAACAACAAAGCACCAAAAACGTCACTATTTTTTAGGCAAAAATGTTTTTGTCTAGAGCCATTCTTTATACATGTGGCATCTGATCGGGTCCTGCATTATTTGCAGAAATGTCAGCGTTAGCAATATTTGCTGTAACAGCGCGTGCATCCAACCCGTTTAAGCAGAGTGTCCCATTAATGGGACATAATACAAACAGCGCAAACCCTGATGAGACGCCATAAAATGACGTCTGTTCAGGGCTTGCACTTTTGTTGAAATATCATATTTAGCAACATTAGTCCATTTAACCTGTTTGAGTAGAGTATCCCATAAATTGGACATATACAAACAGTGCAAACCCAGATAAGACGCGGCTGTTCAGGGCCAACACCGTTTGCTGATGTGTCAAGATTTTATCTGACAAATTTGAGTAGAGCGTCCAATAAATAGCACATCTACAAACAGTGCTGACCCGGATGGCACGACACATAATCACACACTGGATTGGCGGCAATTGAAAACTCTAAAACTGTCGAGGAACGTAGATAAAATTCGTTATAAACAGTTTTCGACTGCCATTTATCGCCTCACTGGCAACAAATGGCAATCAAACCAATGTTTCTATCGAGTTTTGATCCCAGTTCGTCGATTGTTGAGAGCGTTTTCGATAGCCGCCTACCCGGTGTGCTTTGCATAAAATCTTATTTTAAAACTCTACTCTCTTTATAGTAAGCCGTTATTCAATTAAAACAATAAAGACCAGTGTTTTTTATGAGGATTAAGATAAGACAACAAGCCCAGGGGTTATTTTCACAACTTACCATCGCATATCTTTCCGGTAAACAGCCAACGTCTTCGGAAATTCACCAGCTTGAGACGGTTGAAGTTTACGAATATTCTTCCTATTAGATAATTTCATTGTTGGACATGGCGAAATAATGGCGGGAAACTCGGTCCGCATTTTCCATCTTTCAATATTATTTTCCATCTTCCACCTTTAAAACTTGTAGCTCTTTCAGATGTTGTAAAGTATGATAAACACCCATGAATGTTGTATAAACTAGGTTTTCAAATTTAATACCAGGCTCTGCGCATGTCAGCATCTAGAGTACCTGCTTGTGTCATCTTTGATAACCTATGCAAACAGTTTGTACCTCTGGATCAAACTTTGCCACAATGTGTTGAAGGCACCTTGAAAGTACTTATAATCAGATATTCCAATATGCAATAAAAGCCAATTAGGATACAACATAATATATTTTTATGACAGAAGATAGTGTAGTGCTTGTAACATGCAATACAATCATGTTGCCAAGAACTTATTTTTTTTTTTTGGTGGGGGGGGGAATATCTAGAGAAAAAGATGGCCAGGATAATCAGCCATCGATGGCCAGAATCAGTGTGAGCAAATGCTCAATCTCGAAATTAAAAAAAAAAAGTCGACAAACGTGAAAAATATGAAACCTGTGCATATTGCACAGGTTTCATAATTTGCACATTTTGCACAAGTTTCATATTTTGCACATTTTTCGAGACTAAATATTTTAGCAAAGGTTTTTTCCCGAATTCGCTGGTGCAAACCTTTTACAAAATATAAATACAAAGATTAATAATGAAAGAAGAAAAGAAAAAAAATCGATTGCTGTCTTAATGAAGAGCATGTTGAATATACTACTTGTATCCTCTCTTCGAGACATCCATACTTTGTCTTAGGGAGTAGAGAATGTTCTGACGAGTATTCGCATTATGCGGACACGCCTTCACTTTCAATGCTCGAAAGTGTGTTAAGTATAAGTACCGAAATCCCTGTACTGGCTCTCGTACACATACACATAATTTTGTAGACTGGAAATGATTGCCAAACCCTTAGCTGTCTTATGAAGATTCACATAAATTTGATATAACTAATAATTCCCCTTGTATCCCAAATAAATAACGACACTGACTGTCATAAGCCAAAAAAGTTAAAATGGCTATATACAGTCAACTGTCATTAGCCAAAAAAACTTTAAAATGGCTATTGACAGTCAACTGTTTTTTGGCTATTGACTGTAAATAGCCATTTTAACCAAATAGAACTATGGCCCGACTTAACCCATCAGTTGTGGTTCTTGATCACCTAAATAATCGATAAGTCAATTGTCTCCCTTACACCATGGCGACTATGTCGCGAAATCGATTGTATCGGAGTCCAGGTATCGATGGTATTCGTCTCGCGTTGATGATAATTGAAGCGTTTACCCCCAGTGTTTTATGGTTGTTATAAAACAATTTTGCGTTTTTTGTTGAGTTATCAAATTTTCTATGTCCACATTTGCAAAGGGCCATGACTCAAAAAAAATAACTTTTTACATTTTCACCAGGGCCCGGAATTACAATGCCTCCTTAAAGTTAAGCAAGACTGACGTTAAGTATTGATATTTCAACATGCTATATTAAATGCTTAATAAATTGCCTGGATCGATGCGGTATTTGTGGTCAAAGATATTATTGTGATCTTCAAAAAAATAAACCTATTTTGATTTTTATTTTTCGCATCCTGAAAAATCAATACTTAACTTAGGTCTACCTTAACTCTAAGGAGCCATTGTAATTCCGGGCCCAGGTAATCTACCCATTATCCTCGTTTGAAGCTCCTAGTTGTATGACGTCACGGTAATGGAGAATACGAGCTGATGTTTTTGAGAATTCAGTAGAATTTCGGTTATTTCGCTATAACCTGTTTATTATTTACTTGGTAGAGCAACTGAACCTTAAGCGATGGTAGCAGCTGGAGAGGCGGGTTCAATCACGGTGGTGGGCGAGGAGCAGGTACAGGATGCTTGACATGGGCGACGACGGCGGTGACACGTTGAACATAAAAAGTAATGGTTAGTCAACAAAGCGAATGCGACGGTCAACAGGTGGATCAGTTTTGATTTCAGTTCAGAACATGAGCAAAATATATACGGGGAACTGAGCTCTGACGATAAACTCGAATTTATCTTCAAGTGTTTACAAACTGAAAATAAGCAATGACTGTAGACTCGAGAGCCTGGAACAAGGTATGCAAAGTCTTCAAAAACAAACAAATGTCACAATTAAAAATACAACAATACAAGAGTGTGGACATTGAAGCTCGTAGTCGACGTAGTAATTTATTAATAAGAAGTGTTGCTGAACATTTAGGCGGAAATTGTGTCGCCGTTGTGCACTCCTTTCTTTCCAAGCACTTGGAATTTGATCCAGAGAGAATATATAGCCATGGATCCCACCGGGGAGGTCGGCCCCCAACACGTAGACCCAACCAACCACTAAGGCACAGACCTATCATTGTTGCGCTGCGTGATTACCAGGATGTCGAGCTGATCCTAGCAAACGCCCACAACTGAGAAAGATGGGTTTTGGCATCAATCAAGATTTACGAAAAGAAATACTAGATGCAAGAAAAACGCTGTGGTCGAAGCCTAAGCTTGAAAAACAGCAAAATCCAGGCGCAAAAATCAATATTGTGTATCCAGCGAAGTTGCTGCGAGATGGTCACGTAATAGCTGATGCATTCCCTTATTGGCACTATATACTATATACAAGGTAAGCTTTTATTTTTTTTTAGAACCATCGCCTAGCGTTTTACGGTTATTAAAGAAGAACTTTTATAGTGTTTTGATATTGTATTTGCTGAAGCCACTCTTTTCAGTGTTTCATGTGCTCCAAGCTCTGAGTATTATGTGTTTTAGTTAACGATTTGTACATAGGTGATACATTGGAAGCAAAATAATACAGGAAATATGCATATTCCAGTAAGACTCTGCTCATAAACACACTGAATAGTGGCAGTATGTATTAGGTCATTCAACCGTACTCCTCAATCGAAGTCAATGCACATAATACCTAGGGGGCATATTGAAACTAACTCATCTACATCTAGCTATTTCGACACACTTAGTCTAGAATATCCGAGGGGCCCAAAATCGAAGTCAATGCACATAATGCCTTGGGGGCATATTGAAACTGACCCATATACATCTAGCTATTTCGTCACACTTAGTCTAGAATATCCGAAGGGTGAAAAAAGCAGAATGAACTTTGAACAGGTCTTTCTGGGTGGAACCAGTACTAAACAGGGATTAATATCAAAGACACAACGCAGTGCCGCCGGTGAGGATCAAACCCGCGACGCTTCGATCCCGAGTCAAGCACTCTTACCACTGAACCACTGTGCTCACCATAGTGGGTGGATTCTAACGTGAATGAATGAAAGGGCTAAGTTATAACGCAAAAGCCTATGCTGCCATATCCAGTGAGACTTGAGGTAAATCTTGGTGTCCTTAGTCAAATGCGAACAGAATGTAATACTTGTCGATGCTATAGGGGTCCCAACATCTTATGTGCTGGCCCATCAGCGGATCCAGAGGGGTGTTGGGGGCAGGGGGTCCGTATTCTTAGCAATACTGGTCTGGATCGCCTGAAAAATCGCAAAGCTACCAAGCCAGCATTCAATATTGGGCCATCGTCGGCCCTTCCAGTTAAACGCCATTTAAAATGGCGTTTCGCTGTCTGGCTGACGATGGCCCGCTCATAGTGGCTATAGGATCCTTCATCCCCTCATCTACTAAAAAAAGTTGTCAAAGATGGACCCCCTCTGACAAAATGTGCAGGATCCGCGCATGTGACCCATTTATTGTTGTACCTCAAGATCCACCGTTGTTTGCCGATGATAGAGCTTGCCACTAGGATCAGGATTCCAGTAGTCCCAATCAGGATACCAGTCGTCCCATAAAGGTGAAACCAATGCCTTATTAAAAGGAAATGAATATTGAAAGTTGTAATAATCTTCATAATCGGTGGTGAAGTCTTCTTCAAGAGTAATAAACCCGTAGCTTGATATCTGAAAATATAATCCAAAAGAAAACGCGAATGAGACGTTCAGCGTAAACATGCAAACTGTGTAAAATTTTGTACATGTACTTATCTTTTCAGTAAGCAAACTTTGCCAGAGCCTTCTCTGCTAATGTTTACAAAGTATGGATGTAGATGAATTGTCAGAACATAATTTAGTTATATATTTTTACTGCATACGCCAACATAGGCGTTTACTGGAGGCATTTACGCATATATCTTAACCCATAAAGCGCCACCTATAATTTGCAGCGGACGACGATTTCAAATTTTGCTGCTTTTCAAAAATAAGTATTTTTTCGAAAATAGGGAAAGATGTCGCAAGATTTGTCGTCTGATGCAGGCGTGATAGGCGCTTTTAGGGTTAAGTACAGAAATCATGTTCACCGAAACATGCCTGGAAATGTCGAGATGCTTCTACTGAGAATAAAAACATAATACACGTTTCTTGGTATATTGGTAAGGAGCTGTTGGTTTGCATCTTCTTCAATCCTTATCTCAGTTTCCTTTCTCTTTTACTTAAGTTAGTGACATATTACCTAGCAGTGTTTCATAGAACGAGGGGCGTTCATTGAATTCTGGAACTAATGCACCTCCTTAGCACATGGCTGTAAGAAACTCGTGGAAATTGCGGTCCAATCACGGTGGAGTGGTTTTGAATATTGGAAGAAAATGTTGTTTGGAACCGCTCACTCTGTTTGAATCCGTTAACTCTTTTAAAAGTTATAATAAGTTCAAATAGGCGCAGTCGTAATACACTGGCTAAAATCGTGCGTGTTAAATGAAAACTCAAGCAAGTTTTGAAATAAGGACCTATATTAAAGGTCGCGTTAATCTGAACATTTTAGGTACACAGACATGAAATAAATTGTGCCAGATACATACAACACCCGCAGTGTCCAAAACATTAGTTTGCAAGTGGCACAGGAAATTTCAAGATGGTTTCACTAGCATCAAAGATGTTCCCGTCCTGGTCAGCCAATACTGGTGTTTCCAATGCTAACATGGCTGCCTTGGAAGGCATGACTAAATGAGACGCAAGACTTGCAGTGAAAAATATTGCTCATAGAGCTGGCATATTATCGGGGTCAGCTGATAAGATTTTGACTTAGCAGTTAAAATTTAGAAAGGTTTGTGCTCGATATGCCCCCTTCGCTTGACAAAAGAACAAAACGGCTTCTCGTATGCTTATTCCTATTTAATTAAATAAGTGCCAAAATTGTGACAAATCTAGAATATCAGAACGATTTACAGTTGCTCGAACATGTATATGTAAATTTGAACCCCATAGACGCGTCAATAATAAGCAGCGGATGTGCAAAGGTCGAGCCAGGCCTGTCATCGTAAAAGAACAAAAAAGCCTGGGGAAAAGTTCCTTAGGCCTTATTTTTGAATTCTGACTGGCCCATTGTTCAGGCTTAAGTGCTAAGGTTCGAAAAGTTACAGTAGTTCTATAAAAACAACGCGCTGTCAGATATGGAAAAAAACATGAGAAAAGCAAACCTGTGCGTGTGCCTTATTCATGACAATCCCTAATCCGCCTTATTCACCAGACTTGAGTAACTTGCATTTTCCTGATTCCTTTACTGGAAAACACACTCTCAAGAGATTGATAGGAGCCTGAAAGTGCTTTTGGCAGTGTCATTTTTCAGTGTCTACAGGGTGTGCCCCAAAACGCCTACTTATCTGCCTTCAAAGAATTTTAAGACTAGAAAAATGAGTTTTTGTCAATACAAAGGGAGAACACATCTACCAGTTGAAATTAATGAACTATGGGTTAATCTCATAATGCGCCTTGCAGAATCCCAGTGTGACCATTAAATGACCTTAATTACAGAGAATGCGCAAGGATGACAAATTTGTCCAAACATATACCAAAACTCGAATTACAACCAATGACGTAACAAATGATCTGATTGACTGAAATATCCTTGATTGGAATTTACACTCTGATGCAATAAGATGTACAAATAATTGTTAGTAATCATGTGCTTATAATTGACAAAAAACGACAACTGTATAGATAACAAATATTTGTTTTAATTTGCCTTTTCGATGGGGACAGCCTACTGGTAGTCTCTTCTCAATCCCCCGAAAGACCATTGATAAATTGATTGAACTTTAAGCCTGGGTCGATGGCCAATGGAACCAACTAAAGATAGCGCAGGTGATTTCCCTGAGTAACCCAAGGCATCAGGTGAGTGAGAGGCAGGTTGGGTAGGGCAGGTGATCCCACCGGATACAGCCAATAGGAAAGTGATCTCACCTTCGTACAGGTAAGTGATCTTACATTTAGCTGGAGGGTATGTGATCCTAACCCATAGATTGATTATTTGTGACGGAAGGTGAGTGATCTCGCCTAGTTGGGCAGGTGATCCCACCAGATTCGGACAATAGGAAAGTGATCTCACCTTCGCACAGGTAAGTGATCTTACTTTTAGCTTGTGTTAGGTGATACCAACCCCTAGATTGATTATTTGTGACAGAAGGTGAGTGATCTCGCCTAGTTGGGCATGTGATCCCACCAGATACGGACAATAGGAAAGTGATCTTACCTTCGTCAAGTAAGTGATCTTACATTTAGCTTGTGTTAGGTGATACCAACCCCTAGAATGATTATTTGTGACAAAATGTGAGTGATCTCGCCTAGTTTGGCAGGTGATCCCACCAGATACGGACAATAGGAAAGTGATCTCACCTTAGTACAGGTAAGTGATCTAACATTTAGCTGGGGGTATGTGATCCCAACCCATAGATTGATTATTTGTGACAGAGGATGAGTTATCTCGCATAGTTGGGCAGGTGATCCCACCAGATACGGACAATAGGAAAGTGATCTTACCTTCGTCAAGTAAGTGATCTTACATTTAGCTTGTGTGAGGTGATACCAACCCCTAGATTGATTATTTGTGACAGGATGTGAGTTATCTCGCGTAGTTGGGCAGGTGATCCCACCAAATACAGACAATAGGAAAGTGATCTCACCTTCGTACAGGTAAGTGATCTTACATTTAGCTGGGGGTATTTGATCCCAATCCATAGATTGATTATTTGTGACAGAGGGTGAGTGATCTCGCCTAGTTGGGCAGGTGATCCCACCAGATACAAACAATAGGAAAGTGATCTCGCCTTCGTACAGGTAAGTGATCTTACATTTATCTTGTGTTAGGTGATACCAACCCCTAGATTGATTATTTGTGACAGAAAGTGAGTGATCTCGCCTAGTTGGGCAGGTGATCCCACCAGATACGGACAATAGGAAAGTGATCATACCTTCGTAGAGATAAGTAATCTTACATTTAGCTTGTGTTAGGTGATATCAACCCTTAGATTGATTATTTGTGACGGAATGTGAGTGATCTCGCCTCGTTGGGCAGGTGATCCCACCAGATACGGACAATAGGAAAGTGATCTCACCTTCGTAAATGTAAGTGATCTTACATTTTGCTTGGGATATGTGATCCCAACCCATAGGTTGATTATTTGTGACAGAATGTGAGTGATCTCGTCTTGTTGGGCAGGTACCCACCAGATATGAACAAAAGGAAAGTGATCTCACCTTAGTAAAGGTAGGTGATCTCACATTTAGCTGGAGTATGTGATCCCAACCCATAGATTGATTATTTGTAACAGAAGGTGAGTGATCTGGCCTAGTTGGGCAGGTGATCCCACCAGATACGGACAATAGAAAAGTGATCTCACCTTCGAACAGGTAAGTGATCTTACATTTAGCTGTGGGTATGTGATCCCAACCCCTAGATTGATTCTTTGTGGCACAATGTGAGTGATCTCGCCTAGTTGGGCAGGTGAAACAACCAGATGCTGACAATAGGAAAGTTATCTCACCTTCATACAGGTAAGTGATCTCACATTTAGCTGGGGTTTGTGAACCCAACCCATAGATTGATTCTTTGTGACACAATGTGAGTGATCTCGCCTAGGGCGGCAGGTGATCCAACTAGATACGGACAATAGGAAAGTGATCTCTCCTTCGTACAGGTAATTAATCTCACATTTAGCTTGGCGAGTTTTATCCCAACCCCTAGATTGATTATTTGTGACAGAATGTGAGTGATCTCGCCTAGTTGGGCAGGTGATACCACCAAATACAGACAATAGGAAAGTGATCTCACCTTCTTACAGGTAATTGATCTCAAATTTAGCTTTGCGAGTTTTATCCCAAACCCTAGATTGATTATTTGTGACAGAATGTGAGTGATCTCGCCTAGTTCTGCAGGTGATCCCACCAGATACGGACAATAGAAAAGTGATCTCACCTTAATACAGGTAAGTGATCTTACATTTAGCTTTGGGTATGTGATCCCAACCCCTAGATTGATTATTTGTGACAGAAGGTGAGTGATCTCGCCTAGTTGGGCAGGTGATCCCACCAGATACGGACAATAGAAAAGTGATCTCACCTTCATACAGGTAAGTGATCTTACATTTAGCTTTGGGTATGTGATCACAACCCCTAGATTGATTATTTGTGACAAAAGGTGAGTATTCTCGCCTAGTTGGGCAGGTGATCCCACCAGATACGGACAATAGGAAAGTGATTTCACCTTCGTACAGGTAATTGATCTCACATTTAGCTTGGCGAGTTTTATCCCAACCCCTAGATTGATTATTTGTGACAGAATGTGAGTGATCTCGCTTAGTTGGGCAGGTGATCCCACCAGATACAGACAATAGGAAAGTGATCCCACCTTCGTACATGTAAGTGATCTTTCATTTAGCTTGGGGTATGTGATCCCATACCCTAGATTGATTATTTGAGACAGAAGGTGAGTTATCACGCCTAGTTGGGCAGGTGATCCCACCAGATACGGAAAATAGGTAATTTATCTCACATTCGTACAGGTGAGTGATCTTACATTTAACTTGGGGTATGTGATCCCAACCCTTAGATTGATTATTTGAGACAGAAGGTGAGTGATCTCGCCTAGTTGGGCAGGTGATCCCACCAGATACGGACAATAGGTAAGTGATCTCACCATCGTACAGGTAAGTGATCTTACATTTAGCTTGTGTTAGGTGATACCAACCCCTAGATATATTTTTTGTGACAGAAGGTGAGTGATCTCGCCTAGTTGGGCATGTGACCCGACCAGATACGGACAATAGGAAAGTGATCTCACCTTCGTACAGGTAAGTGATATTACATTTAGCTTGTGTTAGGTGATACCAACCCCTAGATTGATCTCGCCTAGTTGGGCAGGTGATCCCACCAGATACAGACAATAGGAAAGTAATCTCACCTTCGTAAAGGTAAGTGATCTTACATTTAGATTGGCGTGTGTTATCCCAACCCCTAGATTGATTATTTGTGACAGAATGTGATTGATCTCGCCAAGTTGGGCAGGAGATCCCTCCAGATATGGACAATAGGAAAGTAATCTCACCTTCGTAGAGGTAAGTGATCTTACATTTAGCTTCTGTTAGGCGATACCAACCCCTACATTGATTATTTGTGACAGAATGTGAGTGATATCGTCTAGTTGGGCAGGTGATCCCACCAGATACAGACAATAGGAAATTGATCTCACCTTTGTACAGGTAAGTGATCTTAAATTTAGCTGGGGGGGTATGTGATCCCAACCCAAAGATTGATTATTTGTGACAGGAAGGGAGTGATCTCGACTAGTTGGGCAGGTGATCCCACCAGATACGGACGCTAGGAAAGTGATCTCACCTTCGTACAGGTAAGTGATCTTACATTTAGCTTGGGATATGTGATCTCAACCCATAGGTTGATTATTTGTGACAGAATGTGAGTGATCTCGTCTAGTTGGGCAGGTGATCCCACCAGATATGGACAATAGGAATGTAAGTTCACCTTAGTACAGGTAAGTGATCTCACATTTAGCTAGGGGTATGTGATCCCAACCCATAGATTGATTATTTGTGACAGAAGGTGAGTGATCTCGCCTAGTTGGGCAGGTGATCCCACCAGATACAGACAATAGGTAAGTTATCTCACATTCGTACAGGTAAGTGATCTTACATTTAGCTTTGGGAATGTGATCCCAACCCCTAGATTGATTATTTGTGACAGAATGTGAGTGATCTCGCCTAGTTGGGCAGGTGATCCCACCAGATACGGACAATAGGAAAGTGATCTCAGCTTCGTACAGGTAATTGATCTTACATTTAGCTTGGCGTGTGTTATCCCAACCCCTAGATCGATTATTTGTGACAAAATGTGAGTGATCTCGCCTAGTTGGGCAGGTTATCACACCAGATACAGACAATAGAAAAGTGATCCCACCTTCGTACATGTAAGTGATCTTTCATTTAGCTTGGGGTATGTGATCCCATACCCTAGATTGATTATTTGAGATAGAAGGTGAGTGATCTGACCTAGTTGGGCCGGTGATCCAACCAAATCCAGACGATAGGCAAGTGATCTCACCTTCGTACATGTTAGCGATTTTACATTTTGCTGTGGGTATGTAATCCCAACCTCTAGATTGATTATTTGTGACACAATGCGAGTGATATCGCCTAGTTGGACAGGTGATCCAACTAGATACGGACAATAGGAAAGTTATCTCACCTTCATACAGGTAAGTGATCTTACATTTAGCTTTGGGTATGTGATCCCAACCCCTAGATTGATTATTTGTGACAGGTGAGTGATCTCGCCTAGTTGGGCAGGTGATCCCACCAGATACGGACAATAGGAAAGTGATCTCACCTTCGTACAGGTAATTGATCTCACATTTAGCTTGGCGAGTTTTATCCTAACCCCTAGATTGATTATTTGTGACAGAATGTGAGTGATCTCGCCTAGTTGGGCAGGTGATACCACCAGATACGTACAATAGGAAAGTGAATTCACCTTCGAACAGGTAAGTGAGCTTACATTTAGCTTTGCGTGTGTTATCCCAACCCCTAGATTGATTTTTTGTGACAGAATGTGAGTGATCTCGCCTAGTTGGGCAGGTGATCCCACCAGATACAGACAATAGGAAAGTGATCTCACCTTCGTACAGGTAAGTGATCTTACATTTAGCTTGCGTTAGGTGATACCAACCGTTAGATTGATTATTTGTGACAGGATGTGAGTGATCTCGCCTATGTGGGCAGGTGATCCCACCAAATACAGACAAAAGGAAAGTTATCTCACCTTCGTAAAGGTAAGTGATCTTACATTTAGCTGGGGGTATGTGATCCCAACCCATAGATTGATTATTTGTGACAGAGGGTGAGTGATCTCGCCTAGTTGGGCAGGTGATCCCACCAGATACGGACAATAGGAAAGTGATCTCACCTTCGTACAGGTAAGTGATCTTACATTTATCTTGTGTTAGTTGATACCAACCCCTAGATTGATTATTTGTGACAGAAAGTGAGTTATCTCGCCTAGTTGGGCAGGTGATCCCACCAGATACGGACAATAGGAAAGTGATCTCACCTTCTTACAGGTAAGTTATCTTACATTTAGCTGGGGTATGTGATCCCAACCCATAGATTGATTATTTGTGACAGAAGGTGAGTGATCTCGCCTAGTTCGGCAGGTGATCCCACCAGATACAAACAATAGGAAAGTGATCTCGCCTTCGTACAGGTAAGTGATCTTACATTTTTCTTGTGTTAGGTGATACCAACCCCTAGATATATTATTTGTGACAGAAGGTGAGTGATCTCGCCTAGTTGGGCAGGTGATCCCACCAGATACGGACAATAGGAAAGTGATCTCACCATCGTACAGGTAAGTGATCTTACATTTAGCTGGGGGTATGTGATCCCAACCCATAGATTGTTTATTTGTGACAGAAGGTGAGTGATCTTGTCTAGTTCAGCAGGTGATCCCACCAGATACGGACAATAGAAAAGTGATCTCACCTTCGTACAGGTAAGTGATCTTACATTTAGCTGTGGGTATGTCATCCCAACCCATAGATTGATTATTTGTGACAGAAGGTGAGTGATCTCACCTCTTTGGGCAGGTGATCCCACCAGATACAGACAACTGTAAGACTATAATAGCTAAGCAACCATCTTTTTTCTTTCTCTTCAAGATGATTGCAAAACTAGATTGGCAAAATGTTCCTATCAGTGGGCCGATGTGCATAACCTATGACTGGGCTAGTCAGACTCAATGTCAAGGTCACACTTCAAGGCCATGTGATTTACCATTCAGTTTGTGTCCACTCCATATCTCCTGAACCCAATGGACGATTTTTTTATTAAACTTCACCTAAATGTTCCTTACAGTGAAGCATGTGAAGAGCCAACGACTCAGCTACTCAAAAGCAATGTCACACTTCAAGATCATGGTTTTTACCCTCCTTCAAATCTCCTCAACCAATTGTTAGATTTTCAATAAACATCACTCAAATGTTCCTTTGAGTGAGTTGGTGATTTTCGTGTAGGCACCATGTGCTAACCAATCCACAATTAATGTTATAGCCAATCTTTTTATAATGGGAAATTATTTTAATGATCTGTTCTGAAAAAATATTAAAGCCAACAATCTTCTTCAACTTATACACCAAGTCACCATAGAATTCAGGTTCAGAAAGTCCTATGCGCAAGAGAGATTTAAGTCCAACTTGGAATTTATAATTCAAATCATAGTATCGACTATTGAATCTAGAAAAAGATTTTGCGAAGTTTATGATACCAATAGCCTTGTTTAAGAAGTTTCTGAGTTACCAATTTATTGCGAGTGTTGAAGTCAGCAACATGGCTAGATGCCCAAGCAAAACGAATGAACTGAGAGATATAGACTCCCTGGTTGCAGATTTATTCCTGTTTTGTTATGAGAGGGACTTTATGATGTCTCTTCTGATGATAAGCAGGCTGATGTTATTGATGCGTTTAACACTACAAACAGATATTTGGAAGATATTTTAAATATAAATAATGTTTATTTTGACAAGATGGTAAGTCAAATATACCAGTCAGAGCTCCAACTTAATAAAGCCAATACATCTGATATGGAAGCCACATTTTTAGACTTGTGTTATGTATCCTATATAAACAACAAGGCGAGATCTGCTGGGCGATTCTGCCAACTCCGTTTATTTGCATAAAGCTAGCTAATATATACCAAGACAAATACATACAATGAATCATTTGATAAGACCACAGCATGTACTAGTGTATAAGACATAGGATACATTACATCTTTCCGTTTTTGAAAAGAAAAATAATTCCGAAATTTTATTAAAAAACAAAGAATTATTTTGCTTGGCCTAATCAAATAAAACATTAGTAGAAATAACAAGCATCTTAAAGGTTTGACTCATTTAAGTGTTAACTGTTCTTGTTATCAAGGCGTGAACGTTAATGTGTAATTAAGAACCTCTGTATCATTGGTAAATTACAGTCTTGACGGGTTTAGATCATTTTAATGAAGTCCAGTTCCACCTGCTGATAAAATCCTTGAGAAAGTTGTTCTCTGGAAAGTATCTGAGAGTTTTCTTTACCGTATAGCACCTGCTTTGCGTCCATTGAGTACGGTAATAATCAAATTGCTTTAATGAGTTATTTGTGTTCAATATTATTGTAAATTGATGAAAAACAAAATTAAAGCACATGTATAAGCATATTCAAGCATATCAAAGCAAAATATGTATGATTTATTGTTAAAATTATAGAAATAAGAATCTAAGTATTTTGACTGTGTTGTTGCTCTTCTGTGAGTCTACGATTTTCTGAGTCATCAGAGATACTGGTTTTATGAATGAAATTCCTGTAGATTGTAGTAAATTCCATCTGCTCATAGTATTTCAATGAGAAATTATAGTAATCCAAGATTTGTGAATACGCGAATCACTATTGTATTAATCCAAAATATAATGAATAGCACATTAATCCAAAAGTAGAATAGCACATTATTTTAACATTTTTTACTCTTTAATCCAATAGTAGAATATTTTAACAATATATCCACATATCTGAATAAGCACTAATGAATATAGAAAAGCATTAGCTTACTGCCCTTAAACACTATTTTACTGATCTAGGTTTCACTGTATCGAATAGGTGGTTTCACAACTCGACCGAATCTCGTTTTATACGGTGATTTTTGCGCGATATTTCCAGCTATATCTTGTCCAGTGTGTTTCGCTGGTTGTGTAAACGTTGGTGTAACCGTATTTCCGTTGTTCTGACGTTGATCACTATCTGACGTTGATTTATGCTGATCTGAACGCGTGTAGTTATACCGTAGTGCTGGTGTTATGAGTTCCTCACGACGTTTAGGTACTGATTTCGTAGGTCTAATGTGTTTACGATTCCTGCGATATTTTCTACCATCTGACGTTTGAACGACGTATGATCTTGGCGTTTCGTGTCTACGTTCAACTGTTCCATGTTTCCATTTATTTTCATGTCTCATAACTACATTTTCTCCTGTTTTTAGAGGTTTGAGGTCTTGTTTTAAAGAGTGTTTGTCATGAAAATGTTTTTGTTTCGACTGTCTGTGTTTTAAACCTTTTCTGACGTCGTCTGCGTATCTCGGTTTCAAGAGTGATGTTGCTGTTGGTAGTTTTATTTTTAGTCGTCTTCCAAATAACATTTGCGCTGGCGACAAGCCTGTGTCATCTATTGGCGAATTACGATAGTCAAGTAATGCCATATACGGATCTTCTGCCTTCTTAAACAGATTTTTAACTGTCCGTACTGTTCTTTCAATTTGACCATTGCTTGATGCGAAACCTGGCGATGATGTTACATGAGTGAATCCATAATCTTTCGCAAACTGACGCATCTGAGCATTTGCAAATTGCGGTCCATTGTCCGAGACAAGAGTGTCAATTAATCCATACCTTGAAAATTGACCTTTCATGTACTGAATTGTATTCTTAGCAGACAAGTTATCCAACATGCTTACTTCTGGCCACTTTGAGAAATAGTCCACTGATATTAGATAATGATGTCCCGTGTATTCAAATATATCAACTCCTATTTTACTCCAAGGTCTGTCTGGAACCTCACTAGGAATTAATGGTTCTTTAGGATTTTGTGGTTGATTAATGGCACAAGTAGCACATTTTGATACTTTTTCTTCAATGTCACTGTTCATAGACGGCCAAAATAACACTTCTCGTGCTCTTGATTTACACTTTACTATTCCAAGATGAGAAGAATGTATTATATCAAGCATTTCATTTCTCAGTTTCTTAGGAATTATTAGCTTTAATCCTTTAAGCATTAATCCATCTATGGTAGCTATTTCATCTCTGTAATTCCAATACGTTCTGAGTTCTAGCGGTAATTGGTCTTTTGTTTCAGGCCAACCCTTGACTGTGACATCTTGTAACAATGTCATTTCATGATCTTCCATTGTTGCTTGTCTGATTTCATCACGTTTCTCAGGTGATACAGATAGATACGACAACAAATGTACTTCATTTATACTCATCTCTTCACATAGATTCTCATTTGACTCTTCTAGAAATGATCTTGAGAGATGATCCGAAAGAAACATAGATTTCCCTGGCTTGAAAACAATATCTAAGTCACATTTCTGTAATTGAAACATTAGATTCTGCAATCTTACTGGCATTTCGTGAATTCCCTTCTTGTGTATTGACTGTAACGGCTTATGGTCACTTTCAACTGTTACATGTTGACCAAAAATGAAATTGTTAAACGTTGAACAGCCAAAGACAATAGCCAGTGTCTCTCTTTCAATTTGGGAATATCTCTGTTGTGTTTCTGTTAATGCACATGACGCATATGCAATTGGTTTTCCTTCTTGCATTATAGCTGCACCAAGCCCCTTTGAACTACTGTCAACCGTAAGAACTATTGGCTTTCTTTTGTCATAGTATGCTAATACGGGAGCATTGACACACATTTTCTTTAATGTCTGGAAACTATTTTCCTGCTGAATGTCCCAGTGCCATTCTATATCTTTGTGTAAGAGTTCTCTCAATGGAGCTGATACCTCTGACATATTTGGTAGAAATTTTGCCAAATATTGCACAAATCCTAGAAAATGTTGTAGTTCCTTTTTACTTTGAGGTGCTTTCATTTGTTCAACTGCTTTGACTTTCTCATAGTCTGGTTTCAGTCCTTCAGAACTGAGTACATGTCCGACATATCGAATCTGTTTCTTACGAAATTCCGTTTTGTTTGGGGATAAATTCAGATTATACTTCCTAGCTTTGTCAAGAACTATTTTAAGTCTTCGATCATGCTCTTCAATCGTAGTTCCCCATACCAATATGTCATCCATTATAACTTCTGCACCTTCTATATCTTCAATCATTTCTGACATGATAGATTGATAGAGTTCACTTGCACACTTGATTCCAAATGGTAATCTGAGATAACGATATCTCCCGAATGGTGTGTTGAAGGTACATAACTTAGAGCTTTCATCATCTAACTCTATTTGCCAAAAACTTGACGTACAGTCTATTTTGCTGAACACTTTGGCATTTGGCATGCGTGATACCACTTCCTCAACAGTCAATAGTGGAAAGTGTTGCCTTTTCACAGCTTTATTTAAGTCTCGTGGGTCTATACAAATTCTAATGGAGCCATTGGGTTTAGTAACCACTACCATACTGTTGACCCAACTTGTAGGTTTCTTCACCTTTTTAATGATTCCTTCTTTAACCATGCGTGACAGTTCATCTTTGACCTTATCTCTCATTGTAATAGGTAATCGTCGGGGTGGATGTACTACAGGTGTGATATTATGATCAATATGAATTTTATGTTTACCTGGTAAACGTCCTATTCCATGAAATAAATCCGAATATTCATTTTGAATGTCACTATTATCCGTATTTTCCACTGATTTTTTAACATTGTACATTCTCCGAATTAGTCCGATCTAATGGCAAGTCTCTGATCCTAAAATTGTTGTAGCATTTTGTTCAATCACCTGAAATTCGATTTCATAGATGTTATTGTTGAAATAACAAGGTAATTTTATAGATCCAAGCGGTTTGATAGTATGTCCACTGTATGATCTTAATTTTGAGTCAGTCTTTTTCAAAGCTGTTTTAATTTTCATTTGCTTGAGAACATTCTGGCTTATCACATTGCATCTTGCACCTGTGTCAATTTGCATTTGTATTTCATTGTCATAGATGATACTTTTGATTGTCCAATCATCTGATAGCCTGTGAATGTCTTTTTCTTCAGAAAGCATTTTTACATAAACATTATCTTCATAGTCATACCTGTCATAATCATAATCCGTATTGTCACTGCTGTAGGAGCCATAATCTGTATTGTCACTGCTGCTAGAATCATAATCATTAAGTGAATGTATTCCTTTGCGATGCCTTTTCTTCTGCCCTTTTCTCAGCAAGCACATTTTACTGAAGTGATTCAGTTTATGACAAAATCTGCACTTTTTACCCATTGCTGGACATTGTTGATCAGAATGAGTATATCCACATTTCATGCATTTTACTGCTTGTTTCTCATGTGTAGATTTTTCTCTGGAGCTTTTCTTTTTCTCCTTTTTTCGAACAGAACGCTGTTGAGTGTGAAATTTTGTTCTGATGGCGTGAACATTAGGATCTTCACCAGAGTTCATGGATTTTAACTGCTTTTGAGACAGTTCATATGTCCTGGATATATCCATGCATTTTTCTAGAGTCAAATCGTTGCCTTGATTGATGAGTTTTTCCCTTACTTTGGTCGATTTAATTCCAAACACAATATGGTCTCTTATCATTTCATCTTCCATAGCATGATCGTATCCGCATTCTTTGTATAGTAATTTTAAATCTGTCACAAATTGTTCAAATGGTTCGTCTGTTCCTTGCTCTCTTCTCATGAAAATATATCTGGAGTAGATTTTGTTGGATTTAGGTTTACAGTAATTTTCAAAATGTTCATAGTGAATTGCTAGTTGTTTTCTTTCTTCATTTGTAAGTGTCCAAGTAGAATAGATATTGCGCCCTTTTTCTCCAGCCCACAACATGACATAATTGCATTTTTCCTCCTCTGATTTAGATTTTAGCGGACCTCCAAACATAAAATTACAATGTTCTTTGAAAGATTTGAACGCTAAAGGCAAGTCTTTTGCATCCCAGTCCATACCTGGATACTTTGAATTGTGTTCATCCATCTTGAAATTTTCACTGATTATCCTTTAAAAATAATCCTTGTCTCTTTCTTTTGACAAAAGAGAAAGTCAGATTTTTTTATCTTTTCACAATATAAAAATCTGTGCACACGTAGGCTCGCTCTTATCTGACACCATGTTATGTATCCTATATAAACAACAAGGCGAGATCTGCTGGGCGATTCTGCCAACTCCGTTTATTTGCATAAAGTTAGCTAATATATACCAAGACAAATACATACAATGAATCATTTGATAAGACCACAGCATGTACTAGTGTATAAGACATAGGATACATTACAACTTGTATTTGTCAATTTCTAATGATATTGTTCTACCAAAATTTATGATAAACGTGACGACTTTGATTTTATAATTGTCAATTTCCCATTTTTAAATGGTTATGTTCCTCGCTCTACATCCAATGGAGTCTATATCTCTCAACTCATTCGTTTTGCTAGAGAATAGCTATGTTGCTGACTTCAACACTCGCTATAAATTGTTAAGTCAGAAACTTCTTAAACAAGGCTAACAGTATAATAAACTTCGCAAAACCTTTTCTGAATTTTATAGATGATACTATGATTTGATATCTAAATTCCAAGTTGAACTTAAATCCCTCTTGCGCCAAGGACTTTTGGAAACTGATTTCTATGGTGACTTGGTGTATAAATTGAAGAAGATTGTGGGCTATAATAATTTTTCAGCACAGTTCATAAAAATAATTCCCCATTATAAAAAGATTGGCTGTCACATTAATGTATTGCAACAGACTGCATGCATGGTGGTCAACCGAATCACGGTTGGCAACTTTGCTTTCCTCTTTAATTGCATGCTGGTGGGTCGGACTTCAGACTATAAGGGTTCCAACTTAAAGACTTATTGATGAGATGATATGGGGCCTGATGCTTTGGCTGTTTGTCCAGCCCACCAGGGTTGACCTGTTGGTTTTCTTTTGCTCCGGTATTCAGTTTTACTTACTGTTGAGTCCTAATCTTTGCCTTTTCTCCTTGTTATATCTTGATGATTATGTTTAAGGAGATGATGCATTGATAAGTAAGGGATATTTTATGCAAACCAAACATCTAAGTGTCTTGATCCCCATCTGAATTAAGGGTGAGGTTGGCGCCGTGAAACCCGTTTAAGCCCTCCAGTAAAATATTTTACTGACCGTTCCAAGACTGTTCTTCTTTTGTGGATCTTTTATGATTTTCTGTCTTCAGTTTGCCATACACTGAGCAAAATTTCTAATTGGTCACCTTACAGTTTTTACGTTAGTTTTGAAAGTAAGATTCGGTTATACAAAATTCATGCTTCAATAAATCAACCAAGGCCTGGCCGAAACTCTGCAGGTCATTTCATTTAAAAATGACTGGTACAGCTTGCACAGACGATACTACAGTAAAGGTACCCTCATTCAAAAAAGTGACATTTTTGCTTCAATATGAAATACATTTGTTTATTGTTTGTATAAGGATGTTTCTGACTGCCGTGATTAAAGACGAACACGCTTTAGATGATTCTTTTCAATCAGACTCCTCCTTTCTGTTAGTAATAGCATGATGACAAACACTACCAGCAGCTATATCATTGAAATTCAGCTTTTTGCATGCAATTTACATAGGAAGTTCGCACTGTTCTGTACGCCTTATTATCTGTGATACTGCATTGAAATTTTCAGCGATAATGTATTACTACTAGACGTCACTGTTCTAGTTTGGAAATAGAAAAAAATAATGGAAGGTACCGTCAAATTGACTTTTTAAGTTTTATATTCAAAGTGGAAGTGCGCAGCAGCAGTAACATGTTTGTCATCACAAAATGGACGAATCAAGTTCTATTCTGTTTGGTCTGTCTTGTACAGATGAAATAAAATGCATACAACAATTTTTACACAAGCTTCTAACAATGACTCATGCATTTCAAAAAATCTCGAAAAATAAGATATTTTAATGCCTAAAATTTACTTTAGTCAAAATTTCAAGTGTTTGGTGTTTTTTGAAGTCGACTTGACCAGTTTATTGCCAATTGCACTTAAATTTGATAAAAACTTCACTCAAAACAATTTTTCTTAAAAAAATAATATTTTTGCATTTTAACCCAAAAAAAAAACGTGGATTGAAAGACAACTTTTTCCGAAAGACCGCTAAACGTTTGCCCACTAAACTGCACAAATTTTGGCAAAAAATCGTTTTAATGTTATTGGCGCTTGATCAGAAATAATGAGTTTAAAAGGTGACAAATTAGAAATTTTGTTGAGTGTACCTTTGTGCGCGTCTGTTTATATGTGCTTTATGGTCACCTGCTGGGAAAGGGCTGACCTCTTGGCTCTCGTTTGTGGTATCTAACTGTTAGTTTGTCACTTTCCCTTTTGGTATCCTGGGTCAGATGTGGTACTTGATTGTATCGATTCCTTATCTTTGCAACCTTATTTACTTCCATAGGATGTAGAGCGAGGAACACAACCAACTAATAATGGGAAATTTACAATTTCAAAATCAAAATCATCACGTTTTTGATAAATTGTGGTAGAAACAATATCATTAGAATTTGGACAAATTCAAGTCTAAAAACGTGGCTTCGGTATCATAGGTATTAGCTTTATTAATTTGGAGCTCTTAAGGGTATATTTGACTTACCATATTGTCAAAATAAACATTACTAATGTTAAAATATCGTCCAAATATCTGGATGTAGTGTTAAAAGCATCAATAATATCAGTCTGCTTATCATCGGAAAGAGACATTATAAATTCCCTCTGAAGAATAAATCAGCAATTAGGGGAGTACAATTATTGCCCATAGGCAACCCAACTGCTTGTCTATACAACTTGGTGCTAAATTGAACAAAAATGTTGCCCAACAAAAAGATCAGCGCATCACATACATTTTGACAAGACCATGCATGATATGATAAAGGTTTTTCTGAAGTAAAAAGTGCAAACCGAACGCATTGTGTTTTGCCTTGAGCCAAACGCTTCATCCTCCTCTTAGTACTGCTACAACATTTCAAAAGTCTTAATTTGACTGAAAATTTTTTGACTGGGAAGTAAAGCATCATCTCAAACAAAACAAACACATAGCTACATGTTTTATTGATAATTGTGCTCACCCATGCCTCCGTATAAGTAGTACCATAGAACAGCAGTGGAACGTCCAAAATGACTTTTGTTGCATCATCGTCGTATAGGGCTACATAAGTGTCAGCTGGTACGTTGGGGCCATATGGTATAAGTGGTGAACAACTGCCAGTTCTCATTTGTTGGGAGGATAGTACCATCCAACAGACCAAAGTAGGTAAATTGCTCATTATGAACTTTTTAATCTAAAAAAGGAAAAAAATATACTACTCAAACTTTTAGGTCTTTGCTTCCAAAGGATACCCTTTTAAGAACATATTTGACTTCAATACAGCTGGTGACTGGGACTGTGAGGCGGCGGTAGAACGTCTCCCTGCCCTTCACTATAGTGTAGATTTTATTTTCTTGTCCTTTTGGATCATGGTTTTCATTGAGGAACTTTGAAACTATTAGAGGGTCACTGATGACGCCTAAATGGCAGAAACTAGCTAGTCTGGCCTAGAAAATATGCACACTCTAGTTTCAGTCTTTTGGTGCAGTCTTTGCTTTCAAAAGATACCCTTTTAAGAACATATTTTAATTTGACAAGCATCACTGTAAATATTTCTATTAGACTCAATGCACTAGGCCTACCCCTTTGTCATTACATAATCTTCGTTGTTTGCCTTCAAATTAACGATATTTTTCAGTGGTAATTGAAATGCAGTGTGTTACAGCTTTTTACTGAAATCACTGACTCGATCCCATGGATGCCTTTGGTCGGAAAATGCAATGTACTGTTGTTGTTTTTTACAGAACATACATATTATTCTAATTATGACTAGTGTGTCCAGAACCTACCATATTAGTTACAAACGGGTTTCAAACGAATATTAAAAGGCTGAAAATGTGTTCCTTAAACACAATTTCATGTTTCTGATCTTGAAATAAACTTGATTTTTGGTGGATTTTCAAAAATGTAAAAATTTGCATGTTTCGACTAACGGGCATTAATGGGAACGTCTAAACAATGATTTGCACATAAAGCTGTTGCCCAATGCATTTCTAATTACCATTGAAAATTTCGTTAAATTTGAAGAAAAAACGGTAAGTTTATCTAGTGCCAAAAGAAGGCTCAGTGCATTGAACCATATGGAGATCTTTATAGTGATGGTTATCAAAGTTTGAGTAGTATAGTCCTTATAAAAATGTACTTATCATAAAAAACTTACACGTATTCTACGACAGATATGAACCCGTCAAGATGAGATTATAAACAATAAAGTGTTTTATATGAGGTTGACATAGCGATTTTAACAACCATAAAAATGAATGAAAATTTAAGTTATAAATCCTCTTTGCAACTAAAATCGAAACTAACAACAGTTTTACTATATTATGGCATGTACACAATCAAGTTACATGTATGTACAAAATGGTACTAAAATGTATTTCTGCAGAAAGACTGACAAAGCTTAGGAACTTGCCACAACATTATAATGGATATCTTTCAGGGCCCAGATTCGTAATAAATTGTAAAGGTTTAGGCCGCTTTGTTTTAAGGCTGAGCTACAAATAAAGCTGATATCAAAGAAGGAACTTGAATAGAGACGGACCATTTTACAATTTCTCAGTGTAAAACAGAAAAAAATGACATTAACACTGTTACGTGCCAGGCGTAACTAGAAACAAATTCAGGAAACCTAAATTTGCTATTTGGAAAGTCAGCAAAAATAAATTTTAACAATTAACAAAATTTATCAATAATAACAACACTATCAATTACAAAAGCAATGGAAAATATTCTAACAATCACAGAAAGTCTAATTTACAGTATCTTATGAGTCCAAACTGTTCCTCAGGATATTTATCAGTACAAGTTCTGCAGCAGTTTCTGATCCCGGGATTTTGAAGGTAAATCCAAATGAACCACGAGACCAGTAACTAAGTCTGAAGACAAATAAATGTTATGGAGCGGTACATTAATACATCCACACTCTACACCCTGGATAAGGACACTTGTCCCAGAAGAAGTCTTCTCAGAAAAGGGCTGGGTATCTGCCAAGATAACGGATTGATAAGCACCAGTATCTTGTAAGATTTTAATAGGGGTAGACTGGGCAAAGTCACTATTTAGTGACATAAAACCATCTGATAAGAACGGTTCATAAATCTCCATAATGGCATCAGTCTCATAAGTTTTGGCCAAAATAAGAGTATCATCCTAAATAGAAGACTGTGGTTTTAACCTTAAAGAAGAGAGATCTGTGGGTTTAGGACTCTCTTATCTTTCTTTTTCTCATTTTCTTTTCAAAGCTATACATTCAGAAATGATATGGCCTGATTGTTTACATTAATTGCAAAATGACTGGGATAAATGATCCACAAACTTTAAAGAAGCACCGCCTTGGAACGGTTAGTAAAAATATTTTATTGGATGGCTTAAACCGGTTTCACGGCTCGCCAACCTCATAAGTTAAATGAATACCAGGATTCTACACATGGACCATTCTTCTTGCAAACCAATCGGAAAAAGTTGACGAAGAGCAACTTTCAGTTTTGGGCTTCAGAGGGGGCCAAATTAGACCCTTAATGCACGTAACTCTTTAACGTGTCGCAATGCGGTTTATTGTTGACCAATCACTGGCCATGGGCTTCATTCCCATTAAAACTTGGCAGCAGAGGACTCTTCGACAAGCATGAGCTATCTTAGTTTTGCATGATCCGAGCCTACTTTCTTTGAAGAGCACCACCTATCAAATAACTGCTCTTTTGTTCTAGCAAATTCCACACGAGTCTGGTCAAGTTCTTTCCTACGATCTCTAAATTTCTGCATGTAAGCCTCAGGGACCAACTCATAAGCTTTAATAATAAGTTATTTTACTTTGTCATAATCTGAGCTTTGTTCAAATGAAAGTTGCCTGTAATTTTCTCGAGCTTTGCCTATCACAACGCTCTGCAAAGTAAAGTCCAGTGCTCTCTTGGCCATTTCAGGTTTTCTGCCACCTTCTCAAAATGTAAAAAAAATATTTGTCAACTTCTTTTTCTTAAAATGGAGGAACGAGCCTGATGTGTTTTGTTATATCAAAAGTTTTGCTAGAGTCCAGAGTCCAGAGGCATAGGTTTTGGTTTAGATTTGCCTTGTACCTCAAGCTCTTTCATTTTTATCTCAAAGTGTAATTTTTCTTTTTCAATTTCAATGCGTTCTTGTTGATCTATTTTTCTCTCCATTTCTCTCTGTTTTTCCTTCTCTCATATTTCATTTTGACCTTAATTTCCCATGTTCTAATGTTCTTTCTCAGCAACATATCTTCTCTTTCTGATATTTCTAGCCTTATTCTGTCCTCCCGCTCTTTTTTTCACGCCTCAATCACATGTTCTAATCTTCATTTTTCCATCTCAACTTGCCTTCTAATTGTAAAAGCTTATATTGGCATGGAAAAGAATATTCTAGGGAATTTCGGGCTTTTCCAGAAACTTCCATGACAATACATTTTTAATTTCTAGATGATTAGTCATCCTTCTAGAAAAATCTTGTGATCAAATAAACACCTTGTTTACAACAACTTGTTTACCATCAATATCTCAAATATCTGGGTCAACAGAAACTTTGTGAACAACATATCGAACAGATAAACACCATGCATGCTACAACAAAAAGCTAAGTTGTCATACTTTCTGTAGAATTGAATTATAATTAAGTACATTTTAATACATTTTCACGGTCTCATTCTGACAATAATCAAGCTGATGTTATTGAAGCATTTAACTCTACTTCAATATGTCTAGATGTTTTCTTAATATTGATAATTCTTATTTCGAAGAAATGGTAAGTAGAATATATCCTGCCGAACTTCCGTTATAAAAAGCAAAATTCCTTTGATATTCGGACTTGTTCATAACGAATGGCAAGTAGTTTCATTTAAAATCTATTATTAACAAGATGATTTTAATTTTGAAATTGTTAATTTTCGATTTATCGATGGGGATGATCCTTGCTCTCCTTCCTATAGTGTATACTTGTTATGAGGGAGTATGATGTTATGAGAGAGTATGTTAAAGACCCATTCTTATGTAGCATTGCTATTCTAATATTTAAATGAAGCCTTATCAACTTTTACCAATGCAATATTATCCGTGTATTAATGTTTGCTTTGCGGTTCGGGCTGCAACACATTATCACACTTGGGCTTGGCAAACGTTAATAAACCGAAAGAAATGCTATATCGTCATTGTTATAATCCTTCTTTTCAAGCACAAGCAGCTCCAAGCAAAATGTCTACCATTACAACGAAACCACACCGGATAGGTGGTAATCGAACACGTAAATACTATCGACGAACGTAGACCCAAAATAGTCAGAAACAGAGTTTTCGATTGCCATTACTCACCCGACTGGCTATAAATGGCAATCGAAAACACTGTTTCGTGCGATTTTTGATCCGCGTTCGTCGATTGTTCAGAGCATTTTTAATTGCCGCCTATCCGGTGTGATAAAGGAGCGTATTCTATGGTGATTCAAATACCATAAAACATTTACGACGATATCTTTACTTGCAGACGATGTCCTTGAGCGGGCTTAAATGGCAATGGAGTCCTCTGCTGCCAAGTTTTAATGGGAATGAAGCCCGTGGCCAGTGATTCGTCAACAATAAACCGCATTGCGACACGTTAAAGAGTTACGTGCATAAAGGGTCTAATTTGGCCCCCTCTGAAGCCCAAAACTGAAAGTTACTCTTCACCAATTTTTTCAGATTGGTTTGCAAGAAGAATGGTCCATGTGTAGAATCCTGGTATTCATTTAACTTATGAGGTTGGCGCGCCGTGAAACCGGTTTAAGCCCTCCAGTAAAATATTTTTACTAACCGTTCCAAGGCGGTGCTTCTTTAAAGTTTGTGGATCATTTATGTTTTTTTCTTGTTTTTGTTATGCTTTCGTGCGCTGTGGGTCCACAAAATGCTCCCCTACACAATATGCTCCTTTTAGTAGCATATTGTGTACCCTGCATACACAATATGCTACCAGAGGAGCATATTGTGTAGGGTCGGTACATATGTTATTTCAGTGGTCGTCCGAGGGTACACAATATGCTCTTCTTGAAAACATGTCTCGTGGTATTTGCCTTTCTTTCTAACTGTCCTCTCGACATCCATCAGTCTATCTTACGAACCTTATGTCTAAAGCCATGCCCGCATCATAATTGTATTATAGTGGTCTTTAATCCCCATCAACAACATTTTCGAGACGTTGTCTCCAAATTTGGCTTCTTTCCCGACATGAATTCAACCTTTGGAAACCGTAGTAAGGAAAAATGGGGAAACGCCGGGGGTTAAATGTAGAAATGTAGTGAACCTGTATGAGTCGAATACACCATGGACATTCATAAATGCTATACCTGTTCCATTGGAATATATATTATGACTACCATTGTAGCCATCTTGATATCCTTCAAAGACCATCTTTTCCCATCCCTACGTCAGATTGAATCTAAACTTGGTTTGAGGGATAGGGGCAACATGGATATTCAGAATTGCTTGAATCATTCGATTCTGATATCCAATTTGGCTCCCATGGCAACTATTTTTTTTTTCAAAAGGCATAGCTCTCCAAACCATACATGTATTTCAGGTTATACTGAAACATGTTGGAAGGCATGGGGCTAACATGGGAATGGAGACTTTCTGAACGCGGTTAATTCAGGTATTGACCACAGAAACATACAATGTTCTGCACTGACACTTATTAGTAAGCTGGCGCTCGCAAAGATATGAGACGATCCATTATAAAGGTGACGAATCATTTATTGTATGTATGTTTTAAGATTATGATCAGAACTAATACTGAGGAAACTTGAATAATGTATTTTGACAATTTGCTTGCTACTGACAGTTTTATGGTGATGATTTAATGTATGCACTTACTTCATATCCTTCGGCGCAGTAGTTTCTTGCTCTACAAATTCTTAACATATAGCGTTATCTAACTTTGAATAGTATACCATCACAATGATTCTACCTAAGTACCATTAAACTGAACCGTACCTACACAATACGCTTCCAATAAAATAAAACTACTAAGGTAGCGTATTTTGTACCTAGCATACACAATATGCTCCAATTATCATAATACTACTGATGTAGCATATTGTGTACCTTACCTCCACAATATGCTCCAATTATCATAATACTACCGAGGTAGCATATTGTGTACCTTACCTACACAATATGCTCCCATTATCACATACCACCTGTACTTTACCTACACAATATGCTCCGATATCATAATACTACTGAGGTAGCATATTGTGTACCTTACCTACACAATATGCTCCAATTATCATAATACTACCGAGGTAGCATATTGTGTACCTTAACTACACAATATGCTCCCATTATCATGATACTACCAAGGAAGCATATTGTGTACCTAACCTACACAATATGCTCCCATTACCAAAATGCTACCAAGGTAGCATATTGTGTACCTTACCTACACAATATGCTCCTATTATCATATTACTACCCCATTATCATACTACCAAGGTAGCATATTGTGTACCCTACCTACACAATATGCCCCATTATCATATTACTACCAAGGTAGCATATTTTGTACCCTACCTACACAATATACTCCAGTTATAATAATAGTTCTGGATAGCATATTGTGTGCCTTACCTACACAATATGATCCAAATATCATAATACTACTGAGGTAACATAGTGTGTACCTTACCTACACAATATGCTCCCATTGTCATAATACTACTGAGGTAACATATTGTGTACGTTACCTACACAATATGCTCAAATTATCATAATACTACCGAGGTAGCATATTGTGTACCTTACCTACACAATATGCTCCCATTATCAAGATACTACCAAGGTAGCATATTGTGTACCTAACCTACACAATATGCTCACATTACCAAAATGCTACCATAGCACCATAATTACATAGTTTACACTTTATGAGATTTCGATCTATATTGGGCCCATCTGCCGGTTTGAATTGGTAATTTATTATTACAGAGGCGATAGTCTATAAAGGTTCTTCGCATTTTGGGTGACATGCTGTTCTAATAATTTTCAAATTAATGCTCTGCTTTGAAAACTCTGTAATTCAGGCACTTTGGTGATTCGTTAATTGATGATGACCATAACTGTTTATATTGGTCCTGAAGCTTTAAGAGGACTGTGTTGGACAGCCAGGAACTATTTTGGGGATTCTGATATAACCAAATATTACTCATTCCTACTTCATCTAAGATAGATTTAACATTTTGCAGCCATGGAAAATCCTAATGGTAGATAACAAAACTATTATACAAAAATACAATCTATGTGATAATTTTGATATTTTACTCAGAAGTAAACGTGGTAATAATGTAGAAGGGGGTTACATGCAATCAAACATACTAGACTGTTTCTAGTTTGCATACAAACGCATGTGAAAACGCCAATTGTTTTGTCGTTTTAGAGGACATATTATTAGTGCATTCAAAATGCTGCCTTTTCATCAAACCATCAGCTTTTCGCCATAGGTATTGTATTTACCTGGCGAAACACATATATTTGAAAATTTTACTTGCTGGTGTACAACGAAACTAATTGTTCCTAATCCTTAAGAACAATATTCAAATAAAAACAATTAAATCATTGCTTCTCGTAAACTAAGAAATTACACGTTTTACATTTGATCATTAAGTCATTTTTTGTTTCTATAAACTAACGATCTTCATTTTGTACAATTAAGAACCTTCAACCTTTCTTGAATATACTGATAACTCTGATAGGTCAGTCCTGGTCCCGAGGTTATAACCTTTTTCATGCTCAGCTCAAATGAGCATGATATTTCAACTGAAGGTGGAAACTTAAATGCTGAAAAATAAAGATTTTCCCTGCTTTAATACATCAGATGTTGCATTTATATATGGTTATAAGACCAACATTTGTTGACAGTTAACATTTATGTGCAGTATAAATTTCATGCTCATTTGAGTTGAGCTTGAAAAAAAATATATTCTCGAGGCTAGGTGATCAGCTGGAAGATTGCCCTTTTTATATTTAATCTTTGATATCTAATTAATTTGTGATGAAAAGAATATTTGTTTTTTAGGATATACGATGACGTAAAAGTAGAGAAGAAGGAAACGATCGTTACACGTAGGTCCAATTGAGCGCGCTTTCGAGGGTAAAATCTAATTATTTCTTCACCATCAGTTTTGGTCATCAAACGAACCGTCTCTGATATTAAAGAAGCATATAATTTGTTATCGTTTGTTTTTGTTTGGAGAAAATTCTTCCAATTTTTGATCAGTTTAATTTGAAATAGAATCTTTCTAATTTTGGGGATGAAAATACTTATTGACGGGACCCGTAGGGAGATAGATATTCGATCTTTTGTTTATTTATAAAGTGACTTTAATAATGAGGGTTTGTGCTACAGTGTGAATAAAAAGTTTCAGAGCGTTTCTAGCACATACATTATTGGATTTACTATACAAAGTCAAAATATTAAAATGCCAGTAAAAGTTGTCATTAAAATGTGTGAATTTCTTACTATCATGTACTTCGAAATAGAAAAGTGTTCAATATAATATGCGGTCAACTTACGTTATAGCTTTTTACAAGACTATTTTGTTACACATTAGTTTTTTTAAAATGTGTTGCCTAATTCGGCGAGACAACCTTTATTTCTAATTTTCTGGACATTTAGTCTTATGTAAGAGCTAAATTGTTTGAAGAGGAACTACAGTTAGCAGAGTTTCATTCACCCGACACTCTTATATATAGATACATTTATGCTAAGCATGAAATTGTTGCCATGCCTTGAAAAGGAACCAATATACGACGTGTACTGCATTGGTCGTCGTTGATATCAGCGCTACTTGAACATCCTTTTTTGGGGTTGTCTCAGTGGCGCAGTTGGTAGTGTTGATGTCTGGTGTAGTGCTAGGCGGTGTTTCCACACTTCTGATATTTATCTAATTTCACTTGTATTATTGGATCCATCAGGCTTTCTCTTGCGAACGAAATAGATGCCATGCATTGAAAAGGAACCAATATACGACGTGTACTTCATTGATCGTCGTCAATATCAGCGCTTCTGTTGGTAAGTTGGTAGCATCGATGTCTGGTGTAGTGCTAGGCGGTGTTGTCGAGGTCGTGGGTTCGAATCTCGCTAGAGGCAAAATTTTTACAGCATCCATCGGCTCAGTTGATTCACGAAATATCCATCAGTTGGTAGCGTCGATGTCTGGTGTAGTGCTAGGCAGTGGTGTCGAGGTCGTGGGTTAGAAGCTCGCTAGAGGCAAAATATTTACAGCATCTATCAGCTCAGTTGATTCACTATATATCCCTCCGTATATAGGCTAATGCACCAAACGAGATATCTTTCCTGTGGCACTGGATCCAGTAAAGGATGTTAAATTGATTTGAGAAATAAACATAAAAGATATTAATAAAAAAACAGTGCATTTTTTTTGCAATGCTGCAAAATGATAACCCCTGCTGGTACTGTGAAGTCATCTTCTGGGGTCACTGAAAGACTGAGGCAGAACACAGACTGAACAACAGAGAATATTGTCTATCTGATCTCTTGCAGCAGTTACAACAAACAGTTTGTAGGAGAAACCAAAGGCCCATTGAACAAACGTATGAATGGCCATCGTGATGACTGGAGACACCCTAGGCTTGAAAGATCACCAAACAGCAGAACAGTGTCACTCTGTAGATCATGACTTCCTGAGTCATGCCTCTGTCTGCTGCCTTGAGCACAACAAGGAGTGGTCAGATCCTACCATGAAACTCCGTGAGAGCTACTGGATTCGGTGTCTGAACACTCTGTGTTCATTTGGCATCAACAAGGGTGACTGACTCTATCTGGTCATATGGTAGAACACCTGGTGTGCTGTGTTGTTGTAGATGATCTTCCAGGAGCCTAGACATGTTTTAGACTTCTGTTCTGCACAACTTTTCTCAAAAGACATTTCTAGCCAGAATGCCAATTTGTGCGCTGTATTTAATTCATAAATATTGTGCAGTCATATATGTGAAAATCCAAACATATTTACTGGGCCATTCAAAGGGCTTAAATCATCACATTATTCATGTATATAGTTATATTTGTTAACTTTCCACTTAATCTAATTTGTCTTGAAACTCTGATGAAGGCGATGGCTGAAAGCGCTTAGTTTCAAAATATTTTTGCACTGTTTTTTTTATTTATATCTTTATATATTTAATTAATGTGACAAAGTTAATACCCAGTATGTGGTTTTACACAAACCAACTGATTTTTCCAAAATATCGTAATTCCATGCTAATATGTATTAAATGACAACATATGATTGTACTAAATGACGAAATAGGGTAAACTAGCAAATATGAATATAATTGGTGTAATGTAAATCAAATATTGTTGGATTTGTCCTGTAAGTTAGGTCTCTTAAATTAGAAAATTTATCTATACGTTTACATAGAATTGCTGATAAAGGTTGTGCTATCAAACGTAATGCTTCAATTTACATTATAAAGGACAATACAGCACTTGAAATTTCTGAAGATCATATCTTCTCTGTGTTGTTCTATAGAAACATTATAAGCTTGTAAATTATAAAATTTATTTTCTGTTTTAAAATTATGAAAAGCGGCTTTTAACGTGTTTTTACTATCAAGAGCATTAAATCAAATTGTTGATTATTAGTTTATATGACATATAGCGCATCTTCTAAGGACAATTTTAAGTTATAACTAATGTATTCGGTATGTGATGATTGGGTTTATTGTTTGGACTTATAAATTTGTTGTATTTGGCGACAAAACAAACGATGTAAGAACAAAAAAAGCTTGAAAAATAAACCATTATATTGTCACTTTTACTTCAATTCTTTTTTCTCTTTTTCCAAATTCAAGTTGAATGAGTATTTAAATGTGCAATTAAGATGAAATTAATGGCTGGAGAGATGCAAAAGTCTGACACCCTATGCTAGTATGTAGAAACATTGCTGAACGATCTAGAATCACCAATGTCTTATCAGAAATGACTATTCTATCGACTAGTTTCATTAATTACTGATAAATGTATGTAGTTGACGTGCTATTGGTCGTGAAAGGCTGGTGACATAAATTGGCAATTCTATGTAAGAATGGGTCTAATGTTAGTGAATTCATTTAATGAGAAATGCATATTGTGTAACTTGTAAACATCCAAAATACGAGTATAATTTGTTGCCATGTCAGTGAGTGTGTGACGCTCTCCATGATCTATATAGCAATATATTAATTATATTTGGCTCTAAATTGTAAAAACAAAATGTAGGTATTCCAATGGATTCTAATCGTGTTCCTTGTTTTGCAGTTTGTAAGCAGTTTTTTTGTTTTGTTGTGAGAGAGGTACTTCAGGCAATAATCAAGCTAATCTTATTGAAGCGTTTAACTCTATCTAAAGATATCTAGATGACTTACTGAATAGTGATTTTTTAAACAAATGGCAATTGTTTTTTTTATACTAACCAATAAAGCGCCACCAATAATTTGAAGCAGACGACAATTTCAAAAATAACAAATAAGGTAATATATTTCACGAGAATCGCCTGCTGGCAGTCGATTCTCATGAAATATCATTCCTTATTTATTTCAAAATTTAGCAAAGATGTCACAGAATGTGTCGTCTGCTACAGTCGTAATTGGCACGTTAAGGGCTAAAACCTCTTTTTGAACCTAGACTTGTCCATGGCAAACGGAATCGTTACGACAAATGAGACGATTTCAATTTTGAAATTGTTAATTTTCAATTTCTTGGTGTAGATGTTTCTCGCACCAGTTCAAATGGTGTAAATATTTCACAGCTGATTCGTTTTGCGAGAGTACATCCTAATGTTAGTAATTTCAACAATAAAAACCAACATTTGACTACTAATTGCTTAGTTAAGTCCATAAATACCTTAAACTTCATAAGGTATTGTTTCTAAATTCGACGTGACACTCATAGTTGTCGATATATACAATGTAGGTTTGAAAGTTAGTTGTCACAAGATATATCAGAGCCAGTTATTTATGGTGACTTATTAAAATTCATAAGAATCATTGGAAAGGTCTCCGTTTCCAATCAATTCAAATATATAGTATCAAGCGTCATAAGAGATATATGGTAATGCGATAGTCTGTATGCCTGGTTTTATACCCATCCACGGTGTATAACAATGATTTCCCCTTTAATTGCATAACGGTTGTATTTCGCCTTCGACATTTGACGACTCTGACTTAAAATTGTCATTGTGAGTTGGTGTGTGAGACTTATCTTTGGCTGGGTCTACCATAGCGTTACTAAGTTTTTTATTTAGCTATGGCTGTCTGTTGGTTAAGCACCAATTTTGTTTCATCACAATACATATGTATGTTGATTTGATTTAGTGTTAACCAATGATGATACATTACACTAGTTAGGAAGCCTCAACTCTAGCTAAACATGTTTGTGCTTAGGTACAAGTCAAAAATTTGTCCAGTAAAGTAAATTTTTTCTTGCACACCAGATCGGGATATCCGTTGTTTTACCCATGTGAGATATCATACACCCGTACCAGTCCAAGGGAAAGATAAAACGCTGGCCGCACGTCGATCCGTGACGACATTGTAATGTTAAAATGACGTCACCATGTCGCATCTCAGCGTATTCAGGATTTTCTAGAAATCCTTTCCACTCAGAGGTATTTTAAGTGGTGAGCAACAAAAAGAATTCGTTATTCATGTGAGAATGGGATGGAAAAATCCAAGCCTCGTGATGCCAATCGGTAATCATCGGAACGGATTTTTCTATCCCACCATCGCGCTCATGATGGATTCTTATAAGCTCAACTGTTCCTCGGCTGCTGTCCATTCTAAGACGAAGTTTTAATTCATTGTGTGTTCAGGTTAGCTGTGACTATTTCTTTTATGGTGCCGCTCTTAATCTGCAATTGTCTTATTGAGGGAGAGAGCTAAATGTCTCGTTTCAATTGTGTTCTAGTATTCCGTGTCTCTCCCTCGCAGTACTGTGGTTGTTCTGTTTTATGTGACTGTAACATTTACGGGTCATACTCACTTGCGTTTTTGACTTCATTAAGCTGATTTTAGGATATCGGTCTCCATGAATATCACTTCTTTGGTTGAGAAATCCTTTTATCAGTCACCCCTAATATTAACTGAATTGTTTCAACATAACCTAATAAACGTTTCCTATCTCACGGCATGTTATTATTATCAGGGCATGATGACGTTGCACTTTTTGAATGACGTCGCTAATGACGCTGAATCAATAAAAAAATAAAAAAATACGTCATAATCGCTAGTTTGAAGAATTTTCAACAATGGGTAAACTGATAAATAGAATACCAGGTTCGCGACTTTTGATATCAAGCTTACCAAGCTCGGCTTTGAGAACGCATGTTGAATCGCTCGGCAAGCCTCGCGATGTCAACAAGCGTTCTCAAAGCCTTGCCTGGTAAACTTGATATCAAAAGACACTCACCTAGTATTCTCTTTTTACGGGTCATACTCACTTGCGTTTTTGACTTCATTAAGCTGATTTAAGGATATAGGTCTCCATGAATATCACTTCTTTGGTTGACAAATCCTTATATCCACCCCATCAACGCCAATGACCAGTGACGTCTAAAACACTTTTGCAACCATTTCTTACCATCCTAGAGACCTTAGTTAAGCGTTTAAAACACTTCTGCACATCTTCTTATGACTGATATTGTTGTTTTTCTGGGGATGTAGCAGCTTGGCGGGAATTTTAGTGAATGTCCAAACCAAAATTTGTTAAGTCTTGACTTGAAGGAGTTTAGGGAGGGTGCCAGTACAACTTCACTTGGTAATACGTTCCAGGCATTCACAACTCTATTTGAGAACACATTTGACCGAACATTTAATCTTGACAGTTTTTTAAGAGCTTTAGACCGTTACTACGTGTTGATATTTTGTCATTGATCTTGAAAAACTTATCATTTGGTAAGCGGTCAATCTGATTCACTATCTTGTACACTTCAATAACATCTGCCCTAAGCCTCCCGTACTCTTACGAAGGAATACCCATTTTTAGTCTTTCGTTGTACAGTGGGTTTACCATTCTGGTAGCTCGCCTTTGTATACTTTCAAGTACCACTGCGTCATTTTTGTACATTGGAGATCATACTGTTGTAGCATACTCGACACGTGGTCGTACCAAAGATTTGTAAAGACACAGGAACATTTCTTTGTCGAGATAAGTGAAACTTTTGAAAAGCAGTCTGCGATAAATTCAGTCACGGCCAGTTTAGATCAGGGACAGCACGGTGACCTTGTTGTGACCTTTAAAAGACCTAAACGTGACTTCTGCAAAAATAGTAAATGAGTATGATGAGGAAATACCACAATCACAAACTGCAGACAACCCCGTGGCACCGTAAGGAAGAGCCGCTCAACCATCACGAGACACCAGGAAGACAAATTAAGCAAAGCAATCAGCTCTCTCTTCCTCATCAAGATGATTGCAATACTAAAATGGACACAAAGTAACGCACAACAAAACATAGAACAACTACAGACTCCCACAATGGGAGTAACAATAAACAGAAAGTCAATAACAACAGAACCACCGCCTTAGAACGGACAGCAGCCTAAGCCACCGGGGGGCTTAAATGCATTTTACTGGTACCAAATCTTCGCCCTAGATTCTGCTGTTGTTGAAGTACAAAAATGTTCAGCTCGCATGGAGGCCATCTAACTAATGCAATGTATCATCATGGAAAAACACTCTAATCAAATTACTACACCATGGTGAAACAAAGAAAAGGGCTCTTGACTCACAGATAGTCAGAGCTAAAGAAAACCTCAAGTTGAGCCACGGTGGGTCCAGCTACAGATAAGCATCAGGCACCAACCCACCGATTAAAGCTTTACGTCAGAGCCGTCATAGAGTCTGAGGCCCGACCCACCGTCGTGCAATTAAAGAGGAAACCATAGCTATAAACCGTGATTGGGTTTACAACTAGGCATGCAGATTGTCGCATGATATCCAAGTTATATCCAACCCTTATATAACGTTTAACTATCTGTTTGAATTGATCACTAAAATTAGGTTTTCCAACAATTCGTTTGAATTTATAGACTAAATCACCATAAAATATAGGTTCCGATATGCCTCGTTGCAGAAGAGTTTTTAACCCAATGTTGTATTTAACAATTAACTCTGAGTGTCTGTGGTAGAATTTAGAAAATGCTTTTCGAATTTTATGATATCTATAACCTTGTTTTAATAATTTAGCAGTTAAAAATAAGTTTCTGTTGTTGAAGTCATCAACATTAGAACATACTCTAGCAAAACGAATAAGCTGAGAAATATATACACCATAGGAAGGAGAGCGAGGAACATATCCATCAAGAAATGGGAAATTTACTATTTCAAAATTAAAATCATCACGTTTATCATAAATTTTAGAAGAAACTATGCCATTCGTTATTGACAAGTTCAAGTCCAAAAACGGAGCTTCAGTATCAGAAGAATTCGCCTTATTTAACTGAAGTTCAGTGGGATATATCTGACCTACCATTTGTTCAAAATAAGGATTATCAATATTAAGTAAGTCATCTAAATATCTGGAGGTAGAGTTAAAAGCTTCAACAACATCAGATTGATTATTGTCTGACAGAGATAACATAAAGTCTCTCTCATAACAAAACAAAAACAAATCTGCAACAAGAGGAGCACAATTAGTACCCATTGGAATACCGACAATTTGTCTATATAATTTTGAGCCAAATCTTATAAATATATTGTCCAAAAGATAATGGAGCGCATTACACATTTTCTGACATGACCACAATTTATATCGTTTAGGTTGTTCAGAAGTAAAAAAGGCATTTTTATCATTACAGGCCAAATAAAGTGAGCCCTCTCTGTTAAATGTTTGTTCAATTAATTCTGTTAGTTTTTCTTTTATTAGATTATGAGGCAATGTAGTATAGAGAGTAGAGAAATCATATGTAGACAAACCAGATGCAAGAAAACCTCTAGACTTCAATTTATTAAGAATTTCACCTGAATTTTTAATAGACCAAAATAATTTTTTACCATTTCTTTCATAAACTGTTGTGCAATATTTAATGACATGGCTTTTAATTGCAGTGAGACAAGAAGTCAAAAGAATAGACAACTCAGTAGTTGTACATGCACTAGAATTAGCAATAAAACGCGACTTATAGGGCCGTTTATGAAGTTTAGGTAACCAGTATAACGTAGGAAGCTTGCTATGGTCCTCATCAACAAACAACCCAAACTTAGCTGCCATATGGCATCGATGCCTATCAACGATAGACGTCTCATCAAGCCTGTTATGCTCATATGTTTTTGCAGTGCTAAGTTCTTGCTTTAGGGTGTTAATATAGTATCTTTTTCAAACGACCACAACATTGTTAGCAGCCTTATCTGCGGGGGCCAAAACAAACTTCCTATGGAATTCCTGGATCCCTTTCTTCAAGTGTCTAAAAGTGATTTAGGTTTAGGTGGTAGAAGATCTAAATTGTTGCAATAAAATGAAATTCTACCATCAATAATTTTAAAAATACTTAGTTTCCAACGATTTAAGGCATTAGACTCAACATGCTCTCGTTTACACCAGCGATTACAAAATTCTTGTAAGGCTCCTGCAATTTCCTCACGACATGATTTGAAGTCTATTGGCACAGGAAACCTATATTTAGGTCCCTTACATATAATAGAACGAATTCTTGAATCAGTTATGATTTTTAAATCCCCTGTGACTATATGACCAGCGGGTTGATAGCAATACTTAGAGTCCTTACAATCTCAAGAGTCAGGAATAGAATTTTCAATATCAAGTTCTGTTACTAATTTGTTATAGTTAAAAACAGTACTACGAATAGGTTTATTATACTTATAACAAATGATAGGGGATTCCTTATTTTCAAAATAAGTAGGAATAGAAGAGATAACAGATTTATCTTTAAATATACTGGGTAAGTTAATGAATTCAATCCCCTTGTTGACAAATTGAATTTTGATAAAATGCCTAATATGATTAATTTCGGAATCTATATATGGCCGAAGAGCATGTTGAGTGTAACACCGGGTAAGAATTGCTGCATCATAAAGTCGCTGAGCTCTATCATAGAATTTATTAGCCTCAATATCCAAAGTACGAAGTGAAGATATAGAAAGAGTTACTAAGCATGAAAGGGCCATATGTCGGCCAGAATGTTTTAAGATGATACTTAATTCTGAAAGAGTTAAAACATGTTTATTTTTGCGTTTTAAATTTCCATTTTTGCGTTTACCATGAGATCGGTTATTGCGTTTACGGATATCTAAAAGAGAAAAAACATCAAAATCAGGTAATCTAGAAATGTTACCCTCATGGTAAATATTATCATTAAAACCAAGTGGATGTGGTGTTTGTAATAACTTTATCCATTTTAATTCTAATTCATGCCTAAGAATATTTCTATATCTTTTAGTGGAATTATCACCATATATTATCTTTTCAACAGGCTGAATTGAAATACTGCTAGTAGAGTGATTAGTTTGTTTGAAATGCCTATAAAGAAAATTATCAATTTTGCAAGGCTTTTTTGTTCGACGATAGTGCTCAGAAAATCTAGTTTTTAAACATCTACAAGTTTGGCCAACATACTGCATGCCACAATCTTCCTCTTCTCAAGATAAAACATAAATAACATCAGTTGATTTTCAATCAAGATCAGAATTAGTAATTACAGAAAATTGTCTTCCATTAACGTTAGATTTAATAGTTGATTTACAACATAAATGTTTGCAACAGCTACACCTCTTGGCAATGCACTTAGAAATAGAGGGATACACTACACTCCTTCTATACTTACTCCTAGAGTTGCAACCTTGTTTTCCAGTCACGAAAGGTTTTGCCGCGGTAGTAATCTCTGTGGGACAGGGACTTTAATGAAATTCCATGATTTTTGAGCGTTTACTGGCCTAACTTGCACATTGGTGCGTTTATTGATACTAATGGAGCAGGGGAAAATATGCTTTTGCAAATGGTGTCGTTTTACTTGCCTTTGGTGCAGTTGCAAAGGCGAGGATGTTTGTCAATGGTGCATTATTGTATTTGATGCTGCAACAACCTGGACTCTATTGAATAAGCATACTAGATGTTTGCTAATTTATTTTACATATAATGCGATTTGTTTTAAATCAAAATATACTTTTCTTTCATAGCATCCGGCGAAGCATGTCAAGCTAAAATGCCACACACTCTCTTCTGCAATATAAGGGAAAAGCTAACAGATTAACTTCACACTCAGTGTAGACTCAGATCAGTCAGTCCGATCAGTATTCATTGTCCCTGTACCGAATTCACGAGTCAAAAGCTACCTATTGAGTTAAAGCCAATAAATACTCTAATCTGACATACTTATTGTCCAGTTGATCTTAATCTTCGCTTTTTGCACAAGTCATATTGCTGGTTTCACCATGCACTGGCTTACATGTGAGAGAAACCATAGGTATGTTTCATCAGTGAAAATCACAGTAAAGCTACTGTCCTGCCAGCCAAGAGAGACAGTGATGGCATGTTTGTTTACAAATTTATCAGGGACTCATAATCGATAGATGTCTTGTGTATTAATCATATCCACAGGATCCTATCCACATTGATTCGCGTTAGCTCAAGTGGAGTGTACAAGTTAATGTTTTACTTAACAATTGTAAACAAAATATTACGTCACTGTCACTCTTGGTTGGCAAGACAGTACATGAGTATAACTTGATACACACAGGCATTTACTTTTTCTGTGCGCAATGTACCAAACTGACACATCAAACAATTTAAGATGTTTTATTTTTGTAATTCAAACGTTGTCTTCGAAAGCTTAATATTTTGAAGACTGGGAGTTTGAGGAAGGAACTTGTGTAGGTACGTGCATTTGTATCGAGAGTAGCTAGATACAAGTAGAAATTTGTCAATATTTGCTTGAGCAAATTGAACAAGTACATGTACAATAAAAAATACTATCAAATTATAAATATACAATTGATTTCACTTATTTAGAATTGCCAACCCCGGAGGTTGCCTTTCGAAGTGTGTCCTACTATGCAACAAATTCAATTGCCTATTTTTCATACTGGTTCTTTAAAGTTAAAAACTGTCCAATCGCAAAACTACAATAACTCATCAAAAGTGATGCGTTTAGAAAAGTTTTTTTTTGCCCTCTTTCCTCTTTCGTTAGTGCATTGTGGCTGCATTTATGACAGCAAAAACATGAAATTCATCTATAATATGAATAATTGATTGACCTTTTATACTAAAACCAAGTTCTAATCGGTCACTTTACATTTTCAGAAAGTGAAGCATAGGGTATACAAAATTCATACTTTTTTAAATAAAGCAATACTTTGCCAAGACTCTGCAAGTTATTTCATTTAAAAATGACGTGTACTTCTTGCACGGAGGAAGTTACAGAAAAGGTACCCTCATTTTAAAAGTCACTCTTTTTCTACGATATAAACCATAACGCAGAGCCCTTATCAATTTACGTTTTTGTTTGTTTGAAGATGTTACTGGCTACCGTGATATAAGAAGAATAAACCTCAAAAGTTTTGATTCCATCGGACTTGTCGTTTTTGCTACTCAACAACATTAGACAAACACTTTTAGCAGGCTAGTCATTGAAATTCAGCTTTAAGCTTGCAATGTACAAAGAGATTTTCACTGCCCTGTACGCTTTATTATCAGCGACACGGCATTGAAATGTTCAGCAATTATTCATTATCATCGTTCTTTGAGAGCATGAAAAATTGAAAAAAACAAAACAAAAATATAATGCTAGCAAATCGATTTTTAAACTCGCACATTGAAACCGGAAGTGTAAGTAGTCGTAAAACTTTAATCGCCAAGCATGGACTAATCAAATTCTACTGTATTTGGCCTACAGGTTTCAAATAAAATAAAGTTAATTTAACAATTTTACCAGGAGCTACTGGTGAATTTCAAAAAAAAATTGAAAAATGTAACATTTTTAAAAAAACGTTAAAATCTACCATAAGCAAAATTTCAATGGTTTGGTGTTTTTCAAGTCGGACAGACCAGTTTGTAACCACCTTAACGTCAATTTTATGAAAACTATTTTTTCTTTTAAAAAAAATCGTTTTTTGCATTTTTAACCCCAAAAACTTTGAAGTAAAAGAAAACTGTTCAAAAACACACCTACGCGTTTGCCCATTAAATGCACATACATAAGCAAAAATTCATTTCGATTTTATAAGCGTTTGGTCAGAAATAATGAGTTTGAAAAGTGACCAATTAGAACTTTGTTTTAGTATATATGAATTAAACACATTTAAAATACCACACACCAATGCCCAGAAAAGGCATATATAATAACAGTGTAAAGTTACTTTTGATTTTAAATATACTTAAGGAATAAAGTAAGCAACAAACACTTCGAGTCATTGTAAGCAAAAATATGATGCAAATTTATAGTTCAAATGATATTATTTATGGGAGCAGTATATGTTCGTCAAATTACAGCAGGTTCAAAGTTAGAATCAACAATCGGTTTATTATTTAAGAAGTCCTGGCATAGATTGCGGATCAAGGAAATGATCAAATAGCGACCTTCTTGTAGGAATCTGAAACCGCTTAACGTCATTAACGTCAACTCTGAATACTACGTGAAACGAGTAACAAGAAAAACTATAACATGTGTTACATTATGTAAACGGCGTTGTTGAAGGGTTTTTATGAGTAATAATAGATGAAGGATAATAATGAAGTTTTTTTTCGCAATGAGAGATACATTAAAGCGGTTTTGATATGAGTCATTATACTTGACGTTTCGCTAATAAACTATTCAATCAGACGGGAAGCAAGATTTTGTGAAAGCTTATGCTTGTTTTGAAACCACAGCGATTATGAATATATAAATATAAGACTTCTTCCTTAACATAACTGTAAGTGGGCCGATCAAATATCAGATAGACATTTAGGTCTTCAAATGATTATCCATTGGGTCACTTGCTATAATATTAATCTCTAACCACCGCAACTTTTCATGTTGCTTAAACATTTACAAATACTGGTAGCTCTAAAATAGAAACAGACAGTCAGTATTGAGAAACGAGTACCTACATGTCCTATACAAAGGGGCTCTTGCATGGTATGGGAAATTACCATGGGAGTCTGCCCACGCTTGGATTTTGAAAATATTATGTTATTTAATGGTCTGGGGTATAACTTTAATATTTATGGTGCGTTTGAGGTTTTATGCAATTCCATTGCTAATTTATGACGTCATGAATGATATCACTATAATACCTTAGGGTACCCAGTTATAATCATTTCTAAAGTAATTGACATATCATGTAACGGGCGGAGAAATGTTTTATTAAATAGCTATATCATTGATAAGTTCGCTGTCTTTGTCAAGATACCATTTCAACATATAAACTATCCATATATGTTAAGAATTTGTAGACCAAATTTCATGAAATTCAATGACCGGTAACATATACTTGCCAAAAAAAAAACGCCGCTATTTATGAAAAGTGCTAACTGTACCGGTTATGTATTTAATAAAAAAATGCAATGATTAGAAAAGTTAGAGCAAAATGGTGCTAGAGAATGCTCTTTGCCAGTTTTTTTTTTAATTCTTGAAGACGTTAGTACTACCGCGGGTTCCTTACTTTTACGTAAATACTGCACCAAAGTGAAGTTCCGTCGAACGTTGGGAGGTGGGGGGGGTCTTAAACAAATCTCTTGAAATGATTTCTCACAGTTTGAGCCCTGATGTTTGGACTATGAGTTCCTTGCGATGTCCTAGCTGTGACTGACTCCAGATGAAATCGATTGCACGAATGAGACTTCTGGATGTCTCGATCTTGACGTCGCGTCAACACACGTCGACGTCCTGGACGCGGACGTTGTGACGTTGTCTCAATTTGTCGGAAACGATTCTAAAGACGTCCAATCGTCCTAACATGGCACGAAAATTGTTCGGCTACTAGAAATGGCGTCACGTTAGCTTGTAACATTCCTATTGCATGTTCACGTTTCACATGTGCCAATTTTGTCACCGTAAATGAGCAATGTGTAATCTTAAATTCCAAAGTTTTTAAGTGTTTTGGACGTTTTGGATGTTCGAATAAAGGTTTCAGTAGTTAGTAGAGATGTAAATCTAAATGGACTGAGTGTGCACGTTAAAAGCAGGAAAATCGGTCAGTACACTGATTTTGATTGACTGACCTCAATAAAGCAATGCGGAAATGTGCGGCAGGCTAAATAGCAAAACATAGACAGGAGATGAAATTTGCCATTCTCATTTAACCCACAATGTATATAATTATTTTATGCGGCGTTTCTTGGCCTAGTATATTTTTAACTTGATGTAAACACATGGTCCTAATTCATCGAAATGTAAAAAATACAATAATTATGTTTCAGTGTAAAACATACTTGTATACTTGCTTAGTTTGAATCATCATGCTGGTACTTTTATTGGTAGAAGTTGATATGTTCAGTGTGTTCCCCTATTATGGATTGGAAAAAGAAAAAAAAACTATATTCTTTGATATTAAGTGCCGCGATTCTTATTTAATGAAGTGCTTACACAATAATGTTAGCCAAAATGATACAATATGTTGACACAAGTACTTAACACATCTAGTTTCTAACATTAAAACTACATCTAGCCAATTTTATACTTAATATTTAACATTATTAAGAATTTTAATTCATACAGAAGAGAAACCTTATGACAAGTCAGTTCATACAGGAGAAGAACCTTATATATATGATTTTACAATTGTAAGACTCATTAATAAACCTGCTTCACAAAAATAACCCCCTGTCAGACCTAATGGTTAAAGTTAACCATTTTGGTCACAGATAACTCTTGGCTTCAAAGGTATTGCTAATTAAATGCTTAAATCTTCTCTTTTCATTCTGTTTTGTGAAACTGATGCCGATTTCCATCAAATAGCAACATTTATATTTTAGCTGGCTGTATATTCTAGGCATACAGTTTTGTTTCTGGGCCTCACTTATTCATGTAGAACACTGTTTTATGATACCCTTGATAAGACTCTGTTACACGTTATACTGGTCACAGCACCAAAATGTGGTTCCTATAGTTCAGTTGGGATGTAAAGGAAATATTTAGTCTTCTTGTTTTCACATGTTTATTGTTAGGATATTATGTTTCTTAAACAATATCATGCAGGACTTGAGGAAGTGATACACATTGTCTTGGCACATAGTGCCATGACACAGGGCCATGACCTTCGGCATTTCTGACCATTTAATCATTTAAAATTGTCTAAACATGTCTTTCTTTAAGAAAAGTGGAAGCAGATTAAAAAACAACCTCCTTATGTCGAGTTATTGGTTCATTTGAACTAAATAATTAGTTTTGCTAAAACTGACCTATACCCATAAGAGGTAGGAAATGACAAAGGTACCGGTTTTGGATTTTCATGATATTTGGCTCAGATCAGCAGTATATATATATGGAATGTTTTCGGATAATATGATATCTTGACAAAGACTAGAACATATCCATCTTTTGAATTGAATGTTGAATGTTTTGTAAATTTTTGAAAAACATTATTGAAATTTTACAATCACTTCTTCTGATAACGTAACCATAATTTATCCCAATGGTTTCGTGGTATTAAAATAATGTCTATGGTATTTTGGATTCAATCTAGATGACAAATCATAGAAATGAACAAAACTATAGATTTAGGGCATGGAAATTTAGAGACAGGTACCACATCAAAGGCGGAGTACGTCAGTGTTGCTTCCTGAGCCTTATTCTTAACTATCTAATTCGATAAATACATTTTCATAGTTTGCATATAATGAGTTATTAATATGCAAAGTTTGAAGAAAATCCATGCGTGGGCACAGATGAAAGTACCCCTTTTAAATACTACATCAACCTGTCGAAATCGTTATTTACGCATCGTTGATGACACATGCTATTAGCGACAAATTAAATTAAATTATAAACAACAAACGCCAGTATGATACACAATTTTAGACAATAGGCTGAAATTTTGATCAAAACCATTATGAAAATGCCATTCTAGGATTTCTGTGTGAATAACTTTTGATCGTCCCTCGGTCCGTAGAAATGATCTACCTCTCGAAATACTTATTTTTATAATGAATCAATGATTCTACCTCTACATCTTGAAATGTTTATTTTCTAAGGAGTGATTCGTAGAAGTTAATGATTGATAGAATGTATTAAAGCAGAAGATGGTTAATAGTTTGAGTAAAATGAATTGAGCATGATTGGCATGTCCATCGAATTATCAAACATTTGCAAATGGCTTTAAGTTTTGGTCTTGGACACATTTAATTGAAGAGTTATATGAAGTTAAGTTAAAACTGCCTCCCCCTAATTTGCCTTAATGATATGGACTTGTCTGCCTTTAATTGCATTAAATTTCAAAGCCGGACATCAGACCTACCAGTGCTTAGTATTAACAGCTAAGTAGTTATGTTGTAGATTTCTTCTGTTTGTGGGTCCTGCCAACAAGGCAGATATATTCGTCTTCATCATTAAACATACAGTTTTATATATCTCGCAATCGGTTGTGTGTCACGCAAAAAAAACCCTTTGAAAACAATTCCCTTAAGGTAGTACGGGACCCATGTCAAAAGATAAGCTTACTTTTACTTAAAAGTAAGAGTGTAAGAGTTATCGTTCCTGAATCTTGTTTTTAAAAGAGAATACTTATTTGTAAGACGGTAGACAACTCTTTGATGCTTGAAACGTAATTCTGTAAGTATTTTGCTTTCACAAAAAGAAGGAATGCAAGTATTAGCTTTTAAAAAACATCACCCAGAGTATGAAGTCATTCAGTATTTTGATGGTTAAAAGTTGCGGACCGTATAAATATACATACTATATACATGTCTCGGTTGCTATTTCTGCATGCTGCCACTAACCTAAGACCCACCCCCACCCCAAAAAGGGGGGGGGGTTGTAGACGTGCACATGCCTTGTATGTGACATTCTCATGTTTTAGGTCCCATGGAGGTACATGGTCACTAATGTTTTATGGAGAAATGACGTAATTATTTCAATTACCTTATCACACCGGATAGGCAGCAATAAAAACAGTCTAAACAATCGATGAATGCTGATAACAAATTGCTAGAAACAGTGTTTGTGATTGCCATTTGTTGCCTATCGGACTACAAACAACAATCCAAAATTCTGTTACTTACAATATTTAACTACGTTCGTCGATAGCATTAACGTTTTCGATTGCCGCCTATCTAGTGTGTTTTTGATATACTGAAGACGAAGCCAAAACAATCTGATACAAGGGCTAGGAGCTATTTCATGTTTCTGTTGAAAAAAATTATTTTGTTTCGTTGCATGTTTCATGATGATAAAATGGACATTTCTGCATACATTTTAATAAAATTAATCGGAACTGCATGTGCCTGAAAGGAAGATATATGACAATATAACATTCTTTTCTGTATATTAACGGTTGACAAGCATGGTACAGATGCGCGGATCCAGGAATTTTCATCAGGGGGGGAGGGTCAAGGTCAGTCTGACAAAAAAGCTCTGACAACGATTTTTTTTTAGTCCTCAGCTTATTTTACAGAAGTCAAATGGTCAATTTCAAAGAATTCTATCGTTTTTCAAGGCTCCAGATGGGGTCCAATTTTTTCCAGGGGGTCCAACTTTTTCCAAGGGGTGTCCAATTGCTTATTCCCTATAGAAACCCATTTAATTTGTGATTTTCCAGAGGGGGTCCGGACCCCCTGCCCCCCCTCTGGATCCGCACTTGGTGCAGCCCTCACAGCTTCATGGTTAAGGCTACTATACATTATCTCATTTGGGCTTGGCAAACGTTAATAGACAGAAGAATGTATCATCCTTTTATTGTTATATACCTTATAATAAGTGTTTACTTTAAAAACTTGAGGTGTTTCAATCGCTGACAATTGTACATTTTATTTAATAATGTGTCATATTTTGGTTGATCGTTGACCAATCACTGACCGCGGGCTTTATTTCCGATAAAACATGACTGCAGAGGGCTTAATTGCCATTTCAACCTGCTCACGGATATCCTCTGCGAGTTAAGATACCGTCGCTTATGCTTTATTGAGAAATGACCAAAATATTCAATTATCATAAGATACGCTACTTTATTAAATCGGATAGGCGACAATCGAGAAGGCTCTGAACAATCGATGAACGTGGATCGCAAATCGCTAGAATTTTCCATTTGTCGCCAGTCAGGCAAACAAACTGCAATCCAAAAAGTCTGTTTCTGACGGTATTTGATCTACGTTCGTCGATAGCATCAACGTTTTCGATCGCCACCTATCCGGTATGTGTATTGATACAATGAATACGTAACCAAAACAATCTGAAACAAGAGCTAGGAGTTATCTGCATTTTTCAGCTATGTTTCTGTTGTAAAAAAAAGTTTGTTTCCACACCGGATAGTGAGCAATGAAAAACACTCTTAACCATTGACGAATGCGGATCAAAACTCGCTAGAAACCGTGTTTTGATTGCAAAGTGTCGCCTGTTCGATGAGTGATGGTAATAAAAAAACTATGATTCTAACTATTTTTGGTCTATAATCGTCGATAGTATTGATGTTTTCGATTGCGCCTATAAGCTGTGGTTTTGTTGTATGCTTCACGATGTTACAGTGGACATTTTGTTTGGAAATGATTTTGCTTGAAAGGAAAGTATTCTAGAACTTTTTGGATACTGTAAAGGCGGCACCTCATGACTGCCTTATTAGTTTACTTTAGACATAGGTAAAATCTGAAAATGAGGCGTTATAACTACATTCGAAAGTGTTTGTTTATTGTTTAACATTAGTATAGAGGCAAACAGTGTGGACTCAGATCAGACTGCTCTTGGTGAGCAGTCTGCTCTAGATCTACACTTTTTGTTTAAGAGGCTTCATAATATTTCAATAGACGATAAAAAGATACGATTGTGTTGTAATATACGCTTTAAGGGTTAATAAATGTGGGTTCAGTGCATTAACGGACAGGACTTTCATGAAATGCACGCAGACCTGCGCGGCTCAAGCATCTTTTAAACGCTTAACCAATGGATGGAACCTGATTTCCATTCTTGAGCAGTTGAAATAACCGAACCACGCCCAGGTATGAAAATTAAAGTTGCCACCTTTACAGTACCCAAAAAGTCCTATAATATATAACAATGACAATATAACATTCCTTTCTGTATATTAACGTTTGCCAAGCCCTTGTGCGATAATGTGTTGCAGGCCTCACCGCTGTGTGGTTCTGGTTGCAACACATCACATTCAGGCCTGCCAAACATTAATACAAGGAAAAGAATGTTTTATCCTCTTATTGCATATTTGTAAGTTTATTCTTTAAATGACATTTAGATCTATGCATCAGGAATAAATCTATATTTTTTTAGCTTTTATCTACATAAATCTTACGTGTAAGAAAGTATCAAAGTATCAAGACATGCTATAGCCATGCTTTAATGAGAATCATAATGTAATGTGCTGGGTCACATATGCTAGGTCAAATTCTTTTTTGTCATTTTCTACGCCCATTTGTCAGTGCTTAATCAATAATAGCTATGTCTCCGCCCAGTGATATACATAGGGCGTAGACAAACAAAATAATTGGTTGAAAGGGTAGACAACACTTAGTTTAGTCACCAAAACAAAAAAAAACGAGCACGGTGACACATATTTTTTATTCAATCATTAGATTCTTCATGAAAATATCTTTGTAAAAATATGTTTTTTGTTGTTCCAATTACATTCTCTGATATGTTTATTTTGAATATTAATGTTTTTTTGGCATTTATTCGTTTGACTTAATTAGGATTTTGCTTAATAAATTGTGTAAATACATGTTATTTCACTATAATTTTTTGTTTTTATTTATATGATTATCTCTGGTGTGAGTAGTATTTGTTCTGAAAAAAAAACTGTATTTCGTTTCTTTTTAATTTGTTAACAAAATCTGTGTTTGTTTATTTAAAAAACCTGCAATTTTGCAGTTTTTTACATCAAATAATTTTTTTAAAAAGAACGGTGAGGTATTGTTTTTTTTTGTCTTAGATTATAAGTATAAGTCTATATTATAATATATTAAAAGATAAAACACTTTTGGACATATGCTGGTGAGTCCGGTACTACCTTAATTCAAGTTTCAAGTTTATTATATTTTTTTCAGGTTTACAAAAGCAAACAACATGAGATGCATGCACAAATATTTCAGCATGGCGGTTACTTTACAGTTGGACTACTGACAGTGGTCGTACTTTTCGTGGATTTAATTTATACTAGAAACGGGCCCGCGCAAGCGCGGGTTATGATGAAAAGTGTTCTGAGCTCGGCTGAGCATGGCAGATATCCTCATAAATATTAAAATTGGGAACAATAGTCTAAGAGAAGGATAAATACTTACGAAATTCTGATATGAATCAAAGGCCATAACTCTATTATAAAGTTTATTATCTATTTCAATCAACCTAACTCAAAAATAAGGCGGTAACGACCCAAGGGTGAATCTTGATCGAAACAACGCATGTAGCATAACGCACTACTATAGTGTTAATCGAAGTGACTGTACCGTACGACAACCGACGTATATGTATGCCAATGAAAACTGTAAGTTGTCATATCAACTTTAGTCCTTTTCCAATGCTTATTCATTCCCCTCAGATGACCAGATATTGAGGGGATGCAGACCTTGGGTCATATTTTAATGTCTTACTCATGCTTGTGCTGGCTAGATACTATAAGTGAAATATGGAATGAGCTTCACAGCAATAAGAGAGGCCCACAGATGCCTGTACATACCATAAGCTCATCTGTAGGCCTTCGGCTCAGATGAACTAAAATGTATACGAAATTTTGAGACTGCAGGAAAAATAGGCCAAAGTTTTCTATTCTGTCTGTATATATTGGTATAATTGATAAAATGAATACAGCAAATTCATTCTGTATCAAAGAAAGACCAGGAATCGAACCAATGGCCACTTGGTTGATAGTAACACTCTACTGATTGAGTTGAGCAGCCCATCAGTTAAGAGTGGTGTATATGGTTAAAGCATTAATGAATGTGACATTAAATCCAAAGTTTGGAAAAATGTTTATTGTAATATTCCAAAATTTTATGACTCCCTAAACTTTGCTGTAAATGTGCCAAAAATTGAACCAAAGGTTTTTATAGAATAATACCAAATAAAGATATTGACAGAATTGCAAAGAGTGAAGACCCTGATTAGACTGCTTCTCTAGGGGCAGTCTGATGTGGGTCTGCACTGTTTGACCATACCTAAAAGTTGGGAATTAATTTCATGGCAATTTCTTTTGGTAGTTGTGTTATCTTTCACGACAATTGATGAAGACAGAAGTTCTGTTTGTTTTGTTACTGTTTTGTGAGTCCCCCCCCCCCAAAAGTCTGTACTTGTTTAAAGCTAGTGTCAATTTAAGTTTATACTAAGGTCTGCTGATTATTATAGTTTAGTGTTGTGTTGGTTACTGGTACTGTCCAAAAATAGGGACAATGTCGGAAAAATTAGTCTGCAATTTTTTAAGTGGTAGCTGCCCAAACCAATAAATGAGTGGTTTTCACACTCAAAATGCAAAGAAATACAATATTTAAGGAAATTTTTGTATACCAAATTATCTTCTTCAAAGGCAAACCAGGAAATGTCGTTACTTTTCGTGGTTAAAAAACAAACTTTTTCTCCTTATTTTTCTTCCAACTTCTGATTGGGAATTTTACTGTGCCAATTGGGAAAAAGGAGGTGTTTCGCCTTTGGGAGTGGGGCCGAATTTCGCCCCCCAAAATGGCCTGAAAAGGAACACTGATGCCGAAATGGTTTGGATTGATTGGTGTTTTACGTCCCGGTAAACAATTTTTCAGTCATGTTGAGACGGAGCCACTTCTTCCTGGGTATTATTAGTACTTTGGGAAGGTGAAAGTGCCTTTCTCAAGGACACTACACAGCGGTCGTGGGGTTCGAACTCGGGGCCTCTAGGTCCCGAGTCCGACGCTCTACCACTGAGCCACCGCGCCTCCATATGCCGAAATACACTTCCCTTTTTACGACCATTATAGGCGAAACGGAGCGGTCTGGGGCGAAGTATTTCGCCGATTTGCCCTCAAACTGGAACCCTGCTTGTACCTGAAAGCTAACATATAAAATTTGGGTTTGATTGGCCCATCAATTTCCGAGAAAAGCCAGTTTTAATTTTCATATACGTAAATGACCTTTAGCCAAGGTCAAGAAATGACCTCGGCCTTCAATACTCACAATTCTTCATTATTTCAGTTGGTTTCAGGTCAGAGGCTGAAATATTTGTGAAAAAATCAACAGCTTTCACTTTTTCCTGTAGAAAAGCCTAAGTTAACAAATTTGATCTTGTTGTAAAATTGGTCAAGGTCAACCGTAGGTCATCATTTGAACAAAGTATGATGGGCAGAGTCACCACTGCTACATACCAAGTTTCGTGGAAATTGGTTCACCGGTTCCGGGGAAGAAGATTTTTGAAGGGTTTTTACCATATATGGGCGTGGCGGCCATCTTGGTCATGTGACCCAGATGCAACAAACAAACTTTCGTTCCCCCTACCCAAAGAGGCTCCACATAAAATTTGTCTTTGATTGGTCAAATGGTTTCCGAGAAGAAGATGTTTGAAATTGTTGACGACAACGGACCATGGGCATCCTACCTATAAGCTGACATATGCTGCTAAGGTGAGCTAAAAACAAATTCAACCTCAAGCCCTCACCAGTAGCTTGCACCTGACCGTTCTAAGGTGGTGATTTTGGTGTAGTTCTTACTTCGTTATTTGCATACCTGTCAACTTTTTGAAATCTTAAAGAGTGAGATTGCGCGCGACGCCCTTAAAATGGTTATTTTCTGCTCGCATTTACCGCGCGGACCAATTTTACCAAATTTTTTAGGAGTGAGATTTATTTTTTTCTAAGAACCAAAAAGGGATTATTGGGCCGAAATGACCATGGGCCGAAATGACCCGGAACCTACGATTTTTTTTTTATTTTCTTTTTACAAAAGCTGATACTTGTAAATGCGGTTATGTTTATTTCTTCTCGTCAAGAAAATCACAGAAAAACTTCAGCGAGGCGCCTTTTACTAATAATATTTGATAGCGTCATTGCCTACCGTGATATAAGTGGTACGACCAAGCCAATCGATGTAAACAGTACATTATGCGCAGCGACCTTGACACTTAGGATTATTAAGCGCGTGTCGAAGAAAGGTGTGATGATTACCGCGACTAATAATCAGTTTTGATAAGGGATTATTTAAAATTACAGCCATATCTTTTTTTCTTTGGCGAGTTTGGCGGCGTTTTCCCCATTGTTGTTTATAATATGGCCGACTTGACACAGCATAATACACATATACATATGACATATACACAAAAATTCGGAACGCTTCGGTCATCTCCATTCAGTTTGTATTGGAAACCCAATCGATCTAAAAATAGTGACGCGTGACCATGAACGTGACATACACTAAATATAGAAACATTCGCCAGAGGGCGCAGTTCTTTTAGAAAACACACTTAATTCCAAAATTCTCTAAATCTATGCTAAATGAAAACTCATCCTAACCGAGATTATCAATGAAAGCAATATCTTAAAGTAACAGTAAAGAAATCAAGCATGAAAATGACCTCGATTTTTCAGTTTATGCGGTAATTCGTTTATTTAGTATTATAGATAGTGTTCGAAAGCATGTCTGCAACTGTCACCAGTCCAAACGTAGTTGTTGTTTTACATGGAAGAAATACCACACTGGTAAATGTATACGTCGATTTGGTGGTATTTACGCGTATTGCCGGTACTTCATAGACCGGAAGTGATAGATATTGATGTTAATACTATGTAGAAAAACATGCCATATGCCTAAAGAACTATAAAATTAGATCATTTTAAGTATTCGGCATGAACATGGCGATTTATGTAAGCATTTAGGAATAGATTCGAGTACAAAAAACGCCATTTCAACCAGCACATGGTATTTCGATACTGTGATGAAAGCTCAGGTGAGCCTGTGCCAACGTGCAGACTCCCAAGGCCCTTTGAGATCTTGATTTTTATTACATTGTCAAGTGACTTTGCCTGCGCAAATGTGCAGACTCACCAGAGTATTTTCTGCTGGCGTGAATTGCACACAAATCTTCATTTAAGGCAGCACAAGAGATTTTGTACAGTGACGGAGGCTAAGGTAAGCCTGTGCAAATGTGCAGACTCGCCAGATCCTTCGCTGCTCGCACAAAATGGCATTCAATCGCCATTTGAGTCACCACATGAGAATTTTGAACTGTTACGAAGGCTCAGACTAGACCAAGCAAATGTGCAGACTCGCCAAAGCCATTGCTGTTCGCATGAATGACACTCAAAAATAGTAAGGGAGTTTAAAAAAAGTGCGTCCAGCTAATAGAGACTGGGCGTGTCAGACAGAGCGCTGTCATACACTGTCAAATAAGACTAGTCTACAGTAAATCGGGTGTAATAGCCTATGTACGCTTTACTCGTGCAACCAACTGAAGCGCAGACGACAAGGGTGACCAACTTTATACGTTAGCATGCCTGGTAAACGTGTATCGTTAGTATGCTGTTAAGGACCTGCTGCATTTCAATTTCCGGGACGGATATGTTGTGAGAGTTTTGGGGGAGGGTAGGTTTGCACTTTCTTCAAATTCTGTCTGTATGTCAAAACTGATTTGATTTTTAAGCCTGATACAATAATAATAAATTACCAATTAGAATTAAGCGGGACAAGGGTTAAGCATCTGGATCATTAGAAAAGGGCATACAAACATGAGTTTTGGTCTTTTCGCATATCCGAAAAAGCCTCTTATAATCGCTCATTCTGGCGTGTCCAGAGAGACTAGATGGCTAAAAGTTGCTTGGAGTCTTCTTCAACTTGCATACTTTGTCTATGCGAGAAGCGAAAGCCCTGGCGAGGTCATGCGTACATGCATTCTAGTCGGAGCCTTTGCCACACGCCGATGTAATAAGAACCATCATCTCGAGTGCTGACTAAATTATAGCATTATTTTTTCATTGTGGACCAATATTTTATTTTCTTATTCAGTATTATAATTTATATAAATAAAATTTCGAAACATTGTCAGAGTGCATATATCTAGACTAGTCAGTCTCCTTGTTATCTAAATTAATTCGAGATGCCCTTTTCTCACAATAGGCTCAAAACTACAACACGTATATACAGGTATACAGCTGTAAAGTGTTTCACGGGTGAATAAATACACTCTGTCTTACCGATTTTTAAATGGAAATGTCCACGGGTGTGTCTTTGCTAAGAACCGCCCAGTCTCTCTAAACTGGTCGGACTATATCACAATCACAAACTGCAGACAAACCCCTGGCACTGAGAGGAATAGCCACACAACAATCACAAGACACCAAAAAGACAAACTAAGCAAAGCAGCCAGCTCTCTCTCTCTTCCCCATCAAGATGATCGCAAAACAAGAATGAACATAAAGTAACAAAATATAGAACAATTACAGAATCCTGTAATGGGAGTAACAATCATTAACGAATCAACAACAACAGAATCACCGCCTTAGGACAGACAGCAGCATATATATCTGGGGTGCTAAATTTACATTTAACTGGTACCAAATCTTCGCCCTAGATTCTGCTGTTGTTGAAGCACAAAAATTTTAAGCTCGCATGGAGGCTTCTTAACTATTGTAATGCATCATAACGGACAAACAATCTCATTAAATTAAAAGTTTTGGGGCCTATCTGAAAAAAAGGTGGAAACACTCTAAAAGTGCGAACAGGGCTAGCTCTGGAGCGTCTCTGGTGAGGCTACACATTTGCAGAGTCACGCTTGAGCCTTCATCAGTGTACAAAAACCACAAACTCTATGCCTATTTACTGTATGATTTCTTTATAAGCTTGCATTTATTTTACTTTTGATGAGTCAATGCGCACAAACCGTCAGTAACATTGCAGTTTATGGCTCTGCCATGTAATTGGCGTTTTAATTCATGGTTTGACCGACAAATCCGACACAGTTGTGGAGTTTGACAGTGACAGATGCTTTTTTCTATTGTGACTGCCTAACTTCAGGAAAATTCTGCATGTCTAAGCACAGCTGCAGTAATGTTATCATAGTCCCATGAAATAACATCCAAAAAATTACTACTCTCTATTTTTTTCTATGCAGAGAAGGCTCTAGCGAGTCTGTACATTTGCGCAGGCTCACCTGAGCCTTCGTCCTGGTACTGAAATATCATGTGCTGGCTCAAATAACGTTTTATGTACCGTTTATTAGAACAGTCAATGCTGTGGTGAAGCTGCACCAGCAACCATGGCACATTTAGGCAACCATCAGTGCGTTGTATCAATGCGTCAAAATTACTCCAAGTGCGTTGTAATAAAATTCCTCAATAAAACGTTAGCTAGTTTACCAAGAAAAGGGCTGGCAGCAAAGGCCCTTGGGAGTCTGCACGTTTGCAAGGGCTCGCCTGAGCCTTCTTCACAGTATCGAAATATCATGTGCTGGTTGAAATGGGGATTTTTGTAACGTTTATATGAACAGCGAATGATACGGTGAGTCTGCACCAGCAACCACAGGTCTTCTGTGCAACCATCAGTAAGTTGTATCGATGCTTTAAAAATGCTCCCAGTGCGTTGTAATAAAATTCCTCAATAAAACATTTGCTAGTTTACCAAGAAAAAAAAATCAAAGTAGTAATCATTTTTTGGATGTTATTCCATGGGAATATGACAACACCTGCGCTTAGATATGAATATTTCCATCAATTTAGGCAGTTACACTAGAAAAAAGCACCTGTCACGGCAAAACTCCAGAATTTTGTTGGATTAGCAGCCCCAACCATGAATTAAATCACCAATTGCTTGGCAGAGCAAGCCATAAACTGCAATGTTACCGGTGGTCTGTGCGCCAGGTGTCATCACAAATAAAATAAATGCAAGTTTAAATAAATCATAAAGTCAACAGGTATAGATTTTGTAACCTTTTACGCCACCACCTATGCTGAAAAATGCAACCACCAGCTCGTTGTAGCAACAACCGGTGCGTTTACATTGACCAGTGTGGCTTTGGGAGGGTACAACTGCTTCGTTTTTTTAAAGCACTGGATTCTTTTCTCTCGTTTTTTATCGATTTTTTTCATAAATGAATGTTAATATTTTATGGCGACTAAATATTGTAATAAATAAGTCGCAGATATTTCGTCCAAATACAGATTATATATACGCCGTTAACTAGTATCAGCGTATCTTGACCTTCATAGGTAAAATCTACCAGCTATTCTTATTTAATATTCAAAATCATAATTATTATTGAGTTTGGCTAGTTTTCTAAGATATTTTTTCTTCCCTGGTAATTAACGTTTGCTAGGGACATTTTGATTATCGTTTTGACAATGGGGTAAAAATAGAAGTATCGTGGTCATGTGGTAGAGTATGTATGTATAGTTGGTCATATTCAGTTACTTCATTGCTATCTGGTTACATTTTTTTTGAAAAACATGAAATTTTAAGAACAAATACAGTCATACCATTTCCAAATATTTTGGTGGCAGCAAAATGACACAAATGAACCGAGTAAAAGCTTAATACTCATTTTCCTCTCAGCTTTGTCCCCCGATATAATAACACTGTCCAATCAGACTTACAGCCTTCAGCTAATAAATATGCATGTAGATTTCGTGCATTACTAGGTTCGGCTTGACCTGGATTTTTGTTCCATTCATTTTTATTTTTTACTTGGCATAATTGCATGAATTTTAACTCGTAGTTCGAGGGATATAATCCACAATTGTACGTTGAAAATGCGTAAGTAAAATACATGCACATTTGGCTAAAGGGAGTTCTTAAACCCCTTGTATACGGGAAACCCCAAACGGGCACTATTTACAAGCAGTAAGGACCCAGATGAGATGTCGCATAATGTGGCATCTTCTCAGGGTCCACACTGTTTGTTAAGATAAACATATCCAAGAAAAAGTATAACGCGCCATCCCAAGGCATCTAGAATAGACTATCCCAAGTATATTGTGTCAAATCAGCATTATACAAAGGGTCAAGTCATTTCAATACCGTCTCACCGGCGATTCTGACGAGCACCTAGATGTGGTTGACTAAATTGTCTCACTGAGACGGCTTTGATCACTATCTACTAGAGTACAGTATTTGTAAATATTTTATTTATGAAAATAGTTAAATAATCAGTCCGAGTCTACGGCCGGATCTACTCACCAGAATCACCTCTTTGGGGCGATTTGGGTGGGTCTGTCCATTTTGTGATTAATGGGTCGCACGTAGAAAGGTATGAATTACAGGATACTTATGTCCATATTGACAAACAGTGCAGACCCACTTAGACGGCACTTCATCTGGATCCTCACTGTCTGTAAAAGCACTCATACCTCGACATTCCGAACGAAAAAGGCTATTATTGTCAGTTTTTTTTGTAGATTGCCCCTTTATTCAGAATGTCACAACATATAATTCCATTCAAGCATTTTACAAGTTTTCTGACATAGTAGGCTTAACGGATTGGTAAGCCTGCAGATCAGTAAGCTGTAGCGTAGAGAGGGATCAGCCGAGTCCATTCACTGGCCTTTTCGAAACGAAACAAAACACCTTTTTTAAAAGAACTGGGCATCATCCGCCATGGGGTGGTTTCTGTGGAAGCAAAATGCAGTGGGTATGTCACGACTCCTTGATAAGCTGAATCTACTTTAGTAACACAATTGGTCCTTTACACAAGAAACCTGCCCATATTCATTCATATCGACAGGAGGCATATGTTTAAACATGGAATGGCATGGAGCCATAGAGTAACGGTATTAGGAGTTGTGTGTGGCGTATTTATTTATTTATAATATTTTTGTAAGTGAAATTCATAGTCCCTTCTCTAAGAAGTTAGAAGATGACCTCTATGTGACTGGGTATTGATCTTAGAGAAACTAAAAGACACCACTCTAAACATAGCACGCCATTCCATGCTCCACTTCACTCCATGCTTTGCAAATTGCATACTAGCATGATAATGAAGACACCCATAGCAGGAGGTCGCATTTGTAAGTTTAGACTTCCAATGGGGGAAAATTCCTTTAAAAATGATCTTTTATGAAAATCAATATTCGTTATCTTCAGTCTTTTATAAAAACCAATGCTTGTTGGCGGAGAAAAAAGTCAACTTCTCAAGTCGAAAGTTCGTGACTTCCAAAATAATTACATCCTATGTATTTTCCTCCTTTAGATAGAAAGAAACCCAACCCCAGTCATGAATTTGCGGGTGAGAGAAAAAATCTACTAGCATGATAATGATGCTTCCGCATTTGACACATGCTTCGATGACATCGAACAACCCTCAGGACAAACCAATGAATGACCTATTTTCCGCATTTTGCCTTTAATCTTTCTTCGGTAATTTTCTCTGCTTATTCATATTTTTTCTGCTTGTAGGCCTATTGTCCATTCTGTTTGTTTGTTTTACATTTTCTTGCTCCTTTTTTCTAATAAATAATAAAATGAAAAGTTCGTTTCTGTTTTGTGGTTGCACGAAACGATTTAACCACGGCACGCACACTGATAAATATAGAATGAATGACGTCACAATGAGAAATAAATAGGGCCTTTATATAATCATTTAAGAATTTCGTATCTATAGTTATGTATTTATCAATAAGTTCGCCCCCAGAAAACCGCTGATAACACACAATTGGAAATATTTTCTTGGTAGAAATATTAATTACTATTCTAAGTTATTCTAAGTAAGACCATTAGACCAGCTGAAGAGTGTAAAAATAAGCACAGCCCATGGGTAATACAGGTGTTTAACATCCGACATTTACACTGAAAAGACACCCCATGTTAGACGTTTTAAATACTCTTTTAATAAGAGAAGTCTACATTTGTTTTTACTTAACCTTTTGAAAAACGAAAAATTTAATCAAAACGTTATTCATTGAAAAATAACTTTGATTACACCCCTCTTCAGGAATAGTCCATTTCAAAACCAACTACAAATATAGGCTAAGTAACCACTGCTTCATAAATGAACTAATATTAGTTACTTATGCATTAATAAGTAACGCCGTAGAAAAATTGTAAGTGAGTATGATCAGGAAATATCACAATCACAAACCACAGACAACCCCATGGCACCGTACTTCCTTTTATTCTTGAGATTTATTCATTACAAGGACGTTTTGTTCAAGAGTTATGATTTGAGATCTTCAGACGTAAAACAATCTCAATTTTGACGTCAAAATTCGATATCCTACGTTTTAATGGTTTCCATAATATTTATGTATTTTTCTTATGATAAAATGGTCCAGTGACAAAGTTTAGGTTACAGTCAAAACGTTTAGTGTTCACTCTTGGCATGTATTCAGGTGTTTTTACTTGCATTATGCAGTGTTTTGTTCGTCTAACGTCAATATAAACACCCTACCAGCGTGTATGGTATCTGAAAAGTCAGGTTTTCCCAAGAAAACATGTTCTGATGTCTCTAGGTTTATCTTATGCTGTATATTCACCAGCGACCCAAACCCGACGGCTCTAAGTGACATGTATCGCTTATTCACTACCATTGTGTATCTTGCCATTCAAGTAACGTGTTTTGGTGCAATATTTGACTGCATTACGAATATGACGGGGTTTTTTATTTGCACATTGTCAAGTCGACGCCAAATAACCAAGCATGGCTTGATCTTTATTCTGACGTTAACGTCACATTTTACGTTTTTATATGTTTTCATCTTGTAGCGTTAAATGTAGCGGCAAAAAGGTGTTATGGGCACAATTTTATTTAATTTCCTATTTATATTCCTCTTCCCATATCTGATTTTTATACCATATGAATACTATTCACCACAATGTTTATGTACTTATTATGACAAGGCTTCACGGGGAAATTATAACTTGTTATGTGTTACCCGATTACTTTATGTACAGACCATGTCCATTAACCTAAAACTGTTACTCAATCTTTGGTTGATAATATAACGTGATGTCAGATGATTTAAGCACTTATAGGTTACGGATAGGTCTGCATTACCATCGGCATCTCGGGGTTAAAGGCTTAAAATTCTTATCTACTTTTGAACTACTTATTGTTTTATCCTTAATATTGATTAGATGTGGAGATACTGAACTAAATCCTGGACCAGAACTAGATTCTGATACACCAAGTAGCACGGCGTAAGCATTTTCTGATTTAGAGCTAAAAAATAAATTCTCAGTTGTACATTACAATATTCAAAGTATACTTCATAACGTTGATATTATTCAGTCAGAATACAGCAATTCGATGTGATTTCTCTTACAGAAACATGGTTAGATAATACTATATCTGATGACGAGATCATATTCAATGTTTTGATTTATTTAGAAGAGATCGAGTAAGTGATCGGCATGGTGGCGTATGTGTCTTTGGCAAAAGTGAGTTATACGTGAAACGTAGAATCGATCTTGAACTGCAAAATACAGAATGCATTTGGGTGGAAGAATTGGTTGACTATAAAAAGCTTTTAATTGGCACATTCTATTGCAGTCCAAGCTCATCCAACAACACTTTTATTGCGATTGAAAACTCAATACGTCTTGCAAACGATACAAACATACCCGACATATTAATAACTGGAGACTTCAACCTTGACATCCTCAAACCAAACACTTGGTCCAAAATAAATAATCTCTGTCAATATTTTGGAATTGAACAATTAAGGAACCAACCCATTATACAGAATCTTCTTCATCCGCCAATGATCTGTTTTAAACATCTTATAGTAATAACGTTTTCCTAACTATTGTTGGAGATCCTTTCTTAGAGCATAACATACGTTACCATTGCCCAATATTTTGTCTACTTTAGTTTGATAACGGTGTGAAGTCAACATTTTCATGACACATCTGGCTATATGATAGATGTGACTTCAATTCATTTCGCGATGGAATCTAACAAACAGATCAGCATATATTAAAGCACGGTAACATTGACACATATGCTGAAAATGTAACTACTTGCTCAACAGAGTTAGCTAAAAAGCACGTTCCAAACAAAACAATAATTTGCAGGCCATCGGATCCGTATTGGCTGACTACATATACTAATTAGAAAAAGAAAACGACTCTTCAATAACTTCAAAAAATCTCAAAATGCTAACGATTTCGATAATTACAAAATATTTAGAAACATGGTCGCCTATGAAATACGTAAGTCAAAAAAGGAGTAGATTGACAAACTCACTGAAAAGAGTAATGATAATACAAATTGTTCTAAAGATTGGTGGAAGACACTAAAGACTTTTAACAAACCTAATAAAACTTCATCCATTCCTCCACTCAATGTAAATGGCGACATATACTCTGATAATACAGATAAGGCAACTATACTTAATGAATATTTTACAGAACAATCATCACTTAATGACAGTAATGCAAATCTCCCTGGAGATCTAAATATTCCAGATTCACCTTAAACTACATATCTATAACAGCTAACGAAGTTGAATCTAAAAGCTCTTTAAAATGGTAAAGCTTCTGGTCCTAATGCTATCAGTAATATAATTATAAAACTGCTAGCCAAGCCCTTATCCTTTCCTCTACCTGATCTTTTCAATGCCTCCCTTATTAAAAGACAATGTACCAGCTTTATGGAAGCAAGCCAATGTAGCTCCAATTCCTAAGAAGAATGACCCTTTAGACACCACAAACTATAGACCAATATCACTTCTAAGCACAGTTGGCAAAGTACTTGAAAAAAATGTTCCAAATGTGTCTTTAATTTTCTATTAGATCATGAAGTCCTAACTACTCTTCAGTCGGGCTTTATTTCTGGAGATAGTATTGTAAACCAACTTGTAGACATCTATAACTCTTTCTGTAAAGCAACAGATGAAGGTAAAGAAGTGTGTGCAATATTTTGCGATATTGGCAAAGCGTTTGATTGAGTATGGCACAAAGGTCTGCTCTACAAATTGCAAACAGTAGGTATAACAGGTCATCTTCTACAATGGTTCACTGATTATCTCAACAACAGGAAAGAAAGAGTAGTATTGCCAGAGGTCTTCTCACATTGGACCAACTTAAAAGCTGGTGCGCCTCAAGGTTCCACACTTGGCCCTTTGCTCTTCCTTATTTACATAAATTACATTGTACGCAATATTAACTCGTCCATACGCTTTTTTGCTGATGACACTAGCCTCTATATCATAGTCGAAATTCCAATCCAAGCAGCAACTATATTAAACTCTGATCTTTCACAAATATACACATGAGCATCAAACTGGCTTGTTACCTTTAGTCCATCAAAGACCGAGTCATTACTATTCTCACGAAAACTCTTGAAAACCACTTCATCCAACCTTTTACATGAATCGGCAAGACATCATTACTGTTGAGTCTCACAAGCACCTGGGCCTAACCTTTACAAATGATCTTTCATGGCATGAACACTTAAACAAAATCAAAACCAAAGCTTGGCATCGTATAAATGTAATGCGAAAACTTAAATTCCAACTTAACAAAAAATCGCTACAGATCATCTATTTGTCATGACCATTTATCAGACCGTTACTTGTATATGCTGACGTCGTGTGGGATAACTGTACGCAACACGAGACAAATGAATTAGAAAAAATACAACATAAAGCTGCACGCATTGTCAGTGGTGCCACTAAGCTAGTTTCAATAGAAAAATTATTAAAAGAAGTTAGATGGGATATTCTCTCTTGTCGAAGAAAGAAACATAAACAAATAATATTCTACAAAATGATAAATGACTATGTCCTGACTACTTTTTTCTTCACTAGTCCCCCCTACTGATGGAAAGAATACAGCATATAGCCTCCCTAATGCATAAGATTACAAATACATACGCTCAAATACTCAGCTGTATAACAATTCCTTTCTTCCTTCAGTAAAACGCGATTGGAATGAACTCCGCCCCTAACTACTAGAAATGCATCAAGTATTAGTGCATTTAAATGCAGTCTTAATTCTACCCTTTTCGGTGTTCCTCTCTTAGAGCATTGGTCAAATTTATCATTCTCGACTGAAAATGGATTGTAGCTCTCTCAATCACCACCTCTTTTCAAAAAACATCATTGACAGTCCGCTTTGCATTTGTGGTAGCCCAGAAACTACCAAACATTACTTGTTTGATTGTTATAGATTTAATAACTTGCACCAGGAAATGATGCTATCAATATCTCAATTGTGCGAACCAACCTTGAATGCTCTTTTAAACGGAGTCACAGATCTGTCGTACCAGACAAATAGGTAGCTCTTCGTCATCATACAGGAGTATATATTAAGGACTAAACGATTGCAATTAATTGCCTTTAAGTAACTACTCCTTGACTTTGAGATTTACGAACGAACTATTATACATTTATAAACTGTTTAAACGTAAAAAAAATGAAATGTTCGGTCCCTATTGAGCCTCCTGCTATATTATATAAAATTGAAACGCTTCCAAACTCTCGTAGTACATTTGAGTACCAAAATTAGCATTGGTACAGAAATGTTTTTCTCTTCAAATTTCAATAAAATGAGTATAATGATATTTTAAATGGGATACAGATTCGTATAAGTCTGTAGACTTTCTTCTGAATCCCATCTGTATACTGTTATATAATTGTATGTCTTTATGTTGTTCTATGTACAAAGTATACAAATAAAATATATTTAAACCAAATGTAGCGTTAAAATGACGTTTTGGTTTTTCATCACATGCTATAAATACTCAATTAGAAATTTTCAAAAGAGATTGCACCAAACCATCATTTAAACACGCAAAAATTATATGTCCTTCTGTTGCGTTTCTTTATTCCTTAGTATATATTAATTATTGAAACGGCAGAACATAATTGAATTTATTAATCTTGTTGCAAAATAAACGATTAAATGCTCGATAAACCTCGCATTTTCTCTATTTTCTAACTCCTTTAATAAATTCAATAATACTTTATCACTTAAGTAAAGTCCTCTATTATCGTATGACAATAATGTTATTCGGCGGATCGCACTATCTTTTCATAAATAATGTTATGACCACACGTTGCCGTACACTTTTGGTGGGAATAAATAACGGCATGACGACGTCCATGACAAAATTGCAAATTTCCATTGAAATAAACAATCTTTGATGGCAATAGAAGCGCATTTAAAATGTGATATAATAAACAAAATCTAACACACGTGATTATTTAAAAAGTCGTTAAACTCGCCAAAGGCTCGTTTAATTAATGCCATCCATAACAAAGTTGCGTACACTTTACATACACTCTGATAACCACCCGATCTAGGCTCACTATGTCCACCAGTAGATCGGATTTTAATCAGATTTACTTTACATAATGTCAAAATTTAAACGCTTTCAAGCCAAAATGCGATTTCAAAGTACTTTTAGAACTACTGTATTACAGAGTGTACTATTGAATGTATTAACTCGTTTCGAAAAAGCGCTATATGCGGTATTTTATCTGGGTCTTCACTGTTTGCCGAAGGCGCATTTAACCCTTAAAGCCCCAAGAAAAAGTGCAAATGAAAATGTCGTCTGCTGAAGTCATCTGCTGCAAATTATTGCCTAATATTACTGACGAATTAAGTATAGAAGCAAGCAGCGTGGACCCAGAACAGACTGCTCCTATAGGAGCAGTCTGATCTAGGTCAACACTTTTTTGCTATAGAGGCTTCTTAAACATTTCAGCAGACGAGAAAAGCAGACGACTTTTGTTGCTATTGGCGCATTAAGGGTTAAGAATAAGGGTTAAACTCACCTGCGTCTGCAACCTCCAGTTGTCACTGTTGAATAAGTTCTTCTCGGGCGGTGCAGGTATAAAAATTAATGCAACAATGAGTAGTGCAAATCATGTTACACTGTGTGAACATTTACTTATTCTGACATATCTAATGTCCCACACCTCAAAATGTGGCATTTTGACAAGTGTAGACCCAGACGAGCGTGTGCAGCCTGCTTTTAAGCTTAGAAACTCCAAATGATGCTCAGACAGCCGCTTAACATTCTAGTGACAAGCAAAGGCTCAGATCAGACTGCGCGTAAGCGCAGGCTGGTCTGAGCCTTTGCTGGTCACACATACCGCATTGCTGGAATTGTTGAATAAGTTAATTTCGAGCGGTGCAGGTAATACATGCAACAATGAGAAGTGCAAGTCATGTTCGACACACTTCATGAACATTTTCTCATTATAATTATGAGCCGTGACATGTGATTTCCAACAATGTGGCATTTTGACAAGTGTAGACTCAGACTAGCCAGTGCAGCCTCCTTTTAAGCTAAGAAACTCCAAATGATGTTAAGTCAGTAGCTTAACAGTCAACTTATATTCAATGACAAGCAAAGACTCTGATCAGACTGCGCGTAGTCTCAGCCTTTGCTGGTCACACATACCATTGTTGGAAAGCTCATGTCGCGGCTCAAATTCGTTTGCAAGTCTGTCTTCACCCGACAAATGCGACATATGTAGACTTGAATTTTGAAAGCTTTTGTAGCAAAGAGTGCGAGTGTTCAGCCAGATCATGCTGCTCAACCTCTTACGGGGAGTTTGTTCGGGCTCTTACATAATGCATGCAAATTGGCGATGCTGCGAGTACGTTATATTTTAACCAATTTAGGCTGAATGGAATGTCTCACTCTTACCATTTCCGTTTTGAGAATTCAGTGATGTGGGTGGTCTATTTTGATATGAAATAGGCACACCTAATGGGCAACCAACCACTATTTGATCTGAGAGGATAGCACAGTAAACGGTATTTCTTGTGAGTCGGTACTCGTGTTAGTATAAAAGTAAGAAAGAAAGCAAATGTCAGGAATCGATATAATTAGTACCACACCTGACCCAGAACACCTTATGGGAAAGTTACAAAAGAACAAGAAAACGTCACATATAGTTCTTAGCGCCTTGAGGTCAGCTCAGACTCAGGGCCGTCGCCGTGTATTTCAAAGTGGTCCGACGGAGGAAACCATTGAGTGCCGAAAGGGCGGAGAACACGAATGGGTAATCATTCCACCCTATCGTTAGGGGGTCTCCCCCGATATTTTTTTTTATTTTGAGCGTTTCTATGGCCGTTTTAATGGGTTTTAATTCATTTGGGACTAAATTGCAGTCGCTTTGGATCATGTTTTTTTGCCTGAAAAGATTTTTCTTGTGGGGTGAGAAACCGAATGCAGGACAAAATCCTTTTTAAACAGTTACGATTTTCACTTTTATCGTCAGCACGTTACTTTGACATATGTCTCCGCTGGTTTTGGTCAGAGGACTTTTAGCACTGATCCTTGGGCCGTGGTTTCAAAAAGATATACACTATAGCGTCTTTTCAAGCAGGCTTCATCTAGAGTTTGGCTGCGCAACTTTCCTTGACGACTTCCCTTGTTGGTGACAAAACGTGAGATCTTTGGCTTCATCGTAATGAAAACAGGCCCTTTTGTCGAACCGGGGTCCAGGCTTCTTTACGGCAAATGACCGTTGAGGGCACCGAAAATTCTTGGGCTAAATTGGAACAGGCAGGACTTGTATATCCTTAACGGAATGGACATGGGCTCACGATGTCTATATTATATGAATTCACAACGTTTTAACTTTAGAATAATAAGAAGAAAAAAGCAAAACAAAACTGGATCACAGAAGTTACCATGAGTCCCAACATGAGAAAACTTGTCTTCGGGGTTTTCGACCATGCAAGCCTCAAGCCAACCTGCTCAGTTACAGAGATTAGCTAGAATGCTGAGCTTTTGCGTGTATAGCAAGTTTACCAATATTACTTTCTAGAGATTGAACAACAAAGTCGCTGATCAGACTGCGCGTCCGCGCAGGCTGGTCTGCGCCTTTGTTGTTGAAATGCAACTACCTTAGGTTTTCTCGCGACGTGACCCATAACCCATATTTCTGTGACTGCTTGTTTGAACACCTTTGCAAGGTCTATTTATGACATGCGCAACGTTTGGAGTGTTTCAGTAGAGGCACGCTCAAAGAAAAATAAGCCAAAAAGAGAAAAAGGGACACGGCGGCAAACATACTCGGCCAAAAAAGTGGGTCCAGCAGCTCTGGACCTGCCTGACCGGCGACGGCGGCCTTAGCCACTTTCCCAACAGGTGGTCACAAGGCTGCAAGACACATACATGGCAATATGCCAAACACGAACACAAATAAAGAAGTACATCCTTGGAACAGTCAGTTAGAAAATTACTGGAGGGAAAAACTAGTATCACAAGCTTAAAAGGTCCGAGTATAAGGAAATAAAATAATCCTGCAAGCTATTTTAAAGGCGCCAGGACCCTTGAACGGAAGTTCCTATTGGATACCATGAGGATTTGTAATTTAAACAGCGACATGTGATTTTCAACAATGGGGCATTTTGACAAGTGTAGACTCAAACGAGCCTGTGCAGCCTCCTTTTCAGCTAAGAAACTCAAAATGATGTTCAGTCAATAGCATAACACGCATAGAGAATTCAAGCGACTACCAAAGGCTCTGATCAGACTGCGTGTATGCGCAGGCTGATCTGAGTCTTTGCTGGTCGCACATATCACATTGTCGGAAATCTCATGTCTCGGCTTATTTGTGGCTGCCTCTTTCAAAGACGCGCCGATGCACGTGACGCAACGTTATAAGAATTATTGTGATGTCACGTCATGTGGATCACACAGCCGCTTGCTTGAAAGGGCTATCGTTAACGTTCAAGCTCCTGGTGATCGAAAAAATCCATAAGTCTAATGGCTAAAATACAACTTAAATATCAACACAACCAGCACCTTCGGGTTTTACTTTTACTTTTTGCATTTTTTCAATGTTAATGATGATAACGGCACATTTTTCAACGGTAGAATAAGGTTTTTAGTTCGATCGAATCGACTCCGTATAGATACCGGAACTCTCGGTTGACAGAATGGAAATCAGTCCTTCATATAGCAGATGAATAGAACAGAACAGAGCCTCCAATCGTAAGAGCAACCAACCCTCGTTGAGGCAGCGGCAACAATTCGTTGGTTAGTTGCTAATATGAAATAGGCACAACTTATGGGCAACCAACCACTATTTGATCTGAGAGGATAGCACAGTATACGGTATTTCTTGTGAGTCGGTACTCGTGTGAGTATAAAAAGCCTACGGTAAGGAAGAATGCAAATATCATGAATCGATACAATTAGTACCACACCTGGCACAGAACACCTTATGAAAAGTGACAAAAGTGTTTCAGTAAATTGTCGTTGCTATGAGTATTAGGAAATAAAATAATCCTGCAAGCTATTTTAAATGCGCTGGGACTCTTGAACGGAAGTTCCTATTGGATACAAAGATTTTTGAGCAGCGACATGCAATTTCCAACAATGTGTTATTTTGACAAGTGTAGACTCATACGAGCCTGTGCAGCCTCCTTTAAGCTTAGAAACTCCAAATGATGTTCAGTCAGTAGCATAACACGCATAGAAAATTCAAGTGACTAGCAAAGGTTTCTGATCAGACTGTGTGTATGCGCAAGCTGATCTGAGTATTTGCTGGTCGCACATATCACATTGTTGGAAATCTTATGTCGCGGCTTATTTGTGGCCGTCTTTTTTCAAAGGCGCGACGATGCACGTGGCAGTTGGCGTTTGGCTCAAGTCGTTATCACGTCGTGACGTAACGTTATAAGAATTGTGACGTCATATCATGGGGATCACACAGCCGCTTGCTTGAAAGAGCTATCGTTAACGTTCAAGCTCCTGGTGATCGAAAAAATCCCTCAGTCTTATGGTTAAAATACAAGATAAATATCAACAAAACTGGAATCTTCGCGATTCACTTTTACTTTTTGTATTTTTTCAATGTCAATGATGGTCACTAGATTGGTTCCCCTCGTTGATAAAGCTCCACTTCCGCAACGCATATAACGACTGGTAACGCCTATTTCATTACAAGTAGAGAATCCTACTCACCCGACTGCGCATGCTCCAGAAAAGATTTTTCAACACTAACTTCAGTATTTTTCAGTAGCTATAATTTGATAATTAAGTAAAAGAAAAAAATAAATAAACTCCAAGAACAAAAAAAAAACTTAATAAAACGGCTTGTTTAAAAAATGCACTTTATGCCAAGGGTATTTTCCAATACCACGTCACTCATGACGTCAGTGTGTATGCTATGCGTAGGCGCAATGGCGGCTAGTAGTAACCTGGAATCAGACCACAATTATTTCCCTTGATTGGTTGAATAGAAAACGGATATAATTCCACACAAGATAGTTCCCTTTTCAATAGGCTGTAAATCTGCCAATCGATGTGAGCCTCCTTGTTCTTGGGCTTGTCTGGGCTGACCAATAATTGAGCTTCCAGAAAATGTTGCTTCTGTCCCTGTAGCTGTTCATTCTGGATAGATTGAGGCCTCTGCACACCCTGGGTAAAATATTGCGGAAATGACCCTAGAGAGCTGCTGAGTCAAAGGGTGTTTGTTTACGTTCCGATTGTAAACAAACGAGCCGGACTTCCCCTATCTAAACAGCCATTGAAGTGATTGCCAGACCATGGAGAATTGGGGACAAGCTATAGCAGAAAGCCACGTTCGTCATGTAAAAATGTTGGTGCTGTAAGGAATGATTAAATTATATAGTAGAAATAATTGCGGTCTCGCGCCTGTTCTGTGATTAGCGTGTGGTGGATTCTTTTTTTATTTTCCAATTTTTGAGATGTTTGTGTCCAGAATGAGCTGACAGTTGGTCCAGAGATAAGAAATTAGATTAGTTTGAAGCCTTTCAAGATAAATTAAGCAAAAAAATTGGAATATTTGGTTAAAATTGAGATTTCTAGGGCCATGATAGTGTCGAGAATTAGTGCCTGTCAGAATGATGTCATTTTGCAGTTGCCAAATGTATTCTCTCTCCATCTGAGTTTCTAAAAGTTAAGAATGGAGGATTTTTCAAAACAATATAGATGTCTTTTCGAAACAGAATGCGTCCCGGCTCCAAATGGAGAGTGTCTAGTGTGGCCTCGGAAACCTAAAAAAATGGATATGGGGCTGTCAAATACAAATGTCCCTTATCTGGCCTGTGGCGATGCACAACTGCACATCGGCTTACTTATATGGTTTATATCCAGGTTATGGAGATTGCTGGCAAAGATATTGATCAGTCACCTTCGCCATGACAGGCTGTGTGTTCGCGTCAAGCATCTCAGTGCCGAGCCCCATGCAGTCAAAATGCACGACAAAAATGTGTAAACCGTCACTGTTGTAGTGGACATCTGGAGTTTCCTGATTGTGTTTTGTATTTGAAGTTTTTGATTTTAGGTAAATAGTAGGTTCAAAATGGCTTAATTTGTGCTCACATGTTGGTAATTTATTCTTCTAATTCACTTCGATAGGTTTTGGAAAACGTTGATTTTCTTGGTGTCTGGCAATGTAAGTGTAAGGTCTTTTTTGGTGTATGTGGGGTGGGGTGTTGGTGGGGGCAAGTTTTCTTCTCTTCATTTTCTTTAATTTTATGAGCAACATGACCGCTTTCTGATGAATTTTGCAACAAAACATATGCTTGGTGCTGACATTGGAGACATTTCAATGAGACTCGGAAGGGTCTCATATTGTGATGCTTCCAATGAGTACCCACAACAAATGTTTACTTTGTGTATCTCTTCCTCTGGGTGCCATTGGTTGGTCTGTTGTCTGTGATTGTGGCATTTTATGGGCATATTTTTTTGTCACAAGACTCAAATATGGTGACTACCGTATCTACCCTAAAATTAGTTCAGCTCATCTTCCCCACCAAACTCATCGTAAAATTTGAACAGGCACCTTTACCAATCTGACAAGGCTATGTAACATTGGAATGACAACTAGTGAAAACCCTGATCAGACCAGACCTCCATGAGCAGTTTGATCTGGGTTGACACTACATAAGCTGAACATTTAGGATAAATATGGAAACACCAGTCTTGTTTCAAACTCCAGTTGAGGTGTTTTTTTAGTGCAGTAATGGTGTGCGGTGAAAGATTCCATGTGTTGAGGGGAGTTTCCAGGAGTCAAACTTCGCAGGCAGGCATGTTTATTTATTGTCATGTTCAAATTATTTGAATACCGTATTTACCATAAATATTGGGACTTCTCAGTTCCTCTGCAAACTTTTTCTTTAGTCTTTTAAAGATGTAGATTTTTTAACATTTGATGAGGTCAAGTTTTGTAAGCCCAGGCCAGAATATTCCTATGAAGGTTGTCTGATCCTGGTTGACACTACTTGCTCATGCCTATTGATATTTAGGGTTTATACGGTATCATCCGTGCGGCCTCAAACTTTAAGTGTTGTTCACAAGCAGCCTGGACTCTGATCAAACTTTTCCTCTCAGAACTGTCTGATCTGAATCTAAACTGGTTGTGATTATATCCGCACCATAATGGCTTTTATTGATTTGTATCTTCTGCTAATGAGTGTAGACCCATATCAGAGTGCTCTTAAAGGGCACTCTGATCTGGGTCTGCACTATTTGCTAAGAAGGTCAAAATTGCAATATCAGAAACTGACAACTGTCAGTAACTGACAACTGACAACAACAAGATTATTTTTTTTCGAAGTACACATGTAAGATTGTGCAATATGCTTTACTATAAATACAGGTTAGATTGTCAAGTTGCATATTTAAATTTTAGGAATTGGAGACAGGAGTGATCTAACTGCAATGCATCACAGACAGTACTGAAAGCCTACACGGGAGACAGTTCTAAAAGCTACAATCTCCAGATCTTTTTCAGTAAGTATGATTATTTCTTAGTCCGCTAGTTGATGGAGATGTATCTACTAGCTGTCCTTTTCTATAGTCTGATTTGGTTTTGGTTACACGCTTATATTCCGAATGTTCTTGAATTTTGTTACTGTGTTGAATGAGTTTATGTTTAACAACCTGAGATCTATCACAGTCCTTGATACTATCATTGATGTCCTTTGCATACTACTTCTAGCTGGAGGTGGCATATCCATATTTGACATGAGGAGACGGGCACCTTTGTTTCACAAGGGTGTGTCTTGCAGGCAAATATCAAGGCCAATATTAGGTGCTCCTGGGTTAAGTCCTGGCTTATTGCTAATGATCTCTCTGTACAGTTTGAATTCAGAAGTGTGAAATTCACAGTTAATACACCTTAGAGTCAATCCCCAACAGACACCCCACTTCATCTCATTTGCTATTACCGTATGCGGCATATCACACTGTGAGCTGTCCTGCCGATGGAGCCTGTATGCTGTATTCATTGATTCTACCATTTTGCCATTATCAACAAGTCTCATTCCATCAGTTTCTTGAGCTTTTCTGTCTGTTTTCAGGTCTGATGAAGGCGTTCGTGCTGGTCGAAGAAGTCTAGTTGAGCCAGATGACCCTCACAGTCTGGCATGGTTCTTGAAGTACCATCGCTTGATTTGTTGGTTACCAGGTAATTCTCTTCGTCTTTCATTCTTACTGTTCCGTTAGCCTTTATCTGAGTGCTAGGTGGGTCTAAACATCACTGGAGTCTGCACAAGCCTCATTAGAGTTAGCACAATGAGTGGATATGCCATTGTTCCAGGGCACATTGCCCTTTTTGGGCGTATGAGATTTCTTCTTGTCGCCTTTCATATTTATTATTAATAGAATGAAAAGGAAAAAATCCTGTGCTATTTATACCCATTTTTACAAAATGTCAGATTTTGGGGTATTCTAAATAGTGAATGGTATCATATTTATAGTGACCTTGCCACTTTTGATGACACGGATTAGCATATGCACATGTCGTCCAGGTGGTGCTGTGTATTCCGTTGACACTTTATTGACACATACCGCGTTTGGCTGCATTGCATTCTTCAGCATCATATACACAGAAGCTGAAAGGGCTCCTATCTTCCTTTGCATTGTTATAGAAATAATTTAGACTAAAATTTAGTTGTTTAAATTTTCATTTTTATTTTAAAATTTGAATTTAAAGTTTAAATTTAATAAAAATTATTGAAATTTAATTTTAAAATGCCCTAGACCTGCTGGGCTGATATTTTTTCATCAATTTTGGATCATGTTGAGAGAGGGCACTTCAGAGACTCTGGCATTTTTTACTTCATTCCAAAATTTTAAGAAATAAGAAAGTTATTGCAAAAAAACTGATGATTCGACCACAAAAAAATGCTCTCTCGGGAGGCTCTTTTTTCACAAATAGGGTACATGTGTTTAAATGGCTGTCACTTTTAGGGATCATCTGTTGATGGTAGATAGGTTCCTTTTCTCAATACAGAGTGAAATGAGGGGCTGATAGGAATCAGACCACAATTATTTCCCTTGATTGGTTGAATAGAAAACGGATATAATTCCACACAAGATAGTTCCCTTTTCAATAGGCTGTAAATCTGCCAATCGATGTGAGCCTCCTTGTTCTTGGGCTTGTCTGGGCTGACCAATGATTGAGCTTCCAGAAAATGTTGCTTCTGTCCCTGTAGCTGTTCATTCTGGATAGATTGAGGCCTCTGCACACCCTGGGTAAAATATTGCGGAAATGACCCTAGAGAGCTGCTGAGTCAAAGGGTGTTTGTTTACGTTCCGATTGTAAACAAACGAGCCGGACTTCCCCTATCTAAACAGTCATTGAAGTAATTGCCAGACCATGGAGAATTGGGGACAAGCTATAGCAGAAAGCCAGGTTCGTCATGTAAAAATGTTGGTGCTGTAAGGAATGATTAAATTATATAGTAGAAATAATTGTGGTCTCGCGCCACCTGTCTTAATATGCTGACAAGCTATTAAAGGGAGAGAACCAGTCTATGATGGTCACGGCACATTTTTCAAAGGTAGAATAAGGTTCTTTGTTCGATCGAACCGACTCCGTATAGATACCGGAACTCTGTTTTGACAGAATGGAAATCAGGCCTTCATATAGCAGATGAATAGAACAGAACAGAGCCTCTAATCGTAACAGCAACAAACCCTCGTTGTTGCGGCAACAACTCGTTGGTTGTTTGCTAATATGAACTTAGGCGCCACCTAAACCGTGCAAAGGGGCAGACCAGAAAGCCCCTGCAGAGCCGAGCCGCCGAGTGCCGACCTACATATTTTATTTTTTCAAATTCATCATACGTGCAGATTTTTCATAAATAATAATTATGAAAAATCATCACATAGACTAAAATCGATAAGTGGAACAATAACAATTATAGTAAATAACAATAATTTTCATTTTTTTTTACCATTTTATTGCTCAGATGGGGGCCTGAAAGTCACAGCCGAGTGAATCAGATTTCAGTTATTTTTTATTGGAAATTTGAGAGGTCTACAAGCGAGTTAGGCAAACATTCTGAAAATAAATGATAATTGAAGCAAAAGTTTAAAGGAATCTTACTTAAAAATGCGTTAATCTCACGAAAATGGTCATTTTCCTAAAGGCCACATCCAGTTCTATTTATAGACATTTTGATTAACCTTAATGAAATTGCAATTAAATGCAAATTATAGCTATTAACTGTTACTATTAATGTTCCACTTATTGCTTTTAGTCTATGTGATGATTTTAGATAAAATTTATTTTTTTTAAAAAATCTCCACAGAGGATGATATTGAAAAAATAAACTACCTAGGTCAGCAGCTCGGCTCGGCAGGGGCTTTCAGACCCGACCCGTGCAAAGCAATCAAACATATCCATTCACAATTATTATGCACGTAATTCAGTACGCATCAGCGGATCAGGGTTAACTTGGTATGTCTCTCTCAGCTTTAATAACTTAACCTGATCAGTGGCCTATATTCAATAAATTGTATAGGTCACTGACGATTGTAAAAGGACTCCTTGATTGAGAAAATTCAAAGGCGGCAGCCCGCTGGACACACGGGAAATGGCAAAAGACAAGTAGGACTTCCCCAGTATCAATGACATGCTTGATGAGCTTGAGTGACTATCTCTTTTTCTATCTAGTATGATCTATTGGTACTGGCTCGCTCAATTTTGAACATTATGCCAGGAGTGCGATTATTGAAAAATTGAGGGGGGGGGGGGGATTTTAGCTGTGTTTTTGAACAAATGAGGTAGTGGTGGTCCCATTTTGCTTCTCTTTCACAAGATTTATTGGCGTGCTGTATCTGTTGAAAAAAAGAGTACTTGACCGCTGCTCACATTTGATCGCACAGTATCCAACATTATAGATACCAGACATAAAGAGGTGTCGTGTTTTACCTCTACTATATTCCATGTCGGAACTGTCTTTTTTCTTTCAGTAATTAATGCCATGGCTACCGAAGAGTTTAGGGTTTCCTCATTTAGTCAGAAACACACACAAAAGATTTTTGTCAAACTTACAAAATAAGCACTACCGGCCATAATGATGGAAATTGGATTGAAACAGCAGCTCTGGTAAGGTATTGTAGTTGGTTACTCTTCTTATATCAATAAATGATTTACAAGATATGTTTTGTATTCTGTTTGCCTTTTCTCAAACACTTTTATTATGTGAGGAAACAGACTGTCTTATAATGCAAGAAAAAGGAAGTATAGCCAGAAATGCAACAATTACACACTATATACAGGTCAACACATATGGCACCGTGAGGAAGAGACAAAGAATGACAACAGAAACATGACAAACAGAAGACAATATAGCTTATGACAGTGGCAGGCTGATTGGCTAAATGTCATAATCAACCCTCCAGTGAAACACCATTGGAATGGTGTCAGCAGATGATTCGGTAGTGGCCTGCCTTTAGATTAGGCACCCCCCCCCCTAAAAAAATGTGTGTTTCAGGTTACATATTTTTTTTAATAAGGACCGAAGGTAAGAAAATGCTTTAATTTTTGGTTAAAAATTTTACATGGGGAAATAATATGGCCAATCTGGGAAATCCCTTAAGAGTGCTTAAAAATTTAGGGTGGGGGGACAAAAAATTAGACACGGTCGAGCAACCTGGAACACACAGTTGTTTTTAATTTTAGACCTTGAGCACTTGGTATTTTTCTCAAATAATTGTGTCCTGTGTAAGAACATATACCTCATACATGATTGTTTTATCATGTAAGAAAAAGTATGTGAGTTTAACCAGGAAATTTAACAATCGCACACTATAGAGTATAGACCAACCAAGGCACCGTGAGGAAGAGGCAAAGAACGACAACAGAAACATGACATCTACCGTTTACAGAATACAATAAAAGTAAAGCAACCAGCTCTATCTTCCTCGATAGCCTCAACTTGATAGCTTCTGTTAGTGGGAGGCAGAGTGGCCAAATGTCACTTATGGTCAACCAGTGAAACACCACTGAAATGGTGTTTTGCTTGTTGTGGATGTAATGTCTGCGTAGTGCGGCCCTCTGCCTCTGGCATATAGATTGTTTTGGGCATGCTTAGTATGGACAATTGTGGCCTGCTTTTATAAGCTTACTGTGTAAGGAAGTTTCTATTGGGAATCCTTACTCTACACATGCTTAAACTCAGATTTATCAATAGAGAACGTACAGAGGACTGCAGCCCACTGATGGTGTCTGGGCAGGTGTCTGATGCTTCACTCACATTCTTAGGTGTATATGTTTCGCAGCAAACAGTTTTTGTGCGATTTGGTTCTAATTTCGATGACTTGAATCTCGAATATAAAAAATGTTGGTTTCTGCTGGGTATAATCCTAAAATTGGAAAGGTATTTTCTATATTTTACCACATACATTCGGAGTTGTTTTCTTTTAATGGTAATTCAATGTTTGATTGTGTTCTGCCCTGTTTTTTTCATCGTACTTAGAAAGTGAAACTGGTTTCTGTACTTCAATTGCATTTTGCTTTAATGTGTGTATGTATTTGTTTATCGGGGTTCTATTATTCGCGTTGATAGGGAGCGCAGTTGCTCAGAGGTAGCTAGAGTGCTTGACCCGAGACAGAGGGATTGAGGTTCCAGCCTCACCAGCGTCACTGCGTTGTGTCCTTGAGCAAGAAACATTAATCCTTGCTTAGTACTGGTTCTACACAGGAAGACCCAGGGCGTCCTGATATTGCTGAAAACTTGCTGACTGGTGCGTAAAGAATCAAATCAAAACCAAACAAAAGTATTCATGGATATGTTTTAAGACTTGGGGGGGGGGGGGGTGGGGGGCAGAATTTTGTTCAGTAAAATATACTCAACTACAAAAGAAACCCATCAGTCACTTCTAGGGACAATTATGGAAATCAGAACTAAGAAATGAAACTATATTTATACCATAATCCGTAGCAATGAGTTCTGCATCGTTTCATTGAATAATGTAACAGTTTTACTAAAATCTGTTCATGCTATTCGCCAGTGTTTAGACAAGGGGTCATTTTCAAAAATGACAACTTTTTCACTTGAGAATGAATATCAGATTCTCGTCTAATTCAGTTCACTTGAGTTAAATTCGTCAAAAAATAGACAAAACCCTCTCCTACAGCAATAACTTCCTCATAACTAGGTCGAACCAAAAGCATGTGACGCCGCTCATAGTTCTTGGGAATCCACGCCCATTGTTAATGGAGAGCTGCCTGAAGCTGTCAAAGATTCGAAGGTTGCACTGAACGATCCCGGATGTGTCGCCAGAGCTCATCCAAACATCTGCTCTATCGTATTGAGATCCAGGCTTACTAAACTTAGGCAGTTTGTTTTGGCTTCTGCACACACTTGATTGCCTCGACAGAGAGGTACATACCGGTTATTGGACGAAGTGAACTGATTAAGACAAGAACTCGAGTGGAAACCAATTGTCTGAAACTTGTCATTGTCAAATGACCCCTTGTTTATACACTGGCGTGCAGCATGAGCGGATTTAAGTAAAACTGTTACATTTTTTAATAATTTGATGCATAATTGATTGTTAAAGAATATGGTATAAAATATTTTTGATTTCTTTATCATTTTACCATAATTGCCCTAAAAAGTGACTGATGGGTTTCTTTTGTAGTTGAGTATACATTAAGTCCACCTATTCTTCTTCTTCTTCTTCTTCTTCTTCTTCCAGGCTGAAGCAGAAGGGGACTTTGTTGGTGCTTGTACAATTTTTGTTGTTGACCCCTTTGTGTTTGGTCCTGCTTTTGTGATAAAATTGCAATCATCCTTTCTAGCCCGGCACTATTCTCCCTAAGGAAGAAAAGGTTGATTATTTTACATTGTGTTTTAAATTTTATGTCTGTGGTCTTTGTGTTTGGATATCTGTGGGCGAACTGTGAAGCTATCCTTCCTTTCTTGTGGCTTCAATGGGGTGCGCCAAACAACGGCAGGAAATACACACTGCTGGGGAGTTGTACGGGTGGCAGTGAAGTATGTTATGACGTCACCGGTCACTCAAACTGTTTTCTTTCCCGAACGTTGAAAAAGCTTATTCTCTTTTAGTTTAATGTTAGATAACGATTATTGCGCTGTGGAAATACATTTGAGAACTTTGGGAATGGATGGAATAATTTCAAAGCGATCTCAAAACACTCGCAAATCTGAGAACTAATGTAACAGTAATGGCGGGGGCTGTGTTGCCAGGTTACGGTAAAATTTATTTTGCTTTTTTGATACACGTTGCAAATGAAATTCAGCTTTCATCCATTTATCTTCTTATTGCATGTAGTGAATTAAGAAAAAATAATTTTAAGAATTTAAATGCGAATTAAATGAATCAAAAACCACTCTCGAAGTTTTGGAAAGTTTTTCCTAAAAGAATTTGTGTCCCGGCTTTTGTGTGAAAAAACAAAAATCGGCATTGACACCGGGTCCAACTGAGGCTGAGAGGCGCCATGTTGGACAACTTTTTGAAGATCATTGGTTAGTAAAGTAAAAAGAAAATTGTTAACTTGTACATATGTGTTATCTAAAGGCGTGCTTCGCACGCGGGGCCTTAGGCCCCGCTTTGCTTTGCACGTATTAAAAAATCAAGTTGAAATAGAACAGTATGTAAGCAAACAGCGGAGACCCTGATCAGATGCCGCGTTCTGTTTGCCTACATTGTGTGGCCCACAAAAAGAACGCTTGACTTATATGGGTTTCTTTTGAGGATCATTTGAGTTATTTATGTCTTGTATTTGTCATACTTTCGCGTCTGTTCATTGCTGCCTTGTGGTCACCTGCTGGGAAAGGGCCCACCTCTTTGCTTTTGTTTGTGAAGTTAAATTGTGTTTTTATCACTTTAACTTGCGGTATCCTGTGTCAGGCGCGGTTACTTGATTGTATCGATTCCTGATCTTTGCCGCCGTTCTTACTTTAAGTGGACCGTTTCCGTTTTCAATCATAAGTTCACACATTTATTGCCATTCAAGCGCTGTTTACTAACAAATATACTGAACAAAAGTGAAAACGCTAACCTGAATTGTTTGCCATCTATATACAAAATCATGCAAACTAAAATGCTGAAAGTCTGAAATTTTAACACTGAAATCTCCATAGGAAAGTCAATGTGTTTTTGCATCTTAGTATTAGTCGAGAAATGACAGAAACAATGTGCTGAGAAGTCTACCTGACTTGGAAAAAGAAAATGATCGAAAATCGTGATAAATCGAAAATTACCAAACGTTTAATATTCCATATTTGTTTTTGTCAAAGCAGGACAATTTTCATTTTTTTTAAAAAAATGATAAGTTCGAAATTGATTTCAAAGCTTGTTTCAAGTGATTTGTCAGTTTTCTTGTGTTTTTATGCAACACATTTATGACCAATTTTGATTAGCCTAACAATTTTAATTTGCGCATGCGCAATAGCAAAATTCAGTGAATAAAGCTTTAAACACTTAAAGGAGCATAACTCAGACATCAAACGAGACAAATTGGTGGGGTTTCGACGAAACGTTTGCCTGATGGGATTTATTATTGAGCTTTAGTAAATACTTTTTTCCAATACTTTCTCACAAAATATAGATAATTGTAGTGTAGCGTTTCACTTTTGTTCAGTATATTATCGGCTCAGGAAAGATAATTATTGCACCCCAGTTCAGGTTTTCCACTACTTTACCCATTTGAGGGACCTCTCACATGAATGTAAGCCGTACCAACGGGTGTGGAAGATAAACAACGAACAGCCGCACGTCTAAAGACAACTGAGGTGTTTGCTACATCCTTTTATGTAACATCTCAGGAACTTGTGAGGCCTTTTTTGAAATATAAAAGTGAGCAAGAAAAGGAATCAATTATTTTCGTTAGGGTGGTATAGAAAATACCATGCCTTGCGATCACCGTTTGTCATCACTGGGCAAGCCTCGTGATGCCAAACAGTGATCCTCTCACTCATGATATATATTCTTATATTCTGTGGGGCAGTCTGATCTAGGTCCGAAGTGGCTTCATGCATGTCAGTTGTCTACGCGACAAAATTTCAGCAGAACATGTAAGGGATGTTATTATATACCTATATATGATACGACTTTAGAACTGTCTGTTTTCTGGCCATATGATACAGAAAGCCGGATCAACGAACTTAGGTTTTCTGATTCCATATCACTATCCTTTAAAACGAGGCTAACGTCGGTTACCTGCTTTTACGGCGACGTTACGTAAAGTAAATTGCAAGCATGGAACCAGAGACGGAAAACATGTTGACGTGACGTCAAGAAACGTAACGTTATGGCAAACGTTCCCGCCATTTTTCGGGATTAAAGACCAAAACAGGTCTTGAAATCAGAAAGAATGTCAGAAAAAAGGCATATAATAAACATATTATCATAATAGTAACTTGATCTGGCGTACAGTATCGCTTCTCGTGAATGAGGCCATACCAATGGATCACCCTCGACGCTACGCGTCTCGGATGATCCGATGGTATGACCTCGATGGTATCGACGTGATACAGTACGCCAGATCAAGTTACTATAATGATAATGTGTATATATATCACTTGGTTTCCAGTGTGCACAGTGAAATTCCGACCCGAAGGTACACCGTTCCAATTGAAAACGAGACTTGTCGAGCTTCCTACTGAAATGGTGGGTCAGACCCGAGGCTCTCTCTCTCTCTCTCTCTCTCTCTCTCTCATTAAGGTTCATCAGCAGACATAGAAAAAAACAATAAGTGTATGAAAGTTATTTAAACCCATTTATCATATGACGTCGCGTCTGGGCGTGAAATAACGTCATGCAATAAAATCGATAAACCACTAGTGGTTTACAGATTTACGGGAAACGTTATGACGCCCATAACAACGTTGCGTACATGATGACACAATCATAATGTTTTTACGCCAGAAATGAGATTTCAAAGTATGTGTCATTTGATCGATAGAATCTAACATTCGTGCTCTTGTATTATTGAATTTATTAAATTCGTTGCGAAAAAAAGATAAAATGCTCGGCAAGCCTCGCATTTTATCTCTTTTCCCTCACTCGTTTAATAAATTCAATAAAACATGAGCACTCATGTAAGATCCTCTATATTTTTTGAATAAATTAAGTGCCTGATCTTTCTGAGGTTCTATATACTATGAGTTAGATATCTGTAGGTTAACATGGTCTAAAGGTAGCTTTCAGTTTTGAAGTACACACTGGGTGTGGTTGGAGAAAAAAAAAAGATTTTTTCAGATTTTTTACTTTAAGCTTGGCCAAAGGCTAAACCGACCAAACATACACGTTCAACACATTCCTAACAGGCAAAGATGCCTAACCGGACCCATGAACTTGCACGACCCATAGGTCTGCACTATAATCACTATGTGAGTCCGTCCGTCCGTTACCAGTTAGTAAAAATGGCCATAACTCTTGAATCACATGGTATATTTTGATCACATTTTGCATACATATGCATGTCAACATTCCCTAACCACTGGTAACTGCTAACATATAGATGGCGTTTCACTATTTTGACAAAATGACATAACTTTACATGACTCAGTTAGTGAAAATGCTCAAAGCTCTTGAGCCTAATGGGGTATTTGGATCAAAGTTTGCATGATTATTCATTTTAATATTGTCCAGCCACTGGTATGCAAAATGGTGACGAGGGTTGACCGAGCATCATTTTGGCCGGTCGAGGTATTTTAGTGAAAATGCTCATAACTCTCAAACCGCATGGTATATTTTAATCAAATTTTGCATATTAATACATTATAACATATGTACCGACGTCAACTAAAAACGCCTCACACATTATTTCTGATTTCTTAGCGATGATATACAAAAAGTAACAGCCACGTACTGCTTCTTTATGTAGAAGTTTGGCGATATTGGAAAATGACTTTAATTTGATATGCAGGTGATACGTTATTCCGATGACGTCATACAGACTAAACGCACACATGACGGCATTATGTATAAATAGCTTATGATTTCAATTTGAATTTTCACCCAGTTTGTGCCGTTAATGTTTTGCAAAACGATGAACAAATTTTGGATCAGTTTTTTCAAGCAGTTGTGCTTGGGGGAAAAAAATAAGAAATTATGACGTCCTATTAAAGACAAAATGCAAGGTCCGTTTACGAAACTTGCCAACATTCTCTTTTTGCTTTAAGTAACTGAAAAAAAATGATAAGGGTGTATATAGTACAATTTATGCTTTCTTTTTCGGTAAACATAAGGATTTGTCAACCCGAGAACAATGATGTTCATCGAGGCGAAGCCGAGGTGAACATCACTTTCGAGGGTTGACTAATCCTGATGTTAACCGAATAGAATGAACCTATTGTTTTGTTAAATGACACTGTCTCTCTTTTTCTAGTTTTATTAAAAGTATTATCATATTTATAAATTTACTCAAGCCAGATGTTCTTAGTGCACCTTCACTTGGAAGATTATTTCAATAATCTACTTCCCAAATTTCTGCAACTCTTATGAGATAGCAAAATAATTGCATTTTAACCCATATATGCCTAGCGTCCTTTTTGTGGGACATATACAAACAGTGCAGACCCAGATAAGACGCCACAGAATGCGGCGTCTGATCAGGGTCTCCACTGTTTGCTTGCATAAATTTTCTATTAAGACTTGAATAAAAATGAAAAATCCACCTTACATCCCTTAAAACAGAAATGGACTGTTCCAATTGATAAGGTTGGAAAATTCCATTTGGATTAAATGGGTTAAATACTGTTCTCATAAAATGAACAAATATTTTACCTGTGAAATATATGTAAGAAAAAAGTCAGTGTTTCAATGTCTATTTTAGCTGTCAGGTAGCAGTGAAAAAGACATGTCACCTAGGCCAGATTTAGGACAATCTTTTTTTAGCTGTCTGTCAGCACTGACATAAAGTCCTGAGCTCATTACTGTTTGACGTCATGATCTGTCACAACCAGTGCAAGCTAGTTTCAGCCAATCAGAGGAGGACTTTTATAGGAGTCATATAACAATAGGTATTATTATATAACTAAGTAAAAAGACCGATTTTCATTGGCTTAGAACGCTCACATGGCCAGTCTATATTTTTTCATATTTACTGGTTGGCGCGCGCTTGCCGATGAATATTAGTTACTTAAATTAGACTTCTTGTGTTTTTTTCCGTTCCGGTTCTGCTTTTCTAAAGCGTCGCTAATAATCCTATCGTAGTTGTCGAGAACGCAACAAATCACGCACTGGAGCTGATCCATTACGATTTTATTTCACAATAAACGACGAAAACAAATTTGAAGTCTTCAGCTTCTTCCAACTTTCCGCCTTTGCACGGAAGAACTCCCACCAATACTTAGACAACGTCGCATACGTTTCCATATATTTGTAACGTCTTTCAAGCGTAACAAATGACGTCAGCTATCACATTTTCCCTGCATTTCAAAGCTGTGAATTATTGTTTGATACATGTATATCACACTATTTTAACATTGGCTCTACAGGCGAGGCGTGTTAGAATTCTTGTTAGTAAATGTTAAATGATGACACTCGTGCACAACATATATAAAATAGTAAACGGGTGGTCTTATCTAGGTCTGCACTATTTCTGCTAAATGCTTGACTGTCCCAAAACTTGTATATAAGTTCAGTATTTTTCCAGATGCAATGATACCTGTACATCTTTCTCTAAATGTTATATAATAAAACAGTTATTGACTAATGAGGCATTGGATATGATGTGATATCGACAAGAGAATACCAATATTGACCTCGGATGATGTGATATCGACAAGAGAATACCAATATTGACCTCGGCTTCGCCTCGGTCAATATTGGTATTCTCTGGTCGATATCGCATCATATCCAATGCCTCATTAGTCAATAATTGTATAGTGCACACAGAATATGCCTACATTAAATTACGTTATTTAAGAAGAGCTGTAACGCCCAATGGACAGTCGTTGGTCTACGTTAACGTCATCCAAAACGGCCGTCTGGAACACGTTTCAATTGCGTTTCCTTAGAATTCGTCGCTGTTAAAAGCTCAAGACTTTTGCAAATTATCGTAACAATATTTCACCCACTTTGCAAAGTCATGACGTTTCACCCACTTTGCAAAATCATGACGTTGAAGTTTTACTGAATGCGTGTGTTTCGTTCAGCAGACGCATATAAACATTGTCTTAACATTATAAACACATTTTTGGTAAAATAGAGACTTTTTACGATGGTAAAACACGTTTTTCTTGCCAACGGATAGTGTGGAAACAAAGCAAATGTGGCTAAAATCTTGTGCCGCATGAAACTGGTGACCCCTGTCTCAAATCGAGTTCGTTTTCTCAGGCTCAAATATTCTTTCAGCAATTTTGTTTTCATGATAAACGCTTGACTGATAAGATATTATAATGCATTAAAATGCATAACTTTGGCCTGACAGGTCTAAGAGATATTCACGTTTAATTTTAGATGAGGCGTTTTTTCTTGATATCAATTTATTTGCCTATAGGACAGCCAAATATTGTCTGCGCTTATTTCAGGGATAATTATGTCTGCATTTCTTGAAACCATCAAATTTAATAACCAGACGATATATAATCTTAAGCCAAGGTTGTAAACTCAACTTCTTAAAGCCTACGTGGGCGCATAAAACTGGGCGTTTTCGTTTGCGCTCTATATGCCAGGAGGCGGGGGTGGGAGCGGTGACAGCAGTGCGCCGACATCAGAACCGATAATAGTAGTAGTAATCATAAAAACTTTAATCTTAAAGTTAAGTTATCCAAACGCTGCTTCCGTACGGAACCTGCTTTCGTATGGAACCTATTTCAGAATGGCTATCCATCCACCTTGATTGATATGTTGAAACTCTCAGTTCAGCTATCCGAACATTTTTTTTTCAATTTAAATACTTAGTTTCGTGCACAATTCACCGTATAACACCATTGTTTTGCCACCAGTCAAGGTAGAATGGCATGTCAAAGCTTATTTCATGGCGTACATGTATGTTGGTCATTTTTACAATTATTCTAAAAATGGTGTCTTGTTTACAATATTTTGTTTGGTAAGTATTAGCCATATATTCGGGTTTGAAATCAGTCACCAATACATATTTTTTATCAGATTGAGAGAAATGTCACAATTCTGCACAGAAAAAAATAAATATGTTTAGTTTTCACTAATACAATGTTTAGTTTTCATCCAATAAATAGAGGGAATTTCCTTATAATACAAGAATTCGTACCAGTAAAACATCGCAAATGTAATCATAATGTGGCATAACTTGTTGGGCATGCAGCAGCATATCCAAAACTTTATTGGAAAGTGAGGTCGTGTGTTGCTTAGCAACGAAAAAATGATACTAAAGCTTACCTGGCCAGATAACTTCATGCTAAAGAAACACCGTCTGGCATGTAATCATTATCATGTATCTGAACATAGTTTGTCATTTAATCTGTACAAATTAATTGTTCTCAATGTTACATATAAAATATGGTAATTCCAGTGTACAAGTTAGTCATGGTTACCTAGCAACCAGGAAATTGTGGAAAATGGACTTTGTTAAGTCTATATTTTAATGTTGCTAGGCAACAAAGGACACGGTTGATACATGTTTTTTAAAGATGCTGTTTTAAAATATAGAATATACTTAAAAATTTTAGGGTGATTTAAAACGTTTATACCAACCAACAAAAATTTAAGGGCTAATTCATGACCCAACCCCTATATCTGATTCAACATTTTTTTTTCACTTTTGTCGTTTTTTTTTTACGCTAAATGTCCCTGCCCATTTGACATTTTTCAAAAGAAGTCAATGAATTTTACAGAATAATTACCTTATTTTGAAGTTTATAAAACAGATTCCTTTTGGAACTGATCTGCACATGCCAGTAACCATGACAACCATTTTAAAGCATCTGGCCAGGTCAGCTTTAAGTACCTGTTTACGTTTTAAAGTAACAAGCGACATCACATTCCATCAAACTTTTGAATATGTTGTTGCATGCACAACAAGTTCTGCCACCTTAAGGTTTTATTTGTGATGTTTAAATAGTACAAGCTCTTACATTATAAGGAAATACCCCCTATTTATCGGATGGCCCTCGTATCTAATTTGTCTAATCATGAGAGACAATAAGTTCCATTACATGTTCTTCACATTCAAGAAAATGAAGATTGTTCTTTAAAAGTTCATTAATTAATTGAAATATTGAGTGTAAGGAGCAAAAGTATGGAGAATAGGCAGAAGCCTTCAAAGTGGTTTGGCCAGGCAGGAGGCAAGCATAGTGCAAATAGAAAAGCTGTAGGATCTGGGAGATTTTCCACATATTAGAATGATTCATCATCATGTGTTTTAAAATAGTAAGTGAGTATGATCAGGAAATACCACAATCACAAACTGCAGACAAACCCGTGGCACCGCTAAGAAGAGCTGCTCAACCATCACGAGACACCAGGAAGACAAATTAAGCAAAGCATCCAGCTCTCTCTTCCCCGTCAAGATGATTGCAATACTAGAATGGACATGATAAAGTAACGTACAACAAAACATAGAACAATTACACACAGACTCCCACAATGGGAGTAACAATAAACAAAAATTCAACAACAACAGAACCACCGCCTTTGAATTAGCATTCTCCTTAAGAATCATGCAAGTCCAGTAGAAAAGCTGATAAGTGACTTTTTCTGAATGCCCAAAAAACTTGGCGCAATTGATTGCTTATAACATAAAAGTCACATAACCAAAGGGAAACTGTTATTGTCATGCAATTGCCATGGCAACGGTCAGATAAAGATTTTGCCTCTAGAAGCATGTTTTCAAGTTTTGGAAAAATGAAAAGTTACACTTATTGAAGACAATACAGCCTATCTATCTTTGAAAGTCTAATGGTTTAAGCTGTATTGAAACAATCAATAAGGTATTAACTTTCAATATCACAAATAAAAAAGAAAGAAAAAAAGCTTGCAGACTTTGTTTCTATGGCAACGAAAAGGGGATATCTCTATCCTATTTTTTGAAGCTTAAATTGACAAATTTCTATCCTGATTATCTTTTTACAGCAAAGGTGGAATTGAAGGTGTCAACATAAGGAATATACACTAATGTGTCTTAAATGAAGCAATAAAAAAGGTCAAAATGTTTCTTTATCCGGTATCCATGGCAACCAAAGTAGCAACAGAATAGCAAAATTCGAAAAAAAGCCTTAAACTGGTTTAAGCCCTCCAGTATAAATAATTTTACTGACCGTTCCAAGGCGGTACTTCTTTTGTGGATCTTTTATGTTTTTGTTCTGTCTTGTGTTTGCTGTGTCTTTGTACGCGTCTGTTTATATGTGCTTTGTGGTCACCTGCTGTGAAAGGGCTGACCTCTTGGCTCTCGTTTGTCGTGTCTAACTGTAAGTTTATCACTTTCCCATTGGTATCCTGGGTCAAGTGTGGTATTTGATTGTATCGATTCCTGATCTTTGCACCCTTACTTACTTTAATTTATGGAATAAAATGACCACCAAGCACAAATGTGCAGACTTTGGTTAATACAGCATATAAAGCATCGATACAAACTTAAAAGTTGCACACATGCTAGTTTGGTTTTGCGTCTAATTTTGGATTCCATGGCAACATGAATGCTGCTACTGGCCTGAAACTGCACTTTTTGTTCATTTTGAATGATAGTAATAAGAATGCATTTTATTTTAGGAATATCCACTGATGGAATGTTTCATTAATGTAAAAATAAAAATGCTCAAAATATTCCATTTTCCTTTTTACCATGGCAACCAATGATAGTTCTAAATAGTATTCAGCTTTCATAAAATGCAAAAAAAAAATGCGTAGAGTTTTACCACCTTCTGGTCGTAATCATGGAAACAATCAGAGTACTGTCGAAAAATGGAGATTAATTAATTTCATCTTAAAGTGGTTAAAATTTCCAGATGGATATAATGCAAGTTTCAATATATTTAAAAGTTAGTTTTGTTGAGAAACATTAGCATTATCAATATGATTTTAACAAAATTAATAAGTTTAGTTTTATTTAGTAACATTTATAGACGTTTAAAGTGGGTGGGGTAACCAGATATATAACCAAGAATATTGTAGTAATTTTTAAGCAAGTATTCCCAAAAGCGGTGAGGTGATGATATATTTGCATACAGATAATACTTGATAGGGATTTCCTGTCTCATAAACTGTAAAACATGCGTTGGGTTTTACCTCCTTCTTGTCGTAACCATGGAAACATTCAGAGTACTGTCACGTAATAATAATTAAATTAATTGCTTCTCAAAGTAGTTTTAAAATGTCAGCTTATAGAGTAAGATTTCAATGTGCTTCAAGGATAGTTGATTTAAGACAATTGTCAATTTAATAAGCAAGCTTAATAAGTTAAGTTTTCATTTTGTGACAATTATAGATCTTTAAAGTGGGTGGGGTAACCACGTTATATAACAAAAACTTATTTTAGTAAATTTTAGCAAGTATCCCAAATAGTGGTGGCAATGTTGACATAATTGCAGAATGCCAATACTTAATGAGAGCCTCCTGATTTTATAAACTGTAAAAATATTTGTGGGTGTTTACTTTCTTCTGGCCGTAGCCAAGGTAACAATTATATGCCTGTCGTTAAGTGGACGTGGAAATTGATTGTGTGTTGAAATTGTACCAGCAAATAACAATAAGTTTTCAATGAGCTAAAAGGAGAATTATATTGAGTTATATCGACATTATCAAAATGATAAGAAAACTTAATCAGTTTGGTATTTTGTAACAATTACAGACCTTTAAAGTCGGTGGGGTAAGCAGATATATAACAAAAACTTATTATGATAATTTTAAGCAAGTTTTCCGAATAGTGGCACCAATGTTGACATATTTGAATATGCCAATACGTGCCAATACGTAATACCTTTGAGCTTTATAAACTGTAAAAATATAAATCAGATTTTACCTGCTTCTAGTTGTAACCATGAAAACAACCTCAGGCCTTTTGCAGAATGGAAATGAAATTAATTGCATGTCATAGTGGTTAGAATTGATCCACCTACTTTAAAAACAACAACAACATGGATGGTTTGGTTGCCATGGTAACCTATGTTTAGATAATTGCATTTTTTCAATTTTTCGTTTCAGTTAACTAGATATGGCTTTGCCAGAATGTGTATACATTTTTTGCATATTTTTGTTTGTAGAAGCAAGCTTATTTTCTTTGAAATTCCAGTATGTTTGTAAAATCTCTGACGGCCAGGTAGTTCCGTTTCCATGGAAACAAGTATTGAGTTTTTTTTATTCGTGACATTTGTAAATCAGACATGGGTTACTTAGGCACTATATGTATCGTTCATATACACCTTTGCTGTAAAGAGATATTCAGATTAGAAAATGATCAATTTTAATGCTCTGAAAATTGGTTTCCATGGTGACACGTTTATTGCTAGCCAACACAATACTGAAGGTATATTTCATTTTTCACTACACATTTGAATAGATCCCTAAAATTAATGTGGTCCTCTAAACAGAGCTAGTAGTAAATGTTATCAAAAGAAATTTCAATCACAAAAGCCAGTCTGAAAAGTGTCATTTTAACATTTTCCTAGGGCAAATCTCATTTTTGTAATATTTCTTAGCCATAGAGTAAAACATTTTCCTATTGCCATGGTAACTCTTTTCTTGAGTTTTCAAAACTATTATTTTTGTATTTGTATAACAGATGTAGAATATCAAAAATGTGTTGAAAATTATTTATATTCTGTCATGCTGCAAGGAGATGATTTGCTTTGAATATGTCCTTTTCGTTGAATATACCATTTTTTTAAAATCGCTGATGGTATGGTGTTTTGGTTGACATGGTAACATGAATTGGGATAATCCATTTGTAAATTACTACACAAAACATATGGCATTTTTCATTGTTAGCACTAACATTTGGAACACAATTAATGTGGTCCTCTAAACAGAGCTAGTAGTAAATGTTATCAAAAGAAATTTCATACCACAAAAGCCAGTCTGAAATGTGTCAATTTCACATTGATCCTATGCCAAATTTCATTTTTTGTAATATTTCTTTTCCATAGAGTAAAACATTTTCCCTGTTGCCATGGTAACTCTAATCTTGAGTTTTTAAAACTATTTTTGTATTTGTATAATGGATGTGGATTACTTAAAATTAGTTGAAAATTTTTCATATGTAGTCATGCTGGAAGGAGATAATTTGTTTTGAATATTCCCTTTTCGTTGAAAATGCCACTTTCGTAAAATCGCTGATGGTATGATGTTTTTGTTGCCATGGTAACATGCATTGGGATAATGCATTTATAAATTTGATATTGGTGTTGATAATCAGGTGCTGGTAACATAATATGTGCATAAATAAACAATTTGATTCTTTGTTTAAGGGAGATATTTTTCTGTGAATATGCTCTTTTTTGTGAAATCACTGACTATCTGATGGCTTGGTTGCCATGGTAAACTATATTGAAATGATTGCATTATTTCTTTTTTGTTCGTTTTTTTAAACTTACATGGACTTGCCAGAATGTGTATATAATATGCATATTTTGTTTGCAGAAGCAAGATAATTCGCTTTGAAATAGCAGTATTTTGTAAAATCTCTGATAGTCAGGTAGTTCCGTTGCCATGGAAACAAAAATTATAAACATTTTGAGTTTTTTTTTATTCGTGGCATATGTTAATCAGACATGGGTGATTGAGGCACTATATATATCGTTCATATACACATATTCAGATCTAAAAATAGTCAATTTTTAGAGTTCTGAAAATTGGTTTCCATGGTCACACGTCTGTTGCTAGGCAACACTATGCTGATGGCTTATTTCTTTTTTTTACTAAACATTTTAATACAACTAATGCGGTCCTCTAAACAGAACTAAACTCAAGCTGTTAAGTTTTTAGACTTAATTTTTCGCAATAACTTTTTTGTCTTCAATTTTAGCAAAATGTGTTCGCGATGAAAAGTATTCAGGAACATCTCCGCCAACTTCTCCAAATGGTTCCAACATCCTAGATGTTGCAGGTTCCTCTGTGCTTAGATGCACTCTTTGAATATTTTAAACAAAGCACAAATAAACTAAGTCCACGATGTCAGTCAAAAATGTACATTGCACCGCCCTAATTCAATTACTAAAGCGATGGATGGCTTGTTCAAATATAATAGTAATCGCGCCTGATTCGCTCGTGCGTTAAACTAGAAGGGTCATCTCAAAACCGTTCATTTCATAGCACGTGCATAAGAGAATAATTGCACGTCATGCGATAACCCAGCCTTTGTTTCTACAAATGAGCCTGCTTTAAGTTGATTCTGCATATGCACGGTAAATTCTGACAATGGCAGCGGCAGTTTTATGTTAAGCACAGCCTTTGAAGAACGGGATATGCACCGCTTCCGAATATTTTTTGAAACTACCCCTTTCTGTCACGCTTATACGAATTATACCTGTCATTAAAAGACTTAGAAATCTGTTTGCGCCATAAGCACAAGACCTTTTGGAGAAGTTGGCGGAAATTCTCCTCTACAAATTTCATCGCGAACACATTTTGCTAAAATTGAAGACAAAAAAGTTATTGCGAAAAATTAATTCTGAAAACTTAACAGCTGGAGTTTTTTTTTTAGTAGTAGATGTAATCAAACCAAAACTTATATCACAAAAGCCAGCCTGAAAAGTGTCAATTTCACATTTTTCCTTGGGCAACATTCCTCCTACCTCCAAGAAATCTTTTATCCAGTCCCATGGCAACCACTGTCAGAAAAAGGGAATGCTTTGTTTTGTGAACGTTTTTCAACAAGTCTGATTAATGGACGTAAAATCATTGATTTCTGTGACTAATCACTTATCACCATCTGCATGATTCTTACGGATAATGGTAACTAATTATAAATCGTTAAAGAATAAACGGAAAGAAAAAACCTAAAGTAGTTAAAATACGTTTTGGAAAAGTTCTGCTAGATGTGCACACCGGGTAGGCGGCAATTGAAAACGCTCACAACAGTCGACTAACGCGGATCAAAAATCGCTAGAAACAGTGTTTTCGATTGCCATTTGTGGCCCGACTGGAAACAGGACAGCTGAGAAAAAGATTTGTGAAGGGATTATTCATTGGCAAGCCAGATGGCTATAGGTAGGTGTACATATATACCAGAAATTAAACCTAAAAAAACAATTTCTGTATTCCCCTCAACTATTCTCCAATGGAATACTCTTACTTGCACACTGGATAGGGACATCTGAAATTTTACCCTGGGTAAGAAAATATTATCTTACCCATGTTATCTTACCCAGGCTGTCACGTGAGGGCTAAATACATTGATTGTATTGGAACTCACGCACATGGTCGTCAAATGACGACATTGTTATGTCTTAGTAAAGTCATCATAACAAGTCGCATCTCGGCGTATTCAAGAACTTCTGAGAGCATTTTCTTAAGAATAAAATGTGGTATCTTTTGGTGAGCAAGAAGAAGAATCCATTATTCGGGTGAGAGAAATCCGTCCCTCGGGATCACAGTTTGTCATCACTCGGCAAGCCTCGTAATGCCAAACGGTGATCCTCGGGACGGATTTTCTATCCTTCCCTCACACCCATGATAGATTCTTGTTATCTGAGGTTTTACCCTGGGATAAAAAATCCTATCTTACCCATGCTATCTTATCCAGGACCTCAAGTACTCGTAACGTCATCAAGTGAAAGTGAATCTTAGCATAGTCAGGGACTTCTGTAAGCTTATTTCAAAATAAATGAATTAATTAATTAAAACAGTTGTGAGCAAGAAAAAAATCCATTATTCCTGTGAGGGTAGGCTAGAAAAATCCGTCCCTCGGTGTCACTCGGCAAGCCTCGTGATGCCAAACGGCGATCCTCGGTACGGATTTTTCTATCCTACCCTCACACTCGTGATATATTCTTATATTCTCACACTGCATGACTACGGTGACTTCCAAACCTAGAGAGGAATTTTATATTGGGCTGTCAAAACCAACAGCATAAATAAATTTCAGACTCCTACAGCTAGAGTAGCAGCGTAAATATTTATAAAGGTAGCTTCTTTTCACAGACTATTAATGATTGCAACACCCTCTGAGAATCTGCTGAAATTGCAGATGATTTATTTGCTAAGTTTGCTTCTCTTGTGATATAGATATGGACTAATTTCCATATATACTCATGCTAAAACAATGCCACCCTGAGCATTGTCTAATAATATTGAATTTATTATTATAGTGCATTATGGTCTGTTTACTTTGCATTCTTCATCGTACCGACTTGTTGTTATTTAGACCACAGCAGCCACCACACTTACAAACGAAAACTATGTGCATGAAGTCATTCACCCTCATTCATCTTCATATGTCATGGCCGTCTTTTGGACTGTTTGAAAGAATTTTCTCTTCCAGCAAGACAATTCCCGACCGCATGCCTGTCAGTCATGTCAAAATTCTAGACTAAACATCCAGTTCCCCTGGTTTATACCCAATCAATCACCTCTGGAATATGTAAGGCTGGTGGGTTACTGACTTGTATCCATTCCCAGCCAGCTGTCTCATTACCCGACCTGGAACACTGAAAATATGCACAGACTTCTAAGCTCGAAGAATGCATTAATTAAAGCTGCATAGTCTGTAACTTTTGATATTTTAATTTTTGAAATAATGTTTCTATTTTTCAAGAACACAGTAAAAAACTAAAATTCATGTATACATTTTACCAATTCCGCAAATCTTTACAAATTATCCGTATCAAAACAACAGCATTTATGTTAAAAATTGACTGTCTGCAATTATTGGAGGGACGCAAATAATAACCAACATGAGAAAAACACACACCTGTTTTTATAAGATAATTCACTTTTCCATGCAGTTTTCAGCTATTGTGAACAGATTTTTTTCGAAAAATGTTCATAGTTGCAGACTTAGTCTCTTTAAGACGGCGTTCGTTGATAATAAGTTGCAATCATAACATGTTCGTGCATCTACTTATTCTCAACAAAGCGGGTGAATTGGGGTGGTTTGTTTTAGCACGTGTATAGATGTAATTACAGGTAGAGGATATGCCACTTCATCAGTATTCAGTAAACTATTATTAGGCTGTAGCCCAGACTAGCTTATCTCGTAAAAACGTCATCGATTCTTACCCCGAAAGTAGTAAAAGCTGATTTTTTGCACAAAGAATATTTGAATATTCGGTAATACAAAACCACTGTATAGCAATTCGTTGCGAATTGCGAATTGCCGTATAAGCGACATTTGTATGGGAAGCCGTTTTCCTTTAAAAATCGTTATAATGATTTAAACGCGTTGTTAAACATGTTATTATAGCAAATGGGTTTAAAAATGGTATCTGTTCTGCCCCATATATACTATTGTATGTTATGGGGAGGGCGGAACATATTTTGATTAGCCTTATGTTTAAAGACATATGCGGCTATTTCCAATGCGCACCTTTCCCGCGTCTGGAAACGGGTAAAGTTGTCTGGGTCCTGTCTTTCGACCATCAACACAGCGTTCCAATTATCTTGTGTCATATCGGTGTTCCGACATTTTCTTGACAAAATAAAGTAATTAAAGTGTGCCCGAAATATCTATTGACATCTTATCAGAACTAATCGTCTTAGCACTAAAGACAGATAAATGTAGCTCAGACGAAATCAAAGCAACGTACACAATTACCCTGGTTACGAATACGATAGTGGCCGAGTCTCTACTATTTGTACGGTTATTTAGAGTGGCGCACGACCTGACCTCGTGGCCTAATGGTTAGTGTGTCTGGCTACAAAGCCATAGGGTCAGGATCGATTCCCGGATGTGCACATATTTTCAGTGTTTTTTTTTCTTTTTTAACATTTTAATGCTAAATTGCTTCATATACTAGTCAAATGACATCATCAAAACGACCGAAATGGTCATTCTAGAACTTTTTTTTATTGAATTACGCATGAAACCTTTTTAGTCTGGTGTATGAAATTCAAATAGGCCCTAAATAAGGAGAAAAATACACCCATCATTAGAAAGGATGAAAATGGTCTGAAATTAAAGCTTATTATCACTACTTTCAATATCCGCCTGTTGACACTTCGAAAAAGTGTAGCGTCATAGTGTAAAATGGGCAGATAACTCTATACCATGCATGTCAGAAAGTTGCAAGATAGTCATATAAAGGATAAAATCGACACGTTTTCATTTTTATTAAACCCCAAATGTTGATATTTTTTGAAAGTTAAATCAATTTTAGGGAGACTCACAATTTAAAAAAAAATCATTGAGGTCATCTTGACGTTAATGACGTCACGATATGTAATTCAACCCTCCAAAATCGTTTAAATATACTTTTTCACATAAATTTCTTAGCTGGATTTTCAGTATTCTATTAAATATTTTTTCATAATCAAACCCCAACATGTCTTTGCTTTGTAAATATATAAACGGTTGATTCCTATTATTTATACCCAGGAAGTTATGACGCTTTAAAGATACCGACACCTATGTGGGAAATCCGCAATATTTGACGTGTTTTCATAAAAGACAAAACTTGGCGATGTCAACCATCCTGCATAATAACGCCAAGTATTAAATATTTAAAGTAACAGAAATGGTGTGTGCTTTTGAAACTCTCATGAGCATCTAGGATTATCGTTTTGACGTTTCTGACTACAAGATACGATGGAAGACTAACGTAGCTTAACCGTTAGTTACATAACGTAGCGCCAGTTCAGTAAAACACTGAACACCTGAAAACGAATTTCATAGCAGCTTTCCTGTATTTGCTTAATGCAGAATGTGATTGGAATATACAGCATATGAGGAGTGAATTCTCGTAGAAATACAACAATGCCATAAAGCGAACCGCCCATACAGAGCTTACTGATTCTTACCGAATATCTACAATTAATATGACGTTACGCAGCTAGTAGTAGCCTGTGGATTTCCAAAGTTGGGCATCGTTTTTTGCTGCTCTCTTTTTGATTTAAATATGAAGGCGGTATTCCATTTGGTTCATTATATACTATTGTATAATGATCTGTCCGCATATATGTCTGTCGGTAAATACACATACGCATGCGTCCGTGCATACGCATAACTGATCATGTCTCCGTATTGGGTATACTTATATCATCAGGAAGAACGTCTTCCAAAAACAGCAGTTCCCATTATACAAGCCCCTTTATATTATACTTAAGGACTTTGAAAACGCATCACCCAGGTTAAATGCTTCATTTCACAAACCCTGAGAATGTCAGCGAGATAATTGTTAATGCATATTATAGCCTGACCAGCTTGTAGTGTGTCCTAGAAAAATTATGGTTGTTAAATTACTTTAAGGTATTGAAAAAGGATCCGTTTTAAGACAGGGGTGGTCGATTTTGAAGGATACCAATTCAGTTGCAAGTGAGCACGCGTTAGTTTTGACTTCTGATTCAACAGATTGCGTCCTGGGTTTCTTTCACGATTGCACATTCATCATTGAACGATTCTAAATGAATTCACAGTTCGGTATGCTCAAATTTTCACCCCTTTAAAGATACCGACATACCCCACCCACCCTGATTACTATAGTCTAGTAATGAAATCCAACATCTTGGGCCTTTTAAAGTTTCGATTTGTTTACGTTCGGATTTGTTGGAAAAGGCTAAGGGTATACAAAGATGACTGATTTGAATAAATTACGCTTGTTTCACGTGTATTTTGTATTGTGCAAGTGACGTTAACGTAAATTTTTAAGACGTTCTCGATCACGTGGCAGCATATCTCCTGCCATGATTTATATCAAAACGTCTTCCCCACATGATTATCAGTGTATGTAGTCAATATCAGTAATGAAAGCGTGCATAAATGTAACTTACGGAGATGTTTCTAAAAAGGAGCTGTAAATTGATGTTCAAATTTGACGTTTATTTACGAAATATTGAAGTTATCAATTATGTTTAATGAGAAAATGTCTATAAACTATTTTAGTGGTATTCTATCATACACGCCACAGTTTAACACTTAATAATAATCAGAAAGCTTCAACTGACTGTGCAGAAAGATGCTGGATGCTGTATGTACCCATGTGACGTCATTAGCAGCGTCGCGTGATCGTGCAGTCACATTAACGACTGATTCATACCAAATCTGGGTTGTACAAAAATATGGTGATGCGTTTTCAAAGTCCTCTGGTATATACTTCCACAGAAACATAGTTAGTCTGGGAACTTATTTGACTTACCATGCATCCCAGGACAAGTTTTTCATGGTTGCCAAATTGTTTATCGTGACACCCTAAATGCGAAAACAAGTTGTCCTAAAATAAACCTGTTTGGGCTATGTAAAAATGCATAGTTTTCATGTCAAACTCTAATGTGAGTCTCAAGAATGGAACTGTACCTGCAAACTCATTCATGTCTCAACACTTACTTAACTTGAAACCAAAGTAAAGCTTATCGCATGATCAGATATGCAAATGATAGTTTTATGTTTAATTTGCATATTCATGACTATTAATGAAACGTTAAAACAATTGTGGAAAAATCATAAAAAGCATTGAGCGATGCATTTAGTTACACAATCGATGATACAATATGACAAGCCCTTTTTTAACAGGGGTAGGGGGTAGGTAGACCTACCTTGCACACCTAGGAAAATTTCTTATGGGTGTCAATCGTTCAATTGGACCAACAAAAAGAAACTCGTTATGTTGAAACACATGGTTTCCATGGTAATCAGTATCGCATATTTAAGGTTGGGAAACATGGTTTATTCTAACATGTAATCTATAAAGTCATAATATGCAATTTCATAAAAAAATGTAACATAAGTAACTCTGACCAGCAGAAATACACTCCACAGATGTCTCAAATTGGTGTTTAAGTCTAGCTTCAACATGTAAAGCTCAAATAATTTCATTAATACTATTGGGAAATATCCCATTAGTCTTGTATTTTGTGTTGCTATTTTTAAAGTCAGTAGGTTAACATTGATTACAGGCCATTTACAGACAACTGGCCGAAGAAATCTTAGTAAATCATGAGTTTCTAAGACCACAAGAAATGTCCCTGACTGAAAATAGTAACCAAGTGTTTCTTTCTGCGGTTAGGGAACATGGTTCATTCTCATATGCAATCTATAAGGTCATTATCTGCAATTTTGTATAAAATGTAACATACGTCACGCTGTTGAGCAAAAATACATCTCACAGATGTCTGCAATTGATGTTTATGACTAGATCAAACATTTAAAGTTCAAATAATTTCATTGATACTTTGTAAAATATTTTATTAGTCTTGTATTTTGTAAACTACTATTTCTATGTTAGTATGGTAACGTTGGTTACAGGCCATTTACAGAAAATTGACCACAGAAAACTTAGTAAAACATGGGTTTCTAAGGCTCCAAGACATGTACCTGACTGAATATAGTGACCAAGTTTTTCTTCCTGGGGGGTGCAACAGAACTCAAAATTTGAGATTTGGCCCCTACACTATAAGGCAATCCTAAAGAATTTGGTATACCTACAAAAATACAAATAGCTCACCAGCAACTCATTCTATGATACAAAACTCTCATTCTATTATACAAAACTTGGTACCAAATTAATGCTATGTCGTAGTACTTTTACCTGCAGGCTCGATTTGCAAATATATATTTCGCATATAAATGAATTGAATGAACACATTAGTAATGAGAGAAAACTTGTAGAAAAGTTAAAGTTTGTACGTACAAAATTACCTATATATCAGTCTACCAAGCTTGCTACTAAATCAATGCAAAGGCAATGCGATCTTATATAAATGGTTTGATATGCAAATTACATAATTTGAATATCATGAATTTTAATGAAAAAAAAAATAACTGAAATGAGAAAAATTGCAGAACAATAAGGGTTTGTACCTATAAAATTACTCATATCTTATTTGCTAATTAATTTAGAGTATTAAGCCTGGCCTCAAATCAATGCTTAGTTATAGCACTTTTATCCACTGGTTTGATATGCAAATGATCTAATTTTTATATTCATTAATATTCACGAAAATATGAGAAATTAAAGAAAATTGGAGGACAGTTAAGGGGGTGTGCCTACAAAATGTCATCTATTTCAGTTGCACATTGCCCTAGAGTTCCCAACTTGGTGCCATATATATGCTTAGGTACAATCATTTTACCTAATGATTAAATATGCAAATTATCTAATTATCATATTCATGAATATTAATGAAAATATTAGAAATGAGAGAAAATCAAAGAAAAAAAATGGTGTGTATCTACAAAACTACTCCTATCTCAACTGCCACTTATTGCAAATTTCCAAACCTGGTACCTTATCAAATCCTAGACAACTATTCCTTTATTCTGTCATTTGGTAAGCAAATTATCTAATTTCAAAAAAAGGCATGCATGTTAATGAAACCATTAGAAATGAAAGCAAAACTTGCAGAAAAATAAAGGGGGGCACCTACAACATTTCTATTATCTTAGCTGCTAATTGCCCTAGAGTACTAAACTTGGAGCCAAATTTATGCTAAGACATAGTCAATTTACCCAAGGGACTTATATGCAAGTTATCTTATTTTAATATCCATGAATATTAATGAAAACATGAGAAATCAGAGAAAAATGGAGAAAAAAGTAGGGGTGTACCTAGAAAATTTCTCATATTTCAGTTGGTAATTGCCTTAGAGCTCCAAACTTGGTACCAAACAGATGCTAAGATACTAACCTTTTATCTGTTGATATGATATGCAAATTATCTAATTATGATATTCATGAATATTATGAAAACATTAGGAATGAGAGAAAATTGTGGAAAACATTATTGAGGGTGTACCTACCAAACTACTAATATCTAAATAGCTATATATCATAAACTTCGAAACTTTGTACCTAATCAAAGTCAATGTAATGTTCTCTGTTATTTGATATGCTAATTATCTGATTTAAATATTCATGTATGCTAATGAAAACGTAAGAAAAGGGACTTATTTGAAGTCATATTAATGGGAGTGTACTTAAAATTGCTAATTATCTAATACTACTAAAAGTGAACTAAATAATTTTGTTATGTCTTAGCATTAACCTGGTACCAAATTGGTAGTACAGAACACCTCACAGCTTAGATATAGCTAATTTTGGTAGCATACCCCTTTCATTTTTCTAGGTTTTTTCCCTCTTATTTCTAATGTCTTCATTAATATTCATGAATATGTAAATAAATAACTTGCACATTGGACTATTAACTAAAGGTGTAATTTCGTAGCATTAATTTTGTACCAAGTTCAGTCATAAAGGATAATAAGCAGCTGAGATATAGGTAATTTTGTAGGTACACCCCCTTAAATTTTCTGCAATTTTCCCTCATTTCTATTGTTTTTATTAATAGTTATGAACATACAAATGGAACACTTGCGTATATGACCTATTAGGGAATGAAGTTTATCCTTTAATTTGGCACCAAGTATAGTAAGTATTCAATGATGAGATACTGCTGAGATATGAGTATCTTGATATTCTCATTATGAGTTGCCATGGAAACTATGCATTTTCACATAGCCCAAGCAGGTTTATTTTTAATAAAAGCTTTTTTTCTCATTTCACATGCATGACAAAATGCCCTAAGGGTGCAAGTTAGGTCTAATTACCAACAGTCTCGCTCCGGGCTTATATATTTTATATGATTTTCCCCCTGTTTTTGATTTTATATATATTCATGAATCTGCAAATAAGACAATATTCAAATAGGACCACTGGATAAATGGACTAGCCAAATTGTATCACTGATGACAAAACAACATGCAACAATGATGCAATGGGGGTGAAATCAACATGTTTATGTTTTTAATGATGCTTTCTTATTTTTAACGTTTTTCTAATATTCATCAGGACTTCAGTTAAGAGTGCGTACCAAAAAGTAATTTTCTTATTTCTCAACCAAAACATATGTTGTGGGTACTCAAAAGAACCGTTTCAATAAGACGGTTCAATTGAGCACTCAAAACATATGTTTAAACTGATAGGTTAGAATTTATATGCACTTTTATGCTCAAAAAATTTGCTTATCAAAACCTATGATTCATGAATACTCAAATTATGCAAATAAGATGATCTGTATATCTGAACATGAAATGAAGGCTTGTGTCTAAGCTTTTTTGGTACCAATCTTAGTAGTCTATGATACGTAGCAGCTGCAGTATCATCGATTTTGTAGGTACACCCCCATTATTTGATCAATATGTTAATGTTTTCATAAATATTTATGAAAACACAAATTAGATAAATTGCATATACGACAAATAAATAAAAGGTCTATGTCTAAGCTTTAATGTGGTATGAAGTAAAGCAGTCTAGGATAAGTAGCAGCTGAGATATGAGTTATTTAGTAGGCACACCCCCATTCTTGAATCTGTTATGGGTTGCCATGGAAACCATGCATTTTCTAATAGCCAAAACAGTTTTATTTTAGGTTTAATTTTTGGACAACTTTGTTTTGCATTAAGGGGTTCCTAATTAAAAAATGGTACCCATGTAAATTTGTCCAAGAGTGCAAGGTAAGCGAAGTTAGCCCCTGGACTATTTGTAAGGACCTCTTTAAATATAGTTTTTAAGAATTAAATAGCCAATAAAATTACAGATGTTTTGCCTTGACCCCTTTTAAATTTTGGAAGATCGGTTAAGGCAAGATCCAAAAAGTATAGTTATTATTTTTTATTATGGAAATAAACACACAACATAACATAAGTTCTTCAATGGGTCTGCAAGATTGCATTATTTTTTCTCATAGATTTCGAATATCATAGTATCGAGTTATCTCCCCATTTTACACTATGACGCTACACCTTTTCGAAGTGACAATACCTGGGTATTGAAAGAAGAGATAATACGCTTTAAACTGAGACAGTTTGCATCTTTTCGAATGAGTGGTGTATTTTTCTCATTATTTAAGGCCAATTCGAATTCCATATACTTATGAAATCATGCCAAATATGGCGAATTGCACGCAAAGGGGTTGGTATCTTTAAAGCGGTATAACATTCTGCGTATAAATAGTAGGAAACAACTTTTTATATATTTGCAAAGCTAAGACATTTTGGGATATGATAATGCAAAATATTTCATAGAAAATCAAATATCCAGCACAGAAATCAATGTGAAAAAGTGTATTTTAGCGATTTTTTGGGGTCAAGTTACGTAACGTGACGTCATTAACGTCAAAACAGCTTTAATTATATTTCTAAAAGTATGGATCTCCTTTAAATTGATTTTACTTTTGGAAAATATAAACATTTGGAGTACAATAAGAATGAAAACATGTCGATTTTATCTTTTAAATGACTATTTGGCATTTTTCAGATATGCATGGTATAGAGTTATCTGCCCATTTTACACTATGACGCTACACTTTTTCGAAGTGTCAACAGGCGGATATTGAAAGCAGAAATGATAAGCTAAATTTTGAGACAACTTTCATCCTTTCTAACGATGGGTGTATTTTTGACTTAAAAAATCGAGTCCATACACCAGACTATTTGGGGTAGGGTTAAATTTGGTCCTCTTGAAAGAGAATTAGTTCGGCGACCCCAATTTATTATTCTTTTTTCTGAAAGGTATTATAATAGTCCATAGATTAAAAATATTTTTTTAAGATTTTCAACATCAAATTTTTTAATACATGATTTATTCTAAAAACAAATTCCAATTTTCGACGTTTTGCTAAAATATATCATGCAGTATCTTGTCACAGCATGGGATAACCAATAAACTTGCACATTTTCTAAAAGGTTTGAGGTCATGGGCAATAATTTAAGTTAAAAGAAAGAAGCGGACTGAAGATTACAACCGTTTTAGCTCGATATCTAGGACTAGTGTTATTATTTTATATTTTTAGAAAATTGGTCAAATGCTGTTAACTTCAATATGAGATTCTGAAAAAATAAACACGGTGACATATCCTTTTTATTTCATAAATGGATAGCCCATGCATAAAACAAACTGTATGCAAAGTATTGAAACTATTTCAACATGGGAAGTATTTAGTAGCATATGTCCTTAAAATCTAGCTTGAAAACACAGACTGTCTTATGCTATTCAAAGTTTGTGTCTGTTCGTTTCGATTTGTTAAGTAATCTTCATGTTCAAAAGGAATATGACTATGATTTTGTTATAAGCCGAGAGCCAAATATGCTTGCAACACTAAAAAATAAAAAATAAAATAATATACTCATTGGTTAATCCATGTGGCAAAAACAAACATAGGTAACCCATCAAAAAATAAATAAAGCAGAGGAGACCAACAGCGTGACAATCATCCCATACAAGGCTACAAGAGGATAAGAAACTCTAATCAAATGACTTGTATAATAAACATGGTTAAGAAACAATATTTCTAACATTTTCTAACGAGGTGATTATGCTGCTAGTAAGCACTGGACATACGTAAACAATGCACATGGCACGAATAAAGAAACTTACATCACAAATCACTGAAAAAATGTGTGTGTTTTCAGGTTATAAACACAGCTAACTATACTCGTATAAATTGTTTGAAGTCTATTTTTTACAAAAAAGGCCCTTATTATTGACAATCTTCCATGGAAGATTTCATGAACAGAAAACAGAAATTAAAGGTATAATAGGTATACGTAACTTATGGACTACTAATGTCGTAAGCTGCAACAATGAAAGTAGGAAAGGCGGCAAAGATCAGGAATCGATATAATCAATTACTACACCTGACCCGACATACCAGATGGAAAAGTGACAAAAGCATAATTAAACGTCACAAACAAGAGCCAAGAGGTCAGCCGGTGACAACAAGGCCTCAATGAACAGACGCGAAAGCATGACAAACACAAGACATAAATTACACAAATGATCCACAAAAAGATGTACCACCTTCGAACGGCCAGTAAAATACTTTACTGGAGGGCTTAAACCAGTTTCATGGCGCCAGTTTCAGATGCATTATATATCCCCACCATAGTTTTTAATTGTGTTTTTATCTATTTTTTTTGTCTTTGTCGTTTTCTTTTCCTATTTTCTTTCGTTTTTCTTTTTCTTTTTTGCTACTTTTCTTTCATTTTCAGTTTTTTGTCCCTTTTTGACTATTTTATTCATTTTCAGCTTTATATTTGATTTTAATGGACTTGTTTCTATGTTTCGACTTCTTTAAACAGTTTAACTACCTTGCAAAATGTTTTGTTAATACATGTAAAACATACAAGTATGCCAAATTAAAGACCCCAAACTTACAAAACTGCATACTTCATAAAAGAAAATTTAATTAAATCTTTCATGAGTCAAACTCCAAAAAATTCGAGTGTTGGAGAGCAAGATATAACTTTTTAGATGTGAACAAGTAATATATGTACTTCAGACTATACTATAGACATTCAGGTATGCATAGTATTTAAGTAATGTATGTGTGAAAAGTAAATAGTGTGTATCGAAATGCTGCTTTGGAAGTTCTGAAACTTACTTAACTGTTTATTCCCTTGTTTTGATTTTTTTAAAAATAAAATGAAGATTTTTAATACACTTTAGTATTAGAGAAATTTCAATAAATCCATGTATGGATACATCAGTATGTCGTTCAGGTAATGCCATGACAGTATGCAAGTATGGAAAGTCTAGCTACCGTGGTGATTGTTTTATTATGACAGGTATAGCAAATTAGTCAATTTTGTCTTGTTGCTAGGCAACCGTCTAAAATTACGAGTAAAACTTTCTGACCAGTTTTTGGGAAGGGGATTATAATTTTGTATCTAACAATCAACACTGTTAATGTTTTAAGTATTTTCTTTCAGATTTATAATAAAGAAGGTGTTGAAAATAAGCATTCATTATTTTTGCCTTTAGATTCGCTTTGAGGACTTTAATGTGTCACTTGACTGAAATGAAGCATAATACCATACACTTTTTACATTTCACACAATTGACATCACATAATACATCCTTAAACACAGTTAATGCTAATTTCATAAGAATGGAAATAACAAAATTCATAAATAAATTGACCAAAAACCTCTATATTTATAGAAAATGTGATATTGTACATAACAACATTGCGTCAGTTGAACAATTTATTGTGATTGTTAAACATTTATAATACACTTAACACATTGGCATTCTACATTATAACATTTAATATATCCTGAGCAATAAATTAAAGACTATATAAAATTCAATTGATGTATAGTGTGACAGGACAGACAGATGACCAACAGGGAGGCCACCAACACTGCCCTCCACCCGTGTTGATTTTTGAAATAGGTCAGCCGATTATAAACGTCAAAAGATTCTCACGCAATAACTATGTAATGAAACACAATGGTGTCATCCTATATCAACTTTATTTACAATTAGGCTATTATCGCATACTTAGAAAAAAGTTAGTAACCGTTCAGGATGTTCTTAACATTGCGATGTGTTTTTGCCTATCTACCCTTCTGGTTCGCCAAAACAATGCATTGAATAAAGCGAATCTAATTTACAGCCTATGTGCTTATATTCAAGGCCATCTTAAAATGTCCATTCTTAAGTGACAATAAATTTTTCGTTGTGAAATAGGCACATTGACGTCCCACTACATACGCAAGCATTTTAAACGTGGCCTGTTAGTAGCATAAGGAAGAAACCCAAAAATACGTTTTAATACCTTATGGCGACGGCAGCCATATTGGATATTAAATCTCACCCAAACAGACAGCAATGTAATCTTTGGACAGTTATGATGTGTTTGTGTGAAAATAATCGAATTGAGTCGTGATAGATGGGCCCCCAGGGGTTTTGGGGATCCGGTGAGAATGGCTATTTATTTTCAGTGAGCTGGGGAGCACTGGTCATTATTTCAGGGGAGCTAGGGAGCAAGCTCATAATTTTGGGGATTTAGAGAGCCTTGCCAAAAAGCAAAAAATTACGGAAAAGCCTCCATTTTGTTTGATTTTTACATATTTCTTTAGCTTCTGGGGGGGGGGGGGGCTAGTCCCCCAGACACCCTTGTAACTTCTAAATGTATTTCTTTTGTACCAACATGCTCATCTATATTGATCTGAGAGAGAAATATGCAAATACAGTATTTTTGATGTTTTTTCCCCTTAAAATTGTTGATTTTTAGGTTTGTAATAACATACTTTGGCCCGCCTCAGATTGCACCAGATCACACCATGTTTTGACTTCACAATGTTACGGGGTCACCTACACACCTGCTATGTTATTTTCTATTGGGTAATTAGCTCTTTTTAAAGATATTTTTGAAGAATGCTTATCAGATATATATTACTTGGTTTAACTGGAGTTAAATAAGCGTATAGGCACTATTAAACAATTGTAGAAAAGACTTTTTATAGTTAAATACTTTCACTAAATTTAAGTGTCTAGAAAAATCTAGTTTAAGCTGTTGGTAAAAATCAGCCCCTTTTCCCAAAAGAAAACCAAATGGTATGTCTATAAACCTCCAAGCCTACTCTACCAGGTACAGCAACAACATTTTAAGGATGGCCTCATACTTTGAGCCATATATAATGCATTTCATTGAAATTAATTATATCTCATGCATTCCATGGCTTTTATTTGTCATGTATTCCATGGCAAAGACCTGTCTTTACATGTATTAGACAAAATATAAGTGATCGTTAAGTCCTGCGCTTTTACATTTTAGGGAGAATTGGCTTATATTTTTAGGGATTTGGGGAGAAGCTGAACTATCTTTAGGGATTTGGGGAGCAAAGGCAAACACTTTAAAGGAGACGAGGACATTATTTGCAGGGAGACTTCGAGATCAATGCATTGTTTTCAAGGATCACGGGAGCACAGACCCCCCCCCCCCCCTGGGGACCTCATAGATACAGATGGGGGAAAAAGAAACATTACGTTTTATCTGGTTACATATGGTACACAACATTGCATGCGTAATACTAAAGCAACAGTTCTTTGAAATTGAAACTAATACTCAAAACTTTTGAAACAAACGCATTGTCATTCCTGAAAGGTAGTTTGATTTCAATTTGATAACGAGTTTCTGAGATAATAGCTTTTGTATTAAACACATGCATACATTTGACGCACATGGGCTACCATACTTTATTAGCTCTAGTGGCGATATTCAATTCCGAGAAATTTGCTATACAGTGGTTTCGTATGCACCATATATACTTCTTCAAATTTATACTACAACAAACCTTGCTACTTTCCGGGTAACCATTTTTGATTTTTTTTCACCCTGGGCCCCCAGTCTATATGATATTGATCATTTATAAACTGGAGCATTAGGTATGCATTGTACTGATATACCAAAAGCTTTGAAGCGTGACTGCATTTACAATATAGATATGTTGATCTAGAAAAAAAGGTTTTCAGGCATTTATTTCCATTTCCTTTAAAAGCTTTATCATACACAGGTGTTCCAGCTTGACTGACTCATTTTTAGCATTCTGCATTTATTGTTTGAAATAGAAAGACCCAAAGGTCATTAATCAGAGGTTGTTGTACATCTACAGTATGGCATTATTATAACCGTTGTCCTACTGAAACTGGAAACATGTTCTTTATAAAAGCAAAATTGTGGCTACATATAGTGACCTTATCGACATGTTAATACCTGTTTAATGCATGGTCAATAATTATTATTAGGTTATTTACAATACAACTCAACAAATACCGTGTTGTCATGACGTCAATGACGTCACAGTATAGCAAGGTTGATATTAACGTTATACGTGATGTAATGGTCTTTATAAACTTGAACATAAATAGAACTTTCTCTTGTTTTGCTGGAGAAAAATACTTCATAAAAATAATTTACATATAAAAGTGGAATGTATAAGCAGTGCATATGAAAGTTCGATTGCCAAATAATAAATTACGCATGTAAGTATTAAGTTAAACTCAGTTATGCTGAATAAAAATGCAAAATAATTGGTGTATAATTTAGTCCATACATTCAAATATTCAGCAGACATCTTTCCATATTGTAATACATTTAGAAGCTGATATCCTGATGCTTCTTGTTTTGTCATACATTTTCATTCTGTTTCACTTTAAACCCAATATACATACATGTACTTGAAACATTTCTCCTGAACCTTGCCTGAATAAAACGCTGTCTCAGTTTCCTAATCAAAATCTTGAAATACAGACCACCCGAGTGCAGAAAGACATCAACGTGACAACAGATTATTCCTTTCAATTTATCAACCTTATGAAGATAGAATATGGCTTGATCCAATGTACATTGTTTGAACCCTAGCAGTTCCACTTTGACACGGATGAAAGATTGTCTTGCACCATATTTAAGCTCGTACATTACATGCTTAAATCAAGATCATATTATTGGGCTGTGACTTTCTGCAGGTCGTCTGAGAAATACATCACGGTCTAGCTCCTTACCTTTTAAACATGCTGCCTTGATATCTGCTGTTTTTATTATTCATTTCATACTTGATGCAATAGTTTAAATCATGCGAATGGCTCCCTTTGCTACAATAGAACTGTTCTTCAGCAGAATAAAGTCCTCATCAAGCCCCTTCACCACCAATCGTGCCTTTGCCTTTCCATTCTTGTTTGTCCCATCTGGTTGTTAATGTTGATTAATTGATCATTATTTGGAACCGCTTCATAGGTATTAAACTGGCATGCCTTTTTCAGTTCTATTATCCTAGCCAAATCATTTTCATTGTCTTTCACCTTGTTTGTTACTACATGTGCATTATTCATATTGCTATAATCAGTATTTGTAACTTTCTTTCAAATGCATTGACTTACATCTATGCTTTTCTGTCCATTACTTCCATCATCTTGAACATTGTACCATTCCTTGTAGTTATCTGTATCTATACCAGCCTTTCCTATAACCCTTGCGTTAGCTAATTTATCACCATTTCTAGTCCCATATTGAATCCTGTCATTTACATTTAATTTTAACGTTCTGTCCTTTGGGTTTCTGTAGCTGGCATATTATATTTGTATTCCATTGGATATAATTTGTGAATCAGTTTCTGTTCCTGTCAAAACCTTGCTCTTTTCTCCTCTACAATATGAATCTCTCTGCACTATCTGAGTAACATTGACAATGTCCTGTGTGTTTCTATCCTCATTACGTTCTACAGGATTAACTTTGCACATTCTGTTTGGTAAAAAATCTTACACACACTGCCATGTCTAACAAAGACTACTTTACCGTCTTGGAAAACAACTTTCTCTGGTCCAAGCCATTTTTCGTTACCTTCACGTTTGTTGAAAACACATTGACTGCACAGCGCGATGCTCAAAAAATCTACCTGTCTGCTAAGGCACGTCACAACTAAAAAGTTGGGTTACCCAAACCACTAGTTAATATAGCAGGCATTAAATGGCTATAAATAATCCATTTTAGGAGACATCAAGTAATCTATGGTAGCTAAAAAAAAATGATTGGTATTACAGTAATTAGCGATACAATGATACAATTTCCTACATTAAAACTTTTTTGGAAACATTTCCCACAAGCCAGGTCAAAAAAAAAGTTGTTTCAATCATGCGTGATGACACAGATTGATAAGAAGTTTAAATCAACCAATGAGGCGAATCACATGATTTGGTGACGCATTTGGTAAACAAGTACGTCACCTGTACCCACAATTTTCAAATCAGATAGGTCAGTATGCGATAGTCATGCCACCTGTTGGAAATATTGGTAGAAAAAATTATCTTCATTCATGTACATTTGTTTTGCAGACCTGACTTTGGTCCTGAGAGCTCGTCTTATCATTTCGTTAGCCTCTGTATCAACGAGTGTCTTTCTGGATGCATGTAGTGTATTTAGGTGTTTTGCAAATATCTCGCTTGTTATTGTAACATCAAGAGCATGTAATTTATCAGTCATTATTCCATAAAGATTAGGGGTTCGTTCTAAATACAAACTGGTGTTCACTTAAGCCATTCCACTTCCACATTTGAAGATATTTTCCAGCCATATTTAACCAACAAAGGAGGGTCTCATTAGTTGCTGCATTCTGTTGATCTTTCAAATTGGCAACATCATGTCTGTGACTGCATTGACTATTTCACAAAGACCATTTTAAAAGGGACTTTCACCAGCTGTGGTACAAACCTGATCATTACCCAACCGTCTATATACGGAGTAATTGTCTATTTTTTGCTGTGTCATGAGTCACTGAACTATTCAACTGGTCAATAAATTTGACTATAGACTGGCACTATACCATGCCCTGGTTACCCGCTTCACTGTTAAAAACACACAAGCGCTTATCGACATGCGCAACAACGATGCGCGTACGGTTCGTTTATGAAAGGAGACGTTATGAAGGCATGGATTGGCAACTTTAAACTCCAATAACTCTGTTGTTTATGGTCAAAAACATAAAGTGTGGGTAATCTTTTTCTTAGTTAGAACGAGCGAAACATTCGAGACCAAAATTGAGCAGATTTGGTGAAATTTCTGTTTTTCAACAAAACCGCATCGTTTTCAGCAACTCCATGCACGAAACGCTGCTAAATATTTCATCAAATGGGTTGGGTAATAAAACAGTTATTTCAAGCCTGTTAGTTAGTAAAGTCAATCTATTACCCCTCGGTACCGTGGACGACCTGATGCACTATTCGGCCTCGTGCAATAGTGCATCAGGTCCTCCATGACACCTCGGGGTAATAGTTTTGACTATACTACAAACAGGCATAAAATAACTGTATAATGTACAGGACTGAGTGAAATTCTCTCAACTCATTGAAATTAAATTGTTACATATTTCTCCCCAATAATCGCTGGTGTACTATATTCCCCCTCTGACCTTAACTTAGTTCCACCTCCATATTTTTACTCCATTATTATGATAGACCTTGGTATTGTCCTCTTTATCCAATGACTTTAAATAGCCGCTAAGCAAGATTTTATCATAATCAGTATTACCACATGCATTATCCAGGACAGTACAATTATGGGCATCCACCAATCTTAAACATATCTGCCAGAAATCCATTCTGTTTAGTGTTGTCTCACATTTCTGCTTAACGTGCATTGAATCACCAGATAACAACACATATTTGTTCTTACTACAAAAGGACATAATTTCATTTTCCATTGATAGAAATTCTTCATCGTTATAGAACTTTCTGTTTTCTGGTAGTAGGTAAACATTACCAAAAAGTATGTTCTCGTCTAGATTCATCAATTATTTGTCTATTGTGAGCCATGAAATATAGTCAGATTCCTTATCAATTTGCTTTATGTACTGGAAACATGTTATTTTGGAGTAAAAAGAGATTCCCCTGGAATTGCGATAACTTTTCTGTTTTCTTAGTTAACTCAAACTTGTGTAACTCAGAAAAGAAATTATGTCTGTATTGTCAATTTTAGATAAGTTTGTATGATTTTACCGAATCCTTGAGTTCTGAGACGATGCCATTTGTTTTAGGCCATGGACATTCAGGCACCCTATCTGGAAAGTACTATGTTCATAATACAACTAGCTACGGAGCATGATTCAAAGTATCTGTCTTTGTAGGAGCATTAACACAGTTGGGATTTGCTCTCCTTCTGTACTAGTCTGTACTATCCACCCATGCTAAGTGTTCAGCTTCATTTGTGATGCTGACTGCATTGAGACCCTTTTCCTGGGCTGGGATAGTAATTTTTGACCATTGATTCTAACCCAGTTTTACGAGTAGGCACTGGTGTTTTAAATGCCATATCATGTATAGGCTGGTCATTCTTTATATATTTACATTTCCTTTGCGAGTCTTTAAATGAACCTTTACATTTGAGATGTGGTTTATACCTTCATGAACAAATGGATTTAAGCCACACCCACATACGCGCCATTTGAGCGGGCTAACGTCAAGTCCGTCCAATAACGTTGCTTGTTTACTGACGTTTGCGTGACGTTGAACAAGTATCGCCATGCCGTTAAGCGCGGAAATTTGGCGTTTTGGCTATTCCAAACCCTACGTCATGTCTGAATTAATTCAAAATATCTGGAAAACCAGCCAAATTGGTTGAAAATTGAAAATTGATACTTGACTGATAATATAAAATGTAAATATAAGTAATAAATTCAATTTTTGGAATGTTCATGGAATCATGAATACTTCGGGTCTCTTGCAAAGTTAACGTGAAGCCCTTCGGGCTTCACTTACTTTGCACGAGACCCGAAGTATTCATGATTCCGTGAACATTCCAAAAATTGAATTCATTTCTTAAATTCACAACACTAAGTTATGGTTTATGAGAGAGATGCACTGTTCTCATTTGTGACCTCCATTCTATATTCGCCATCATTGTTCACATTGGGTAATGTTTTATTGCGCACAAACGTAGATGCACAAGTTTGTTGTACGAAGGACTGTTGACTCCTATGTCCTAAATCAATTCTACTGCAGTTTATTAGCGAATCCCATTCAAGGAACATATCTTGGACCACATGACCGTTTACCATTAGTATTGCTGGATAGGTGATAACCATCTATGCTAAGGGGTTCTGTGCTTTCCTCCGTTTAAATTCAGGCCAGACTGTTTTCCATGCACGGTTAATTTCTGCTGGATAGTCCTTTGATAAACAAAAAATGAGTGTTTTTATTTACATGTATCCTTAGTTAACTATTTCTTCTGTGGTATTGCAAGACTGAAATGGCAACCATAACAGGTCTGTCTCACCTTGGGTTACACTGAAAAAAAATGATAAACTCTTGAAATGTCTGCTTTCCTGATTGTTATTTGAAAATTGTCATAACCAAACATACATATAATACATTCTAGACTTAGTCAGGCCATATAATAGAAGATTGTTTCGCCTAATTCTGGTTTCGAAATCTATAGATTTGTACTCCAATAACCAAAGTATATCTTCTTGTGATCTAACAACTGACTCAATATTTGAAATTTGGTGCTTCTGTTTGCCAATATTGTCTATAATATGCTAGAAAAAGTTTAAACCAAGACTTTGCTCAAGTAATGTTCAATTTTTCTACAGAGGGAGTGATTGATTATCTATTACCTTTTCCTTTTCGTGTGGAAGTCTAGAAGCACCCCCGCTTAAAATATTTAATTATCTCTTTTTATTGCATCTCACTTAACGAAAAGGATAGTGCGACTTATCAGACTTGTCAGACATACTAAATTAAATGCAGTTCTCAGGAGCAGTGGAAGTACTATTTTCGCCGTCGTGGTCCAGACGCCATCTTTGTCACGTAGACATGAAAACATGTTATTGTCACTTTGACCGTATCCTATATCACCACCATATAAAATTCCACAATTTTGATACTACTCTTTCAACTGTATGTAAGTTCATTTTCATAAATGCTTGAGAGCTGTTGTTGACTGGCTCATCATCTAAGGATGCATATTGTGCGTGTCATCGGTATCCTTAACCATCTAATATCAATAACCAACTCGCAGTGGAACTGGGGTACTACAACGTGAACAGTGCAGAGGGACTCTGTTATCTGTCGGTGGGATATTTTTGCTTTCTTTGCATGTCTTACCTCGTTCAGCGAAATGAAGTCTGGTGTTTGCTGAAGTGCTTTAATAAACTGAATGCTGGTTATCTTTTGTTATTTTAACATAGTTCCGTTGCCAAGATATTTCAGTCCCTGAAATTTTGTTGCAGACAAAAATAATTGAAAGCTCTAGCACGTCAAAAAAGTTGACAACAGAAAGGGAAGTTACACGTATGTAAAGCAAAACTGACATTACCCAAACAATGGAAGAAAATATTATCCAGATGCAAAAATAAGGAATGCATTGAAGTTTTAACACAAATTTCATAGCAAAAACAGCTGGAAATCAGTTGAACAGAAACAAAACCATCTCCATCAGTGGTGAACTGAAGGTCAGAGCGATCAAAGTGACCAAAGATGGACATATGGACGTCTCAATGCTGCAGTGTATCCAGGAGGAAGCAGACACAATGGTAGTTATACATGCTTTAGACGTGTAAATCATGGAGGGCGCCGAATATTTGTAATAACTCCTACACCTCAGATAAAATGCTACAAATAAGATCGTCTTCCTCTCTGACCAAACGTTTACACACTTTGATATGAAACGTAAAATCCCTTGTTCATCTCTTATTCATCCGTCTTACAGAAGACCAACATGCAAATATGATCAATATAAACTGTCTGATTGTATGCCACACCCGCAGTGCATTCTTTTTGATTGGTAAGACGTTTTACAGACAATGTGTAGCAATGACAGAGACTAATAGATGCGACTGTTCTGATGTATGTAGTCATAGAATTGTTCAGCCATGCCTATAACTATTATTATCAGTCACCCCTAATGTTAACAGAATTGTTTCAACATAACCTAATAAACGTTTCCTATCTCACGGCATGTTACCTTTATCAGGTCATGATGACGTTGCACTTTTTGAATGACGTCGCTAATGACGCTGAATCAACACAAAAATAAAAAAATACATCATAATCGCTAGTTTGAAGAGTGTTCAACAATGGGTAAACTGATAAATAGAATACCAGGTTCGCGTCTTTTGATATCAAGTTTACCAGGCTCGGCTTTGAGAACGCATGTTGAATCGCTCGGTAAGCCTCGCAATGTCAACAATCGCTTAAAGCCTTGCCTGGTAAACTTGATATCAAAAGGCACTCACCTAGTATTCTCTATTTTCAACCCATTGGCGGATTCCGAAAATTTTGTCAAGGGGAAGGGGGCCCTGACATCGTTTTTTTCTCTTACGTATTTCACAGAGGACTCTACGAACTCCATCGAGAAGCAATTGGACCCATTGGGTTCAATTGCTTCTCGAGAGGGGTCCGTAAGTATTTCTAAGGAAATATGTAGCCACTTGTGATCTTCAAGGTGAGGTAAGGCCCTTTTCTGTCCGCCCTCTACATCCACACATGTAACCGTTTAGATGGTATAGTACATGTTGCATCCGTATCACAGCCATATTATCTAATACAATGTAGTAGGTTGTCCTAATAGTTGGTACATCGCCTTCATATATACTTTCAAATTATGCATGGAATCTGATTTTACACACGGAGTCATCGAGCCATCATTAGTTAACATGTATAAAGGTACTGGCACACTCTCAAATGACAACCTCTCTTTCGAGAGGTACCTTTTTGTAAAAAGGTATCTGCTATCATTTGCAGACACATCACCTTACCATTCATCACCACACTGTTGACCTTGAATTTTACTGTCTCTTGCAGGTCTACCATTGTCTTCACGTTGGCCTTTGGTAGGGACACACAAACTTTTCTGAGGTTTGCCGTGTCATGCTATATTAATTTATGCTTTATGGATGATACTGCCGTCATTTGTGCAACTAATTAGCCTCGATGAGCCAAAATGTGTTACTAACTTTGTTGGAAGAGCAACAGGATATGTGAGGTCAAATGTTCAATGAATCAACCACCAAACACCTGAATGACTTTCTTTGTGCCAGAATGAGGACGCTGTTTTTTAGGAATGGTGTGAGTGTTCACTCTGCCTTTGTTTCAAGTCACTCTTTTACAGACAGGTTTACGAGAAAGCGTGAAGATGAAGGAGGTTTCATTTAAAAGCAGTCAGCTGAAAACTAAAGCTATGGTACATTACCGTCTGGTGTTATGACCTAGAATTGTCGCTTACCCCCAAAATATGATACCCAGCAGTCTATTTTCAGCTACAATTACCAATAGTCTGCATACTAGGTGCTCACCCAGTGCAGGTTTGATGGGCAAATGAAATTCCTGAACAAGCCCTGTTTCTTAATAGAGGATCTTACATGAGTGTTCATGTTTTATTGAAGTTATTAAACAAGTTGAGACAAAGAGATAAAATGCGAGGCTTGCGAGCATTTTATCTCTTTTTCGCAACGAGTATAATTATTCAATAATACAAGAGCATGCATGTTAGATCCTTTTAATCACATGGTATTAAAATTAATTGAAAAATCGCAAGTTTGGCGTGAAAACGTCAAGACTTTGCAATCTTTTACGCAACATTATAATCAACTTATAATGGACGTCATTATTTAACGTTATAGTACGCGACTACATTCAACATAAGATTACAAGTTACAACATCATAGAGCACAACCAGAACTGGTTCTTACTGTAAAGAGGACCACTTTGAAACTTGCAACTCTAAATGCGCACTTGAAGCTGAGAAGAGAAAATTTCGACCTCTTATTAGAAATATATGCTATGTTCGTTCTAAGGCGGTGGTTTCGTTGTAAATGGTTTATTGTTCGTTGTGTCTCATTGTTTTTGGAGGTTTCGTGTTCGGTCTTCGTTCAATGATATAGTAGGTATTGTCCTTTCTAGTTTTGCAATCAACTCGCTGAGGAAGAGATACCTTATGGTTTTACTTAACTGTAGTATTGTTGTTATTGAGCCGCAACACGAGATTTCCAACAATGTGGGATGTGCCACCGGGGCCCACACCTGTAATTGTTTTTCCATAGACCTACATTATAGCTTTTAATTAAGCTATTATAGCTTTTAATTAAGCTGTGGTCCTAACAACTCTTTAAGCACAATGAGGCTGCCATAGAATGACAGATTGGCCCTAGTTCATCCAATAAACAAATATGAGATACCATGGTGACCACCATGCTTTACCACCTTTTGGCCCCTGAAGGTGGGCACCCTACATGAGAGGAAAATTTCATTGAGAAAAATACCAAAATGCAAGGTCTTTTTTTCTAAGCCACACCAGTAAACTTAATCAACAAAAGCAATGAGGTGTTGTTTCAAAAAGTACAGCAAAGATATACCCATCTAATAAATACAACATTTCCGTAGTTTTATTATTGACCAATCATGGAACACCTTACAACTTAAAAATATTGTGCTGAGCTTCCACCCACCTTTTGAGCCAATCACTGCCTTTTTTACAATAACAGGTCTGTGACCACCAGCAAAGGCTCCGATCAGAACCTTTGCCAGTCGCTTGAGTGGTGTGTGACTGTTAAGCTACTGACCGAACAGCATTTGTAATTTCTAAGCTTAAATGGTGGTTGCACAGGCTCGCCTGAGGCTACACTTATCAAGATGCCCCATTCTTGGAAATCACATGTCGTACGCAGCTTATTTATAGTTTCCTCGTTTTGATGGGGATTGACCTATTTGTGATTGTGGCAGTTCCTAGTCAAATTCAATTGTTTACTATCGCCTCAAAACTATTGAGGCTTAAATTCCGCACTAAACAGTTTCGTATATTTTTGATTAATTTATCGATTGATTTATTTCAGTATCACAGATTAGCAAATTAAATTAAACAGCACAAAATGATGTTAAACATACACATAAAATATACATTTAAAATACGCAAATTGCAATGTTCTATGGCTTGCTAACCAAGGGTAAAACAAAAAAGAGAAAGTGATTTCTCTTATTTCAATTGTTTTCCTTTTGGAAGTATTTAAGGGGATATATCTTTAAAAAGCTCTTACTTGCATGAAACTTTCACCGTATAAACAAGAATTGCTTTTTTGTCAAGGAGACGGATACCTTTGGCCACATTGTTGTATGAACAACTAGATTACTTTACGCCCCAACATACAGCTTTTGAGCAATCCGCATCATGCTTATCAGTCTTTTTAGAGTTACTTCCTGGTTTGATACCGTTTACAATGTTGTGAAACACTGGATGAACTTTCGAAAACACAAATTGCATGAACATGAACTACAATTATCTGACTACAATATTTAGGCATTGCTTTTTTTTCTTATTTAATGTAACATTCAAATGCAGAATAATGTTTACCTGATGATAATGTTGATGCAGGCTACCGCATATATTCATTGTTTTAATCTCAGCTATGTTTGCGAATTGTATAGCGCATGCTAAGAATATTTTTATGTTTGTTTCGTAAGGTCCCGTAATGTCTCATTGATAACCTTGCATACGGTTTTTATTGTGATAAGATGCATCTAAGACACATTGGAATGCATTCCATGTGCTTTGTTTTGATATATATGTGCGTCTCCAAAATTTATACTTAGAGGGTCAATTAATGTGCTGTTAGTAATTGACATGAAATTTCAATTGCACATGTTGTAGGCTTCAATTTGTCAATAGCGCAAGTACAACTATTCAAATTTCTAAGCTATGGCAATTGGGTCGGTGCTTCTTTTCTAAAATTCAGAATAACCATCGATATATAAAATTATACTGAAGGACTTTAGAAACGCACCAGTTATATATTCAACGTCTTTTCCACATAGTTGATTTAAGGATGTTTTCTTTATCACTTTTTTTTTATCCACTTACACAATGGACCATGCCATAGTTTCGATTTGCTCATGCGGTTCATTCTGACGAAGCACTGACGTTAGTGTTTTTCAACAATTGTCCTCTGACAACTGTGAGATTAGTTCAATTTAAAAGCAAACACTTTGAGCTGCCAACCGAAAAACAAGAAAAGTTTCGGAAATAATCGGAAATAATCGTTAAATTACGCTCCCAGTCGCAGCGTTGTTTTTTCTAACGCCAGTCTTAATTTTTCAAACAGCAATAACAGGCGGGTGACGTTCGGGCATGTCGCGATACTTTTGTCTTCTACGCAACGGGTTGGGGAGTATCTTGTTGCACCAAAACATTTTGATTATTCCTGATCCTTAGGATATAAACAGGTAATTACGTCAAAAACAATAATGAAGTCACCTAGACGTAATAGAATTTACCAGAGGCATAAAACTTTATGATTTGATTTTGTCTTGCCTTTTGCTTTAAAGAACAAACATCGGTTTTAAAACCTTTTTGCGCACATTACGGCTGTGACTTTTTAAAATTTGGGATGTCTCAGAATAATCGCGACGTCACGGCAACCATAAGCTACAGCGTTTTGATTTTCTTATTAAATGCAAGCTAAATGAAGGGACTTGCCAATTTTATTTTTCATATAATTAAAATATTACATTTTGACAATAAATAAGCATTTTTAGAAGTATTGGAAGTAATTAAGATTAGTAATTAAGGAGATGTTGCTTTCAAAAGCTCTTACGTGTATGAACTTTTTCCTGTATAAGCAAAAATGGCAATGTTATCATGGAGACGGATACCTTTGGCTACATTATTGTATGGACAATTTATACATGCCACACAGATCACTTTACACCCCAACATACAGCTTTTGAGCACTCAGCAGCATGCTTATCAGTCGTTTTTGAGTTACTTCCTGGTTTTATTCCGTTTACAATATTGTGGCGTATTGGGTGAATTTTAGATAAAAATGTTACCATGTGCAAGAACTACAGTTACCCAACTACAATATGGGTAAGTATTTTGACCCAAATATATGTATTTCTTGTATTATTTACAATTTTTGCTTTTGACATTGAACCTTTTATAAGCAAAAATGTGAAAAATATATTGTTCTACCAGAAATTTGTACATTTTAGCGAAAATACTTCCCCATATTGTAGTCGGATAATTGCAGTTCACGTTTATGTAAATAGTTTTCTCTAAAGTTCATCCAGCGTTTCACAATATTGCAAACGGGATTAAACCAGGAAGTAACTAAAAAAACGACTGATAAGCATGCTGTCGATTGCTCAAAAGCTGTATGTTGGGGCGTAAAGTGATCTATGTGAGATGTATAAATTGTTCATACAACAATGTGGCCAAAGGTACCCGTCTCCTTGATAAAAAAGCAATTTTTGGTTATACAGGAAAAATTTCATGCAAGTAAGAGCTTTTGAAAGATATATCCCCTTAACATGAAATTTCAATTGTACATATTGTAGGCTTAAATTTGTCGATTTTGAAAGTTTCTAAGCTATGGCATTGGGTCACTGCTTCTTTTCCAAATTTCAGAATAACCATCGATGCATAAAAATAGTAAATGAGTATGATCAGGAAATACCACAATCACAATCTGCAGACGACCCCGTGGCATCATAGAAGTATAGGAACATATTATATTGTCAAAATCTACTGACGGTAATGTGCACGACACGTGGTGAATGCAGATTAATCAATGAGGAATGCGTTGAAAGCAAATTGGACGTACCAACGGACGAACGGACTCACACAGGGATTACAGTGCAATCCTGATAGTCGTACAAACTTTCGATACAAAGTCTTAAGAATACTGTTTTTATTGATCATTTCGATTTGCATGTTTTCAATTTAAAATAGCTTTTGTGATTTCGGCAGATTTCTACGTTTTAAGTTCTCCCAGAAGCCTTAACACCGCAATGCATACCAGTGGCTTGACAATTTCAAAGTAAATAAGTGTGCAATTTGATCCAAATATACCATGTGGTTCAAGTGTTGTGAGCGTTTTTAACTGACATGCATACGTATGCGACATTCGATCCAATTATACCGTGTGGTTCAAGAAATATGGACATTTTCACTAACTGGTAACAGGCACCCATTGCAAGTTGTACAATTTATGCAAACCAAAGTGTCTGTACACTAATTACAACTTTTGTGGCTGTTGCTTGGCTGTAACCAGTACTGAGCTGGGTTGGTTTTTGTGTTATGTGGTTTTATGGCTGAGAGGTTCCAGAAGGCTCAACCTGCAGTAGTTATGGTTTAAAATGTCTCAGAAGATGGGCCATGGCTTAAAGTATCATCCAACAGATTGTTGACCCAGCTGACCCAGATTAAGTTTGTGCAACTAGGGCATAGTTTCGGATTTGGGAGTGAACTATTTTAAGATATTCTGTTTTAGGGGTCAAAAAGGCCCTATTTGGTGAATAAAAGTGTAATATATATATATATACGGAGGGATATAGTGAATCAACTGAGCCGATAGATGCTGTAAATATTTTGCCTCTAGCGAGATTCGAACCCACGACCTCGGCAACACCGCCTAGCATTACACCAGACACCGACGCTAACAACTGCGCCACTGAGACATCCCCAAAAAAGGATGTTCAGGAAGCACTGATATTGACGACGACTGATGCAGTACACGTCGTATATTGGTTCTTTTTTAATGGATGGCATCTATTTCGTTCGCAAGTGAAAGCCTGATGGATCCAAGGATACAAGTGAAATTAGATAAATATCAGAAGTGCGGAAATATAATTTCACAAACATCATTGCTTTCGAGCTACACAGGATCAGAAACTGATGCAGATTCAGTCAGTAGATATAGTGAATCAACTATATATATATATATATTTGACATGAGAACACGTGTAGGGTATGTGGTTCTCCAGGTTTGGAATGGAATACGAAGTCATTGCTTCTTATCTTATAGCTTTGTTTCAGGTCGTGTCACTTACATGTACCTCGGCTGTAGCTGTTAGCTGGTTTAAACAAGCTTAAAAAGTGTCATCCGGCTCGACTGATTCTCAGTAAACCCTCATACATCAAAAAAGGCTTTCACATATGCCAGTGGTTAGAAAATGTTGACAAGCATATGTATGCAAAATTTGATGCAAATATACCATGTGGTTCAAGAGTAATGTGAACCACTGACGGATGGACAAACTCACATAGTGATTTTAGTGTACACCTGTGGGTCGTACAGTACACTGACGCCCGCGTATTTTACTGCGAATTAGCGATTCGTGCGCATTTTCAATGCGTTGTACGCACGTACGATTTAAAGTGCGTTGAAAACGCGAATCAACTCGTATCAACGCAAGGCAAGATCATGAATATTCATATGAGATGGTAAGCGTTAGTGCGTTAACCAATCAAATTGCCTATTTAGAAAAATCGATATTTAAATGTGTTGACTCTGTTATAGATAAATCTAATATAAAGTTTAGAATTTGCGATATCAACTTGCGTAAAACAATATTATTTCTTACCTCAATGTTTTATTTTGTTATTAAATCCGTTTATACGTCTTTTATCCTTCCTCTAATGAATGACTATGCAGCAGTGATAAACGTTGATTCGCGTTGATAAACCAGCTGGATCGTTTGGTGGGCAGGTAAATGCGTTTCACTGCAGTTCAACGCATTATCAATGACGAGCGAGGATTGGCTATTTGGAATTCGCGTTGAAAATACAGTGCGTATTACCTGCGTTTTCAATGCGTTTTCAACGCAAATTCGACAAGTACAAAAACGTGGGCGGTAGGGTAAAACAATTTTGGAGAACCTTAAAATGAAACAGTAAATACAATTTGACCCAAATACACCGTGCGGTTCAAGAGTTATGAGCCTTTTCACTAACTAGCCACAACCTGCTCGACGGATGCTCAGCAACATCTCGTCCACCACAAAAATCTATCTCACATGTCAGTTGTTCGACAATGTCTCCATGCATATATATGCAAAATTTGATTCAAATATACCATGTGGTTTAAGAGTTACGAGCATTTCCGCTAACTGAACACGGACGGACGGACGGACTCACACAGTGATTATAGCGCACACTTGCTGGTCATACAATCACAATATAATCACAGAAGTTCGAAAATATTGTGTGACTAGATTATAATTTAGCTTGAATTTCCCTTGCCTATCTGTCTGTCTGTCTGTCTGTCTGCCTGTCTGTCTCTATCTATCTCTCTCTCGATCTCTGTCTTAAACCTACCTACCTACCTACCTACGTATCTATCTATCTATCTATCTATCTATCTATCTATCTATCTATCTATCTATCTATCTATCTATCTATCTATCTATCTATCTATCTATCTATCTATCTATCTATCTATCTATCTATCTATCTATATATCTATCTATCTATCTATCTATCTATCTATCTATCTATCTATCTATCTATCTATCTATCTATCTATCCATCCATCCATCCATCCATCCATCCATCCATCCATCCATCCACCCACCCACCCATCCATCCATCCATCCATCCATCTGTCTGCGGGTCTTAAAATTTGACCTTTATCTAAGCATTCATTGTGAAAATCTAGATAAAGCCTTACCGACTGTAGGATGTGCGGACAAATAAGGTCGATTAGATAATATCCAATTTATATGAATTTTCTCAAAGTGCGGAAACAAAATTTAAAAAAGAAAAGTAGACAGTGAAAGTGTTAGTTTTATCCTAGTCTTGAGCTCTGTATTTGAATTTATGAGCAGATGCACGGATCGGCCTGTAAAGTTTAGCTGTCTAGCTCATTTCAGTGTGCATGTGCACGTATCCTAATATGAAGCATTATAATTTATCACTTTGTCGCGCCAGTCTAGATGCGACAAATAACACTGTCGCGACAGAGCCTCAGTCAAAAGGTGAGAGTGAAGTGATCTAGTTTTCATGTTGTGCTGCATTCAGTGTTGAATCGACAAGTAATAGTTATACCATGGGTTGTCCGCCTGTACGTGGAGATAATCCACGACCTTTAGCGAGTGGATTATCTTACGTACAGGTGGACAAACATGGTATAACTATTCTATACCACCCACATCAGTGTAGACCTTGCATATCACGAGATATTTCATGCTAAAGTTGGTAAAGGTGGTATAAAAGCAGGTATTGCACAGGCCTGCACTATAGTCATATCTTTCATATTTTTAACGGTAAATCTGTTTTGTAGCTTCCTCTTACAAAGTGTGAAGTATATAGAGAATACCAGGTTCGCGTCTATTGATATAAAGTTTACCAGGCAAGGCTTTGAGAACGCATGTTGACATCTCGAGGCTTGCCGAGCGATTCAACATGCGTTCTCAACGCCGAGCCTGGTAAACTTGATATCAATAGACGCGAACCTGGTATTCTATTTATCAGTTTACCCATTGTTGAACACTCTTCAAACTAGCGATTTTGACGTAATTTTTGATTTTTGTGTTGATTCAGCGTCATTAGCGACGTCATTCAAAAAGTGCAACGTCATCATGACTTGATAAAGGTAACATGCCGTGAGATAGGAAACGTTTATTAGGTTATGTTGAAACAATTCAGCTAATATTAGGGGTGACTGATAAAATATTTTTCACGTCAGTCATGACTTTTGTCATCTGCTCTATCGTTTGCTCATGTTCTTAGGTAGCCTATATCGCTTGGAAGCAGTCTGATCAGTCTTCGTAGTGTTTGCTGTCATGATAAACTCAAGTCTGAACACACTTGATAGAAATGATCTTAATTGAGTGCTCATGTTTTATTGAATTTATTAACTGAGTTGAGGAAAAGCGATAAACTGCGAGGCTTGCCTAGCATTTTGTCGGTTTTTTCGCAACGAGTTTAATAAATACAATAATACAGTAGCATGAATGTTAGATTCTATTTTTTCGCAACGAGTTTAAATGATAAATTCAGTAATACAGGAGCGTGAATGTTAGATTCTATTTATCACATTACACTTACAAATCGCATTTATTTGGCGTGAAAACCTCAAGATTTTGCCATCTTTTACACAGCGTAAAAATGGACGCCATTACGTTACGTTACTAATAGATCTTAAACCACTTTAGGGATCACACATTTTTTTAATGCATTAACATTTGCCAGGTCCCGAAGAAGCTGTTTGAACAAGAGGCCGATAGGTCGAGTGTTCAAACATCTCCAGGGGGTCCTACCGGTTTTAATGCAATGAAACAAACATGTGTGATCGTTAATCTTGAATATTTTACCTAATCTCAACCAAATTTGCACTGAAAACGCTGTTTAAACATTAAAATATTCCTTTTCATATTCTGGATTTCTCAAAACAAAATGGCGTCAGCGGTATATCTTCGAACGTCATAACTTCGTTACAAGGCCATTGCCGCTCGCAACGTTTTCGGGAACAAAAGCATTGGCGAAATGATTAGTCTGGTCCGCAACGCTTTTTGTATATAACGTCATGCAAAAAAACTCGGGGCTCATTTTAAGTATTTTCAAGTTTAAACCCATGTTCAAACAGCACCTGATTCTTCTGATTTGAACATGGATTTATGTTCGTGCATTTGACAATGGGTTAAAACAGCTATTCCAATATGAATCTATGCAAGAATAGTGTTTTATCGGTTTTATTGCCTGGCTTATTTCACTCCCAGACGCGACGTCATGTGGTAAAGATATATGCAGCAGACGTCAAAAGCAGAAGATATTTTCAGGACATAAATATTGGCAGTATAAGGGCTAACCATTACCATTCTGATTCTGGATATATCCTATTTTGAAAACAAGATCTCGAGATCTGCAGCTAGCTTTTGAGAAGCATGCTGTTCAAGATTATCTATTTTTATACGCAAGAAAAAAATAAAAGAACTTATAACAGTTCTAAAATCGAAATTTCGACTTCTGATAAGCTGATGGAGGTAGCCATTTTGAACATTTAATTGGATTTCTGTTACTGTTAAAAGAACGAATTTAATGCAAACTGTAGTAAATATAACTATCAATAAATATGCAAACATAGTTAAAATGATTAAAGTAGGAAACACTTTTTATCCTGTTTTATGCAATTTAGTTAGGGCTGTGTGACGTCACACATAAAAAATAGCTGTTCTCCGCATTTTTCAATTCCCTATTATACAAACATATGTAACTTTCATAATTACCATTAGATTTTGACCAGGTTTGTGGCAGACTTGATGGTTTAATATGGTTTCGCATTTCGGATTCGTATGTTTTCATTGTTGCTGTCCCTTTAAGCACTTTAAAAAGGAGAATTCCAGTTCAATCAGGTTCGATACATTATATAAAGCTTGCATTTTACAATAATATATTGCAATTTAATAGTAACTTATTGAATTCTGCTACGTTTCTCAATCCCGATAACATATACATGCAAATGAATCGGTCATTTTACTTAATTTGATTATAAAGTTTTTTTGTTGTTTTGTGTTTTATTGTTTCGGGGGTGGGGGCGTTTTGTGCTTTTTGTGGTGTTTTTTTTGTTTTTTTTTCTCGCAAAGTGCAGTTTTCAGACTGAGTGGCATAGCCAAAGCTTACATAATAGTGAGGGTATCAGTTTATTTGTGTGAACGATCTACGTTTTATATTGCAGACTTTTAATCATTTGAGCGTTTCGACTTTAACGCATCTGATTTCAAATCGATACGCTCTACCACACAGCTGTGCTACTAAATGATTTCTACCTTTGCCAGTGCATGAGATTTCCAACAATGTGGTATGTGCGACCAGCAAAGGCTCAGACCAGCCTGCGCATACGCGCAGTCTGATCAGAGCCTTTGCTAGTCGTTTGAATATTCTATGAATATATAGCTACTGACTAAACATTATTTTGAGTTTCTAAGTTTAAAATGAGGCTGCTCAGGCTCGTCTGAGTCTAAACTTGTCAATATGTCAAATTGTTGTAAATCTCATGCCGCGGCTCAAATTTAATAATGTCTGCTTGGGTACATAAAAGTCAAATGCTAACTTGGGCACAGCGTTGCTTAACCCGTATAAGTCTAGCGACCTTTTTATGGGACATGGGCAAACAGTGCAAATCCAGACCAGACGCCGCAGTACGAGGAGTCTGATAAGTATCTTCCCTGTTTGCTTACAGAATATTCTATCAAGGGTAATTTCGAATAATTTCCATGCGCACCATTCCTGCGTCGAGAAACAGAAAAGTTGTCTGGATCCCGTTTTCCCGACCATTTACGATTTCGGATCATTACAGTTTTCAGATACTCTTATGTCAGGTGGATATTTCCGCCTTTTTTTACAGACGAAAGTAACTAAAATGTGTCCGAAATATATATTGGCCCTTCATCAGAACTGTCCGTCTCAGTACCAAAAACAGATAAATAGAACTTGCAGGCGACATCAACAATGTAAAAATTCGAAGTTTTTACCCTTTATGCGAATACGCCTATGGCCGATACTCGGATTGTCTGTCCAATATATACGGTTATTTCGATCCGCGCAGGACTCGACATCGTGGCCTAGTGGTTAGCGTGTCAGACTTTGGAACCAGAGGACCAGGGTCGATTCCGGGGTGGGCACTTATTACAAATTGTTTTTTTTTGCTTTTTTGCCTTGTAATGCAAAATTACTTCATACAAGTAATATGGAATTATATAAATGACAAAAAATACACTCCTAAACGTTTTATATTGAATTAACCTCGATATGTGTAGGGTGGGGTTAAATTTGGCCCTCCTGAAAGATAATTAGTCTGCTGACCCCGATTTTTTTTTTTCTAAAATGTCAAATGATAGTCCATGGAATAAAAACAAAAAAAATAAGATTTTTAATGTATCTAATTTACTCTAAAAATCGAAATCCTTTTTGGGGGGAATTACCAGAATATATCATGCAGTATCTTGACAGGGCTTGGGAAAACAAATAAATTTTCACATTTTCTAGAAAACTTGAGGTCATGAGCAATAATTAAAATTAAAATAAAGAAGCACATGCTCCCAAATGTTTTAATTGTACTGGGAGCGATTTTTGCTGTTCACATGATATGCAAAACTTGGCAAACTCTAATACATTTTTTGAGTTTGGCGGGTCAGGTGATATTGTAAGGCACTTTGGCATTGTACCAGTTTGATGTGGCTGACCAATTAACGAGATTATTAACATGCTTTTATAAAGGTAATTGAAAAATTCTAACCACTTCATGAGATGATAGCATTATTCCTAAGAGATGGTAGCATATTTCCAGACCTTGATAAACTGTCCAGTGGTAACAGTTTTACACTTTTTTTTTTAAATTGTTTCCCGCTTATGGTGGCTTTTCTTGCCTGATTGTAGCCTTTGCATACAGTTTAGACACAGATCCGACCCCACTAAACATCAGGCCTGTTGATCAAAATGTTGATGTTATCGTGCTTATGTATTATACGCAGCGTCAGTGAAAGGTTACTAGTATCTAAATTTCGATATTTTGGAAATTATGTAATACAGTTCTATGGCTACTTTTACGTTAAATTTCCGGTCAATGACAGACTGGTTTGGAGGTTTACTGACTCGAGTGGATATGCATCCTGGCCAATCAGAAGACGTTTATTTATAGATTATATAATAAATCACTTTATTGGTTTTCTCATGCACTGGCTTGTCCAGACTCCAGATAAACCCCCTTTTTGAAAACACAGACGATGCAATGATTGAAATGTTATCTAATCTGAGCCAGCATTATGAGATTTGGTCATTTTCTCATATGCGAAAAAAGCTTCTACTAAACGCACATCTGGCTCATCCAGTGCAGCTAGAGGTCTTAATTTTTAATCTGAGTCTTCATCTACATACATGATTTGTGTATATGAGCAGCGAAGATTCCGGCGAGTTGCGCAGACTCGCCAGAGCCTTTATTGCTCGACACAGCAATAAGTACTAAATCTAATGACCTGGCCCAACTTATTATTGATATAATTTTGTTTGAACACTGATTAAGTGACCAATTTGGACAACACAAATGTCAAAATGTATATGGACCTTCAAACCGGATAATAATTGAAAATTATATTATCTAAATAAATGCGTTTGTTTTATAAAATGTTAATAATTGAAAATGATCTGTTTGTTTGCCTGCATGCTGTTGTTTATCCATGGCTTGGAAGCCGCACAATGCACATTTGGAAAAGAGATCCTTGAACATCAGTGCGACTGGAGCAATTGGTTGTCATGGAGCTGTGGAAATTGTGCTAAGTCTCCCGGTAACCACGCTATAAGAAAACGTGCTATATGTTGTGACGAGGGTTTCTCTAAGGACGCGTGTTTAAGAAATTGTGGATTTAATCTAACAGAAGATACAGATTATGGATCTTGCAAAACAAACTGCAATGTATCTTATACAAGTACTCAATCAACTGGTAGTCTGTCATTTCAAACAAGATCAAATACTTTGAGTACCATAAGCAGCGCTTCTTTACAAGTTTCAACCTTAAGCAAAATGACACAACCCGTATTTCCAAGTATTACCACCAGTGTAACCGCTGTGAATCCACTAAAATCAGCACTAAGTCCAACGCAGATATCAACGCCACCAGCATCAACACAAAGTTCAACTCATATATCAATGCTATCAACGCCAACACTTAGTTCAACTCAGACATCAGTGCAACCAAAATCAACGCAAAGTTCAACCCAGATGCCAACTCCATCATCATCAACAGTTAATTCAACTCATATTTCAAAGCCACCAACATCAAGACAAAGTTCAATTCAAATATCAATGCTATCAACACCAACATTTAGTTCAACTCAGCCATCAGTGCAACCAAAATCAACGCAAAGTTCAACCCAGATACCAACGCCATCATCATCAACACTTAATTCAACTCGGATATCAACGCCATCGTTAACAACAGTGTATTCAACCCAGATATCAACGCTATCGTCATCATCATCATCAATACTTAATTCAACTCCAATAGCATCGCCATTATCATCAACACTTGGTTCAACTCGGATATCAACGCAATCATCGTCAACACTAAGATCAACTCAGATATCAACGACATCAAAACCAACACTAAGTGCAACTCAGATATCAATGACATCAAAGCCAACACAAGGTTCAACTCAGATATCAACGTCATCATCATCATTATCAATACTTAGTTCAACTCAGACATCAACGTCATCATCACCTATACTTGGTTCAACTCGAATACCAAAGTCATCGACTTCAGCACTTAGTTCAACTCAGATATCAACGACATCAAGACCAACACTAAGTACAACTCAGATATCAATGACATCAAAGCCAACACAAGGTTCAACTCAGATATCAACGTCATCATCATCATTATCAATACCTAGTTCAACTCAGACATCAACGTCATCATCACCTATACTTGGTTCAACTCGAATACCAAAGTCATCGACTTCAGCACTTAGTTCAACTCAGATATCATCGACATCAAGACCAACACTAAGTACAACTCAGATATCAATGACATCAAAGCCAACACAAGGTTCAACTCAGATATCAACGTCATCATCATCATTATCAATACTTAGTTCAACTCAGAAATCAACGTCATCATCATCAATATTTAGTTCAACTCAGATATCAACGCCATTATCATCAACACTTGGTTCAACTCGGATATCAACGCCATCGTCTTCAACACTAAGTTCAACTCAGATATCAACGTCATCATCAACACTTAGTTCAACTCAGATATCAACGACATCAAAACCAACACTAAGTTCAACTCAGATATCTACACCATCAACATCAGTTCTTCCACCATTTTCACCATTCACTACTAGGAGTATTGTAATTTTAAGTAACACAACATCTGCGGTTAAGTTAAACTCTATTAATAGTCCAACATCAAATCCAATATCGTCAAGCAAGTTCTCTAATAATCACTGGAACCTATCATCTAAGACATCTGCAAAGACAACTTCTTTAACTTCGAAGAATGAAAAACATTTCTCTACCATTGATACTTCTATGAGTTCCTCGATGGTTTCGACATTGGCGGAGTTTGTAACCCATATTATATCTAAAGGATCTCAAACATATGCTAGAAGTTCACAGTTTAGGTTTACAGATAATGATGTCACCACAAACCAATCTACACCCATGATGGCGTCAACATCTACTGCATCAACTTCTGAAACAACAATATATAGCCCTACCTCCAGAAAGTCCACATCAACACATACTCCTACGATTACTCAAACAACTAACTATTCAAGCTCTGCTAATTTATCTTCAACAAAGTTAGCAACTCTACAGACACAAACCCGGTGGATTACAACGATTTCTTCAATTGGTGGACGGTTTAGTACAGTACTTACCACATTGGGGGTGAAAGACACAATGATTCCAGGCTCTGAAACAGCTCGAATATATACTAAGGGAAATAACGCGACAGAGCTACCAACTACATCCCATATCACGTCTTCTGAAATCACTACACATCCAAAGTTTAATTCATCAAAAGTTCCTTCAGTTTCATCGTCATTGAACGTGTCAGTTACCATGCCTATCGGAAATACTACTTGGCCATACCGAACAGTCACAAAAACTGGTTATAGTATAACTTCTGAGGTTTGGCGTGAAAACGTAACAGATAACTTACATTATTCTACAAGCAACATTCCCCATACTGAAGATATTTCCACTGAAAAGGATGTGAATAGAAAAGACAATAAAGCACAAGCATCAGGAAACGGTAAATACCATTTTCATAATTTACCCTAGAAAGAAAGGCTTAATAATTTAATTGAGCCGCGACATGTGATATATTTTTACTGACCGTTCCAAGGCGGTGCTTCTTTCGTGGATCATTTATGTTATTTCTGTCTTGTATGTGTTATGCTTTTGTGCGCGTCTGTTTATTGATGCCTTGCGGTCACCTGCTGGGAAAGGGCTGACCTCTTGGCTCTCGTTTGTGATGTCTAATTGTGATGTTGTCACTTTCCCATTGGTATCCTGGGTCAGGTGTGGTACTTAATTGTATCGATTCCTGATCTTAGTCCTCTTTCTAACTTTCCTACAATGTGGCATTTTGACGATGTAGACACAGACGAGCCTGTCCAGCCTCCATTTAAGCTTAGAAACTCCAAATGCTGTTCGGTCAGTAGCTTAACAGTCATAAAATATTTAAGCGACTTGCAAAGGCTTTGATCAGACTGCGCATATGCATAGGCTGATCTGAGGCTTTGCTGGTCGCACATACCACATTCTTGAAAATCTCATTTCGCGGCTTATTAATGCTATTTTTGCAATTCACCTTAGAACAAAAGACTTTTAAAATAATATGTGGAAAACGCCTTTAGACTCTTATACAACACATTCCAACCTTTGTACGAAATACAACAGGTATCTTAAAAAATGCGCAAAATCTACACTGGTGTAGGTAGCATAGTTATAACATGATTGCCCACCTATACGGGAGATAACCCACTCGCTAAAGCTCGTGGATTATCTCCATATAAAAGCGGACAAACCATCGTATAAGTATTACTTACATATGACTCGAAACCCTGTCTTTGGGGTTAGAGATAACGTTGGACGGTATCAGCTCAGTTACAGAGTCTAGCAATTTTGGATATCTCATGTAAAGCTCTTACACTTTCCAGACAGCTATATTTGGTGCTGATCTGAATGTGTAAATGCACATGCGAGTCTTTGTTTTTGTTGTAAGCATTTAACAAAATTAAGGGTTTTCATAGTACGGACCTACTGTACTATATCTGGACACGAAATTGGTCAACAGATAATGCTTAAACGGGTTTAATCGGCTACAGAGACTACATTGTCACTTTCTTATGTTTCAAGTTCAACTATTATCCTTTCCAGAGAGCGAATAGCAAACTTAAGGCGCTTATCAGACAGAGCGTATGCGCAGGCTGGTCTTCGTCTTTGTATTCGCATGCATCAAGATTTACATTGTGTATTGTGCATTATGCATACTTGAAACTTCCAAGAAAAAGCGTTACCCGCCTATTCCTCCATCTCGGCTCATGTGTTTACCCTGACAAATAAGATATTGTTCATGCTTTGTTAACCGGGTTTTCTCTCAAAATTGTTAGTTAATGTCATATACGAAATTTATTCAATCTAAGTAAGAAAGTTTTCTCTCATCTCGAAAATATAAGAAGATGAATTATAAGTCAACAGCAGCAACGCCAATGCACGACCTTCAGGTGTTCACTATAATCACTGTGTGAGTCCGTCTGTCCGTTTGTTCGTCCGTCCGTTAGCAGTTAGCTGAATGAGTTTCTGGGTCACAAAATATCTGAGAAGGGAGCTGGTGCAATACTTGATGAGCTGCTCCTGTTAGCAAATTTTACTTAGCGTACACATGGACCAAAATACTTATGTGCATTTTGTACATGTATAAATACAGGGAGCGCAGTGGCTCAGTGGTAGAGTGATTGACTCGAGACCGAGAGGCCGCGGGTTCGAGCCTCACCGGCGTCACTGTGTTGTGGTTCTTGAGCAAGACACATTAATCCTAGCTTAGTACTGGTTAAACCTAAGAGGACCCGTCCCTGTTTAACTGAAAGATTGTTGATGGGACGTAAAGAATCAAATCAAACAAACAAACAAACAAATGCACATGTATATATGCAACCGAGATTTGCACTTGGTCTCCACCGAGTGCAAAAGTAAAATATTTGCGTATTGAATAAAGTTTACTCACATGAGTAAAAGTGTAAACATGAGCCGATTTGCATGCGTACGCGCAAAGCAATACTCACGTAGGCAAATGGGTCCTTGTGTACAGGGCTTTTGTCAAGGGCATTAACTCAAGTGTTAATGAGTCGATTTTGACGAATATAGTACATCGACTGTCCAGGATATTAATTTATATCAAGAAAGCATCAGATTTGAGATATGATTCCGGACGGACGCACGCACGGGCGATGCAAAAACTATATCCCTTCGACTTCGCCGGGGGATAGAAAATACGAGGGTCATTTTTTATGTTCGTAGAATCGGTCTGTATCTCTACAAAAAAATACAGAATTTACGGTACCATAAGTATATATATTTTGAAAGGTCTAGCTTCTGTCTATCAACTGATATAAATTTTACATCATTTTCGCTTAGTTCGGTCAAGATATAGAGCTTTGAATAGGGCATAGTAAAGGACACTGGTCGAAATTCATGTAATTTCAACCACGCATCAAGCAGGAAATTAGACGTTGTTAAGTTCCATTCGCTATGGTGATATAAGCATTTGTCAAGCTGATTTTTCTTTTGCACCATCAAAATTAATTATTCTAACGCTAATCGTAGACAAGTGCAGCAAAACTAAAAGCATGAAGTTTGCTCTTCTATAACAATTTTAAACCACCCATAAATATACCAAAATAATCACAGTCAAGTGCTAGTTATTATATCTGTTAAAATTACGATTATGAACAAATTTTAAAATTTCGTCTGGTTTTGCATAGCACATGATATACTCAATCATTCGTCAGCAGTTATATTAATGTATCGAATTGAGCGTGAAACTGGCAACTTCCGGTAGTAGCATACCTCCATGTTATAAAAAGTGGGCGGGGCAATTCAACCCCACGTAGAAAACACAATAACAAACGGATCTGCATAATTTTTATTGCAGTGATTTCAACACCTGTTTAGAGGCTATTTCTCAAATGCAGCAGCAGGATATTTCTATAAATAACCGGTATGAATGCTGCTTTTCAATGTATGGTATAAACTTAAAACTCAATTATGAATAGCCTAAAAACAGTCAAAATTTTACTTTCTCCTCTTCGGTTACATTCTGTTTCTTCCATACAGATTCCCCAGTCCACCAATAAATATAATTCTATGTTACCATCTGTTTACGCTTCACCTCTGAAACTTCATTCGGCCACTAAGATTAATTTATATGGAATTTCTGACTCTGCCCTTTTTAGAAACCACTTAAAATTTCGTCTTTCTCCTCTTAAGTCAAGTGTACTTAGGAACTCTAGGAGTAAGTATAGAAGAAGTGTAGTGTATCCCTCTATTTCAAAGTGCAATGCCAAGAGGTGTAGCTGTTGCAAACATTTATGTTGTAAATCAACAATTAAATCTAACGTTAATGGTAGACAATTTTCTGTAATAACTAATTCTGATCTTGATTGAAAATGAACTGATGTTATTTATGTTTTATCTTGAGAAGAGAAAGATTGTGGCATGCAATATGTTGGCCAAACTTGCAGATTTCTAAAAACTGGATTTATTGCGCACTATCGTCGAACAAAAAAGCCTTACAAACTTGATAATTTTCTTTATAGGCATTTCAAACAAACTAATCACTCTACTAGCAGTATTTCTATTCAGCCTGTTGAAAAGATTTCGTATGGTGATAATTCAACTAAAAGATATAGAAATATTCTTAGGCACAAATTAGAATTTAAGTGGATAAAATTATTACAAACACCACATCTACTTGGTTTTAATGATAATATTTACCATGAGGGTAACATTTCTAGATTACCTAATTTTGATGTTTTTTCTCTTTTAGATATCCGTAAACAAAGTAACAGATCTCATGGTAAACGCAAAAATGGAAATTTAAAACGCAAAAATAAACATGTTTTGACTCTTTCAGAATTAAGTATCATTTTAAAACATTCTGGCTGACATATGGCCCTTTCTCGTTTAGTTACTCTTTCTATATCTTCACTTCGTAATTTGGATTTTGAGGCTAATAAATTCTATGATAGAGTTCATCTACTTTATGATGCAGCAATTCTTACCCGGTGTTACACTCAACATGCTCTTCGGCCATATATAGATTGCGAAATTAATCATATTAGGCATTTTATCAAAATTCAATTTGTCAACAAGGGCATTGAATTCATTAACTTACCCAGTATATTTTAAGATAAATCTGTTATCTCTTCTATTCATACTTATTTTGAAAATAAGGAATCCCTTATCATTTGTTATAAGTATAATAAACCTATTTGTAGTACTGTTTTTAACTATAACAAATTAGTAACAGAACTTGATATCGAAAATTCTATTCCTGACTCTTGAGATTGTAAAGACTCTAAGTATTGCTATCAATTTGCTGGTCATATAGTCACAGGGGATTTAAAAATCATAACTGATTCAAGAATTTGGTCTATTATATGTAAGGGGCCTAAATATAGGTTTCCAGTACCAATAGACTTCAAATCATGTCGTGAAGAAATTGCAGGAGCCTTACAAGAATTTTGTAATCGCTGGTGTAAATGAGAGCATGTTGAGTCTAATGCATTAAATAGTTGGAAACTAAATATTTTTAAAATTATTGATGGTAGAATTTCATTTTATTGCAACAATTTAGATCTTCTACCACCTAGACCTAAATTCACTTTAAGACACTTGAAGAAAGGGATCCAGGAATTCCATAGGAGGTTCGTTTTGGCTCCCACAGATAAGGCTGCTAACAATGTTGTAGTCGTTTGAAAAAGATACTATATTAACACCCTTAAACAAGAACTTAGCACTGCAAAAACATATGAGCATAACAGGCTTGATGGGACGTCTATCGTTGATAGGCATCGATGCCATATGGCAGTTAAGTTTGGGTTGTTTGTTGATGAGGACCATAGCAAGCTTACTACGTTATGCTGGTTACCTAAACTTCATAAACGGCCCTATAAGTCGCGTTTTGTTGCTAATTCTAGTGCATGTACAACTACTGAGTTGTCTATTCTTTTGACTTCTTGCCTCACTGCGATTAAAAACCATGTCATAAAATATTGCACAACAGTTTACGAAAGAAATGGTAAAAATATATTTTGGTCTATTTAAAACTCAGGTGAAATTCTTAATGAATTGAAGTCTAGAGGTTTTCTAGCATCTGGTTTGTCTACATATGATTTCTCTACTCTCTATACTACATTGCCTCATAATCTAATCAAAGAAAAACTAACAGAATAAATTGAACAAACATTTAACAGAGAGGGCTCACTTTATTTGGCTTGTAATGATAAAAATGCCTTTTTTGCTTCAGAACAACCTATACGATATAAATTGTGGTCATGTCAGAAAATGTGTGATGCGCTCCATTATCTTTTGGACAATATATTTATTAGATTTGGCTCGAAATTATATAGACAAATTGTAGGTATTCCAATGGGTACTAATTGTGTTCCTCTTGTTGCAGTTTTGTTTTTTATTTTGTTATGAGAGAGACTTTATGTTGTCTCTGTCATACAATAATTAAACTGATATTATTGAAGCTTTTAACTCAACCTCCAGATATTTAGATGACTTACTTAATATTGATAATCCTTATTTTGAACAAATGGTAGGTCAGATATATCCCACTGAACTTCAGTTAAATAAGGCAAATCCTTCTGATACTGAAGCTCTGTTTTTGGACTTGAACTTGTCAATAACAAATGGCATTGTTTCTTCTAAAATTTATGATAAACGAGATGATTTTAATTTTGAAATAGTAAATTTCCCATTTCTTGATGGAGATGTTCCTCGCTCTCCTTCCTATGGTGTATATATTTCTCAGCTTATCCGTTTTGCTAGATTGTGTTCTTATGTTGATGGCTTCAACAACAGAAACTTATTTTTAACTGCTAAATTAATAAAACAAGGTTATAGATATCATAAAATTAGAAAAGAGTTTTCTAAATTCTACCATAGACACTCAGAGTTAATTGTTAAATACAACATTGGGTTAAAAACTCTTCTGCAACAAGGTATATCAGAACCTATATTTTATGGTGATTTAGTTTATAAATTCAAAACGAATTGTTGGAAAACATAATTTTAGTGATCAATTCAATAAGTCAGTAAAACGTTATATAAGGGTTGGATATAACTTGGATATCATGCAACAGTCTGCATGCCTAGTTTTAAACCCAATCACGGTTTATAGCTATGGTTTCCTCTTTAATTGCACGACGGTGGGTCAGGCCTCAGACTCTTTGCCGACTCTGACGTAAAGCTTTAATCGGTGGGTTGGTGCCTGACGCTTATCTGTAGCTGGACCCACCGTGGCTCAAGTTGAGATTTTCTTTAGCTCTGACTATCTGTGAGTCATGAGCCCTTTTCTTTGTTTCATCATGATGTGTAAATTTGATTAGAATGTTTCTCTATGATGATACATTGCATTAGTTAGATGGCCTCCATGCGAGCTGAACATGTCTTTTACTTCAACAACAGCAGAATCTAGGGCGAAGATTTGGTACCAGTTAAATGCATATAAGCCCCCTGGTGGCTTAGGCTGCTGTCCATTCTAAGGCGGTGGTTCTGTTGTTGACTTTTTGTTTATTGTTACTCCCATTGTGGGAGTCTGTAATTGTTCTATGTTTTGTTGCACGTTGCTTTGTGTCCGTTCTAGTATTGCAATCATCTTAATTGGGAAGAGAGAGCTGGTTGCTTTGCTTAATTTGTCTTCCTGGTGTCCCGTGATGGTTGAGCGGCTCTTCCTCGCGATGCCACAGGGTTGTGTGCGGTTTGTGATTGTGGTATTTCCTGGTCATACTCACTTACTATTTTTAATGTATTTTCTAAATATAGAAACATTCCATGACGTCATTTATGTACAAAATAAGGGATTTTAGCACCCACTAGGCTATTTATTTTGCATTTCATTTCTAATAAGACAAAAGTATAAACTTTGTTTTGGGATGAAAGTTTCCACAACACTTCCATCTACCATATAAACAAAAATATAATACTACTTTACAGCTAACATATTAAGCTACATTCAAAAGCCTGTAACCAACTTCCACTTGTGTCAACTTTTACACTAAAAGTTTATATGCCTACTGTTCAATTTGCTGAGGTTCCAAACAAATCTTCCATATCCAATAATTGTTGCGTATATGCTATAATGTTTATATAATATTGTAGCACGTGGTGTCCATGTCATGCAGCCGAATTTTCAGAAGCTGTGTACGGCTATGGACCCATTTACATGCAATTGTTACTAACGTTCTGTCAGAGATTAAGTCCATAAATGTCATATTTCTACCATATTTCCAGTGTGCGATATATAGGTTGGTATTTGCCTCTTAGAAGTCACTAAAATAATGTATTTTGAAATAATTTAGGTTGCATGTATAGATAAAAGCTCATTCTGTCCAAATATATACATGATGTATGCATTTACTCTCGCCGTTTTCATTAAATCTACCTCTCTACGAGCATAAAATACGTCCCTTGTATTGTCACAATGCTGAGTAAACGTTTTCCCTTCTCGCATCAAATTATTGCATTAATATATAACACAAAACATCCTAAAATATATGCTGTATCACTGTTTTGGTTCGTCACACTCAGTTTCTATAATTTTCTCTAAAATGAATCGATCATATCAGATTTGCTTCGTTCAATTCGACCACACGTTTAAAGTTATTAAAAAAAATCTGATAGATCAAATTAAGTTGCAATTTTCTCAATTAAACAAGTAAAAGCAAGGTTTCATCAGATTTCATACTAAAAGGAAAAGTAAAATTACCCACGACACACATTTTCCTTTCAAAAATCATTCGCATTTTACAATAATTGTTCCTCGACGCGAGAGAAACCCCAGAGCTAAACCCAGAGAAACCCCTTCTTCCGTGTTTGCGACCAAATATGGCTCAAACAAGCCTGCTCAGCTATAGAGAATACCTAGAACATTGAAAGTTTGCGTGTATCAATAAGAGCCATTATACTTTTCAAAAAGCGATGAAAAGATGAAATTTGCAAGTTAACTTACATGTATAATTTATCAACTTTATGTTCAATATTTACGCCCCTAATTGCATATACAAATCGTTTCGGATCCATATGTAATTGTACCTTCGGCATACGAAGCATGTATGGTAAATAGTTTTCGTCGTTTCAATCATCATATTGGCATGTGTGTGTATATTAATTGTTTTAGCTCACCTGAGCCAAAAGTTCATAGGTGAGCTTTTTGGAATTAGTGGCCTTTTGTCGCCTACCCGTCATTTTGTCCGTTCTTCAACATTTTCAAATGACTTCTCTGAAACCACCGGACAGAGTTAAGCCAAATTCAATGGGATGAGGTAACGAACGTTTGTTCGTGATGTTCTGGTCATTTGACAAAGATGCCCGCCACGCACATATATGGTAAATCATCCTTCAAAACTCTTCTATTCTGTAAGTAAAGAACGCATGTGTGGAAAGCGGAACGGTGAATTGTTCTTATTTCTTCCAATCTTTTATTTGCAGTCCCAGCCACCGTGATTGTAGGTGCCGTGCTTGGTGGCGTGTTTCTACCAGCAGCAGTCATCCTTGTTGTGTTGGTGCTTGGGAAGAGATGCCAAAGAAGAAATACAGTCAAACCCACGCCTTCCAATCTCTCAGACTTCAACGAGACAGCTATTGATTTAGATCTCGCGCACTTCTCACAGTAAAGTATGGGTAGACGTATAAACTCTTTCAGACCACTGGCATCACAGTATCGATTCACTGTGCGCCTGAAATGAGTGAAATCGACTGTATCGGTAGAATCGAGAGTTTTTGGCCTAAATTTGTGAGAGGGTGGTAAGTATTTTCGCATGTTTTCTTATAGTTAGATTTGTCCTTCCACCGTTTCTTTGATATATGCATACATGTCATGATATCGTGCAAAAGCAACGACAGTGTATCGTGGGAGCGCAAGAAACGCATTCTTTTAGAGGGATAGTTGTCAGAAAAGCGAAAATCTACAGCTTTTTATCTTCCCGTTTTGAACCTAAACAACTTAGCTAAAAATGATTTTCACCAGAAGTTCGAGAGGCTTATGATCCTACAATACCAGAGCTCTCAGACTGATCCGTTTTTTCGATTTTGAGATATTCAGCTATATATAACTGAACCCCCTAATAGCGGTGAGTTAGAAACTGTATCGGTATGATCGACTGCTATTTATTTAATGTACGAAGTAAAAACTACCGACTGCACGAAGTGAAAGCAAATGTTGATCATAGATCTTCGAATTTAGAGCAGAAAGTAGGTTATTTATTTCACCCTGTGTATACCATTGACTTCTAGTTGTGTACTTTGGCAGACAGTGAAGACCCAATTATAATGCAGCATTTCATCTGGATCTCCACTGTTTATTAATACAAATACGATGTTCAGAGAAAGAAATGCAACTAGTTTTGAATAAAAACCTCTGACCAGCAATATATATATTGTACCACCCCAGGTTTATTGTATATAACCAGCAGGCAGAATTCAGTTAGTTCATACGTCAATCTGTATCGCTTTTTTCAGTCTGCATCTGTTGCCTGTGTGTAGGTTTGTAGGCTTACGTTTTAATATTTTCATCGTGCTTTAAACAGCTGTATGGTAAGATAAAATGGCAGTGGAAAGTACGTTTCATAAGACCCACTGTGGCAAAACCATAATAAGGCTTCTGCGCCCAGCGAGCAATCAGGTTACATCGATAAGTCAGATTTTTCTTATGATATAATTTATACATCTTCCTGTGTGCGGCTCACTTTCAGTTTTGAATTTGTTGCATAGAAGTTTACATTTACAGGCAATCATGTGCGGATTCAGAGGGGGGGGGATAGGGGTTCCGGACCCCCTCCCATAGAAAATAACAAGTTATATGGGTTTCTAAAGAAATTACCACTTGGAACCCCCCCCCCTTGAAAAAGTTGGACCCCCTCCCCTGGAAAATGTTGGACCCCCTGAAACCTTGGAAAATTATACTTTTCTTTGAAAAAACCATCGGGCACCCTCTGTAAAACTGCAAAATAGGTTGAGGAATAAACAAAAAGAAATCAAAACGTCAGAGCTGTTTTCTGACAGTTAGGCCTGGACCCCCTGGCAAATATTCATGGATTCGCGCATGGGGTTACATGTAATCGACCATACTTTCGTATTGCATGGTGTTATGCTCCACTGAATAGGTAGTATAATATACAGGTAAGTTCACCTCGTGCTACATGTATCGCTTTGTTATATGACTGGGTGGATGTTTACAAAATAGGTTAGTGATTTTTTTGTTATAAACATCTTTATAATAACACACACATAAACGCACGCACACACGCACAGACGCGCACACACACCACACCCACGTGCACGTGCCACCCTCACAAAAAATCAACTGACAAACCTATCAACAAACTAGAGAACAAAACATTATCTCTATTGTTTTTGGCCAGTCCATCCGTCCGTTGTGGTCACTCTTAACCCTTAAAGCACCAAGAAAAAAATGTATCTAAAATGTCATCTGCTGAAGTCGTCTGCTCCAAATAATTGCGTAGCATTACTGACGAATTAAGTATAGAAGCAAACAGCATGGATCCAGAACAGACTGCTCCTATAGGAGCAGTCTGATCTGGGTCCACACTGTTTGCCATAGAAACTTCTTAAACATTTCAGCAGACGAGAAAAGCAGACGATTGTGATTGACGCATTAAGGGTTAACTTTTTTAAACATTTTTAATAGGATTTCTTCCAAATTTCATTTATGGATTGCTTTCATCAAACTCTCGTTCAAGTTTGAATACATTTTTCTCTCTGTCGAACGATAAGCAAGAAGGCCGTAAAAATGGCTGCCGCCTATCAGTGTCCAGGACAGGTCACTCTAACTAACTAAAGTCATTTTAATCAGTTTTCTTCAAAATTCCATATACGGATTGCTTCCATCAAACTCTCGTTCAACAGATTTGATAATTTTACAAAGGCCTTTATCAAGAAAAACATGCACTTAAATATCAACTACATAGTATCTGTTCCACCATTTTGTAATGAGTGATATCACGTCGTCATGAACGTAACGCCACGACGTCGCACCACTTTTCCCATAAAAGTGGCAAACATACCCGTTTCATGCTCACCATTACCAGGCATGAAATCTATTATTCTAATACAAACAACTATTTGCATTTCCATACCTATTTGCATAACAACACAACACTCTGAGCCCAGGAACAAATCGCCTGATCTTTTAAGCATATATAGTATTCATGCGCATTGAAACAAGGGTGAGCATGAAAAAGGCTAGTAATTATGGTATGGACTTAGTTATAAATAGTATGGACCCAGATCAAGTCTGAAATTCTGTGGGACATAATCCAGGTTCAACCTGTTTATGAATAATTACAGCAGCTGGCAAAGAAAACATTGTTCCCTATGGAATATAAACGAATATTATCTCGTTCAATATGTTCTTAAAAAGGTAATCCTTCTTCTAGTGTAGGACAATTATAATGCAAAACCTATATTAGTTCTTTGTGTAATAATCTTCACGTTTCTTCAACGCTATTATATTTAACAAATTCTCACTATACACCATGATAACCCAGTGTTTGTAGATAAGCATGGCAGTGTCAAAGTTCTACCTCACCCCCTTTGACCCCACCTAAGAGATCAAAGGTAAAATATTTAAATTTCGCAAAAACTTAGGCATTTTGTCAATATTTTTGCTGAAATTTTGCATGCAGGCAGAGCAGCAATAGATATGAAGCTTTTCAAATGGGATTTTAGTTTGAGGGCATGGGTCCGAGCCCCTTGGGTGTACAGGCCTTCGATCAAAAGTCAGCTTTGATATATTTCTTTTTTATTGTACCTCTATCTGCATTTGCTACCATGTTGCTGCATTTGCGATTCCCTTTGAATGCAGCATGGTCATGTTCTGAAATACTTATATTTTAACCTTTTGACCCCCAAGGCCGGGTGGGGGGGGGGGTGGAGGGGGCTCTGTGGGGGAAATATTTGCTACCATGTGGCTGCATTCGTGATTCCATTTAATTTGATATGCAACATGACCACGTTTTGAAAAAGTAAATTTTGACATTTGACTCCACCCCCAGGGTCTGTTTATAGTTTGAGGGGTCTGGCGGCAAAATATTTGCTACCACGTCTCTGCATTCGTGATTTTATTTGATATGCAACATGACCATGTTTTGAAAAAGTTAATTTTGACATTTTACCCAACCCCCGGTGTCTGTTTATGGTTGGAGGGCTCTGCGGGCAAAATATTTGCTACCATGGTGCTTCATTCATGATTTAATTTGATATGCAATCTGACAATGTTCTTAAAAAGTTCAATTTTGACCTTTTGATCCCATGGTCAGGGGATGGGGGTGAGCAGGGCTCTGCGGGCAAAATATTTGCTACCATGGTGCTGCATTCATGATTCCCTTAAATTTGTGATATGCAAAATGATCATGTTCTGAAAAAGTTGAATTTTGACGTTTTGACCCCACTCTCTAAGTCCACCAAGGGGGTCGGGCACAGGTCTTCGATCAAAAATCATGTTTGATATGTTTCTTATTTATTGTAACGCTGTCTGCATGTGAAATTTCTGTAAAAAATATTGACATCTGACTGAGTTATTGCGAAATTTACATATAAGACCTTTGACCCAACCTGGGGGGGGGGGACGGTACGTTTCTAATCACGGTTATGCGTATCTACAGGCACTGGGTAATCATGGCTTATAGTGACAAGTTGTAAGATATAATAGTTTTGAAGAAATGCGAAGTTTATCCTACCAAAAATGTCAATATAGCCTTTGCATAAGCCTAAACCTACGTCAAAAAAGGGCCAAAACTCAGTCAAAAGTTTGCGAATTACCACCAAATTCGAAATTGAGCATTATTTTATAATGCTTCATCAGTTAAAAATTTAAATAAAATTGTTGCGTCCCTCTAAAAGTAATTGATTGGAAACCACTATTTAGCCAAAATCTAAATAAAAAGGGCAATCTCTCAGTCAAAATTTTGTAGATAACCGCCACTTTTGAACTTAATCTGTATTCATGATGCTTTACTCCTCTGCAAAGTTTGATAAATGATTAAATTGATTAATCCCTTAAAAAGTTATGGATTGCAAACCAAAAGTGTGACAATGCAGACTACCATGACGCCGCTGCCTACGACGCCGACGGGCACATGATGCCTATGTGTCGACCATGCGTCGCCAGGGACTCAAAGAGCGGGTACGTTCATATGATGAAAAGGCAACAATGCAACGAATATAAACACGGGGTCTTCGCCACTATAAAGAATTATCTATTGTTGTTATACCACGTTAGGGTTGTAAAGCCTTTACGCATATCTCACATCATACTTAGGCCTCTGTCGCGAGAGAACGTGACTGTTGCATGTGAACAACATAGGCACAGACCAGTCTGCGCATCTGGCTAGTCTGATGGGTGCCTTTGTTATTTGCTTCCTGGAAAGTATTATAGCTAAGCAGCTAAACTTGGTCCATTCAAAGCTTCAAGCTTCTATCGAGCAGGCTGGTTTTAGCAAGATGTGGTCGGAAATCCTGAAGAAACGTGACGCAGAACATATTGAGCACGCTCATTATCCTAACTGAACTCTTACTATTCAAGCTAATAGAAGGCACTTTCGTGCTACATGTACATAGTTGTAAATATTTTGCTAGTTACTGACAGCCAACCTTTATAAATCGACTGAAGAAGAAGAACAGCCAAAAGTATTTTCATAGAGGGTGCACAGTGGCTTTGTTGTACAATGCTTGACTAGAGACGGAGTAGCTCCCGGGTCTATCATCATCGTCGTCACTGCATTATGTCTTTGAGCACATTAATACTTGCTTACTTCTGGTTCAACCCATGAAGAACCATCCCGACATAACTGAAAACATTTTGACTGGGACGTTAAGAATCAAATCAAGCAAACAAACAAGTATTTTCACCCAAAAACTCTAAGAATGTGCAAAGCGTATATTTGTTTACAAAATGAAGTTTTTGATAAGCTTTTATTATATTTTTTATCGCACAAAGGATGTGGGTTTGATGCGCAAAGTTACCATATATTTTAGTCCTATTTGCGCTTGAAATTGGCCCAGAATAGACGAAACGGTCTTCATTGTTCCATTTCACTGGGCACAGTACCTCTTATGAGTATCGGTATTACTTCGTTCAGTGCGTCGATTCTACCGATACAGTTTCTAATTCACCGCTATTAGGGGGTTCAGTCATATATAGCTGAATATCTCAAAATCGAAAAAACGGATCAGTCTGAGAGCTCTGGTATTGTAGGATCATAAGCCTCTCGAACTTCTTGTGAAAATCATTTTTAGTTAAGTGGTTTAAATTCGAAACAGGAAGATAACGAGCTGTGGATTTTCGCTTTTTTGACAACTATCTTTCTAAAAGAATGCGTTTCTTGCGCTCCCACGATACACTGTCGTTGTTTTTGCACGATATTATGACATGTATGCATATATCAAAGAAATATAATGAGATCCACGGCGGAAGGACAAATCTAACTATAAGAAAACATGCGAAAATACTTACCACCCCCTCACAAATTTAGGCCAAAAACTCTCGATTCTACCGATACAGTCGATTTCACTCATTTCAGGCGCACAGTGAATCGATACTGTGGGCATTGTTCCATAAAGCTATATAAAATAAAGTCAGGATAGTCCATTATGTCTATTGAGAGATCACACGTTATAATTTCCAAACAATATCTAATTGTACTTCTTTCTCTTGAGACCGATTTTGTCTTAGCAAACAGTGCCTACCCATCATGTGACATTTCATCTGGGTTTTTAAAGTTTGCAAAATAGCTCGTTTAATTACGTTCTTTGGCTGCGGTTACTATTGTTTAATTAGTGGACACGAGATTTCATTGACTAGAAACGGGCTTCGTACATGTACATAGAGAATACTAGGTAAGTGTCTTTTGATATCATATTTATCAGGCAAGGCTTTGAGAACGCTTATTGACATCGCGAGGCTTGCCGAGCGATTCAAAATGCGTTCTCAAAGCCAAGCCTGGTAAACTTGATATCAAAAGACGCGACCCTGGTATTCTATTTATCAGTTTACACATTGTTTCGCTCTTCAAACTAGCAATTATGACGTAATTTTTGATTTTTGTGTTGAATAAGCGTCATCAGCGACGTCATTCAAAAAGTGCAACGTCATCATGGCATGATAAAGGCACATGCCTAGAGAAAGACAACGTTTATAAGGCAGCTAGCAATAGTACATTTTATATGAGATGTAACTGATAAATGTAGCCATTCTGTAGTAGGCTGAAGTCAGTAAAGCAAACTCGGCCCACCGAACGTTAATGCATGAGAAAAAACATGTTGGATTCCTTTAGCAAAATAGCAGCAATGATATAGCTTAACCCTTGTCCTGCTGATCCCGGATATATCCATTTTTGAAAACAATTTGTGTAGAAATGTCTGAATGTATAATCCGTTTCTTATTTATTGTCGTGAGTTGGCTCCCGGTACCGTTAGTTTAACAGGTGACCGGGCCCAGGGCGGCGACAGTAAACATGATCCGCACTTTAATGTTCTCATGTTTATTTTGTTTGTAGGCTTTAAACATTGTTGTAAATGTTTTATGCTGAATAAATTTATTTGATATTTGATTTGATTTGAAAACAGTGTTAATCCAGATCAGCTGGCTTCTGACAAAGCCATTTGATCAGAATCTACACTGTTTTCCACTCTAAATTAAAATATACATGCTTACAACTGGACATAAAAATAATCAGCATGACAAGGGTTAACCGTGGCTCAACTTGAGGTTTTCTTTAGCTCTGACTATCTATGAGTCGTGAGACCTTTTCTGTTTCATCATAGTGCGTTAATTTGATTAGATTGTTTCTCTATGATGATAAATTGCAATCATTCGAGCATAATATTTTTTGTGCTTCAACAACGGCAGAATCTAGGGCGAAGATTTGGTATCAGTAAAATGCATATAAGCCCCCTGGTGGCTGTGGCTGATGTCCGTTCTAAGGCGGTGGCTCTGTTGTTGTTGATTCGATTTTGATTATTACCCCCATTGTGGGATTCAGTAATTATTCTATGTTTTGTTGTGCGTTACTTTGCGTCCATTCTAGTTTTGCAATCATTGTGATGGGGAAGAAAAAGCTGGTTGCTTTGCTTTGTTTGTCTTTCTGGTGTCTGGTGATTGTTGTGTGGTTCTTCCTCGCGATGCCACGCATTTGTATGCAGTTTGTGATTGTGGTATTGCCTGATCATACTCACTTTTTAAGGTATGCTCCTAGTGAAGTGAATGAAGGCTTAAAGAATGGCTTTACAATATATTGGATATATGTATTAGAACTGGCCCAAATGTAGAAGACTCTTTACCGCATGGCAACTTGTGTTGTATGATGATTTGGATTATCAATTCAAAAATGTATTTTAAAGGTTTAATCTGCATGTTCATAGAGTTCACCATTTATATTCGTCCTCAGTCTGCATGCCTAGTTTAACATTATCAGAGATGAGGTTTGAATTATCTTGCTCTTAAAATGTGTTGTAGAAGGTTGACCCTCAGAACTTTCATCATAGGATGGTCCATTTCAATATGCCTATTGGCAAGTTTCTTATTCTGAATGTCAATTTATCATTATAACGTTACGGTTATTCAGTGGATAACGTCATGTCATAAGTAATATTATTAAATAATCTATAAATAAACATCTTCTGATTGGCCCAGATGCATATCCACTCGAGTCAATAAAACTACATATTGCATGGTTTGCCGGACGTGACGTTGCGAAGCACACGGCACAAAGTAATATTGACTGGCTTACGGGAAGTGACGTCAGAACGTCAAGTAATTTCGCACGATCCATCCGTAACGCCAACGTTTTAATGGTCCAAAATGGCAGGAAATGCATAAGATAAATTTATTATATAATAAAACAATTGCTGACTTATGTTTCGGTAGGCATGGAGTGTTATTGAGCAGTAAACTTAACCATATTGACCTCCGCTTCGCGTCGGTCAATATGACGTTTACTGTTCAATAACACTCCGTGTCTACCTCAACATAAGTCAATAATTGTATAATATTCTCACACGCTACATAACACTTTCGGCGTGAATAAGTAACGTCATGACGACGTCCGTGGCAACAATGCAAATTTTTATTGAAATAAACAATCTTTGAAATCGACAAAATCGCAGTTGAAAGGTCATAATTTTTATGATAAACAGAAGTCGGCTCAATATCGTCCATGATGCAGCACAATAGAAAAATAGTAAGTGAATAGTAAATACCACGTTATGCAAAATACCACGAAAATAGCCACGAGTTTAGCCACAATTTAATTCCATTCTATGATGCCAAAATTCTAAACTTTTGTTTTTCACATTTTTGGGGATAACTTTTTGGTATTTGTTTTAGCTAAATGTGTTCATGGTAAAATTTGAAGAGTAGATTTTTCGCCAACATCTCCATACAGTTCCAATCGTGTGGGTAAGAGTTTTGCTTACTTTAATGAAGATTTTTCAATACTCGTAAATTGAATTAAGTTAATCTTTTGACAAGTAAAAATTCATGAGGTGTGAAAGAAAGGTTTATTCTCATAACAATAATCTCACGCAATGAATATATACTCAGAAGAAAAATTTAGTCAGTACAGACACTGTGTGCAATAATTTTGTAAGACAGTCTTAAAATTGACAAAAGTAAAATTCATGTAATGTCTTACAAATGTGAACATTTTCAACAAAACAATCCGAAAATATACCCATTTTCTCTACTTCAAAAATACACAAAGTAGTCAATATAAAAATTCAAATTTCATAACTCAAAAATCAGTCTAGCGCCCCTCAGACGATTTCTGGTAGTACAGACGGAAATTTTCGTATCTGTTGCATGACTAATAGTCGGGGAACCAAAGTCGCGTATCGTGCAAAAACACACATTTTTTGCACCCGAAAGGTATACGGCTGGAATTATGTATACTGATAGTCTAAATAGTGCTTGATATGAAACCATTGTATAGCAATTCGACCAGAATTGCATTTTGCGGGAAAATGCAATTTTGTATGCCACATATGTCATGTTAAGCAATCTTTCATAGAATAGAAATTCTGATGTTTCCCTTATCAATAAGTTAAAGAGCGTGCTTTTGGTCTTAAAAAAACCGTCTCATTTAATAGGTCCATTTAAGTACCCACAACATATGTTTTGGTTGAAAAATAACAAAACTAATTTTCCATTACGCACTCTTATCTGGAGGATTGGTATGAGAAGCCGTTTGACAGTTCGATAATACAATAATACACTATAAAATGCATTTAAAAGTATAGGCAGTTATTTGTGCACCAAAATAATCTTCTTATGGACATTTTTGTCTTTACATGTTCTATGCGGTTACATTTCTGCATCTCAGACGGGGACGGACAGGTTTTCCATGGTGATATGATATAGTTATACGATTTTTTTATATCTATTTTACCGCTGTTAAACGAAATTATTGTTTTCAGTAGATATAAATCCCCTTGGTCCCTACAATGACTCTCTGTTTCAAAACGGCTGTAAATATGGAAGATTAACATCCTTGAAACCTTGATAAATTTCATTTATGTGTTAAACTGCTCTTAAGTTTTCCTGGTATATAACTACGCACCCGCTGGCATCAAATAAATTTCTAAGTATCAAATTATTATGGTTTTATATTTTTACTTTTCAGCTACCTTTTCTAGTTTGCCATAGAAAATAAAATAAATTGTCTTAAATTATGTCCCAAACGTCTGTCTAACTACATGCAGTGTTTAAACACATTCAATTAAAAATTTATTTATTTATGTAAAAAAAAATGCAATTCAAACCACTTCAGCGGGAGGACAAAAGTGAATAAGTAAGCACACAATTTTGTACAAGTTATGCTTTCAACCGATACATAAATAATTATCAAATACATTTCGGGGCAATAAATGCAGATTTAATGAGATTTGAAGAAAAGAAATATATAAATTTAATTTCAAACTGGGGGTGCTCTAATCTACTTGCTTTAAACATCAATAAGCAGTATTCTTAGATTGTCACCACTGCTTCGGAGGTCTACGCCGATGTTGTATTATTGTATAAACTCAATATTTTTCAATCCTGAACCTTTTTTGATAAAAATATATAACATTTTGAAAAATAATATTCTGACATGTTCTTGCTGGGCTTCCGTAGAAAATTGACTGCTCTGGCGTTATGCAAGTCGATCGAGTCTGCTATACAGTGGTTTCAGATACACCATAGAATTACCTTTGCAGCCATACAAAATCCAGCTGTATACCTTTCGGGTGCAAGGGTTAGCATTTTTTCTACCTTGGTTCCCCGACTATAAGGAATTTAAGAAGTTTCCAAGCGGCCATGAGGCGTATACGTCATGTTGACGTCACTATGACCCGAACTTCAAATGGAGTCGTTATCCGTGGTCTCCCCAACGGAGGCTTGTCATTTTTTCCGCCAGGCCGTTGAAAACGTGTTTGCAGACGATAAATTGTTTGTTCACTGCATCCAAAACTGCGTGTTACGTCAGCAACACGTGTACCTGTTTCAATACGTCAAAACGCGGTATTTCTGTAAATTGTAGATGGCCTGACCGGCGAATTAAGCTTGCTAGCACTGAATTTTCTCCGGATTATTGCAATAGGAACAACTCTCTTTCAATATCTAACAGTATATGAGAAGATAACCCTGCCAGTTTACCGCAGCACGTGCACATCGTGCATTTTGAAATTTGGTTGATACAGTCTAATAGAGGCATTATCTGTCACGCAATGAACAGGTAAATGTAAAGTTACGATAATACTGTCCTTACTAGATAAGTTCAAAGTGACGTCAGAGCATGTTTTGATAATTGGACATTGTCCATTGATGTAAATAGGTAAAACGGTTTAGCTAACTTTGTACATTATATTCTTTTATCATTGATATTTGTCACAGTTGGGCTGGCGCGGTGGTAAGATCGTAGACCTCTGTCCCGAAGTTTTCCAATTAAAGGTTCGAACCCCAATCACGGCATATTTTTTTATCTTTGCTTTTTGATATTTTATGTTTGTGAATGATGAACTTTATTATTTTTATCGGATATGACAGAAAACGAAAAGCGGAAAGAAGGCGATGACCTGATGACATGTTTTGTAATACATGTCAGTCTACTCTCTTTACACATTTTTTAGAAACAGTTGTTTTACAAAAAGGCTTGTCGTTTACCACCCACTTACAAATTTGAGCTTTGCAGCAGTTGGTTTTCTATTAATCATAGAAACATTGATAATCATTTTACCTACGAAAAGGTCAGTTGTCTAAAATGGGTGTTACGAAAAAGGTGATATACTCAAAGTCTGCTTCTCAAATATGCTATAAGGAGAGTGCGCAGACTATTCCGACACAGAATCAGCAGACGAAGAATGTTTGTGCTGACCTCTTTTGTATTGTTTTGTATTGTATTGTAATGAAATGAATATGTGAAGAATGTAAAAAAAAAACTAGCAAAAAACTGACAAAAAACACACAAATAAAAAACACACAAAGAATACTATAGTAAAAACATTTAAAGACATATGCGGCTATTTCCAATGCGCACCTTTTCCGCGTCTGCAAACGGGGAAAGTTGTCTGGGTCCTGTCTTTCGACCCTTAACGGATTCGTATCAATACAGCTTCCGATATTCTTATGTCATATCGGTGTTCCGACATTTTCTTCACAAAATAACTAATTAAAGTGTGTTCGAAATATCTATTGACATCTTTTCAGAACTGATCGTCTCAGCACTAAAGACAGATAAATGTAGCTCAGTCGAAATCAAACGACGTACACAATAACCCTGGTTACGAATACGATAGTGGCCGAGTCTATACTATTTGTATGGATATTTAGAGCGGCGCACGACCTGACCTCGTGGCCTAGTGGTTAGCGCGCCTGGCTACAAAGCCAGAGAACCAGGATCGATTCCCAGATGCGCACATATTTTCAGTGTGTTTTTTCTTTCTTTTTTAACATTTTAATGCTAAATTACTTCATATACTAGTAAGATGGCATCATCAAAACGACCGAAATGGTCATCCCCGAACTTTTTATATTGAATTACGCATGAAACCTATGGGGGTGGGGTTAAATTTGGCCCTCTAGAAAGAGAATTAGTTCGGTGACCCCAGATTTTTATTCTTTTTGCTGAAAGGTATTATAATAGTCCATGAATTAAAAATAAATTTTCAAGATTTTCAATGTCAGATTTTTAATACATGATTTATTCTAAAAACAAATTCCATTTTTCGACGAATTGCCAAAATATATCATGCAGTATCTTGTCACAGCATGGGGTAACAAGTAAACATGCACATTTTCTTAAAAGTTTGAGGTCATGGGTAGTAATTTAAGTTAAAAGAAAGAAGCTGGGTGAAGATTACAACCGTTTTAGCTCGATAATTAGGACTAGTATTATTATTTTATATTTCTAGAAAATTGGTCAAATGCTGTAAACTTCAATATGAGATTCTGAAAAAATAAGCACGGTGACATATCCTTTTTATTTCATAAATGGATAGCCCATGCATAAAACAAACTGTATGCAAAGTATTTAAAATATTTCAATGTGGGAAGTATTTAGTAGCATATGTCCTTAAATTATATAAAAAAAATATGATAAAAAGTCTTGTTTAAGCAATAATGATATTTAAAAATATCTCCTTCATGAAAAAAATTAATCGTGTGGGATTCGAACCCTCCTCCGTTTTAAATCTCTCGTTCATAGATATAGATAAAAATATTTGCCTCAGCTCAACCGACTGAGCTATGACGGCTTGGTATAATATTTCCGTATTTTGAAAACCTTTGTCAGGTATAAATGTTATTTTCTACCGTTAATAACGGTATAACCTGTATAACCTTCAAGTGTTGGTACGCTCTTTTACGTCACTTTTAACTTATCTATAGGCTACAATACAACTCATGTAAAAAATTTGACAATGATAAATACCGTATTGTTGATTTTATGAGAAAACAAATACTGACTAAACTTTTTCTTCTGAGTATATCTATACCAAACGGATGAATATAACATTATACTGGCGTGTGCATGTACCGACTACTCTACATATGTTGATTTACATGCATAGAAGCTGCTATTTTGCATAACGTGATAGTTTCTCTTGTGCTGCATCACTGACGATATGGAGTCAATTTCATTGGCTTAGCAGATGGGGTGTCCATAATTCCATCACGCAGTGCTTAAGCCAGTAACTAAGGGTGGTTCAATTCAATTTTTGACTGCCTTTTTGGACTAAGTTTATTTGCGCTCTACTACAAATGCTCATGGATTGTAATTATCTATACACAGAGTAAATTGTAGTATCTGGTATGTTGGAACCGTATGGAGAAGTTGGAACTTAATCTCTTATACAACTTACTCCTCTTTGAATTTTTACTATCAAGAAATGACTAGAAAATTTGACATAATCAATTAATTGCAATTTTTTATTCCAAGTGTCTGTTTGCACCACAAGATTGAAACCGTTTGGAATTGTTGGCACATGGTCCCCTCTACAACTTTCATCACAATTTCATTTTGCTTAAATTAATTATGAAACTTTTATCCCTGACACTTATCATATAAAAACTTTTCCACAGGCTGATTTGAGATATGACTAGGAGAATGATTAGTGTATGTGAAATGTCTATAACGAAAATTATTTAATACTAGATTTTAGGATATAAAACTGTTTTCATGTTTAACTCAAATGAGTATAAAATAAATTTTAAAGTTGTTGGCATCTTAAAATTTAATACCAGAAAAAGAGCATTGCCTCCTAATCTGAGCAAGAAAATGGCCTAAGGTTTTAGTCATTTGATATTCGTCCAGACTGCAAATGAGCTGCGACATGTGATTTCCAACAATTCTGTGTGGCATTTTGACAAGTGTAGACTCAGACAAGCCTGTGCAGCCTCATTAAGTCAGTAGCTTAACAGTCATTCAAGTGACTAGCAAATGCTTTGATCAGACTAGGCGTATGCGCATGCTAATCTGAGTATTGCTGATCGCACACACCACATTGTTGGAAATGCCATGTCGTGGCTCAGATTATGTGCTCCTATAAGTTGAGTATGGTAAACGGGTACAAAGGTGTCAACTCATCTGCCAAAATCGAAAGTCATATCTAGAACCATAACAAACTTCTGTGACGCAAGCGTCACGTTATGTGACGTCAGCGACATGTTATCAAAGTAGTTCCCAATGTAAATCCGAGGTCTGATTCCACGGAATTGGCCGAAACAGTTCCGATTGAATTTTTCATATATGAGCCATGGCATGGGATAACCAACGATGTGGTATGTGCGACCAACAAAGCCTCAGACTAGCCTGCGCATATGCGCAGACTGATCAGAGCCTTTGCTAGTCGCTTGAATATTATATGACTTTTAAGCTACTGACTGAACATGACTGAACATCATTTGGAGTTTCTAAGCTTAACTAGAGGCTGCACAGGCTCGTCTGAGTCTATTCATCTCAAAGTACCACATTGTTGGAAATCACATGTAACGGCTCAATTATGATAAAGCTTATAAAAGAGTGTGCATGTAAAAATCATCGAGAGTAGTAACAGGAAACCAAACCCCCCAAATACAATATAGACGATAGATATGCTGACACAATCTTCTACTTGGTATATCCTAGCTCCATCTGAAACAGAGGAAGAAGTTTAGTACATTGAACTGTAAAATCTGGCCCCGAGGTTATAAAACTTTTTTCATGCTCAACTCAGCTGAGCACGAAATTTTAACTGCTCATAAAACTATAACACTGATAAATAAAAAAGTATTTGCTTTAAGTCTATCAGATGTTGTATTTATCCTGCTAATAAATATTAAAATGCCAACAATTGTTGGCATTTTAACATTTATGAGCAGGATAAATTTCATGCTCAGCTGAGTTGAGGGTGGAAAAAAGTTTTATAACCTCGGGGCCTGTCTTCAGCGGTCACTCAAAAATAGAAAGAACAAAGATCTTAACGACAAATGGTAGCTTAATGAATGTAAGGAAGAAGGTAAGGAAGAAGGCAAAGATCAGGAATTGATAAATCAAGCACCACACCTGACCCAGGACATATGGGAAAGTGGCAAAAAACACAAGAAAACATCACATACAAGAGAGCCAAGGGGTTAAAGGTAATTGTACTAGCTTAATGAAGCCATATTATATTGAAGGTCGAAAGTATTGCCCTGCATTAAGCAATAATCGGCCTTGAACAACTGAACACAAAATTTTGGTCTTCTTTTGAGTGGCCACTTAAGACAGGTTTTACTGTAGTTAAAACGTCATGATGCATTGTGTCAGGACAAAATTGTAAAAAAGCTGTTTGCTTTTCCATGAGTAGTAACCAGTACTGGGCCGAGAGGGTTTATAGATTGTGTGTGTATTATATATGACGGCAGCACTCGAAGGTTCAACCAAAAGTTGTTTTACGGAGAAGCCGGAATCAAACCTCTGATCCCTGGTTTAACTGGCATAGGCTTATCTCCTTCACCACGGCCGAACAAAGTGTATGGGACTCGATCAAAGAAAACACACTCTTTGGAGTTTGCAACCAGGTGAGGCCCAATCCAGGCTGCTCAGTTTGACAGACTGGTCAGAATATTGAAATATTAAAAACATCGTGTATACATCGTTGTGAAAAGCGATAAAATACTTTGCAAATACATCAACTCAATATTTTCTCTTTTTCTTCAACTTGTTTATTAAATTTAAGAATATGAACATGAACATTCACGTATAAAATTCACTATGTCATATTATTATGCAAGCTTGCTAGAGATATCTTAAGGGTGGTAAGTACATATGTAATTCATATACTTAGGCGATAACTGTATTCAAAATTTTTCATTTGGGGAGGTATATCGTCGGATATATGGTCGGAAATTCAGTTTTAAGGCGACACGCGAGTGGAGCCGTAAACGCATATCTGACGATATACCTCCCCAAATGAAAATTTTGAATAAGGTTATCGCCCTTTCTAATGCGCTTCTACAGTCTCGTCTCAAATTGGAGCGTTGCAAGCTGCATAAAACGCACAGAGGCGTACATCATCCAAAATATGTGATGTCATTTATGACGTCAAACACATTTTTGGCGTTATTCAATCAGAAGTCGCGTTACAAAAGCAAGTGCATTCGAATTTTAAATGCAAGCTGATTTCTTTAGCAGTCAATTAATTAGCGGGTGCAAACTAAAATCATAGTATGTGCAATTAGCAAAGACTTTGATCAGTCTAAGCATTTACCAAGTCTGATCAGAGTCTTCAATGGACACATGAAGATAAATAAGGCCTAAACTGCTCACTCAGTTGATACCCATGCCTGACTAAATTGTTGTTCAAGCTAATTGGAGTTTAAACTCGGCTTTGATAGCTTTTGTTATGATGTTGCTCATATATTTTGTTATGTGACTGGAGAGAATCCTGTCTCCTGATTGGTCCAGTTTGTCTTATTATAAATCCCAATGTCTACCTGAAAACTGGTCTAAACCGGCATAGAAGGTGATATAGAATGAAAACCAGGTCAAACTAGTTTCCTAAAAGTTATTATTTTTGACACCCTTGCAATATCGCCCTCTTTACAGCTCAAAATAGCATGATGAGTATGCAACTAGCATGTGCTGCTTGGAATTGACAGGATTTGCTGTTTCACCTCACAACATTTTTAATACATTTCAACAACAGTATTGTTTTGTTGTTTTGTTTGATCATTCTGCTTTGTTTGAATAAATAAAATGTAAAAGTCAAATAACAAAACAGGTGTTGACTTCAATTTCGGTAGACATAAGGATTTATCTACCCTTAAAGGTTATATTCACAATTTCACATTTTCGGGTAGATAAATCCTAATATAACAAAACAGCTGTTGACTTCAATTTCGGCAGACATAAGGATGTATCCACCCTTAAAGGTTATATTCACAATATCACTTTTTCGGGTAGATAAATTCTCATGTCTACCGAAATTGAAGTCAATAATTGTATAATATTTTGAAAGGATATAAATAGAGGATCTTACATGAGTGCTCATGTTTTATTTAATTTATTAAACGAGTTGGGAAAAAGAGATGAAATGCGAGACTTGCCGAGCATTTTATTTCTTTTTTCCAACAAGTTTAATATAATCAATAATATATGAGCACGAATGTTAGATTCTATTTATCATATGACAAATACTTTGAAACCTGATTTCTGGCGTAAAAACGTTATAATTTTGTAATTATGTACGCAACGTTGTTATGGATGTCATAACATTTCCAGAACATCGATAAACCACTAGTGGTTTACAGATTTTATTGCATGGCGTTATTTCACTCCCAGACGCGACGTCATATGATAAATGAAAATAATCTCTATTTTGGGAAGTTGAGCCAGGTCATGAGATAACCGCTTTAGTGCAAACCCATACATAAGTGCACGATAGCAACTATCAAATTGATCAATAGGTTTAAGTTTCGGATTAAGCTTTTATCAACTTCCATACATCATGTGCATGAGCAGCAAAGGCTTTGACGAGACTGTGCATTTCTCGCACACCAGATCGGGATTTACGTTGTTTTTACCCATGTGAGGTAATTTTTCTCATATACCAATGCATACAATATCGAGTGATCCCTATGTTAGCTCGCTGTCAGAAAAATCTGTCCCACATCGCTACTCATGTGATATAAGCCAAACTAATATGAGATAAGCCACACGCGGTATATTGCACCTCAAATGGAACACAGTTTTTCGTTTTTAAAATTTTACATGAAGGTTTCTTCACCCTGAAAATTTGCATGCGCATAGATATAGCAAAACCCTAACTAGATTTAAATTTTGGCGGAGAATGATATCAATCTCACGGCTCTGATATCTTGTAAAAATAAATAACTTAGTTTTTGTTGGAATGTCAATACCCGTTTAGTACCCATTCTTGTACTGTCAGTGCAATACATCTGGGATAGATGTGGATTAGATGTCGTAGTATTTGCTCAGCTATAAAATGTACATAAGAGATTACAGCAGACGATTATTTTGTAACATCAAATGGTGCGGTTTACGATGTAACCCAAGCTGCTTATATAGTTCTACGGATATTACGTTTTTAACGTGTTCCATGCCTACCAAGTACCATCATTTTGCCTGCTACCGTCTGTCTACCTAATTGTATGTTTTGTTCATGTGTCTGTATGTGCGAGCGTACAACTAGAATCGCACAGGCCTTAAAATACGAATAAGATCACAGATGTCCGGGCAATTGATATTTAACTTTTACTGCTTCTTTATATGATGGAAAAAATATGCCTGTTTTCATATGGGAGTGGTGAGATCAATACGCAGACCCATTCATGGAATATCTAGGCAAATGGGCACTTCAAACTAAGAGGGCATTTTGGGCAGTAGACATCTATGGAGGTAGCCTTTCGTTTGGGTCACCGTCTTTGTGACATGGTTAGATCCGGGGGTTAGATAACTGGAATATTGTTGACTATGCTGATAAACAGCTACGGAAGCCAATTTGCAGCTGCATTTAAAACCCACTGATGCATTGTAAATTGTCTTATATCAGTATATACATGGTTTTATATTCAACTGATAGTCATTGATCCATATCGCTCAAGGTACAAGCAGGGAATGATATTTGACATTAAACATTAAGAACGTTAAAACTCCATCCTATCCAAGCATTTATGAAAACAAATACAAACTTCAAAAAAATATTTTTGGTTAGGGTTTTTTGGTTAAAATATATTTTTCGAATTAAATTTAAAATTTCCATTTTAGATTTAATGTTATTGCCAAAAAACAGTGTTCCATTTGAAGGGATGTATTAAAGTATGCAAGATAATCTACATGCGATATTTTGGCGCACAACTGTATTCCTTAGGAAAACGAAAGTAGAATTGTTGAGAGGGTCATGAAAAAATTTCAATGTTGAAATTTCCGAAATTAAAGTCAGCCTTCAATCTGGTATAAAGTAAAACTGTGCATTTTTACTTAAATCATTAGTTCAATTCTTTGAACATGCTGAGTGCAATGCGATTGGCAAATTTGACATCTAAATGCACCAGACTCGGGAGTCTTGACGATATAAAAAAGAAACATATTTTCATCAAAAAACTTACTCAAATTACTGTTGCTGAAAAGCTACTTCTTATAAATCCATTTTGATGAAATAACCTTTGTTCATTGTTTAATGTGCTGTTTATTTGCTGCTCAAAGCTTATTTGTATACGCGCGTCATTGCCTGTAAGCATCAACCACATTGACATCACCAGCAAATATTATACAGTATGCCGCTAAATGTAGAATTGGTATATGAGAAAACTAATCGATCAATACTGTTCAGTGGTTCCAAAAAATCCCAACCCTTAGGTCCACCGTTCAGTGAGAAACTTGGCATGCCTCATTTCCCACTGGAACGGTGGACCCTCATGTTGGGATTTTCCTGTCCCCACTGGACACAAATGATAGATTCAATTTATCTCACATACCCGTACCAGCCCTTGGGAAAGATAGAAAAAAGAACAGCCGAACATCGGCCGAACGCTGGCCGCACGTCGATCTGTGACGTCTTTGTAATGTCAAAATGACGTCACCATGTCGCATCTCAGCGTACTCAGGATTTTCTGAAAGCCTTTTTCATGTTTTTCAATAGAAAATGAGGTATTTAGTGGTGAGCAAAAAAAAAGAATCCATTATTCGTGTGATGATGGGATAGAAAAATATGTCCCTTGCGATCTCCGTTTGTCATTGTCATTTGCCAATTGGTGATCCCTAGGACTGATTTTTGTATCAAAACCTTACACTAATGATGGATTCTTATAATCTCTTCTGAGCCTTCTTTGCTCTCCTGTGCGATAAATACCAAAAATAGCAAGTACTGGCTCATATAGTCCTTACAGTCAGTGTATCCCCTGTTAACTCAAATACAGATAGTTTAAATTAAACGCTTTAACGTGGTCTTTGACTTAATGAGAGTGGACTGTATCTGGATCATAGGTCTGTATCAGGTATGTAGTAGCTTACCTTGTGAGTCCACAATAGTTACACTAGCGTAGACTGCATGTGAGTTCATCTCACTATCACTTCTTCTTTTACGCCCTGGCACTGGACATGACTAGAAAGATAATGACCGATTACAAGGCAAAGCATAACATCAGCAGAATCATTGAATATTTTAACCCATGTTCCAAGGAACCCCTATTTGTTATTTGGGCCTCGACGCGAAAAAACCTGTCTTCAGAGTTTCTGCAAAAGCGAGACTCAATCCAGTCTCCTCTCGTACAGAGAAATTAAAATTTGTGGCAAGCTTAGATATGATATTTTCCAATAAGCGCATCACAAAGGTGCTGATCAGACTGCGCGGATGCGCAGGCTGGTCTGCGCCTTTTTTGTTCGCAACCTACCGAAGACAGGTTTTCTCGCGTCGAGGCCCAAAAAATACAACACCGTAGATCCAAAGCCATCTGATCATGATCCACACTGATTTTTTCGATTGAAATTACATGCTTAAACTAAAAAGCTACAGGCTAAATTTGGAAGGAATGTAGTACGTAAAAATAGTCAGACTGACAAGGGTTAAAACAGCCATCCACTTTTTTGCATGTACTACAATGACGGAAGCTGATGTTTCAAGAAGCAAACTAAATGAACCAACTCGTTGGCCTTATCATATTATCAAGAAGAAAAGTTTTCGATGAACCAGCACAAATATGCAATTGTAAAATGCAAGCTTTATGTTGTATGTTCAGGTTAAACATTGTACATGTGGCTCAACTATATAGATGCACATGTTCAAATAAAAGTTAACAAAAGACATTGGCTCAAATGTATACTGACGGGCATAAGAAACGCTGCAATAAATCCTGTCATGTATTGCATGTGGCATACAAACACGAGCTGTACAGGTTTACCATGACCAGAATCTTGAGTCAAGCCTCGAGGTTATTTCAATTTGTCGATTTTGTTTGTCAGGTAAGTCGGCTATACATGTATATATTTTAACTGCTGACACTATTTTCTTCCTTCTTAGTAGTTTATCGCAAAATTTAGATGTAGCATTTCTTTTGCCCGACAGTATATATTGTGCACACTACACAAGACGTTATCAGGAGTATTTGCATTGCTATATTCGGACGAGTTAATTAAATAAAACCTGATGGCGCAAATTTAATTACAAATGGTCTTGGACAAACCCGAAAACCTGTCTTTGGGGTTTTCGAACAACAAACACACAGACCAGCCTGCCCATCCATGCAGCCTGATCAGCGCCTTTGTTATTCGCTTATTGCAATGTATCATATCTAAAATTTCTACAAGCTATTTTCAATTTTCTAGCTAGTCTGTATAGCTGGAGTAACTCTTTTTAGACTCATTTTCTTCGGAAACCCCAAAGTCCCGTTTACTCACGTCAATGCCCAAATGCTTTCAATATATCAAAACTACAGACCACCTGTGTTTAGAACTTCAGGAATTGCAGATCTGACGAGCATATAAGAGTGTGTAAATGAAATTGTTACCAAATCATATGCTGTTGTTTCTCAGAGGAATCCTCTTTATGAAGCGGCAATTTTGAGCACTCAAATCATATGTTTAAACTGATGGATAAGGCAAAAATCATTTTAAGCTGAAAAAGGCTTATCTAAACCCTTGACAGATAGATAGTTTGTAGTTGCTAAACCTTTCATTCATGAATATTCATGCTAAGCTCCACCCACTATGAATAATCATATAAATAAATTTTCACGTTTGTACATAGAACAAAAGAAATTACTTGTAAGGTCCACTATACTAGTGTTAGATCATATCTAATCATATTTCCATAAGCAAACACAGTAGACGGTGATCAAGAGCTGCCTGTTCTGGGTCTGCTCTGTTTGCAAAAGTGTTTAAGGCGTTTCTATGAGGTATAGTGTTAAGTAGCCTCCAAGACCATATGCATATAACGACATAATACCCTCGTATGTTTTACACTAATAAACAATTAGCCACATCGAGAGAACGCCCTGTTATTCTCAAACACTTTGGGATGTCAGAGTATAGATAGCAATCCTTGTGATGGATAACTATGATACTTGCGACCCGCTAACGCCAATAAAAGATTGCTAGTATTTTAAAATCGGTCAAGTCTATGTTTATATCAGTGTACTCTCCCTGGGTAGGTAGGTAAGTGACTTTAATATCAAGCAAAATTATTGTCCGTAGCTGCTGTTGTATGCATTAGATCGTTTGACGAATGGAAATCAACGGCATGACCAATTTGAAGATTTGGAGCTAGTTACTGTCCTTCCAGCCAAGAGTGACAGTGGCGTCATGTTTTGTTTACAAAGTTATCAGGGACTTAGAATCGATCGATCACTTGTGTATTAATCCTATCCACAGGAGGTCCACAGGATAGGATTAATACACAAGTGATCTATCGATTCGCGTATGCTCAAGTGAAGTGTAAACGTTAGTGTTTTACTTAGCAATTGCAAACAAAGTATTACACCACTGTCACTCTTGGTTGGCACGGCAGTAACTATGTCGCATGGCCCTAAGGCAGTCAGAAAACATATAGTATCCCTTATACAAGTATAGTTTAACTACTTTTTCTGTCCTTCGACTTTTCTATGCAGTATTATTAAATTTTCTTCAAAGGTGCATCTTATTGCAAGTTAAGTTGTGCATTACATTGCAAGTTGATGTATCATTAGATATCATCTTATGTTCTTTAATGCATGTAGCCCGATAAAATATAATGGTTAACTCATTAAAGTATGGGTAATAAATGGTGATCAAACGTATTTCGTAATGCCTGACTTGATAAAATCGTAAATTTATAATGATATCCATGGAAACTGCATTCTTCATCGAATATAAATACATGTTAATTCTTGCCTTGCTAGCAGCGACTTTAGGCCGCTGATGGTAGCTTTTGCAAACAATTTTGACCCATACGGTTTGACACGCTGATAGTGTTCCTGAATTTTTTTTTATTAAGTTAATTTAAAAAAGGCACCAGACGACAACAAAAGCATGAACAATTAGGGTAAAGTCGGGTAACTTCGGACATCAGGTAAATTTGGACATACATTTAAAAACAGTGGAAATCCATATGAGACGGCTCCTTATCTCGTCAGGATTTTCACTGTTTGCCTAGTTAATTTATTTTTATTTCAATAATCAAAATATAAAACAAACAAGGTTGCTGTCCGAATTTACCCGACCGTCCGAATTTACCCGTTTTACCCTACCCAGCCTTCAAAGAGTTAACTAAGTAAAACCTGTCTTAAGCAGCCGCTCAAAAAGAAGACCAAGTTGGTTTTTAATACCGATTATCGCTTAATGCAAGTCAAAAGTATTGCAGCATGCTTCTGTAATACGCTCGATCTTCATTAATCTACCATTTGTCATCAAGATCTTTGTTTCTTCTATTGTTAAGTGGCTGCTTAAAACAGGTCTTACTGTACTTACGTTCGTACATAGATTTGGTTCTGTCCCATCAGAAATACAAAAGCCAATGAGGCATCGTATAAAAAGTGTTTCCTTATTTATTACTCTAGCAGCTTTCATTATTCCAGAGTCTGCCATGAACAAACCCTCCGCAGAAAGTGATGTCTGTTGAAAAGCCTTGGACATATACCATGTTGCATCTGGATCCTTCTCTACCACACATCTACAACAGAACATCAGGCAGTTTGTGACCCTGAGTAAGACACTATTATACAGGCCCCCAGATTAGAGTGCGTAACTGAAAGTTATTTTTCTTTTTTCTCTACCAAAACATATGTTGTGGGTACTCAAAAGAATCGTCTCGATGAGACGGTTCTTTTGAGCACCCAAAACACATGTTTAAACTGATGGATAAGAAAATAATCGCAATTTAACGCACATTTTTCTTTTGCTTAACTGGACCTATATCTATACCCTTATTGCTAAGTCCTGGTTCAGACTCGTAGAATGATATGATATGATTGCCTGGTTGACTGGGATGTAAAGCATATACACGAACAACAAAGAAGACAAGTGAGCCGATTCTGGAAATCAAATGAACGACATATGAAGCAATGGGCGAAACTAGCTCAAACTCCCTTCTCACAAAGCTTGACATCCAGGATATATGTGATGCTTCACATGGGCATCTTCGAGGAAGACAAGTCAGACAGGCCCACACTCCAGAGAGGATTAAGTCTGGTGTGTATGACAAAAAGTATTGTTTGCTCGCCTTTACGTGGAGATAATCCAAGAGCTTTAGCGAGTGGATTATCTTACGTACAGGTGGACAACCATGGCATAACTATTTCATACCACCTACATTAGTGGAGACATTGCACATTACCCGTACACCATATTATAGAAGACTTCAAGCTTAGCGGTCTCCAGTAGTTGTATAAAATAGGCGTGCTTTGCGCGAACAATTTGTCCAAAGAACGCACGTAACTATAAATAGAGAGACACGCGATAGCGTGTCGATCTCCTAAAAACTGAACTTGTCGTGTAATTTTATGTTAATACCCTCGTTATCTAATACCAAAAGATATTAATTAGTTTTGGAAGATAAAAAGAAAACGTTCAGTGGTTTCTTTTTTTAGTATCAACTTTCCATCAATTGTCCAGCACACCCGCGTGACAAACCGGAAGCAGGCGTCCAGATTCAGCTGTCAAAAGCATTGCCACTGCAAGAAGGAGCCAATAATAGTTGTTTAAATGCTTCTAAGGCTACGTTGAGTGAAAATATAGAAAGCCTTATACAGTGGTTGTTCCAGTTGGGGTTAGTATTGTTATTGAGTTGTGTCCTTAGTAAGTATTGTGAAAAGGGTCGATTTGGCCTTAGAAAGGATTCATCGTTCAGTGCAGATCAGTGCTGCTGGTGCTCCTCGAAAAAAGCATTTAGTAAGAAAGTGTGGATAAGACAAGGCTCGTGGTTTACAAACGGCAATCTCTCCCTTGAGACTATTGTCCTTCTCGCATACTTCTGGTCTACAGAGTGGAGCAAGAATTTGTGAAACATGAATGGGCATCTCGCATACGACAATTGTTGACTGGTATCACTTCTCTAGAGAGGTCTGCATTTCCATACTGGGAAATTTTAGTGAACAAATAGGGGGCCTGGCAAAATAGTTGAGATTTTGCAAAATGAAATTTCACAGGGGTTGAAGAGTAGATGATGTGTTGCAGTTTTCGGATTAGAGAGGTACTCCAAAATGTGTTTCTTCAAGCGTGTAGGTGATAGAACTGCGAACACCCTCATATCTGTTATTAAAGAAAACATTCTGCCAGGCTCAATATTTATTCAGACTGCTGGAAAGCTTACAGTTCGCTAAAAAGTGAAGGGTTTTCTCATCTCACGGTAAATAATTCAGTTAACTTTGTAGACCCAGAGACAAGTACCCATACCAATACAATTGAAAGCACCTGGCGGGCATTAAAAAGTAACTTCCAAAGCATGGCACAACCAAAAGTCTATATGACACATACTTAGCTCAGCATTGCATGAGAAAACAGTTTCCTACAGACAAAGAAAATCCTTACATTGAGTTCTTACAGCTAATAAAAAGTATACCATCCAAGCTGCGAACCTTCAGTTGAAGAAATAGATAGTTATAGAAAAGGAAAATAAGATAAAAATCCCACAACTGTACAGACACTAGTAGCTTGGAAACCCCTCTGTAGCATTCCTATGAACACATCAACCTCAAGCGCCAATGACTTTGAAATTTAGAGGTAAGTTTATTCATTGGGTTCGTTTTCGTTATGCATTCCTTTTAGGTACCCCCCACACGCCGATTGAAATACAAAAATGCTTTTTACTACTTATTGGGTTTATTTTTGCTTTTTTTTTTGGTCATTTTATTGGAGATCGATACGATGCCTCTCTTTACAGTTTGCGTGCGTTAGCCATTGAATTACAGAAAGCAGAAAAGAAATTTGTGTCCATTATCAAATTGTTGACAGTTCGTGTAGCAACGGTGGACATGCACAAAGGAATACTTCCGGGGACTACTAAACTGGAAACTACCCCATGGTTTGTGCTACAGTTGGGAAAGGTGGTATGAATATGGTTAAACTTGATGGCGATTGATGATTATGGTGATGATAACAGGGTTGGATATAAAATTGGAAATTTGACTTTATGTTTGACTGGAATAAGTTTATGCTATAGTCCTGACAAATTCAACTGACGTTGGTGACGTCTATCAGCACAATGTCACAACTCGTTGCATGTCTAAATATAGCTTTGGTAAACTTCATTATCAATTATATGAGAAAGCATGAGGTACAAGGATGGTACAGATGGCAACTATTAGTCCTTATTATAATTTTATTCAGTATGGTCAGCGGTTCAAAACCCCATGTAGTACTTATATTTTTTCATTTTTTTTAATTATTATTTTATTTTTCAATCTTTTTATATTTTTTTTATATTTATGCATCGCTTTTTCATTTGTTATTTGTTTCTTGTTAATATATTTGTTTTTATTTATGATATAAGTATTCAAAATAATTCAATCAATCATCGCTGCTTTCAGATGATATGTCTCTGAGTTTGAAAACCAGAGCATACACATGTTCATCAACAACGTGGTTATTTGTTTTGCACGTCTGTGTGTGGCGTTCTGTTCCTTTTCAAATGCCTCATAAATGTTAAAAACTACTTATTCAACTTTGAAAGATAAAAAAAAGATTCTGTTTGGACATCTTGTCATTTGGACTATGTGTGAAAAGCGTACAATGTGGCATGAGATTGCACATGGTAAAGGCAGTGAGAAGATAGTGTTATCCATGTTATCCGTGCATTTTATTGTGTAAGATTAAACTCATAACTTCAAAAAATCTTTACCTTTGATCAGAATTCGAACCAGTGCCAATTCCTTTGCTCTACCTACATGCCTATTGTAGATTATATACCTCAGATGTCAATTAGGTATTTATAGTGATCACAATTGTAACACAATTTATGTAATTTATCAAACCTACCCGAAAGTATAATGTTCACTGGCGATTCTTAATTTATACTGAGTCATCCAACTTTACTTTATTCGTGCATAAAGGTCAATGCCAGGTGAATTTGTGTGAACAATACTGAATACAACTGTTCAGTTGATTTGTTTGAAACAAATAAAGTTTAGTAAATAATAAATACTAGGCTTAATTCAGCCAATGTGGCAGATAAATAGACAAAGTATAAATAAAATGAGTTTTCATACCCATCCTCAATAAGTGGGACCACCAAAGAATCAAAATGTATTGTCCCAGCAGCTGAACAATGCTGTATATACACACCATATGGTTCAACTGAAATATATGTAAAACTTTCTTTTAACCCTTCGTATACTGTTAGGTTCTTTCATATGTCTCCCAGACCAAATAACCTAAGAATGGAGTTATGTATGCCATGGGCGAATCCAAAGGTAGGACAGGGGGTCTGGACCCACCTGAAAATTCACAAAAACATAGGGTTTCTTTGCAATACTGGTCCCCGTCCCCTGAAAAAATCACAAAGCAACCAAGCCAGCATTCAATGTCGGACCATCATCGTCCCGCCAGCGAAATAATGGCGTTTCGCTGGCAGGCCAATGATGACCCATTCATAGCGGTATTTGGATCCGCTAATCCCTCATCCACTAAAATAGTTATCGAATTTGACCCCCTCTGACAAAACTTTCTAGTTCCCTGCATGTGTGCTTACCTTGAAAGTACCAAAGCTGACTTTTTGCATCAAAGATATTTGAACACCGCGTAATGCGTAAACAATGTATAGCAATTCATTGCGGATTGCAAATTATTTTACATGGGAGGCCGTTTACACTTCAAATCGTTATTAGGACTTAATCAATTTGGTTAAAGCTGCATACTCTGTAACTATGAACATTTTTCGAAAAAAAATATTTTCTTTTTAAATCATTTGTAAAAGTAGAATAAAGTTATGTTGTCACAATAAATCTAATTTCTACAGCTGAAAACTGCATGGAAAAGTGAATTATCTTATAAAAACAGGTGTATTTTCTCTTGTTTGTAATTATTTGCGTCCCTCCAATAATTCCAGACAGTTAATTTTTAACATAAATGCTGTTGTTTTGGCACTAATAATTTGTTAATTATTACGAAAAAGGTAAAATGTTTACCTGAATTTTAGTGTTTTACTTTGTTCTTGAAAAATAGAAACATTATTTTTAAAATGAAAATATCAAAAGTTACAGATTATGCAGCATTAACACAGTATCATAGAACATGTGAATGTAAACGGTATATATACCGCCACATATATAGTTAGTATGATATGAGGAGGGGAGAACGTGATTTAAAACAGAGACTTTCTATGTTGTCCAAAATTTGAGTCTGTTTATTTTGATTTGCTTAGTGATCTTCATGACCAAGAGGAACATGACAGTTGTTTTGCTATAAGCCAAACGGGGTTTATGCTTGCAAGACTAAAATACATTCATTATGTTATCCAGGTTGCAAAAACGGACATAGGCACCTCCATCAACAAAATATACACTAACTTACACGTCCGTGTTTTCGATCTTATCAAAATTTTCCTATTATAATGCGTTGTCCACGGAAATACGTCTTGGTGCCCGGTAATTGTGAACAATAAGTGACCAGTTAGTGCTCTGACGAAACTGTTATTTCACACATTTCAGTATGACATGAAAGGGTACAACCAAACAATGCAGACCAACCCACGGCAGCGAAGGAAAAGAAACTAAATTCTACATGACAGCAAGAAAGAATTAAAGTAAAGCAACCAGCTCTCTCATGCTCCATGAGATTCAGAAACGTGATGAAAACACAAGCTGACGTTGTTAACATTGTCATTACTATAATTGCCATAGTGAAAAACGGTACAAAGTCAAGTAAATGATAAAAAATATTAAATTAAAGACATACTGTTATTGGCTGTATTGTTGTAGATTACTCTCAATCTTATAAGCTGTCCCATCTGTACTATTGACATGATATAGTCTGAATAGGGCGATACCACAATGAGAATCACACTTCTTCTCGGTGCAGGAACATACTTTACTTCAGTGTCACTGAAATAATAATATATGACAGTGTCTGAGATATCGCGTATGTGCAAACCCATTCTTTAAACAACCATGGACAGCTATCTAGTAGGGCTTGATCTAAACTAAACATTGACCTGATCCTTCGTCCACTTCCACCATTAACACACAATAAGAAAGTCAAGTCATCCCTCTCTCTCTCTCTCTCTCAAGATGATTGCTAAACTTGCGATTGCTAAGCGCAAAACGCTGCATTAAAAAACTGGACCAAACAGAAAATCCATACATGCATTTGGAGATGTATATAAATGATTTAGCAGCTACAAGATCAACGTATTAGACCAGATGGTGGACATTGTCATTGATTGGCATTAAATATATTGAACAAACATTTTGATTCTTACTTGAAAGTTTGTGAAAGTTCTTGTATCCTCGGCAATAACATGTCTGTTGAACAATTAAATTGGTAGACTCTATCTTCTACTACCTCAAACCTTGCATCATCATGGTATACACGTATCGTTACCTCCAATAGTTTAACAGTTGTACCAGTCTGACATGTAAAATCGATGAAAAACAAACACTTATTTATAATACGAATATATAGCATAATCACTGTAGATTGAGACTTATCACAACGATATTTATCTTTGTGAAGTGATTTGTTCTTCTCAATAAGCTAAATCGCAGTTGAAATGATTCAAAGCTCTGTCCGCGTTGATCGCCACAATGAGAACTGATAACAATAGAATTTAAAGTAAATATTGAATCAGTAAATATTCTTAAGTCCCTCCCCTTCAAATGTAGATGTTGTCCATTATATTGTGAGGATTCTGTTGTCCAGGCAGAGGCCATAATTAAGCATTATATTTGTTATTTTACAACTTTAACATGTATTGTGAGCACCAAAACACGTGTTTAGAATAATGAATAAGAAAATATACACAATTTTTGGGCTCAAAATATTTCCTCCATCTGGACCTATGAACCAGTGTTGCTGTTCCGTGTAATGTGTTGCTGCCATTGTGCGTTGTTGCTTTGTGCTCCATCCTAGCTTTGTGTCATACTCCTTTTTGTGAGTCCTTTCAAGTTTGTCAATTATCCCAGTATTGAAGAGAGCGCAGATTGCTTTAGTTATTTTGACTTGTAAATTCATCAATGTTCTTGATGCCATAGTTTGATCATTGATTTGTGAATATGGTATTTTAACAATACATGTTGCCTCCTTTTAGCATGTTATGGATATGTTAATCGGTCAATAAACTGTTAAACTTGATCTACTCTTTTTTTTAAGTTTTCTGTTACTAAAGGAACTAAGGGAAGCAACGCAATTTGAAAACTCCATATCTAGTGTGCAACCATTATTTCCAGTAAACTGCATTTCAAAAAGTGCTGCTCTAAATTTTTGACAATTAGTTTGATTTTAAATATGTGATCACAAAAAAAAGGATGTCAACATTTTCAGAGCAGAACACCCATCTTCAGTTGAAGTATGGCTGGTACTTCAATAGTTACATATTTAAATCTCACCTTGCTAGCGGGGACATTTGGCGTCCGCTGATAACCTTTGCAAACAATTAAGCCCCAAATAAGGACCGACAAAATATTTGTTCTGATCTAGATCACAAACGTTTTACACTCAGATAGTGTTCCTGAAAGGTTTTTGGTGAAAAGGTTGATTTTTGAAAAAGTCAGCAGAAGACAATAAAACATGAAAAACTACCTTGGATGCAAAGAGTTAACAGGTGGCATAAATACCTACTACACGAACGCCACATTCTGGAACAGCAGTCGTTAATGAGACCATAAAGTTTAGAGAAGTTGGCTCTCCTGTGTATTGTGTTTTACACCTGACATCCGAGAGAGATGGATCTTCTCCATTCTCATACTTCTCAGTGTCCCAAGCCATAATTCCCTTCACTCCAGGTAGACTAAGTAGAAACGTTATGTGAACGAATGTGTGATTGGTGTCACCCCATTCACAGACTGAAGATGCTGCAAAATATAAATGAGCCGTGACATGTGATTTCCAACAATGTGGCATTTTGACAAGTGTAGACTCAGACGAGCCTTTGCAGCCTCCTATAAGGCTTAGATACTCAAAATGATGTTCAGTCAGTAGCTAACATTCATAGAATATTCAAGCGACAAGCAAAGGCTCTGATCAGACTGCGCGTATGTGCATGCTGATCTGAGGCTTTGCTGGTTGCACATATCACATTGTTGGAAATCTCATGTCGCGGCTCAAATTATAATAGCGTATGAACTTTACAAGGTTAGCTTTTAAAAAGCTTAGAACCATCGCAGAGCGTATAATGGTTACTAGTGTGTTTTAATTTTTCATTTGCTGAGACCACTCTTTCTTTTATTCATGCATTTCAAACTATGAGTATTATTGTTGTTTTAGTTAACTATTTGTATGTATTAAGTTATGAATAGGTGATCCATTTGGAGCAGAAAAGGGGGAATTATGCACATTCCAATAAAACTCTAATCGTGTAAACACTGAATAGCGGTAGAGTTCATCCCCGCCTCCCCAAGCAGGCATTTTAGCAGTACATGTAGGTACCCCTATTTCTCAATCTGAATCTAATTAACATGTAATGCACATAAAACCTCGAGGCATATTGAAACTGATCCATCTAAATCTGATTTTTACGTCACACTTAGCGGAGAATATCCAAAGGCCCCATGGCTCCGCTGTTAAATGTTGTAAAAACAAAAACAAACTTAGAACTATCGCATAGTGCATTATTGTTACAAGACAACACTTTAAAGCTCAGTAGTTTTTTTAGTACTTGTATGTGTATACTAAGTTCTGATTCGACGATAAAGCAAATGTAACAAGAAATGTGAATCTATTAGGCTGAATATATTGACTATTCGTGACACACCGAAAAGTGCAAGCGGTCACAAACACACCTTCTCACACACCCTTGTCTACTGGTATCTTAAAGAAAATGATCAGGTTCCTGCCGATTTCACCAGTAATTAATTGAAGACATTTTGACCAGTTCGGGGAAATTTTGATTTGGGGGGTACTTTGACTTGGGGACGTTTTGAAGTACACAGAGATTGAAGGTAGAAATGGAAGAAAACCGCTTTGGGGAGTTTTATTTCGTCACCCCATTAATTTCTGAATTTGCTCTATTTGGAAATTGGGGTTCCTGCTCAGAGGAGTAGATCTCTTTACGTCTTTCATTTTCAGAAGCATGCCGGTATCCGGGAAGAGTACTAACGTACATCGCCATCGCCGATGCGATTGTGAAATACAAAAAATTATAACCGCGTGAAATGTGAAACATGTGTAATTTTGCATTTCAGACGAGCTTTTATCACGGAAACAAAATGAACCCTGATCAGATTTGTCTCTGGAGCAATATGGTAGGCTAAGGAACATCTCTTTTACTATCAAACTATATGTTCTATGTATATTGCCTAGCTACCAAAATCGATGGAAATTCTGCTATAGCAACAATTAATTTCTGATTGGATATTAAAATTGATTATAAATACAATTAAATAGTCATAGGATATGATACTTATATGCTATTTTTTATTCAGGAATAAACCGTAATTAGTGGGTGAGATATCATCGTGGGTAAAATTTTACGGAAATTGATTTAATTTCCCTTTTATTTGTAGAATAAAATTCCAATGCCCCAATTAAAGTTGATGCATTTAATAAAATTGTATCCAAACACATTTTTGCAACACATGCACAAGTTGATGGCACTTGATTTTGTATCTTGTTCCCATGGCAACGCTTCATTCTAGCGTTAACGCATGTCATTAGATCACGTTCTTTAGTTGCTTAGCAAAAGCAATCCATACTTTGTACGACCATGGCCTACTTCGAATCGAACTATAGATCCTCCTGAAGTTCTGACGTAATAAATGCGTGCGCACGTTTACACCCGAACGGCTAGAGTTACAATATTAGTAGGTTGTCAAGTAAACAAAGTGAACCTTCCTGTATGCCTCCTTTCAATTCTTCCTCGTACACAAAAAGGATGTGTATATACTACACAGCCTACTCTAATTAACAATTACGAATAAGTGGAACCGAGCATAGAGCACAGAAAAGATTTGTTTTGTAAAAAAAAAAAAAAAACGTTTGGAGGCTTTTAACAGATCTGGAAACCGTCTTGTAAGACAAGCTACTAGAGTCACTGTGTTCTGACTAGTAGGTTCGTGACGTCACTATAGTAGCTACTATCGGTGTTCGAACCGAACTTTAGTTACTATAGTAGGAACTATAGTTCGATTCGAAGTGGGCCCATGTCTACTGCATATTCTGAGGCAGGACAATTAATTGCATAACTGTGTCAAATTTGACTAGCGTGCGTTAGCCTAGGTAAGAGAAATGTATCAACTCTCAGTTATTTTGCTTACCCTCGAATACATGAGAAGTACCAAAATCTCAAGACTGGCTTATATGGGCCTCAACGCGAGAAACCCTGTCTTCGGTGGTTTGCGAACAACAAAGGCGCGGACCAGTCTGCGCATCCGCGCAGTCTGACCAGCGCCTTTGTTATTCACTTATTGGAAAGTACAATATCTAAACTTGCTTCAAGCGAAATTTCAATTTCTAGCTAGTCTCTGTAGCTGACAAGGCTGGTTTGAGTCCCACTTTGTCGGAAACCCCGAAAACAGGTTCTGTCACGTCGAGGCCCATTAATATTGACCTGTACGCTGGCATAATGGCTCGAAGCCGCTCCAGCTGTAGTTAGATAAGCAGGTTCTGGTGGTCTGGCCATGGAGATCGTATCCTCCGCTACAAGAATATGTTGCATTGTCACCAACTTCTGTTCCCGATGAAGTATCAACTTTTCCGTTTTCTGGATCAAGAAGATCAACACAACCTACTGCAATATAGAGATATCAACTGTCTGCTGATAATCTTTCCAAACAGTTTCGGCCCAGATCAGAACCGAGAAAAAGTTTTGTCTGACCTGGATCCAAACTGCTTGATACGTCATGGTATTCCTGAAAGAAATTTTCGAAGAAAATGATTTTGAACAGAGCAGAAGTTTATTAGACTTAAGCATATACAGCTCATCGTCACAAATCAAAACTCATAAATGTGAGAGTATGATTCTTCTGGAAATGTATTGAAGAAATATCCAGATCATGGTTCACATTACTGAGTGATTGCTATTTCTATTACCCATGTATGCGAGCGGCAAATACTCCAGCATGGCTGTCCCTTTACCTTTCTATCTTAATTATTGACCTAAAGTCTGTTGTTCTTCAATTTTCATAATTTCACCTCGCAGAGAGGCATCCTAACCTATCCAAATAGTACCACAGAGAAATAATTAAGTCAAACTAATGAACTGCTATGGGATAAAACTAATTAAAAGGTCCATGTCCACATGTCAGCAAAAATTCGAGGGAACGCTAGCTCAACCAAAACCAATCAGCCAGCGAGCATTTTTAAGATGATGGTCATCATTTAGTATGGGACCTGATGCAAATATTATTTTGAAATATTCATTACATTTTAATTTATATTCAACTGTTAAAATGTAAATTATTTCATTAGATTTGCATATTATATAAGAGCTAACGTGTTAATACTTACCACAGGCATCGTCCTGGAATGTTTCTGTGCAGTTGTATGTGCCTGTTTGAAGAGAGAAGTGTGCGAGTCACTTGGCAATGAGATGAGATCCAAAACCTCAAGCGCTGACACAAATGGGCCAGCTCATAAGATTTGGTACTTATCGCATAAACCTCCGATACGTTTCCATCAGGGTGCGGTCTGAATCTTCATCTATTTCCATATTCTTTGTATGTGAAAAGCAAAGGCTCTGACAAGTCTACGTAGAAGTGCAGGCTAGTCTGAACTTTCGATTGCTAAAATCTTATAATAGTATGAGCTGTTTTGATTAAGCAGGAAAGGAAAGCCCTCCTAAATATGCTTTTGATATTGTCAATTTCCCATTGTTCCTCGCTCTACACCCTATGGAGTCTGTACATTGTATCTCTCAACTCATTCGTTTTGCTAGAGCATCTAGCCAAGTTGCTGACTTCATCACTCGCAATAAACTGTTAACTCAGAAACTTCTTTAACAAGACTATCGGTATCATAAATTTTGCAAGACCTTTTTCTAAATTCTATAGACGATACTGTGATTTGATATTAAAATTCAAAATTGGACTTAAATCTCTCTTACGCCAATGACTTTCGGAACCTAAATTCTATGGGGACTTGGTGTATAGATTGGAAAAGATTGTTGGCTCTAATAAATTTTCAGTGCAGTTCATTTAAATAATCCCCCCTTATAAAAATGACTATAACATTAATGTATTGCATCAGACTGTATGCTTTGTGGTCAACCCAATTACGGTTGGAAACTTTGCTTTCCTCTTTAATTTGCACGCCGGTGGGTCGGATTTTAGACTCTATGACGGTTCCGACTTAAAGACTTATCTATTGATGAGATGGTAGGGGCCTGATGCTTTGGCTGTTGTCAGGCCCACCGGAGTTTACCTGTTGGATTTCTTTTGCTCCGGTATTTAGTTTTGTTTACTTTTGAGTCATTATCTTTGATCTCCTTTTTACATCTTGATTTATATGTTCTAGGAGATGATGCGTTGATAAGTTAGGGGTTTTTCATGCAAACCAAACATCTATTTGTCTTGATCCACATCTAACTAAAGGTGAGGTTTGCGCGTCGTGAAACTGGTTTTAGTCTTCCAGTAAAATATTTTTACTGACCATTCCAAGGCGGTGCTTCTTTTGTGGATCATTTATGTTATTTCTGTCTTGTTTTTGTTATGCTTTCGTTGTATCAATTCGTGATCTTTGCCATCTTTTTACTTTGAATTTTTGTGTCTTGTTTCAGACGTTCAATGACAACCAGGCCAGAATATTTAAACATCTGTTTTCAAAGGACTTATTCCTGTAGGATAAGCAGTCGTCTATGTGCTCACTGCAGTGCATTCTAGTCTTCAAATTCATAATTTGGACTGACAAAGGGAATGCCAGTTTATGTCGTGTATATTTCACAGCTGATTTGTTTTGCAAGTGTATGTTCTTATGTAAGTGGCTTCAACAATAGCATAAACTTAGTAAAGTATTTTCTAAAGTCTACTGCGGACACTCAGAATTGATCGCTAAATACAAACTTCAAACTTTTTCTGCAACAGGGCATACCTAACTCTGTGTTTATGGTGATTCAATATATAAATTTAAAAGTGTAGTTAAGAAATCCTTCTTTTCTTTTTAGTTTTTGAATCATCTTGCGGATGACGAGATTAACTACCTGATCCGGCGCTTCTCATTTGCGCACTTCAGTATATCTTTTGCGCACTTTGATTCCTTCATTTGCGCAAGATTTTGCCTAACATTTCCTCACTTTTTTCACACCTGATTAAAAAAATTAGTGGCAATTAAGGTCTTTGGAACTGGTTACAACTAGCTATAACTCGTTAAAGGTGAATTAAGTAGTATTTAGTCTTGACGATATAAGTCAATTGACCCCTGCTCAACGTGGGGAGGTGGAAGAACCAGCAGGATATTTAATTGTCAGATTTCAAAGTTTTTACACTTACACAAATCCAAGTTAAGTCAGTTAAAAGCACTATACGTAAGTTTTACACATACGCAAATAAAAGTTGAGTCAGGTTTAAAACACTATATATCAGTTTTAGCACTTAATCTGTAATCGATCATTTCACTTCTTTGATTTCTGTGCATTCAGAATCTGTTTTAAAAGTTACTTTGTAAGACCCTCATTGATTATCTCCTTAGTTTAGTTTATACATATTTTATTGCCACAAATTACAGCAATGGGGTTGGGTCACAAGTTCTCGCAACATTTATAATCTCCTTTGTGAAATGCCACCTTTTAAAGTTTTTTTTTGTAAACGAAATGTGTAGTCATTAAATCTATTCATTTAGTTTCTTCAATTCGTTTCTGACAATTTAAAATCATTTTTGTAAGTAAAATAAGGAAGAAAATATATCATTAAGTCCGCATCTTACCCGTACGGTACCTGTACAAGTAAGTCATCGTTTCATGGCCAGTAATGTGCGGAAAAGATATCATCAATTATTGCAAAAAGTTAGCAAAGGCAATGCGTCCATCTGGGATTGGTGTTTCCATGATTTGTCTATGTCCTATAGAAGGGTGCTTTACTATTATGGGCATGCTAACCTTGGTCTGGGTTCACACTGTCTATCCTAAATCCAAACACACCTTTCTCAGAAGAGCAGCTTTGTCTCCATGTTGGTAAGTAATTTGAGGCTTGTGTTTGTCCTATACAGAGCTTTTGATAGTTCACCCTATCTCCTGCATCTATGCCGATCTGTTATAAAATAATATATCAAAATTTAATACAGGTACAAGCGAGCCGGTGGGCCTGCAAAAGTTAAAGTTGGCAAACACGTACACCCATCGAAGACTCAGATCAGCCTGCAGTCTGGTCAGAGTCTTCGATGGGCACTCTGTTGGTAGTCAAAGGTCCAGTGAATAAGAGTCTGCTCAGATTGTGCGGATGCTTAGACTGCTCCTATTGTTTGTTTTGTCTTTTGTCATTGTTTTGAAACGAGTATATGGGTACGCTTTGTGTCCTTTATAGTTTTCTAAATGTCTCAGAGATGAGGAAGAGAGATCTTGGAGCATTCTGCAATACCTGCATTAGGCGATAATTGGTCTTGAAAATCAATTTTCTGACTTTTTGAGAGTGGCCGTTTTACAAAGGTTTTACTTTACGAATTACATAAGGAACCAACGTGCATTGTCATGCCAGACCATTTTTTTTTATTTACAAACACTTTGGGTATACCAGACCAAATTAGCTCGACAGAAACAGCATGTGCAAACAAATCCTTCTCAGATCAGGCTAAGTTTTTGTTTGCTTTCTTCACCAAAAATAAACTATTATATACTAGGGTTGATTAGTCCAATATAATTAACATGAAGATTCCATTTTAGAACTTCAGCACATAAAGTGTTAAAAAGGTGTCGGAGATTCAGACCGAATATTATATATCTAGCTGGAATGCATATAGTTGCACGTGAACGTTATAGCGGACAACAAATTATAATATCTTGAAAGACGACTCCATTGAACGACCCTTGGAAAGTCATGACGGTTGACTTTTAAAGGGTGTCCTACAGTTTTGTAAAGAATGCATTTTTTTATTGACTTGTGCCTTTTATCGAATATTGTTTGTCCTCTTCTGACGTAACATTGACAAAGTCGTTTCATTTACAAACGAAACCATAATGTTTATTGGTACACATCCTAAAGCAAGTAAGAAGTCAAAGATGAGGAATCGATACAATCAAGTACCACACCTGACCGATATGGGAAAGTTACAAAAAAACACAAGAAAATATCACATACAAAAGAGCCAATAGGTAAGCCCTTTCCCAGCAGGTGACCACAAGGCTACCATGAACAGACAAGAAAGCATGACAAACACGAAACATAAATAACAAAAATGTTCTACAAAAGCAGCAAACCATAATACTGTCTAACTATGAAGCTAACAAAAGTCCTGCGCATTGTCACTACGCCTAAATATGATAGTGATAATACGCATCACTTTGGTTTAGCTTCACGGTTAGGCACCATGTAGCATAGCCAGCGCCATTCTTATTTTAAAGCTTTACAAACTAGTAGACTTATGTTTCTCAGCTAATAACCATTGTACAAAGTATGGAACCAGACCTGGCCCCGAGGTTATAAAACTTTTTACATGCTCATCACAACTGAGCATGAAGTTTCAACTGCTCATCAAACCTAAAATGCTGAAAAATAAAGACTTTTCTTGCTTTCAAACTCTCAAATGTTGTATTTTTCATGCGTATAAATGTTAAAATGCCAACAATTGTTTGCATTTTAACATTTTGAGCATAATTGGCATGCTTCGTTGAGATGAGCACAAAACAGTTTTATAACCTCGGGACCAGGCTTGATCTGAATCCAAACTGTTTGACACGCTGATGGTGTTCCAAAATATTTTTTTAAAGTTGACAATCAACAGATGATATAAATCACTCAAAATTACCCATCATGAAAATAATATATTCGTACGTCCGCAGTTAGTCCAATTGAATTGTCTTGGTAGAGAAAGATAGCGTACGTAGCAAGAGAATCTGTCGTCACAACTGCTTGAAACGTTATCTGTAAACAAATACAAAAGCTACATTTTAAAATGAGAGATATAAAAATGAATATTTCGAAAAAAAAATAAACCACTTAAAATCGTGTCTTGCATTTGAGCCAGTGCATGAGATTTCCAACAATAAGGTATGTGCGACCAGCAAGGCCTAAGATCAGCTTGCGCATATGCGCAGTCTGATCAGAGCCTTTGCAAGTCGCTTGAGTATTTTATGATTGTTAAGCTACTGACTGAACACCATTTGGGGTTTCTAAGCTTAAAATGAAGCTGCAGAGGCTCGTCCGAGTCTGCACATGTCAAAATGACACATTGTTGGAAATCTCATGCACCGGCTCATTTATTTTGATTAACCCATAAGCCTAGCGTCATTATTATGGGACAAAGGCAAAAAGTGCAAATCAAGATCAGAAACCACACATTGCGGTGCCTGATCAGGATCTTCAATGTTTGCTGACAGAATTTTAAAAAAATACCATCCAACAACCCTTAAGTGGACTAATCCAATTGATAAGAGTGGGCAGCTCCATTCGACTTCAATGGGTTTAAATTGTGTCGTTTATCCCCTGTTTATTCGATGATATCCTTTTATTACTTAAGAGGGCCGTTGGATTCTGGCTTGCCCACCTGAGTCCTGTTTCATGAGAAGTTTTATGGATCTTTTATGGTTTTGTTCTGTCTTGTGTTTGCTATGTCTTTGTGCGCGTCTGTTTATATGTGCTTTGTGGTCACCTGCTGGAAAAGGGCTGACCTCTTGGCTCTCGTTTGTGGTGTCTGCTGTGAGTTTGTCACTTTCCCATTGATATCCTGGGTCAGGTGTGGTACTTGAGTGTATCGATTCCTGATCTTTGCACCCTTACTTACTTTTATAAACAAATCTATCTTAGCCATAGTAGCATTTTGTTTCTCCTTTTCTGCCTGTTTGAATATATTTTTAGACTGCATTATGAGGAACATTTATGTGATATCTTTAATTGGTGTTAATGGTTCAGAGGAGCTGACGTTTAAAGGTTGATTTTATTTATGCTCCAGTGGCCATATTAGTTCAGGAGAGAGACACATTTCGTGCAATTTTGGCAGAGGGCGTCATGAAACGAGGCTGCTCAAGAAATCATTCTCATTGTCACATTGTCGCGCATATGATTATAGTTTGGATATTAAAGTGATGTATATACTTTACTGTGTAATCATAGACAGGGCATACGCAAATATTTTGCAGTAATTTGCAGTAGTTCCAAGAAGGTATATAATACTAACCAAATATGACCCGCTTCCGACTGTAAACTCAGACCATGTCACGACAAGCACGTATGATGCAGTAAATAAATTTGCAGATGGAAATATACTTTTCACCAAATTTGATGCAATCTACAAAAACAAATGAATAAAGATGTAACTACACTAGGAGATAATGGTACACCTTGTTATCTCTATTAAAAGATGTTCTTATCATATGACGTCGCGTCTGGGAGTGAAATAACGCCATGCAATAAAATCTGTAAACCACTAGTGGTTTATCGATTTTCGGGAAACTTTATGACGTCCATAACAACGTTGCGTACATAATGACAAAATTATAACGTTTTTTACGCGAGAAATGAGATTTCAAAGTAATCTTAATGTCATATGATAAATAGAATCTAACATTCGTGCTCTTGTATTATTGAATTTATTAAACTCGTTGCGAAAGAGAGATAAAATGCTCGGCAAGCCTCGCATTTTATCTCTTTTTCCCAACTCGTAAAATAAATTCAATAAAACATGAGCACTCATGTAAGATCCTCTATTTAAAACATACTGTATCCAATTATATGATCATTTTAATCAGCACAAATAAGCAAAATTTAACATGATCATTATTTGAATGGTATGAAGTACTATGAACACAGCAAGAGGATGTAATTTTATAACTATGCAAATAATTAATTAAATAACATATATGCTGTACATTAGAACATACGTTTGACATTCTATATATTGATGTGTGTTTTATAACTTGGGTAACCCCCTAATTAATGCAATTTTGACTTACGTCGTCGTTATCTTGTATCCATTTCCTTACAAGTATTTGCACTTTTGCACCAACAAAGTTTTGTGCGCTTTTAATCAGCTATATCCACATCTATTGGAAATACCATCTTATGCATTCATTTAACAAAACAATTACTACATTTCATTGATTTTTGGATTTAACGACTGAATATATTGGATGTTGCGTCGTTAAATTCCATCATCTAATATTAAACTGAACTATTGTTCATGTCAGTTCATGGCTCCGTAATATTATCATGTCGATGTATACAAATGCTTTTGCCCAAATATGCATTATGTTATGCTCAGATAAATAGAAACAAATGAACTGTTTTACATCTCAAGCCATTAATAAATAAAAAAAAATCCATGGTAAGTCGTAGTATGTAATAACCATGTAATTGTGTTGTTTGTAAGGTATGTGACAACACCACAGCAAACCATATGCAATGACGACAGACCATTCTCTTATAAACACGCTAGATTTTGAAAGCTTTGATGACTTCAAATCACAGTTTGGTGAGCGACATGGCAAACAGTGACATTTTACATGAATTTTTAAACTCATATAATCAGATTTATCTTCATATATATCATCTGTCATTGTATCTGATTCTGTGACAAGGCCATTTCCTCCTCGTCCTTCTGATACTATGAATTATCCATTGACAAAGTATACCTGGCCTTTCCATCAACCCCTCGGATGCCATATTTTAGTGCAGCAAAACGCAGCATCTCCACCAGAACAAACAAAGATACGAATGCATTCAAGCTTTTAAATTTTGTTATTCTGTAAAACAATGCAAGAGCCTTAATCAGACGATTCAATATTAGTATTTGCTCAACTTAACTGAAAGAAGCCTCCTACACGAGCCATATCTTGGACACACCTTAGCATGATGCGAAATTCTATTTTAGTACCCACAGCATATGGTTTCGTCGACAAGTAATACATTTACTTTTAATCATTCCCCTTATCTGGATCGTTCATCAATATGGTTCTTTGGAGTACCCGCAACATACATTTTTGTTTATAAGTAAACTTACTTTTTAACTCATTCTTATTTATGCGGAATAACTCATCGATACGGCTCTCGTGAATACCAACAACATATGTTTTGGTTCAGAATAAAGTAAAAGTGGCTACAGTTACCCCCGTTATTTGGAGGTCTATAGGGTAAAGTCGGGTAAATTCGGACATCAGGTAAATTCGGACACACATTTGAAAACAGTGGAAATCCAGATGAGACGGCTCCTTATGAGCCGTCTCATCAGGATTTTCACTGTTTGCTTAGTTAATTTGTTTTTTATTCCAATATTTGAACTATGAAACAAACAAGATGGCTGTCCGAATTTAGCTATCTGTCCGAATTTACCCGACTTTACCCTTATTTAAGCTGGGCATATGCTTGCTTCATGAAGCAAGTGAAGAGTCTGCCTCATGCCTAAGTAATCTTACCTGAAGTGATGTGGTATCTGATGTTGTTTGTCTGTAGTAAATCACGCCGCTAACGTCATGAGGTTTGATGTCCTCGAAGAACGGAGCAATAAGTGTAAGGTTCAATGGAGATGGGATTGAATTATAGTAAGCCGTGGTGTCCAGCAGTGCAATATATCCATTAGAACCGAGCTGGAAAAAATATACTTCTATCATTTCGAGGAAACACAAAAGTTGACGAACCACGGGATATTTACTCGGTTTTATATTATGTACATGTGTAAGTTTTTGTATGGTTTATGCGTATGTACGGATGATAATCCACGAGCTTTAGCGAGTTGACTATCTCCCGTACATACGCACAACCATACAATAACGTTCTATTGCACCAGCATGCATGTACACTTTGTACATTGTGAGATATTTGATGTAATCATTGGAATATTACTCAATGGTGCAATAATTCCTATCTCGTATTGTACCTCAAAATAGAAACAGTTCGTGCATTCAAGACGTCTATTGTTTAAACGTCTCAATTGTAAAGATTTATAAATAATGTTTTTCTTGAACTTGCATTGGTAGTGCCCTGTAGAGGCTAGATACTTAGATGTTTGTCTGTGCAAATATCTATATCTCTACTTTGTATATCTGGGCAGTGACGGCTCTGACGAGACTACGCAAAATTTTGCTGCTCGCAGATGCAATTAGTCCAAAGATCTTACTTATTTTACTTGTAAATAACTTCTGCACTATTTGTAAAATATTTCAATTGAACTAGACCCTTAAAAAGAGCTGGAACACTCAAATCCATAACAGATGGAATATTAACCCTTTTATGCCTAATGTTATTTCCTACCCTTATTAATTGGACGTATGCATTTCCCAAGATTCTGGATAATAGGTTTCAATTCCATTCACAGTTTTTAAAGTTTATTCTGTAAGCAACCAAAGCAGGACCTGATCAGACGCCACGTTCTTGCTCTGCACTATTTGCCTATAAAAGTTACGCTTTTAAAATAGGTTGAAATGCCGCGAGCCATGATGCACATTGTCTTAAGATTGAAGGCTTAATAGATTGATAAGTGGACTGGACATTCTGGAATCAAACTGTCTAGAAATCAAGCATAATAAAGTTGATGTCTGTCTATCAACATCCAGACTACAAAAAGGGAAACTCGGCCCCATTGTCCAAGCATTGCATTTTCAAGGGCTTTTCTTGCCTCGAATTGCATACTTCTTGCTATAAGCAATCGCCGGGGCAATCGCTGGGCCATGCATGCGCTGCAGTATACACTTCAGTTAAGTGAATGGTGCATTGTCTCCTTCATGCCCGGTGTGAACGAGAGTTACCACCAGTGAGATAGATATTAAATTAAACATGGTAAACAAACCGCGCAGGGGCAATCCAAAATCATATTTGGAAACTGACTTTTCTATCAGTGATGCATGAAACGTCTTCATAAACTACCCAACCCTACACTATAACAAAGCCAGGGTCCAAATTGGTTGGGTTGTTGGATATCAATATAATATGTGGCCCAGCACAAAATTGTATTGGAAAGCACGCTGTTGAGCAAATGGGTTCGAGATAATGCATTAGTACAAATACAAAAGAACACTGATTTGGAGCGTTTGTAAACGGGCACAGAAGGAAACCCATTTTTGCATAGCGTATAGACATTATCAAACAGAGTATACACAAATGAACTAGCGCAGAATGCGGCATCTCCTCAGGGTTTTAGCAACCAAAATTATAAACATTTGATCTGCGTCCACTTATAAAGACTAACCCCTTTCATTCGTTTGGATTTCCCTAACATATTGATATAATTAGTATGGAATAGTCCACCTCGTGTTTTAAGAATTCTTTAAAGTCACAAAGATTGTTTTTATCTTGGCAAACAGTGCAGACCCTGATGAAATGCCGCATTATGTGGCATTATCATGCGGCATTTCATCTAGGTCTTTGCTGTTTGCCAAAGCTAAGGGCTCCAGAATGAAAAGACTTAATACGTTCTTACCACGTGGTACAGACTTAGATCACACCTGCAACTGATAAAATGACACGAACATAACATAATGGAAGGCAAGTAAACCTCAGAGATCCACGCCCATGTAAACTTATGACAACGTCACTAGGGCGTGAAATATACGTCAAGGTCACAAGGAGGTCTTAATGCACGCTTGAATGTAATTAAGGATAATTCATTATCTTGGACTACATACCCATAAATCAACATAGGTGTTTCCATAGAATCTCAGAGGCACAAGACTAGTTATCTTATAGTTGGAGTCGTCAATAATCCCAGGCGCGGCTACGTCCTGTGGGTGATTTGGTCCAAAGGAGAGTAAAGTAGCGCAGTTGATACTCCAAGTGCAACAATATATCGACACAATCCATAAAACAGCAACTGTCGAATATGGGACTCTTTTTTGCTGAAATTATACAATTTGACCCACTGTCAATAAATGAGCCGCGACATGAGCTTTTCAACAATGTGGTATGTGCGACCAGCAAAGGCTCAGATCAGCCTGCGCATGCGCGCAGTCTGATCAGAGCCTTTACTTGTCACTTGAATATTCTATGACTGTTAAGCTACTGACCGAACAGCATTTGGTATTTCGAAGCTTAAAAGGAGGCTGCACAGGCTCTTGTCAAAATGCCACATTGTTGGAAATCACATGTCGCGGCTCTACTTTGAGACTTAGGTCTATATTTCCCATGCGTATTGTCATGTTATACATGCACAAACAGCTAATTAGTGGTGCTACAAGTCTGAGGTTTGGTCGGAACTCTTATCTTTGTCCAAGCCGCGAAGGCTCCGATGAGCTAGTGTAAAGAACTCAAACAACTTTTCGGATTTTGCTGAGAAAACATCATGTTGGTGCGATACTCATTGGAAACGTCTGAAGAGGAGCTTTAAAGAGCACCGACAATGTTCGTTTCTTGGTAAAAAGATAAAAGTTGATTGACACACAAACAAGCTACTCAAATAATATGATCTATCAACAACTACGCTAGATTTTCTCCCAGTTATAATTTACTTTATGTTCAAAGTTAGGTCCATCTTTCAATCAAAGTAGTTTCATAATAATTTACTTACAGACTCGAATGTCACAGGTAAAGAGGATTTCTTGTTACCAACAGTTTGAGGGAGTTAAGAGCAAACACAAGTTGTGATTCATATACATCAAAACATATATAAATCATACAAAATCTATCAGGTTTTTGCATAAATATCAGAACTGAAAATACAGGTATAATGTATCGGTATAAATCAGGCTTTATATCATAATTTTCTATACTGGCATCTGTATAAATCAGACAGATTTTTGCATAACTATATCAGAACTGTCTATACAGGGATCTGTCTAAATCATACATTTTTTCAAGGAAGTGTTAAGTGTTCCACGGTGTTAAGAAAGTTCGTTCCGCAATAAAATTGTTTTCCTGCTAGTTTAATGATTATTCGTTAAATTATATAAATCAGTGGCACTGCTATTCTTTTTAGTGGACGTACTTGAAAAGAAACAAACAATGGAATATATAATCAAATACGTCACCGCGAAATAAATGGTCTGCAAAAACCAGTACCCCATAGAAAAAGTTAAGCTCGATGAGAGAAATGGGGTTATACAACAAACAACCATGCCATGTGATGACCTTTGTGCGTGATTATAACTTTTCCATGGACTTGTTTTCATCTTAAATTAACCTTTTAAACCTTTCCTAAAATGCACGGCTAAAATAACGAAATTCATGAATATCTTCAGTTAGTTTGGAAAATCTTGGAATTTTCCAGAACGTTTGAAAGCTAGTACCCATAGAATATAATTATGTAACGCCATTGTATGTCAGACATGATGTCAACCTCTATAATATATCAAAGACAACGACAGGTTCAAAGAAAATATTTTTTTTTCAGCATAAATTCCTTTTCAACGATTTGAAATTCTATGATGAACTGTAAAATGAATTATAACACCCTTTTTATTATTATTTTACTGTATATGTCAGGCAGTTTTGTATAGATATCATAAATCATTTTATTGGTATCTGTATAAATCAGCAAGGTGGTTGTTTATGTAACATAACTTTCCATACAGGCATCTATTTAATCAGCCATTTTACCATATATATCATAACTTATTTTACTGGTATCTGTATATATCAGTCAGGTGTTTGAATATATCTTAACTTTATTTACTGGTATCTTTATGATACTGCATAGGTTGTGTATATGGTATATGTATGGTTTTCTGCATATATATCATAACGTTCGACACAGGTATCTGTATAAATCAGCCAATTTCGTTTGCATATACATCATAGCTTTCTATACAGGTATCTGTATAAATAAGCCAGTTTTTTGCATATATATATCATAAATTCATTTGCTGGTATCTGTGTTTGCACACAAATCATAATTTTCTACATGTATCTGTATGACTAAGCCAGGTATTTTGCATATAAATCAACTGTATATACTGGTTTCTGTATAAATCAGCCAGGTGTTTGCATATATATCATAACTTTCTACAGGTATCTGTATGAATAAGCCAGGTATTTTGCATATAAATCAACTGTATATACTGGTTTCTGTATAAATCAGCCAGGTGTTTGCATATAATATATCATAACTTTCTACAGGTATCTGTATGAATAAGCCAGGTGTTTTACATAAACGGGATATCAACTTTATTTACTGGTTTCTGCATAAACCAGCCAGGTGTTTGCATATATACTTGAGGACTTTGAAAACGCATCACCATATTTTTGCACTTTTCTTGCTAACCTTTAATGCGATTGAAAAGTTACTCGCAGGCTTTAATGTGCAACCCAGAATTGGTATGAATCAGTCGTTAATTTGACTACACTATCACGCGACGCTGCTGATGACTTCACATGGGTACATACAACATCCAGCACCTTTCTGCACAGTTAAATGAAGTTTTTTGATTATTTTTATGCTTAAGCTGTGGCATGTATACCATATCACCGAAAGAGTTTATAGACTTTTTCTAATTAAAAGTAATTGATAACTTCAATATTTCGAAAATAAACGTCAAATTTGAACATCAATTTATAGCTTCTTTTTAGAAACAGCTCCATAAGTTACCTTTATGCACGCTTTCATTACTGATATTGGCTACATACACTGGCAGTCATGCGGGAAAGACGTTTTGGTGTAAATCATGGCAGGAGATCTGCTGTCATTTGATCGAGAACGTCTTAAAAAATTACGTTAACGTCACTTGCACAATACAAAAGACACGTGATACAAGCGTAATTTATGCATAATCTGTCATTTGTGTATGCCCTTAGCCTCTTCCAATAAAACCGGACGTAAAAATCGAAACTTTGAAAGGCCATAGCCGTTGAATTTTATTACTAGACTATAGTAATCAGGGTGGGTGGGGTATGTCTGTATTTTAAAGGGGTGTAATTCTGAGCATACCGAACTGTCAATTCATTTCTTATCGTTCAATGATGAATGTGCAATCGTGAAAGAAGCAAATGACGCAAATCTGTTGACTCAGGAATCAAAACTAACGCGTGTTAACTTGCAGCTGAAACTGTGTCCTTCAAAATCGGCCACCCTGTCTTAAAAAGGATACTTTTTTAATACTTTAAAGTAAATTTACAACTATGAATTTTCTAGGACACACTACAAGGTGGTCAGACTATGATATGCAACAAAAATTATCTCGCTTACATTCTCAGGGTTTGTGAAATAAAGGATTTAATCTGGGTTATGCGTTTTCAAAGTCCTTAAGTATATATATCATAGCATAAATCAGCCATTTTTTTTCATATATATCATAACTTTCTATACAGGATCAGCAAGGTTCTGTGCATTGACATCTTAGTCATCTAATTCAGTTTGTGCATATTTCGAAAGTTGTACTAGCAAGTCAAAGGGTCCTTTGATGACGGTATTATTTCAACGGGCACTGTAATGAATACCTAAATTCAGCCGCGCAAAGAGGCTGCTTTTACATTTTTTTTATTTTCAAAAGACATTCGAAGTTGGCATGTTGCAGTTGTTTTAAAACAATAAAAGTACGTAAGGTTGCAAAGATCAGGAATCGATACAATCAAGTACCACACCTGACCCAGGATACCAATGGGAAAGTGACAAACTCACAGAAGACACCACAAACGAGAGCCAAGAGGTCAGCCCTTTCCCAGCAGGTGACCACGCAGCACATATAAACAGACGCGCACAAAACATAGCAAACACAAGACAGAACAAAAACATAAAACATAAAACATAAAAGATCCACAAAAGAAGTACGAACAATTAAGGCCACACATATGGATGTGCATACCACGTGACATTTAGTAAATCTTGCTTGTGAATTTTTTTTGGACGTCGGAGCAGCGCGTGTTGACGGTGAATGTACTAGGCACGTTAAATGGTCTCGCAAATATCAACCCTATTCAGGAAATATTCGATCATATTTAATTTTAATCGCTTAAGCAGACTTCTTTACACCATATTAGTTTTAGCGCATACCTGCTAGGTAGGAAATTTATGAATTTGCAAGTATGAAATATTTTAGGTCATGTCATGAGAAAATATATGTATTCACTATGCGAACAACCAATGCACTGATCAGCATGTGCAATATGAGCATGCTAATCAGTGCCATTGGTGTTTACTACCTAGATAATACGCTAAATCTGCTACCTAATAATCAATTTTCAAGATTCCGGCCATCTGGTCTCGGCAGCTTAGGAGGCTAGTTTTTGTTAGTTTGACCTAGTCGAAAGCCCGAAGACAGGTGTCCACGTGACGAGGCTCATTTGTCAATCACACGAGCTAAATCCCTATGATTTCAAAGTTCGCACTGTTAGTATGTTTAAAGTTAAATGCTTCAGTTGATTTGAAATCATTAAAGCATTCAAACAGGAGGGGCCTGATAGATAGCTATTACATAATATAAAAAGAGTAAATAAGTATGCCTCATCGAGAGAAAACTGTTTCAATCGGAATGTCGCCAAAGTTTTTTTTACTACCGTGTCGCTATTTGCAATGCAAAAAATCAATTAAATGCTAGCTGAGTAGATGTATACTTTAGCAATTTGTGAGCACCCAGATCAGAGTGCTTATGGCATACACTTGCTATCTTTCCGTTGCTTCATTTCATTATACACATCTCAATCAGGCAGTAAGTTCAAATGTTATAAAGTGTGGTAACTTAGGGTGTTGAAATATACAGGAAACAGTAGGAAATACATTGTTATTCAAATGATATGGTTAATAGTAGATATTTAGTAAACAAGTCAACAGCTCTAACCGACCATTGCGTTTTTATCAGCATAATGAATCTTGCAATTCAATCTTCTCTCAATATGTGGCACATATGCATGACACAACGTTGGATCAATGTCGATGTGACGTCGACGTCACATCGGCGTTGATACAACATTGTTTCGACGTCATGTTCCTGCTGGGTATGAACAATAATTCCTGTGGATGACCCGATGCACTGTTGCCCTCGGCCTTCAGCCTCGGGCAACAGTGCATCGGGTCACCCACAGCACCGAGGGGGTGATAGTTTAGACTGTTGTACAGAAAGGTATTAATTGGCTTTTGAGTCACTATCTAGCCACGCCCCTAACTGGTTCCTATCTCCGTTAGCATTACATGAGACCGGGGCATTGCATACATGTACCACGTGGCGATACAGTGACCGAATAGCTGTATAATATGAAATAGTTGTTTTATTACCAAACTCAGAACATACAAAGGGTAATAATATTCACTGTTTGTACAAGTGCCCGTTTATGGGTTTCCAGTATACAAAAGGTCAATGTGTTTTTTTTTTGTTTTTTTTTCATAACAGAGCTTTGGCTCCACGATTTTCCTAAAGCATAAAAATGCACTGAATTTCACAGATGTGTCAAATGTGTATCTTCACAGTGTGACGTATACGAAGTGTAAAAATATGGCACCTACATATAGCCGTTTACTGTGGCTGCAACATGTACGCTTTAACCCTTAATGCACCAATCGCAACAAAAGATGTCTGCTACTCTCGTCTGCTGAAATGTTTAAGAAGCCTCTATGGTAAACAGTGTGGACCCAGATCAGACTGCTCCTATAGGAGCAGTCTGCTCTGGGCCCAAACTGTTTGCTTCTGTACTTTATTCATCAGTAATGCTGGGCAATTTTTTGCAGCAGACGACTTCAGCAGACGACATTTTCAGATGCATTTTTTTCATGGCGCTTTAAGGGTTAAGAGTTCCTTTACCTTTTAAGCGAAAAGTAACATTATCAAATGAATTTGAAGTGTCCTGATGAACTTCAAGTCAAACTTTTTGATGGGTTTCATGTATGTCATTTTCAATAATCATAGGCGGTTAAGCAGTTCTTAGTGTATAATCTGGACTATCAGTATCTTACAACACCATCCTACTTGGTAGAAGAAACCCTATGAACGCATGTGGCTGAATCGTGATTCGAACTCACGACTCAACTCATAATCCCTTGCAGGCAGATTACATTTACCACACTCCCAACCCAAGTAGGCTTTGAATCCTGGGTTCAGAATTTCAGATTGATATTTATAGACGGATGGCTGAGAATGGGTTTGCTCCCCCCCCCCTAGGGAATTTTGCAGACATATCCTATCTTGTAGAGAATTAAAAGCTGAGGCTTTTAAGAGATGTTTGCACTCTGTGCTCCGGGGCGTTAGTCTGTAAGAGCCTGTAACATACGTTACTTTATCGAATAAAGAAAAAGTAAATTGAAAGTTTGGGCTAAAAATTGAAGACATTAAAAAATTTATTTTTAAAAATCATTTATATAGTCTGCATACTGGATATCTTAACTACCTATGACAGCCATTTGAACAAAATTGCAGCTTCCTAAGGTGTCATATACGTTACATAAATCAGATAACCCATTAAAATTTGCAAGTGTGGCTAACATCATTTACATTCACAATCTCTCTGTGTGTTTTGCAAGATGTTTTTAACCATGGCTGACTAGCTTATGCAATTGGCTAACAGAAAAATTAAAGTTTGTTTCCCTAGCTTAAATATTTTTTCTGGAATAAGCAATTAAACAACCCTACCCCTACCCAGTTTTAAGGTGAAAAGTTTGGTATTAAAACTAAAGTAAAAATAGATAAAAAATATTTGCAGTTGATGAATATGTTTCATTGTTTGGGATTCATTTGCTTATATGAAAAGGCTCATAAATCTGCAAGTTTGTTGCAAAAAATTGAATATCAGAGGCTGTAACATATGTTACCTGATGTAATAAATGGGCAAGCTCATTGTCTTTACGTAAAATATGCCTAAAAATGTTTTAATCGCCTCGAGCGAATTTTGCAGACATATTCCTTCTTAAAGTACAACTCAAGTTGCATCGAATAAGGGATGTTTGCACTCTCTAAGTTGGGGCGTTACTCTGAAACAGCATGTTACATGCGTTACTATATCAAATAAAGGAAATGTTTTTTTTTGAAAGTTTGAGCTAAAATTGTGAAAAAAACTCGCAGCTGCTGGATATCTTACATTGTTTAGGGATTTTAAGCTGGCTCATATGATAAAGACTTATAGATCTGCTAGTTGTCACCAAGTTTTAAAGATCAGAGAGTGTTACATATGTTAGCGTGATAAGTAAAATCATCAAACAGTATTTTGACATCAAGCTGAGTCAGGGCCTACTCCATCCTAATCCCCTTTGAAATTCTGCAGACATGTTACATCTTATGTAACCATTCAAGGTGCATTTAATAAGAAATGTGAGCACTCTGTAAGTCGGGGCGTTAGCCTGTAACAGCTTGTTACATATGTTACTATATCAATTTAAGAATAAGAAATTTGAATGTTTGAGCTACAGGAAAAAGATATTAAAATTATCTAATAAATTGACATTCTTATAGTCTGCATACTGGATGACTTTACTTCATATGGAAGCTGTTTAACATTAATACTTCTAACTGTGGTGTTATGTGCGTTACATGAATCTAATTATAATTTAAAAGCCATAACTGTGGCTATCGTCATTTAGTTAAACAACTACTATGACTTGGTTTCAAACTGTTTTATTGGATTTTACAAACATATACTCAATTGATGAATAGGAAAAACCAAGTTTGCTTTTCTATCTTAAATATATTGTCTTATAGGAGCTAATACAAAGCCCTACTCCCAGTTTTACTGAGAAGCAAATTTTGATATTACCGTTTAAGTAAAACACATGAAAGCGATTGCAGCGTGTGGATATTTTACATTTTCTTAGTCTGTCTTGCTGATATATCTGCAAGATGTCATTAAGTTTAAGACCAGGACACTTAATGTGTACTTATAAGTCTTTGGTGCCAAAACACTACAAATTATATTCATATTTGATTATCAAGCCCATGGACTGTTGTTACAGATGTTATCAATGACCTTTTGGACACATTTCCTAATACTGTGCATATAATGCTAAATATAGAGCCACAAATAGAAAAGATAGTTTGACATTTGTACAAGGCAATGCAATAAATGAAATGGTCCAAACTGATTCTCATCGATTAAATACTCATGTTCAACGTTTGTCATTGTCTGCTTCTGTGGTAATCATAATTATCACACGCCTCCTTGCTACTAGTAGAATCATCCAACAATATTTCAATCATTTACTGTTATAAAATCTTACCGCCAGTCCACTCAAAATTGATGAGCCATTATCAACTTTCCAATTTTGCCATTCACGGCTTGGAACATTTTGAAACTGATATGAATTCCTAATAGTTGGCTCTTTGAGTATGTGTTTCAAGTGATACTCTGCAAGTGGGAGAAAGACTAAAGCTTTACAAGGAGGAAAATTATGCCATTAAAAGCAATGAGCACCTGGACTGATGTACCTTGATATTTCTGTGATAAAGAATCATATCTTAGCTGGTTAACTTTTATAATTTTAGCATTTCCATTCATGCAACAAACATATTTTCATCTAATAATGTCTCTGTACTTATTATCTTTCCCCAAGCATTCAAAAACTTATTTGAAGTCTTAGCACTACTGAAGTGCTGAAACCAAGGTAACTCTTTCCCTTCAGATAAACAAACTAGATGTATCACAGCAGGTAAAGCAATGAAATGCAGGATGAACAGAATGCAAATTAGACCCTTTCACTTCAATGATTCACTAAGTTTCTAAGATAAGAGTGCTTATTAAAGGATGTAACATATATAACTCGTCATAATAAATGAGCAAGGGCTTTGTCGTGACATCCTTTTTGATTACACAGTCAGAGGCAAGTCTTTTCAATTTCAGTGTTTTCAATGGATCATGAAATGGGGCAACCTTATCAACTTGTTTACTATGTATAAATCTTCCATAGAGCATAATATAGAACTACTGGTTATCCTATTCCACCCATAGTCCACTTTTCTTCTTTTGAATGCAACAGCTAATGATATGGCTGCAAAAACTGAGAAATCAAAGGTTTTACATCATTTTAAGGCTTCCAATGTACTGACATCAAAAAACAACCAGCTGCAAACATAATTGATGGCAATGTCAAACTTCGTGTTCTTTCTCATATACCAGATAACTTTCAAGGTGTAACAGAAATTGTTTCAGATGGTCTGCCAAAACCATCAAGAGTCAACATTGTAACTAAAGAAAACTTATTGGTATCCTGGGTCAGGTGTGGTACTTGATTGTATCGATTCCTGATCTTTGCACCCTTACTTACTTTTATAAAGTTCTTTGGGCACAGCAAAATACTATTGATCTAAGACCTGAGGACTTAAGCACCAAAATACTGGATAGGTTCCATGGCAAATGATGCAAAAAAAGCAGCCTATCAAATTTCTGTTTGACCAATGTCAGAAATCTTAAAGTATTCTTAGAGGTACATGGTAGAGACATAGCTTTTGCAAAATCAGAGCAAAGTTATCATTTGACTAGCACGGATTCAGAAGCAGCTGCAGTAAGATTGCTCTTGCCACTTCACAGGAAGAGACATATATCAGAGTCATACTCCATTGTCTGCATATATGTCAAATGGCATTAAAGTAAGTAAGGGTGCAAAGATCCATATTTTATCAGGTGTTTGATCCCATGACACTGACATGCTGTTTCTGCTTTTGAAGAATGCTAAGGAGTCAAGTTATAGCTGAGTCAATTTGTTTGACACTGGCACTGGCCATACACAAAAAGAAAATTAAGTCTTTTTATGGCAAAAGAGGAGGATCACACGAAATGCTTATATAATTGATGTTTGTCACAATTACCAATTTTAAAAAGTTATCTTAATTAATGCAACAAATATAACACCATAGGAATCTGTGTATTTGTTAAAAAACACTTTCTTATGTATCAAAGGTATTCAGCATGCAAACTACATGAATAATTCAAATAAATAGAAAGTTTTATGTCTTCTTTCTGTTTCTCAGACTTTCAATTCATTTATTCTTAAATTGATATGGTAACATACGTAACATAACATTACAGGCTACCCCCTCATTAATAGAGTGCAAACATCTCTTATTTGATGCAGCTTGAATTGTTTTTTAAGGTAGGATATGTCTGCATAATTCCCAAAGGGATAGAGAGGAACAGGATTGTACTCAGTTTGCAGTCCTAATTCTATGCCATGATTCTACTGGTTGTGATGAAATAGGTGATAATTTTGCAATAGAAGCAGACACAATGATAGACATTGTGAGGGTGACTTGAATAAAGATTGTTTTTGAATAATTGTATTAAATAGGAATATTTATTAAATTGTGTCATTTTAAATGAGAACTATTATTTTTTATCTATATGTCTATACATTTTGATATTATAAGCATTAGGAAATACATGATAAAAATTATATATAACATCTGTTACACAATTCCATGGGCGTGTTATCAGCAATGACTATAATTACTAGGAATAAGGCACCAGAGGCTAGTGTTAAATAGGAAAACATGTAAAAAATAGTATTTTTTCTGAAATATCATCTCTTACTTCCCAGACAATTTCCTTGCTCATTCATTATGCCATGTAACATACGTTACATACTTTCATAAGTGCTCTGATAATATGTCAAACTTGTAAATGTATGATTCTTTATTGCATTAGCAAGACAGTGGCAAAAATGTAAGATATGGACGAGCGTCAAATATTTTCTTATATTTTTCTTCAATAATAGATACCAAAATTGGATACTTATAATTGGGGGTAGGGTTGTTTAATAGCTCATATAAAACAATGTATTTGAGATAGAAAAGCAAACTTTGTTTTTTCTATTAGTCAAATGAGTATTTAAGTAAACTAAGATTAAAAACACTTGTAAAAATGCACAAATTGTCTGTAAAATGAATGATGTTAGTCACGATTTCAACTTTCAAAAGGGAAATTTAATCTATGTAACGCATATAACACCATTGAAGGCTGTAATTTTGTTTAAAATGCTGTTTTTATGTAGCTTAGGCATCCAGCTTGCAAACTTCATAAGAAATTTGAATAATTAGATGGTTTAATGTCTTCTTTCTGTAGCTCAAACTTTCATTTTGATTTTTTCCTTAGTTTGTTACAGTAACATATGTAACAGGCTGTCAGAGACTAACGCCCCGGAGCACAGAGTGCAAACATCTCTTAAAAGATGCGGCTTGAAATTTTCTTCAAGATAGGATATGTCTGCAAAATTCCCTAGGGGGGGGGGGGAGAGCAGGACCTTTTTTAGCTTGAAGTCTATTATCTTTTTTCTTTACATATCGCATCGTTTAACTCAAAGGAAGGCCACCTCAAAGTTTAAAACCATGTCCCATGGGCTAATGAAAATGTAAGTTTAAGAGTATAACACGTAACTAAACTCTTCCCTGATCCTTGTGTTATTAGACCTAATGGTGCTGACACACCCCTGTCATAAAATTGTTGCAATACGTACAGTATTTTTCTAATCACCCTTACCTTGATATATGATGAATCCATATTTCAAACAGCAACTCCCCGTATAGATTGCTTTTTTCAATTGAAGGTGATTGATGTTAAAAACTCTCTCATCTTTCTCTGCTGGAAACATATACTACTGGCAAAAAGTTAAGCATATGCGCTAGTACATGAGATTTGAGTGCTTAACGCTCATGCTGACGTACATTGTACCCAGCGGGCAAGAAGTCAAAACTTTGGTCTAAGCCTCCATCTACATCCATACTTTTTGCTTGCGAGCAGCGAAGGCTCCAACGGAGTCTTCGCTGTTCACTGATGCGATAAAGTTCCAAAATCTCGCACACTGGCTCATATGGAATTATTTGCAAGAAAACCTTGTATACGGAGTTTGCGATCACATAAGGCTCACGCCAGTTTGGTTGGTACTGAGAAAATTGAATGGTTTATAGCAAGTTGAACTATTATACTTTCTAAACAGCGAAAACTTATGGCGCTTATCAGACTGCGAGGATACTCAGGCTGTTCTACATCTTTGTTGTTTATATGCATCAAAACTTGCAATTGACATTGCATTGTCATTGATTTCTCAGTTCGGTTTGCTCGTAGCGCGAACTCCTACTATATTTTTTGATCGATTCAAATTTGGCAGGTGATTGATTGCCTATGGTATATAGATTACAACGAAGGTTTCAGGGCACCGATATGATCTTATGATCTTGTAGTCAAAGGTTAAAGCCAAATATACTTCAAAATGTTTCTTACGGCTCGTATTGCGACCCCCTCTTTCATTTATTGATCATGGAACGTGTTCTTAATTAACACAATAATTAGTATGTACATAGATGACAAAGAAGGATTGTGATCACTACTGCGGCCTTGGAGTCAAAAGTCAATGTCAAATTTACTTGCAATCACCCTCTTTTATTTTGCACCGAGTGTGCTTATATTTGGCACAATGGTTGCTTATGGTTTGTAGATGACATCAAAGGTTTGAGTTGCTGATATGACCTTGGAGTAAATTGTTATGGTCAAATGAACTTAACATGTATCAATTTTGTTTGTTTGTTTGTTTGCTTTACGTCCCGTGTCAACAGCTATGGTCATTGCGGGACGGTCAGTTCACTTAACCACACTTTTTCCTGGGCAGGCTTGAGCAAGCTGTTAACCAGTAATTTGTGCACATACTTTCGCTTGTAACTGACAACAACCCTTCTTGAATAAATCAGCGGAAGGAGGAGAATGACCGTAGAAATTATTTCATGATCAATCTCCACGAAAGTATGGTACCAGGCCGGGATCGAACTCGCGACCCCTGGATCTGCAGTCAGACACGCATCTGTAGCCAGACACGTTACCGACTGCGCTACGCAGCCCGGTAACATGTATCAATGATCATATGAATTGACTCATTACGTGAACTACTCTTACAACTTTGATATAGAATGTTGATAATTGTCATAATGGTTTCCTATGGTATTTTGGTGACAACCAATTTTAAGGTTTCGGATTGCAGATATGACCTTGGAAATGCAAACTCCTTTTTCCCATTTTGAACAATTATTAACTACAGCGTGTAGGCGACAACAAATTTTCGGATTGCAAAACACATAAAATCAGGTTGTATGGATTTTAATGCCAACTCATATTGTACTGTTGATAGGAGATATTAATTGCCACCCTCTTGAGAATGGCAATTATAATTGAAAAAATTTGCAACCTGTATGGTAGCACCAGCTAAGTGGTGTAGCATGATATAATCTTTATGCTTTGTCTCCTGGTGTCACAACATTAAACTGACACACCCAGCTCATCGCCATGTCCGCGAGCGGAGATGGCAATGAGCTGGGTGTGTCATTTAGTAGATCACCACTTTCGTTTTAAACAGCTACTGAAATTTCGCATTTAAATTGCTACCGTGACAACAATCCACTTTAAATAAGTAATGAGAGATGACAAACTGTTTTTAAAAGCTTATACTTGTGTTTGACATAATGTTTGCCTGAGGTGTGTAGATGACAAAGAAGGTTTTGGATTCGCGGTATGGCATTTGAATCAAAGTTCAAGTTCAACATACTTAAATTCTGCTTGTGATGCAAATATATATTACATGTTTTGATGTAGGCGATTCATATTTTGCTTTCGATGTGCAGATGTCAGCCATGGTTTGGACTGTTGGTATGACCTTTGATTAAAAGGTCAAAGCAAAATATTTAAACTTTGCACATATATATTGTAAGATGTCAGTGGTTCATATTTGGAACACTGGTTTCTTTTAATTGGTGTAGATGACAACAAAGGTTTTAATAATTAGTAACTGAACTTGATATTGAAACTACCATTCCTGATTCTTGAGATTGAAAAGACTCTTAGTATTGCTATCAACCTGCTGGCCATATAATCATTGGGGATTAAAAAAATATTACTGATTCAAAGATCCGGTCTATTATATATAAAGGACATAACTACAGGTTTCCTTCGCCGATAGACTTCAACAATGTCGTGTAGAAATTGCTGGTGCCTAACAAGAATTTGTATTCGGTGGAGCAATCGATGGTGTAAGCAAGAGCATGTTAAATCGAATGCTTTAAATGCTTGGAAATTAAATATTTTAATAGTATTCACCGTACTACTACTGAGTTGTCTATACTTTTGACGTCTTGCCTCACTGCCTTTTAAAACCATGTTATAAAATATTGTGGAACAGTTCATGAGAGGAATGGTAAAAATCTATTTTTTTCTATTAAAAATTCAGATGAGATTCTTGATAAATTAAAATCTAAAGTTTTCTAGCATTGAGTTTGTCTACATATGATTTCTCAACTATCTATACTAGATTTCCTCATAATCTAATCAAAGAAAAACTACCTGAATTAATTAAACAAGCTGTTAACAGCCAATGCTCACTTTATTTGGCTTATAATGAGAAACACCCGTTTTTAAATTCTGAACAACCTAAACGATACTTTGTTTTTGTTTGATTTGATTCTTTACGTCCCACTCAACAATATTACAGATATGTCGGGACGGGTCTTCCCCTAAGCAATGATAAATGTGTCTTGCTCAAGGACACAACACAGTAAAGCTGGTGAGGCTCGAATCAAGCACTCGACCACACAGCCACTGTAGTCCCCAATATAATTTGTGGTCATTTAAAAAATGTGTGATGCTCTCCATTATAGTTTGGACAATATATTTAAAAGATTTGGTTCCAAATTCTATAGACAAATTGTAGGTATTCCAATGGGTACTAAGTGTGCTCCTCTTTTGTTGCAGATTTGTTTTTTTGTTTTTTTGTTATGATAGAGACTTCATGTTGTCTCTTTCTCACAATAATTAAGCTGATATTATTGAAGTTTTTAAAACTATCTCAAGATGTCTAGATGACTTACTTAATATTGATAATCCCTATTTCGAACAAATGTTACGTCAGATATATAATATATCCCACTGAACTTCCGTTAAATAAGTCCAACTCCTTTGATACTGGTGCCCCTTTTTTGGACTTGTACTTGTCCATAATGAATAGTATAGTTTCATCTAAAATTTATGATAACGGGATGATTTTAATTTTGAAATAGTTAATTTCCCAATTCTTGATGGGGATGTTTCTCGCTGCCCTTCCTATGGTATAAATATTTCGCAGTTTATTCGTTTTGCAAGATTATGTTCTTATGTTAGTGACTTCAACAACAGAAACCAATTTTTGACTGATAAGTAATTAGAACAAGGTTATCGATATCATACAATTCGTTAAGCATTTTCTAAATTCTACCGCAGACACTCTGAATTGATTGTTTGAAATACAATATTGGTTAAAAAAACCTATTTTGCAACAGGGCATATTGGAGGCAGTATTATATGGTGATTTAGTTTATAAATTCAAAAAAATTTGGAAAAAAAAGGGTAATGGTGCAAAGATCAGGAATCGATACAATCAAGTACCACACCTGAACCAGGATACCAATGGGAAAGTGACAAACTCACAGAAGACACCACAAACGAGAGCCAAGAGGTCAGCCCTTTCCCAGCAGGTGACCACAAAGCACATATAAACAGACGCGCACAAAACATAGCAAACACAAGACAGAACAAAAACATAAAAGATCCACAAAAGAAGTACCGCCTTGGAACGGTCAGTAAAATATTGTACTGGAGGGCTTAAACCGGTTTAACGGCGCCAACCTCACCCTTAATTCAGATGTGGATCAAGACACATAGATATTTGGTTTGCATGAAAGACCCCTAACTTATCAATGCATCATCTCCTAAAACATATAAATCAAGATATAACAAGGAGATAAAGCAAGGATAAGGACTCAACAGTAAATTAAACTGAATACCGGAGCAAAAGAAATCCAACAGGTAAACCCTGGTGGGCCTGACAAACAGCCAAAGCATCAGGCCCCTACCATCTCATCAATAGATAAGTCTTTAAGTCAGAACCATCATAGAGTCTGAAGTCCGACCCACCAGCGTGCAATTAAAGAGGAAAGCAAAGTTGCCAACCGTGATTGGGTTGACCACCAAGCATGCAGTCTGTTGCAATACATTAATGTTATAGCCAATCTTTTTATAATGGGAAATTATTTTAATGAACTGCGCTGAAAAATTATTAGAGCCAACAATCTTCTTCAACTTATACATCAAGTCACCATAGAAATCAGGTTCCGAAAGTCCTTTGCGCAAGAGAGATTTAAGTCCAACTTGGAATTTAGAAATCAAATCATAGTATCGTCTATAAAATTTTGAAAATGTTTTGCGAAGTTTATGATACCGATAGCCTTGTTTAAGAAGTTTCTGAGTTAACAATTTATTGCGAGTGTTGAAGTCAGCAACATAGCTAGATGCTCTAGCAAAACGAATGAGTTGAGAGATATAGACTCCATAGGATGTAGAACGAGGAACATCACCATCTAAAAATGGGAAATTGGGAAATTGACAATTTCAAAATCAAAGTCGTCACGTTTGTCATAAATTTTGGTAGAAACAATATCATTAGAAATTGACAAATGCAAGTCTAAAAATGCGGCTTCGGTATCAGAGGCATTGGCTTTATTAAGTTGGAGCTCTGAAGGGTATATTTTACTAACCATATTGTCAAAATAAACATTATTAATATTTAAAATATCGTCCAAATATCTGGAAGTAGTGTTAAACGCATCAATAACATCAGCCTGCTTATCATCAGAAAGAGACATCATAAAGTCCCTTTCATAACAAAACAGGAATAAATCTGCAACCAGGGGAGCACAATTAGTGCCCATAGGAATCCCAACAACTTGTCTATAGAGCTTGGTGCCAAATCGAATAAAAATGTTGTCCAACAAAAAGGTCAGCGCATCGCATACATTTTGACATGACCATGCATGAAATTTTTCAGGTATTTCTGAAGTAAAAAATGCATTTCTGTCACTACATGCAAGGTAAGGAGAGCCTTCTCTCTGGAAGGTACTTTCAATAAGATCAATAAGTTTATCTTTAATTAAATTATGAGGTAAAGTAGTGTAAAGAGTAGAAAAATCATAAGTAGACAAACTGGTCGCATTGAAATCTCTAGCTTTAAGTTTATCTAAAATTTCACCTGATTTTTTAATCGACCAAAATAGGTTTTTACCAGATCTCTCATATACCTTTTCACAATATATGATAACATGTTTTTTAACAGCTGTAAGACACGAGGTTAACAATTTAGAAAGTTCTGTTGTTGTACAAGAACTAGAATTTGCAATAAATCTTGCTTTATAGGGTCCAAGGCGGTACTTCTTTTGTGGATCTTTTATGTTTTTGTTCTGTCTTGTGTTTGCTATGTTTTGTGCGCGTCTGTTTATATGTGCTTTGTGGTCACCTGCTGGGAAAGGGCTGACCTCTTGGCTCTCGTTTGTGGTGTCTTCTGTGAGTTTGTCACTTTCCCATTGGTATCCTGGGTCAGGTGTGGTACTTGATTGTATCGATTCCTGATCTTTGCACCATTACTTACTTTTTTTATGGAGTTTAGGTAACCAGTACAACGTAGGAACTTTGTCTTGATTTTCTTTAGCTTTGACACCAAAATGTAGGGCTATATGACAACCATGCCCATCAACAATCACCCTTTCACTTAAAGAAGGCTGCAGTCTATAGGCATTAGTGTCAACAAGCTCACGCTTAAGAGTATTAATATAATACAATCGTCAAACAACTACAACATTGTTAGCAGCTTTATCTGCTGGAACCAAAACATAGTTCATATGAAAATCCTGGATACCTTGTTTGAGATGACTAAAAGAAGATTTAGGTTTAGGGGGCAAAAGATGTGTATTACGAGAGTAAAATGAAATACGAGTATCAATAATTTTAAAAATGTTAATCTTCCATTCCTTCAAAGCATCAGGTTCAACATTTTCCCGTTTGCACCAACGATTACTGAAGTCATTTAAAGAAGCAGCGATCTCTCTACGACATTTAGAGAAATCAATATTAGAGGGAAATCTATATTTAGGACCTTTAGAAATGATATTGCGAACTCTAGCGTCAGGAATGACATTTAGATTACCTGTAATAACATGCCCTGCAGAGGGATATAAATAATTTGAATTTTTACAATCTCAGGAGGCAGGAGTATTGGAATGTATATCTAAATCATTTACCTAATTTTAGTGATCAATTCAAAAAGATAATAAAACGTCATAAAAAAAAGTTGGATATACCATGGATATCATGCGACAGTCTGCATGCCTTGTTGTAAACCCAATCACGGTTTATAGCTATGGTTTCCATTTTAACTGCACGACGGTGTGTCAGGCCACAGACTCAATGACGACCCTGGCGTAAAGCTTAAATCCGTTGGTTGGTGCCTGATGCTTATCTTTGGCTGAGCAAACCGCGGCTCAACTTGAGGTTTTCTTTAGCTCTGACTATCTGTGAGAAATGAACACTTTTCTTTGTTTCATAATAGTGTGTTTATTTGATTAGATTGTTTCTCGGTGATGATATATTGCAATAGTTAGGAAGGCTCCACGCGAGCTAAACAAGTTTCAATAGAATCTAGTGCCAAGATTTGGTACCAATAAAATGCATTTAAGCCCCCATGCAGTGTCTTAGGCTACTGCCCGTTCTAAGGTTGTGGCTCTGTTGCTGCTGATTCATTGTTTATTGTTGTCCTCATTGTTTATGCGGGTTCTGGTCCTTGATCTGTTATTCAGCACTTTGCGTCCTTCAGGTTTTAAAACCATCTTGCTGGGGAAGAGAGGGCTATTTGCATTACTTTAGTTGTCTTCCTGATGTCTTGTGAATGTTAGTGTTCCGTGGCTCTTCCTCACAGTGCTGTGGGTAAGTCTGCAGTCGGTTATCGTGGTGTTTCATGACCATGCTTATTTCAGCCGCAACATGAGATTTCCAACAATGTGCGACCAGCATATGCACAGTCTGCTCAGAGCCTTTGCTTGTCGCTTAAATATTCTATGAGTATTAAGCTACTGACAGAACATCGTTTGGACTTGACTTAAAAGGAGGCTGCATATGCTTGTCTGAGTCTACACTAACCAAAATATCACATTGTTGGAAGTCACATGTCGTGGCTCATTTGCTTTTTAGCTAACCAGGGCCGAAGGCTCAGGGTGAGCTTATAGTATGGGACTCGAGCCGGCGTCCGTCCGTGCGTCCGTCCACACTTTCAAACATGAATATCTCTGAAACCAGCCGGCCAATCATAATCATATTTCATCAGGAGCATCATTTGGGTGGGGGATTAACTGCATTAGGTTCTGGGTAAGATCGGATCAGAACTCTGGTTTCCATGGCAACAGATAGCTCCCATAGGATTATAATGGGGAAAATCTTGTGACCACTCTAGCTCCTTCATTTTTAATTTGTTCTTCTTTATTCTTGCAGGTAACAGGGACAACCATAATATCTCGAATGGTTTCGAAATTCAGCAGGATTCGACCAGGGACTTATGAGTTCGCTGCCCTTGAGCGTCTGGTAAAATCCCTTAGACTTATAACGGGAGAAATGTTGTGACCACTCTAGTACATTGATTTTTCGATGGATCTTCTTCATTCTTGCAGATAACAAGACCAACTATAAAAGCTCGCATGAGTTTGAATTTCGGCAAGATTCCATCACTGACTCTGGAGTTAGCTGCCCTTGAGCGTCAGAAAAATTAATGGACAATGTTGTGACTTCTCTAGCTCCTTCATTTTTGATTAGATCTTATTCATTCTTGCAGGCAACAAGTTAACCCATAATATCTTGGATGGGTTCGAAATTCAGCAGGATCCAACCAGTGACTTATGAGTTACCTGCCCTTGAGTGTTTGGAAAAATCCCCATAGACTTATAATGGGAGAAATGTTGTGACCACTCTAGTGCTTTCAATTTTAAATGGATCTTCCTCATTCTTGTATTCAATAAGGACAACTATTAAAGCTTGGATGACTGTGAATTTCGGCAAGATTCCATTACTGACTTCGGAGTTAGCTGCCCTTGAGCGTCAGAAAAACTTATGAATAACGTTGTGACCACTCTAGCTCCTTCATTTTTGACTGGATCTTGTTCATTCTTGCAGGCAACAAGTAAACCCATAATACCTTGGATGGGTTCGAAATTCAGCGGGATCCGACCAGGGACTTATGAGTTACCTGCCCATGAGCATTTAGAAAACTCACCATATACTTATAATGGGAGAAATGTTGTGACCACTCTAGTGCTTTCAATTTTGAATTGATCTTCATCATTCTTGCATACAATAAGGACAACTATTAAACCTTGGATGAGTTTGAATTTTGTCAAGATCCCATCACCTATTTTGGAGTTAGCTCCCCTTGAGCATCTTAAAAATTAATAAATAATGTTGTGACCACTCTAGCTCCTTCATTTTTGATTGGATCTTCTTCATTCTTACAGGCAATAAGTAAACCTATAATATCTCAGGTGGGTTCTGAATTCAGCAGGATCTGACGAGGGATTTATGAGTTACCTGCCCTTGAGCATTTGGAAAAATCCCTATAGACTTATAATGGGAGAAATGTTGTGACCACTCTAGTGCTTTCAATTTTAAATGGATCTTCTTCATTCTTGCATACAATAAGGACAACTATTAAAGCTTGGATGAGTTTGAATTTCGTCAAGATCCCATCACCTATTTTGGAGTTAGCTCCCCTTGAGCATCTTAAAAATTGATGGATACTGTTGTGACTGCTCATTCCTCTACATTTTGATTGGATCTTCTTCATTCTTTCATCTAACAAGGGCAAACATAAAAGCTTGGTTGAGTTTGAAATTATGCAGGATCCGACCAAGGACTTGTGAGTTACCTGCCCTTGAGCATCTCGAAAAATCTCCATAGACTTATAATGGGAGAAATGTTGTGACCACTCTAGTGCTTTCAATTTTGAATTGATCTTCATCATTCTTGCATACAATAAGGACAACTATTAAAGCTTGGATGAGTTTGAATTTCGTCAAGATCCCATCACCTATTTGGAGTTAGCTCCCCTTGAGCATCTTAAAAATTAATAAATAATGTTGTGACCACTCTAGCTCCTTAATTTTTGATTGGATCTTCTTCATTCTTACAGGCAATAAGTAAATCTATAATATCTCAGATGGGTTCTGAATTCAGCAGGATCTGACCAGGGATTTAAGAGTTACCTGCCCTTGAGCATTTGGAAAAATCCCTATAGACTTATAATGGGAGAAATGTTGTGACCACTCTAGTGCTTTCAATTTTAAATGGATCTTCTTCATTCTTGCACACAATAAGGACAACTATTAAAGCTTGAATGAGTTTGAATTTCGTCAAGATCCCATCACCTATTTTGGAGTTAGATCCCCTTGAGCATCTTAAAAATTGATGGATACTGTTGTGACTGCTCTAGCCTCTACATTTTGATTGGATCTTCTTCATTCTTTCATCTAACAAGGGCAAACATAAAAGCTTGGTTGAGTTTGAAATTATGCAGGATCCGACCAAGGACTTGTGAGTTACCTGCCCTTGAGCATCTCAAAAAATCTCCATAGACTTATAATGGGAGAAATGTTGTGACCACTCTAGTGCTTTCAATTTTAAATGGAACTTCTTTATTCTTGCAGATAAGAAGGACAACTAAAAAAAAGCTTGAATGAGTTTGAATTTCGTCAAGATCCCATCATCTATTATGGAGTAAGCTCTCTTGGTCATCTTAAAAATTGATGGATAATGTTGTGACCACTCTAGCTCCTTATTTTTGATTGGATCTTTTTCATTCTTTCAGGTAACAAGGACAACCATAAAACTTTGATGAGTTTGAACTTTCAGTAGAAATAACCTCAGACTGTTAAGTTAACTGCCCTTGAGTGTTATAAAAAATCTGCATGGACTTACAATGGAAGATCTTTTGTGACCACTCTAGCGCCCTCATTTTGAATGGATCTTCCTCAGTCATGCAGGTAACAATAAGAACCTCATTATGCCCGTAATGACCCCTGGAGAGAGTCATAATGAGTGGTACCAGTATTATTGCTCAAATTTCTATGTCTTTAAAGGAAAGGCCTATATTTTGTTTGACTTAAAAAAAAACAAAGTTATCGATCAAACACAATAGTAAATACTGAATATCCCAGCACCCAAAATAGTATTTCACTTTAATTATTGGTATTTTTCACTATCTACATGTTTACATCCGTATTTTGCCATAATGTACTCTTTTCTTAAATATATGATTTTTTATTTGAACTGGATTTATGTATCACGCTCGACTTTGGCCTTTGAAATCTCTAAATGAAATATACAAATTACTTATCCAATGAACATTGATGAACTGGTCAGATATTTTATATTGCCTGATAGACTTTTAGATAAATAGGTCTAAACTTAAACTAGTTGTGTCGGACCTACGGTCCACCAAAAAATTAGTTTGTCAAACTAAAGTGTTACGTATATAAGTTTGCTTAAGTGTATATTGAGCACTGACATGTACAAGGTTTTTGACAATTAACTACTGGATCGCCTTGAATCAGTCATGCTGGGTATCAGGATAGGCGGTATTAACTGCAATGGCCCTACGTATGCGGATGGCACAGCAGGGTTTTGACAAAGGAGCGCGGACCTATACATACTCTACTAAGCATATCAAGCAATTTTAGTGGCTTAGAGCAGTACCTTTTCCAGCTGTTGACTATACCCCTACCTAGCAAGAGAGACAATTTGGAAGACGAATACCATTGGACCTTAAAGGGCAAAGAGATGCCATATGTCACACAGGCTATGCGCATGGGAATAATGCGTTCTGCAGACACAGAACAGTCCGCAACTATGACATTAACAACACTTGATGAAAGTTCAGAGATTTATTAACACAATTTCTAAAGTGCAAATGTGATCGCATAGTGGAATCTTGTATCGTGTCCTAACTGACCAACTGGCTCGCTCTCCAAGCCGGAGAACTACGTCTTAATAAAACTACATCTCTAACACCAGCTATCTCTCTCTACACAAGACAGGATGGGTCGCTATTAATACTCTTGGGCCGACTCAGCACATGATTCTCAGTCAGCAGCCTTATGCAACTTTTGTGGATATGATACTTTTGTGTAAAGTGAAACACAATGCCTGCTTGTTATCGCAAGTATTCTTGTAATTGCTCTTAGGGAATTTGAACCCCGTACGAAACCTCTACCCCTGTTGTGATCAGAAGGCATTGTCAAGAGCCACGAGATCTGGTTCCGCAGTGTTTGTAAGTAAGGATTAAACTGGCTCGGCAGGTCAATGGTTTATTATGATGTGTCAATCACCATTGTTTCAATAATTAAGGAAAGATACTGTGTCAGGCTCTGGCTGGACATTTGAGCGGTGCAAAGTGTATTCTCCTCAACCTTTGATCAAGTCCAAGCTGTCCAAAAAGAACAGAGTTTATGTGACCTTGCTCTGCTGAATTCATGAATAATAAACTTGATGTTTCCCTTATCTTGCCATCAAATGTATGGGACCATGTTACACAACAAAGGAGAATATCCAGAACATGTTGTACAATATTCGACACAAAATAAAATTTATATATCTTTCTTTGCCTAGAAGATTTATTTTTAGACATAGAAAATTTATTTTGCGTCGAATACATCTAACATATAACATAAGACTTCCTGTATATTAGTGGGAGGAGTGGTCCAACTTCATTTGCAATTTCTTTCAGTACCTTTTGGCTAAGGTTGTCCGGTCCAGGTGATTTGGTCAGGTTCAAGTCTTTGAGTAGTTTGACGATTCCGTTGAGAGTGATGTCAATATCCTCAATTACTGGGAACTGACCCTCAGATAGGACAATACCTCCAATGTATTCTCAGTATGCCTGTCTTTGTCGCTTCTATACCTGATGTTTGAGGTCTAAGTAGCGTTTGACATGTTGAGGGTCACCAGTTTTCTTCTTTATCTTATAGTATCGGTACTGTCGTTCCATCATCTTCTTCAGTTCAGGACCAATCTTTTGATCTTGACTGACGGTGGAGGATATGACTGTTTATACTGTGCTGCAGTGTGTCTCTAAACTTTTCCCACATCTCATTTACTCCTGTTGTCTTAGAGTTGTACATAGCTTCCATATCCTTATGAAGAGATTTCATGTCTTCCTTCATAGGCTCCCACTCTGCTTTTCTGTAGATTGGTATTTGGCGTGGTTTCTGGTTTTGTTTGACTGGTCTCATGTCTAGTTCTGTGAACACTATGTCATGATCTGACACTCCTGAAAGAACATCTACTCTCAACACCTTGTTTGGTCGGTTTTTCAAGATTAAGTCGAGGACATTATTCTTCCACAGTCTGTACTAGACGGATGGTGTCAATGATTTCAGAGAACCTGTGGTGTAGACCTGTGTATGCTGCACCAGCCTTTATAGACTTAGTCTTTCTGTCCCATCTTGGAAAATTGAAATCTCCTCGGATGACTAGAGAGCCGTTGTTAATGGAAGAGGCTCTCATATCTGAGATCTCAAACTGGTTGATGCTCTCCTCATCAGATACACGGTGTCTGTAATATGAACACAGATAGACGGTACTGTTGCCAACTTGGTTCAGATGATATCACAGTGTGTATCAAGTTCGGGCAAGTCTTCGCTGTTGTATTCATTTTTCACAGTTATGAGAACTCCACCTCCACTGGTTGTTATCCTATCCTTTCTGTGCAGTCTGTATCCACTGGGAATAATCTCAGAGTCTTTGATATTAGGATCTATCCAGGTCTCCGTGCCTATCAAGATGTCTGGTTTGACGCTTTCTAGTACATTAGAAAGTTGATCTGCACTGTTTCATCTTAATGGACTGGAAGTTTACATTGAGAATCCTCAGGGGGACTTTAAATTTTGTCTGCCATGGAGGCTTCTTGCTAGGCGTTGATGTGTGAAGTGGTTTGAGTCGATGTCTAGATGGATCAAGACTATCTGAATAGAATCTGGGATGGATGTCGGTCGGGTCTGAAAGCCCCTGCAAGCCGAGCCGCCGACCTGCGAGTGCCGAGTTCCACTTATTGCTTTTAGTCTATGTGGTGATTTTAGATAAAAAAATATTTATGAAAAAAGCTTTTCGCTCCAAAATTGTGTTTTTTATTTTCTTCAATAGAAATACAGCGTTCCAAATTGCACATTCTTTGGTATCCGTTATGTATGTCGCTTTACATTTCTATACCAAAGCACAGAGGAAACACAGATGCACTTTAACAGTTTCAAAAACAAGCTGACACAAAATGTTGCAACATAATATTATCCATTTGTTGATATCTCTACTTTGCTGTTTCACTCTTTGGAATAGTTAACAATCTTTTTAAGTTTGCATGGATTTCAAATTCTGTACAAATGTGAAATCTGTGCAATTTTGAACAGATTAAAAAAAATCATTCGAGTGTACACTGACCGATTGCATTACATGTAGCGGGTGTCCCAAAACACATGAAACGTTTTGAAAGTCTTTTAAGATGTGACTCCGCAGAGATAAGTTGCTTATTGATTAAAGTACTATACATAGACATTATATACTTAATGCCATTTTCCGACTTAATTTTATTTTATGACAATGCAAGGTTGAGCTTTTGAAAAATGGGTTTCACACAGATTTTACTTCTTTGGCTATATATCTTTTAATTCTTGTTACAGCATTTTATTGATATTCATTTCTTGATGCTTGCTCTTGTAAATGTATATTTTGTCTACACTTTTTTGTTACAGCTTTTGTCTATCTTAGTGTTCCTCAAGTTTTATTATCAAGACTCAAATTATTAACCACCTTGTTCAGAATGAGTATTTTTAAAGACCTTTTAGCTTTACAAAATCAAGTCTGTTTCCATGGTAACCAACACGCTGTAATTTTAATTCATGTTAAAATACTGAAGAGACTGCTCTTGTTTATGGCCCAAGTCATTTAGATGATACAGTTGCTTTAACTAAATGTATTGACAATATCATTAGGTGTGCACTTCATTGTTACCCCACCCACTTTTCTCTATAAAGGCCACTGATACCTGGTGTTTAGTTTGAACTTTCATATGACATTTAAGTGTGCATGTAACAAAACAAAACCAATCGATGTGTTTGTATGACACTATTGTTTTGTTTTATGCCTTAACATAAAAACTAGTGGTTATGTCGTGAAACCCGCTTTAGCCCTCCAGTAAATATTTCACTGACCGTTCCAAGGCGGTGTTTCATTTGTGGATCGTTTTTGATAGTTATGTTTCATGTCGATGTGTGTTGTGCTGTCGCGTCTGTACCGTGTAGCCTTGTGGTCACCTGTTGGGAAAGGGCTGACCTCTTGGCTGTTGTGTGTGTTGTGTTTTGTCACTTTCCCAAATGTGTCCTAGTCTACATCAGAATCAAGGGGGGGGGGGTTTGCGCCGTGGAACTGGTATAAGCCCTCCTGTAAAATATTGTACTGACCATTCCAAGACGGTACTTCTTTTGTGGATCTTTTATGTTTTTCTGTCTTGTGTTTGTTATGCCTTTGTGTGCGTCTGTTTATTTGTGCCTTGTGGTCACCTGCTGGGAAAGGGCTGACCTCTTGGATCTCGTTTATGGTGTATGACTGAGATTTTGTCACTTTCCCAGTGGAATCCTAGGTCAGGTGTTGTGCTTGATTGTAGCGATTCCTGATCTTTGCTCCCTTACTTACTTTAAATAGTGAACAATTTCATTACAAGTAACGCATTTTGCTTAAAATATCACGTTTATGCTATTTTCAGTTCAAAAAATCATTTAAATTGACTTATTTGGTGATACCATATTTGACGTTACCAGAAACATACTGTTTAAAGAGGATAGTGCTAGCAATTCCTTGAAATAAATTTTTGACATATATTATTTTATATTTAGGGTATTTAGGTTTGCCAAGCTTAAAGGTTGGACTTTTATTCAAGTTTAAAAACGTTTCATACCTTTTGGGACACCCTGTATATAGCCATAATTTAGAACCATTTTTTTTTTCAAAAAAATACTAGGCAACAAAAATGACACAGGCACTCCAATAGTTCCATGGCTTGCTAAAATCTGCTATTTTGACAGAACATTCATTAAATTTTGCTTGTACAAGTATATGATGCTGTGCATGACAGAACGAATACAATGAAATATGCGCCTAGCGAGTATTTAGAACAACTTTTGCATAAACCCAGATAAATCTGAGTGTACACTGAATGGGTACAGGTAGTTACAATTGTAAGGAATTAGTGTTTTCCATGCACTCAGAAAAAGTATTCGCTGGTTGGACAGGTCATTTTGTTGGTTTTGGCATGCACTGTCTGTTGCAGAAGGCAATGTGTACAGTCTAGTTTTAGCCCAATTACCAAGAATTAACGTGTAGTCTGTTTTCTCGTCTGTCGATGTGCTTTAGTTGCATTTATTGCTAAAATATGGACCCATATCAGAGTGCTTCTAAGGCTCATGGTGTTCATATTGTTTGCTTCCATGTTTAAAGTGGTTTTAGAGTCGTTTAAATATATGCAGCAGACATAATAAGCAGATGGCATTTTCAGGACAAAACATATCATGAAATCAGAAAGGGAAATCAATTGAATAGATCGACCAGAAGATGGATCAGTTTGATGGGACCCAAATTGATATTGAGTTGCGTTACCCTTTTATATTCAGATCAGCTTTTGAATGGTCATGTTCACAATGTGGATCGTTTGATCCAGCATATGTTAGAACAGTTTTTAAATAAATCAACAGCTTGTTTAACATTGCAAAACGAACTTACCTTTTATATATCTTACATTGTTATCTAACACACTGTAGGCCTAACAAAAATGGCGAATGTCAGTAATAGCTCATTTTCATTGGATAAAGATGTTGTGGGAACGAGATATTATGTCGTTGGAATGAGATATTATGTCGTGGGAACGAGATATTATGTCGTGGGAACAAGATATTATGTCGTGGGAACGAGATATTATGTCGTAGGAACGAGATAATCATTTCGTGGGAACGAGATAATCATTTCGTGGGAACGAGATCTTATCTCGTGGGAACGAGATAATTATGTTGTGGGAACGAGATCTTATGTGGTGGGAACGAGATAAAACAAAAATTCACATGTCCCCTCAGTGCTGCCGTACCACGGAGTATGGTATTGAAAAAAACTATATAGGTCGGCACTCGGCCGGTCGGCAGCTGGGATGGGAAGGGGGCAGTGCGTATAATAACAGGAATGGACCGGAACGCACCGGAATGGACCGGAACGCACGGAATGGGCCTCCATAACCGGAATGTATATCAAAATTAATTTATTCTATTCAACTAAACTTATTCTTTTACCATAATTTATCTTGAAATTTCAGTTTCTAATGATATTTCACCTTTTGAAGTGTATATGAGCACCTCCAGTGGTTTCTTGCATGGTTGACATGTACCCATTTAAATTGTGTCAGTTCATATTGAAGATGTACATTCTATAAAAATAAGTGCCCAGAAATAAGTCTGATCAAAATTTTAATGGCAGCTGTGTACATTATAGTCCCCATACCAATGCTCACATGATAGTCCCTGGTCTTTACACATAGTCAAGTATATGCCTAGATATAAGAGCTGTTCTGTGAGACCCATCTGGGTAGTCCAACATAAACAGCCCATATGGGACCAATATAGATGCATGATAACTGGTACAGCATTTCGTTATTTGAGTGCTTTGACAATCAATGCATCCAAAATGATTTTTCTACAATAGAAATATGCACATATAATGAAAAGGAATGCAGTGATCCTTATGGCATACATTCATACTTGATATGTGACTGGTGTGAGTAAGCCTTTAGTAGTTAGGTACTAGAATATCAGGGTAAGACTGAAAATATTCTAAAAAACATTTTATGCATTGAAACTGTCTGGAGGCCGTAGATATTTGACATTTTACATTACTCAACCAAAATTCCTTGTCAAGTACACTTAAAACATGTATTTTAGGGTGAATTTTGAGGTCCATTCCGGTTGTGGAGGTCCATTCCTGTCCATTCCAGCCGTTCCGGTGCGTTCCGGTCCATTCCGGTTAGTAAACGCACCCGGAAGGGGGCTTTCATTCTCACATACACGACTGTTGAGTCAACAGTCACTTGTTAAAAAACCCACGCGAAGTCACGAGTTTTCTCCCCTCTTTGTATGCGATTTAAACAACACAATGTTTTCCTCTTCCTTGCCAATTTCTTTGGATATTTGCATCTTAGATAAGAAGGAAGGTATTCAGCTAATCAATTTCAATATCGATGAGGTGATACAATTTTTAGAAAGCGTACAAGATATTAAATATTGATGATTTTTCGTAAACGGAAAATAGAATGGGTGGGGTATGCGTTTTTTTTAAATATTCAAAACGTCCCCAAATCAGAGGTCTAACAGAGCGGGTGCTCTTTCTAGTGTTTGTTAATGTCAGCATTACATTGTTGAAAGCGTGGTAGCTCAGTGGTTAGGCACTTGCCTCTGGTGCTAGAGGTCCCAGGTTCCATTCCGGCTAGCAGCGAGAAAAATTTCGGTGTCTGAACAAGCCTTCTCTTGTGTCATTTGCAAGAATGACGCTAGATAAGTACATCGTCCTTTGGATCCGGAGGTTAACTGGATGTCCCATGTGCAGGGAAAGTCCCCCCCTGTACAGGTTAAAGAACCCTACGCTTACATCCTACAGCCCGGAGTGTACAAAGTACACCTGCCAATAATACAGTTTATTCCCCAATAAAGAATCACTAATGACTCTATTCTTGACAATTTGTGTTTGTAACTGCCAACTGATCTGAAACAATACACATATAATACATCCATCATACCTCTTACAACCCATGTAAGTTTAATATTAAAACAGATTTGATTAACAGAATAGTGGAAACTTATAACCCTTATACAGTGTCTCCAGTAAAGAACCATATTCCCCAGTAAAGAATCACCTGAAAACTGTCCAGTCCCAATGTGAAAATGGATTAAGCATCACATTAAAAATTTAGTGATCTAAAGTTTCACCCCTAAAGAACATATTCAAGTAGTTTAGGTCATTCTTATACAGTTTTAACCCAAAATTTTGGTTCAAATTTTACAAGTGCTCATTATAAGCTACAATATCATAAATATTTATAAGTTCTGACACCAGAAGTATATTTTTGTTCAAAGTTCAATACAATCTGCTCTATTTGCTTTCAGGTAGTAGCAAACTTTTATTTGATGAGTAAACTGTCATGTGTTAAAATTTCCTGGCAGCTGGAAGTCAAAATTTTTATATGTAAGTCTGATATCATAGGGCTTGTCCATGACATAGTTTTGGAACTACCTTGTTTCCTTTCAACTGAACAATTATCATTTTTTTGAAATTTTGCTTTCAAAACCAGGCTTAAAATTGCTTTACTGACAATATACTACAACACATTTTAGCCAACTTATGAGGTAATTTTAAGGAATTCAGAAGAAACTTATTATGTTCTGCATCCCTAATGATAACCCTTTCTAACAATACAAAAGGTTTGGCTTTGCTTCATCAAGTGGAAGAAATATATGGGAAAGTTTACACAAGTGATTCTTTATTGGAGACGGTTCTCTATTGGGGAATAAACTGTACTCAAAAGAGGGTCAGGCAGTATATAGAGAAAGAAAAGAAAGATAGAGAGCGCTTACTAGAAAAATGGCTGCGCCCTGTAGTTAGCCATTTTTTGGAACAGGTCCTGGAAAAGTGAAATTTCTAGGTTCTTTACCTACATTAAGGTTTTAAACCTCCTTTGAGGTTCTGTTAGCATGTATAAAATCTTAAAATGTGAGTTTATATCAGCATGTGTACAATATCGCTAATAGGTTCCTGGTATGAATTGTGAACATGTTCGAGGTCAATTAATACACCAGCTCTCCAGATAGCGTCCGTACTGACGTAAATTACGGGTCCATTTTTCCCTAATACGGATAGAGTTGAAAATTAGTAAGTAATACGGTAGTGTTTTTGCCTGTACAGTACGGTTTTACTGGCGACCTGTATTCCTCATCCAATTCGAATCAATAGATGCTTGATAATTGAACTGATTTGTGAATTTGTCAAAATTAATGTGTTCAGAAATCCAGAATCAACTTGCTGGGCTGCTTTCGGATGTTATATTTTTGCCTAAATATAAACTCCACCATGTTCGGTTGCATCTAATTAACATGTCTCGTTGAAGAACACATGTTTTCAGAATAATATGTGCGCAAAAGCCACTCACTGGGAGTTTGCTATCAGTTTGGTCTTGGTAATTTCATGTGAACCAGTCAAAGTTGAAAGTCATAGTAGAAATTTCTTGGAAGAGCAGCACGTTTACAGATGGCAATAAAAACAATTACGGGATTCCCTGTTCCAATATTCTTGCCAACGTGTATACATATAGGAACATCACCATTTTCATTGATGGGCAGTGTTGTACTGAGGTCAAGATTTCTGGGGGACAACAGTGTCCCCCTATCTGAATTTCAGAGGGACATTTGCAAATTCTGGGGGACACATCAAATCTGTCTGATTTTTACCTGTAAAATTGAAAACAGTTTTCCAGAAATTTCTGTTCATTTTCAGGGACCAAGCTGGCCCAGAATTTTAGGGAGAAGTGACTTCTCCCTCCAGTATTTTTAGGGAGAAGTTTGCTGATCCTAGGGAGAAGTGAGAGCTGGATCGTCTGTGCTAGGATGGATGGACGGACGGATGGACCGACAACAGACAGACAGACAGACAGATAGATAGATAGATAGATAGATAGATAGATACTATTTGCCAAGGAACACAAGCATGCAAAGAGTCCTTTGTAGACTGCTTATGCTGGAAAGGGTCATTTTTCACAGTGCTTTGCACTTTTGATTTTATAAACTTTATCTTAGTAAGTGGGCCCCTGTCTGTATTAAATTCTGAAGGACTAATTATGTGTCATTAGTACCATAAGAGCTAAGACTGATTTACACACATGACTTGGTCTTGAAAGATCTATAATTTACAACAATTCCTAATTCAAAGAGACTAGATCTGCAACTTTGAACATTTTTCGAAATTTTTTATTTTCTTTTTAAATCGTTTGCAGGGATATAGACTAATTTTTTTTCACCAGGAGTAAGCTGGGCCCCTGAAGCAAAATGATTGGGGGCCTAGCCCAAAAGTAAGCGGCCCAGGATTTGGGGAAAAATTAAACTCATTGCTATACCATTGCCAAGCATTGAAATCAGAGACCCTTAAAATCTGTATTCCTCTTATTAATCACCCTATTAACAGTATCTAGAATCAGCTGAATGAAGATTTGTAAACTTCCAACAGCTAGTGTCAGGTTTGACAAAACTTCATACCTTTACATACTACCCTTTTTCAGGGGCAAGCTGGGCCCCTAAACATTTAGTTTTAGGGGCCCAGCCCAAAATTTAGGGGCACTGGGCCCCTGTTAGTCTTTTTCCCTGATTTGTAAAAGTAGAATTAAGTTATGTTTTCACAATAAAGCTGTTCACAATAGCTGAAAACTGCACGAAAAAGTGAATTATCTTAAAAAACCGGCTGTTTTTTTCTCTTGTTGGTAATTATTTGCGTCCCTCCAATAATTATAGACAGCTTATTTTAACCTTAAGATTTACGAAATTGGTAAAATGTATACCCGAATTTTAGTTTTTTTTACTGTGTTCTTGAAAAAAAGAAACATTAGTTCTAAAAGTAAAAGATCAAAAGTTACAGACTATGCTGCTTTAATTATACCTTGTCAAACCCAATAACTTCAGGTAATCGTGTTTTCATTGTCAGGTCTGTATTTTTCTGTTGCAGTGAGAATCTGTGGTCAAGTGTGGATGTGACAAAAATAATCAATAAAAACGGCTAGGTTTATACACATTAATATGCTTAGTAATTTTCCAAATCAATTGCAGATATGTATAATTACATATAATTACTTTTAACAAAATTGCATTCAGGGTGTCTGACAAATTGGACCAAGATCAGGCCTGACTACCTTGGGTCTGACCTGGTCCAAAAACTTTTTCTGAGTGCTGGCAATTTCATCGTTAGCAGGCAAAGAGTTAATTGTCCGTAAGTTGGCAGCTGTGTCAATTCAAAATGTGTTATCTCTGCGAGGTGTAGTTAACTGCAAGGAGGTCCAAGGATGTTAATTGGGATTATAGGAAAGCTTATCTGCCAGGTATTTGAAAGAAGATGATTTTTAACTGTGACCAGGTGACGGAAGTACACAGCAGTAGACCGTTAACTGCACTGGAAATGGGAGGGAAATAAAAAAATCCATAAATTTCATGGCGACTGTTTTCTCGCCCGACGGCTCGTCAGAGGCGAAGTGCCGACGGAAAAGGGCGACCATTTCGCCCCAGTCGCCCTCTAGCGTGGTCCCTGCATTTTTATTTAAATTTGAGTTCGATGTCATAATATTTGGCTCAAGAAAGGGTGCTGATTACAGTGAAGAAGTTTCTATATTGCTGTAGTTTTTAATTCCCCAGCAAATATTCTATTTCTTTATTAAGATAGCTTTTTCTGGTCTTCAGCTGAATAAAATTTGCTTTTTCCGCCAATGTTGTATATTGGACTGGTTGAAAAATCAATATCCAATGCAGCATTTATCATCAATAAATACATGTGCACAGTCTAAATTGTGCTTTTTTACTTTCCTTTACTGGGTTACCCTAAATACCAGGGGTGATAAAGTTCAGGTCACATATTTTACACAGGCTTATATAGGGAAAAACATGGAAAATCTTGTCTGAAACCATAAGGCCTAGAGCCTTGATATTTGGTATGTAGCATCACCTAGTGGACCTAAGTTCGTTCCAATTATGCCCCAGGGGCCAAAAATGGCCGCTCCCTGGGGGACACGTGTTTTACATAGGCTTATATAGATAGAACGATGAAAAAAATCCTCTTGTCTGAAACCACAAGGCCTAGAGCCTTGATATTTGGTATGTAGCATCACCTGGTGAACCTTTATCTTGAGTTTTTTCAAATTAGGTAAAAAAAAATAGATGTGTTAACGGTTTTTCGACGGACCCTGTTTTTATCTGCCGACCCTACCATTTTTTCTCCGAAGATAAAAAAAATGAGACCGTTTTCCGGTCCTGCTTGAGCGGTCCCGGATTTTAGTACCGGTATTCAAATTTTTTCGCTGATTCTATTCGGTATGTAGTCAAACCTTTTACGGATACCTTCGGATTTTGTCAATCCAAAATGGTGACGTTCTCGTCGCTTTTCTATTCAAAAAATGTGATCACCAAGGTCAGAAAAGCTTGTTTGAAGCAACAAGCAATCACCAGATGACTTGAGATATTTAATGACAACCACCCATGCGATGACGTCTTTCTTCTTTGGGTTTATTTCCCTCTTCTGTTGCTTGATGTTGTAAGTAAGTTATCAACTGACTACACTAACTCGTGCTTTATTGTTTACAAGGATGCCAGATATGTTCCTTTTGTTCAGTGTCTTAAGGTAATGTAGGGGAAAATCTGTGCTTTGCCTTTGGATTTTGTCATAAATGAACCAGCCAATCAGTTTGATCTTCAGTTTGAGAATGTTTTCTTGTTCTTTTCTCGATAATATTCTTTGGTCCAAGCTTGGATCATATAAAACAAAACAATCCAAGTAATTTGCATTATCGTTTTAACTTTATATTTTCTTTCCAAACCTTGGTACATAAATAGTGCAAAAAAATCGAGTGAAAAAATATTGAGTGAAAAAAAATCGACCTGACCTACCTACCCTATTTCAAATTAAACCAAGTTTGTTCAAATTATCCCCCTGGGGCCAAAAATGGCCCCACCCCAGCGGTCACATGTTTTGCATATATAGGTTTATATAGGGAGAACCATAAAAAAATCTTCATGTCTGAAACCACAAGGCCTAGAGCCTTGATATTTGGTACTAAGCGTCATCTAGTGGACCTTTACCAGGTTTGTTCAAAATATATCCCTGGGGCCAAAAATGGCCCGCCCCTTGGGTCACATGTTTTGCGGATCTTTTATGTTTTTTTCTGACTTGTGTTTGCTATGTCTTTGTGCGCGTCTGTTTATATGTGCTTTGTGGTCACCTGCTGGGAAAGGGATGACCTCTTGGCGCTCGTTTGTGGTGTCTAACTGTGAGTTTGTCACTTTCTCATTGGTATCCTGGGTCAGATGTGGTACTTGATAGTATCTATTCCTGATCTTTGCACCCTTACTTACTTTACATAGACTTATAGTTATATAGGTAAAAACATGAAAAAATCTTCTTGTCTGAAACCATATGGCCTAGAGCCTTGATATTTGGTTTGTAGCATCACCTAGTGGACCTCTACCAAGTTTGTTCCAATTATGTCACATTTTTTCATCGGCTTATATAGGAAGAAACATGAAACAATCTTCTTGTCTGAAACCGCAATGCCTAGAGCCTTGATATTTGGTATGTAGCATCGCCTAGTGAACCTCTGCAAAGTTTGTTCAAATTATGTCTCTGGGGCCAAAAATGGCCCCACCCCAGGGGTTACATGCAGACCTGGGGTAATCGTAATCAGTAATTGTAATTATCTGTAATTAAATACAATTTTCAAAGTAATCAAATGTAATTGTAATCATGTTTTTTTTCAAATACATGTAATGTAATTGTAATGATTACTGAAAATATTTTAGCTTTAATTATAATTACTTTCAAATACTTTTCAAATACATCTGGCTATTTACTTAAAAAATTTGCCCAACACAAGAAACAAAATGGTGACTAATGGTAATATTTTAATTCAGATCTATGAATGAGAACAAGTACACAGGATAAATAAAACATATTGACTTTTGTGGACAATAAAAGTAGCACAATTTAAAATATTTAGTCAGTTTCAGACTTAACATGGTGTTTAAGATTAATTGCATTTTGTATAAAAGGGAAAAACATGGAAAATCATGGAAAATCTTGTCTGAAACCATAAGGCCTAGAGCCTTGATATTTGGTATGTAGCATCACCTAGTGGACCTAAGTTTGTTCCAATTATGCCCCAGGGGAGAACCATGAAAAATCCTCTCGTCTGAAACCACAAGGCCTAGAGCCTTGATATTTGGTATGTAGCATCATCTGGTGAACCTTTACCAAGTTTGTTCAATTATATACATAGGCTTATCTAGGGCAGGGATACACACTTGACTTTTTTCGCCACGAGCAAGCTGGGCCCCTAAAACAAAATTATTGGGGGCCCAGCCCAAAAACTAAGGGGCCCAGGTTTTGGCGGAAAATCAAACTCATTTCAACACCATTGTCAAGCATTTGCTTTACTCATAATTGAAGTCAGAGACCCTCAAAATCTGTATTCCTCTAATTATTTACCATATTAATAGTATTTGGAATAAGCTGAATGAAGATTTCTAAACTTCCAACAGCTAGTGTCAGATTTGACAGGACTTCATACCTTTACACTGCTATCTTTTTTCAGGGGCAAGCTGGGCCCCTAAACATTTATTTTTAGGGGCCCAGCCCAAAATTTAGGAGCACTGGGCTACTGGGCCCTGTTAGTCTTTTTCCCTGTAGGGAAACACATTGAAAAAAATTTCTTGTCTGATAGAACCTTGGTATTTGGTTTGTAGCATCACCTAGTAGACTTTTACCAAGTTTGTTCAAATTATCCCCCTGGGGCCAAAAATGGCCCCACCCCAACGGTCACATGTGTTGCATATAAAGGTTTATATAGGGAGAACCATAAAAAATATTCTGTCTGAAACCACAAGGCCTAGAGCCTTGATATTTGGTACGAAGCGTCACCTAGTGGACCTCTACCAAGTTTGTTCAAAATGTATCACTGGGGCCAAAAATGGCCCCGGCCCTTGAGTCACATGTTTTGTGGATCTTTTATGTTTTTTCTGTCTTGTGTTTGCTATGTCTTTGTGCGCATCTGTTTATATGTGCTTTGTGGTCACCTGCTGGGAAAGGGATGACCTCTTGGTTCTTGTTTGTGGTGTCTAACTGTGAGTTTGTCACTTTCCCATTGGTATCCTGAGTCAGGTGTGGTACTTGATTGTATCTATTCCTGATCTTTGCACCCTTACTTACTTTACATAGACTTATATAGGTAAAAACATAAAAAAATCTTCTTGTCTGAAACCATATGACCTAGAGCCTTGATATTTGGTATGTAGCATCACCTAGTGGACCTCTACCAAGTCTGTTCCAATTATGCCCCAGGGGCCAAAAATGGCCCCTCTCGGGTCCATAAGGCCTAGAGCCTTGATATTTGGTATGTAGCATCACCTAGTGGACCTAAGTTTGTTCCAATTATGCCCCAGGGGCCAAAAATGGCCCCTCCCTGGGGGTCACATGTTTTACGTAGGCTTATATAGGGAGAACCATAAAAAATCTTCTCGTCTGAAACCACAAGGCCTAGAACCTTGATATTTGGTATGTAGCATCATCTGGTGAACCTTTACAAAGTTTGTTCAATTATTTACCTGGGGCCAAAAATAACCCCGCCCCCGGGATCACATGTCTTACATAGGCTTATATAGGGAAACACATTGAAAAAAATTTCTTGTCTGATAGAGCCTTGATATTTGGTTTGTAGCATCACCTAGTGGACTTTTATCAAGTTTGTTTAAAGTATCCCCCTGGAGCTAAAAATGGCCCCACCCCAGGGGTCACATGTTTTACATAGGTTGATATAGTGAAAACATCAAAAAATCTTCTCGTCTGGCACCATATGGCCTAGAGCCTTGATATTGGGTATGTAGCTTCACCTAGTGGACCTCTACCAAGTTTGTTCCAATTATGCCCAAGGGGCCAAAATTGGCCCCTCCCGGTTACATGTTTTACATAGGCTTATATTGGGAAAAACATGAAACAATCTTCTTGTCTGAAACCACAATGCCTAGAGCCTTGATATTTGGTATGAAGCATCACCCAGTGAACCTCTACAAGATTTGTTCAAATTATATCTCTGGGGCCAAAAATGGCCCCACCCCAGGGGTTACATGTTTTACATAGGCCTATATAGGGAAAAACATGAAAAAGTCTTCTTGTTTAAAGTTCTAGATTTAGGAATTGTTCAGCTTTTATGATTCATCCATGAAATTCTGACACTCCTATATGTATGAGGAGCTCCTCTGGTGTAGTGGATAAACCACTCACCTTGTAAATCAGGAGTTGTGGGTTGGATTTCAGTCTTCTCGAGTCTGTCAGATGAGACTTTAAGCTGTGGCCCCATCCTTAGCTGTTGGTGGGACATTAAATACATACAAACTAACACTCCTATGGGTAAACAGATAGTACAGTTAATTGTATTTATATTTCTATTGCAGAACATTGAAACAAGAAACCAACAGGCAGATCTGATGTCATTGACCACACAGCTAAGCTAATAGTTGAGAAATGTCGCTGGACACCTATCTTTTGACATTATATGTGACGGTCCAACAAGAGACAGCCATCAGAAATTTGTTCAATAGCAAAGGATGGCTTTTCATCAGGAAAGAAGGTAATTGTTCTAGAATTTTGAGCCCTTTTTATTTTCATTTCACAAAATGTTGGGTAGTCACAAAATACTTGCCAGAATAGCGAACAGGGAAGAACCTGGTCAGACTGCTTCTCCAGTTCAATACAAGTAACCAGACTTAAACATGCACATTTTAAATGCTGTATTTAGCTCACCTCAATGATTTAACAGAATTGTTCCTCCTGATGCCTTCTACCCAAATTTCACAAAAGTTTCCGCTCGACCGAACAAAGGGGCCGCCATAGCTCTAGATACAGGTAAGAAATGTCTTTAAATGATGTCTCCTGAACCACTCAGGTCCAGATTTAAAATAATTTTACATAAATGTTCCCCATAATGCTCTCTACTAAATTGCAGGAATGGTTCCACTCCGCAGAACAAAAAGGCCACCAAAGCTCCAGAAAAGAAAAATCTTTAAACAACATCTTCTGAACCACAGGTCCAAATTCAAAATAATTTCACAGAATTGTTCCTCATGATGATGCCCTATCAAAATTGCACAAATGGCTTTGCTTTGCCGAAACAAAAGGGCCACCAGAGCTCTAGATAAGGAATGTCATTAAACAACCTTGTGAACACCAGTGGTCAAAAATCAAAATTATTTCACAGAAATGTTCATGATGTCCTCTACCAAAATTGCACATATGGTTCTGTTCCGCCAAAGGGGTTGTCAGAGCACTAGATAAACAATATCTTCAAAACAACTTCTACAAATGTATATGTACATATTCCCACAGTAAACAAGTTTAATAGTACAACCGAGACCAAATGTCACTGAATCATGATCTATTTTAATAACTTTATAATAACATGTTTTGGGTAAGAAAAAGAAACGTTAAATCAAGACCTATCATTTATGCATCCAAAATTTATCTTTGATAGAAAGAAAAAGACTGATAATAGTTGTTTTTGGGGTTTATGTATGTTTTATTTCTACGTAACCTCCCTGTAAAGTGTAATTCGAACTTTTAATATTGCAAATTAAACCTAGTCCAAAGGACTTCAATTTACAAGATTCGACTATATATACATGTTTTCAATCTTATCAGTCACCTCTCATACTAACTGCATTGTTGCACGTTGACCTGATAAACGTTGCTCATCTCACGGCATGTGCCTTTATCAGGTCATCATGACGTTGCACTTATAAATGATGTTGGCAATGACATTGAATTGACACAAAACGTGATAATGACATCATAATCGCTAGTTTGAAGAGTGAATCAACTTGTAAACTGCTAAATAGAATACCAGGTTCACGTCTTTTAATATATCAAGTTTACCAGGCTCGGCTTGGAGAACGCATCTTGAATTGCTCGGCAAGCCTCGCGATGTCAACAAGCGTTCTCGAAGCCTTGCCTGGTAAACTTGATATCAAAAGACACTCACCTAGTATTCTCTATTTATTGTACAGGTAGTGAATGGAAAGTGACTGAATTTGAGAAAGATAGTTCAAAACAATTGGAAAACGAAAAGGGAAATGATCAAGATACTGTAGAGAAGAAGAAAAGTGAACATAAAGACAAAGTTGAGGAAAGTGGAGGGGTAGCGTGTGATTCTGATCATGTTGATGCAGGGAATGATGATATAGAAGATGACAATACAAATGAAGAAGCAGAGACATTAGCGACTGGAACAGTCTTATTATCAGCCGAGGAAATAAAGACAGAATTCTCTGACACTAGTGGTGTTGTAAGCCATTCATATGAAGGTGAGACTGATGATTATGATTCTGCAGAGGACACAAATAAATCTGGTCGTAAAAGAAAGAAAGGACAAAAAACTGTAAGCAAAAAATCCAAAAAAGCTAAAAGAGCAGTGACAGTGACAAAAGTGCCAAAGAAATCCGGAGCTTCAACATTGCCTTCAGAAACTCCTGTCAATGAAACAAGTGAAGACATTTCACTTGATTACAGAATTGTTAAGGCTGAAGATGAAGACCCATCTGATGAACCTGTTAGTACAAATCTAGGACTTGTTGATCAAGGCAGAGCAACTGTTGAAATTGAATTGCAAGAAACCGATGACATTGACCATTATGAAACAGTTCATAAAACGTTATCTCCAGATGAGCCATATAATCCACCATCAGATGTTCAGGAAACTGATGGGTTTAGTCCTAGTCTTGGTTGCTACTACTGTCCTGACTGTGGCTATACTTTTCAGCTTGAAAAATGGTTCAAGGTTCATAAATGGGGTGGAAAATGTGTGTATAAGTGTTCAAAATGTTCAGAAGTTTACACATTTAGAAACATTTCAAAATACAGGGAGCATATGAAGACGCACAAGTAAGTTCTTATTCTTATTTTATTTTAAACCAATATGACCAGTCAGGGCTATTGCTTCAGGGATCTTTTCCAGTACTTGTATACATTTTAAAAAGAAATTGTCGTAATCAGCCGCTCTTTCCTCACTAGTGGGTGTTAACCCTTTCCTTAATGAATATTCATGCCAAGCTCCACCCACTATGAATAATTATATAAATATGCTTTCACGTTTGTACATAGAACAAAGTAATGACTGCTGTAGGATCAGATATATCTCCATAAGCAAACAGTAGATACTGATCAGGCAGCTCTTATAAGAGCTGCCTGATTTGGGTCTGCTCTGTTTGTAAAACTGCTAAAAGGTGTCTATAGACTGAGGTAAAGGGTTTAAGCTTTACAAACAGTTTGTACCCAGATTAGATCAGACCCTACAAAAAACTTTGGGCCTCGTTTGACATTCTGATAGTATTCCTGAAAGATTTTGTGGAAAAGTTTTACATAATGAAAAATATTCAGCAGATGACAAAAAAGCATACACAATTTCCCAGCATGCAAAGAGTTAAACGACTATGTATATATATGTCTATATATATATACTATTGCCACAAAGTTAAGCATATTCCATTTGATAACACGACTTAGGTTTTAGAAACGGTAACAACGGAAACTTTTAAGAGATACCAAAATTTATTGTAGTAGACAACGAAAGCAGAATACCAGCGATTTGATAAAGAAAATCCGTGGACTCTCTGACTTGTTTATAGTCTGCAATGACCTTACAAAAATTACGCATAAATTTTACAAATTTCAATGAAAACAGCATGGAGGCCAAGAATCAGAAGAACTTTTTCAATAAGGCCGCGATAGTTGTAATTTCTTCAAAACTTTTTCTTTGGAGCATACACTTTCAGGTTCTTGTGCAAACAGTCACGAAATGGCTCATTATAATCCACTACTTCCGGTTTATGGTGTGTATAGCCTTCACACTGTCGAATAACAACTTTGCACATTTTCATCATTAAATGCACTGGGTACATGCGTTCAAGACACGGAATCCTGTCCCACTCATGCAGTAGAGTCAAGCAAAATTCACAATGGTTTTGATACGGCTGGTTCCCGGTTTCAAAAAACGTCAGCAAGCTTGTCCCACACGTGTTTGATAGGGTTTAAGTCCGGCAACAAGCTCAGTCGTGGAAGACTAGTGATGTTCTGTTGATTTTTGTATTCCTTGATGATGCGAGTACAGTGAGGTCTTGCAATATCATCTCTGAGCAACATATTCTGGCCATCTAGCGAGTCCAAGGGCGACCTAACACCATATTCCAGGATTTTGTCCTGGTACTTTTGAGAGTTCAAAGTCCCAGTAACCACCTTTAACTGTATCATGTGGTCGTCAGATAATGCTCCACATACCATATTGCTTCAGTGACAATTCCTTGCACTCAAGAACCAATGTTGACCCTTTCCTTTTTCTAATACTGCCACCCTCTCTATGTTCTTTCAAAAGCCTGCTTACAGCACTCTGAGACACGTTTAATACCCTTGCAATGTGATCTTGTTTCATACCAGCGTTCCTAATGGCAATTTTACACATTCTGTTCCCTCTTTTCGTTGTAGATTTATCCAACATATGCGTTTTAAGGCTATTTCATGACTCATCAGCAAAAGAAATTCATTCTTGCATATCAACTCCTGGACAGTACTGTATTGTAAGCTTCCCTTCATGGACAGTAGTGAATGAAACTGATCGAATTTAACCAAATTTGGCAGCCAAAATGCAAGTGTACATGTAGAATAAAACCCAAAACTCAAATTATTTTTCATTACTTCAAAAATCGGACTCGTATAGAAATATGCTTAACTTTTTGGCAATATATATTCAGTGCACAGGCATGATAACCAAATATGAATCTATAGAAGCATGTGTGAGTTTGCATTGATTTGTTGACAATTGTGGTCCAAAATACATATTACTGGTCAATATATCATTATCTGTCTCCACCGCAATGTGTGCTTAAATTTAAAGTATCCTGGGTCAGGTGTGGTGCTTGATTGTATCAATTCCTGATCTTTGCCCTCTTTCTTACTTTGACCCCATATGCTATATTTAGAATATTGCATCAGTTTCTATAAATAATTCAAATTTTCAAATATTTTTAAAAATATCTTTTGCATTTCAATAGTTTTGAAAAAATTATGGAAAATGGAACAGTTGCTCCTCAGGAGCAACTGTTCCATTTTTCATAATATTTTTAAAAAATCTTACCTTTCAAAGACGTCCAAAGGCGCTTGTGTGGAGAGTAAAGGGTTAACAAGCCCATCTGAACAGCTGATGAAATGTATAAAATGTTCTAATGTAATGATAGACAGTGTTAACCCATGTATACTAGACTGCTTCTTTCTGTGTTTACACTGTTTGGTCTGATTTGCCTGTCCGAATACATTTTACTTTTTAAAAACATCCATTGAAGACAAAACTGCACACAAAATTACCCAGCATGCAAAAAGATCAACTTGAGAAACTGAATTTCCCTGTTTACCCTAATAAGCACATTTTTCAGCCTGTAAATGTCTACCTAGAGCCTATATTTATTAGTGTTTCCCCTAGGCCCTTTTAGAATGGCGCTGCGCCATGCCCTTTTCTTGTAGCGCCATGCCCCTTTTCCCGTGCGCCATGCCTTTTTTTCTGACGATCGTGACCTTTTCTATAAGATACCAGAGCTATTTTCAGCAAACAGGTGACCTGATTACGTAAGATTATGTAAGAAATTTGTTTCCTGTCTGGACAGTGCACATGCCTTTGACAGTGTTATCAAACAGATTTACCGATAGATTTACTCAATTCAGTGCTCCAGCTAGGCTGTTTTAAAGGGCGCCACACCCTAGCCTTACTCGTCTGGCGCCCTGCCCCTTTTCATAACACCCTGTCTTAAAATCAGCTGTCCTTTATTTCATCTTCCCAGTTGTGTATTCAAATTGATGCTAATCGGTTCAGCGACTTTCTGTTCACACTGCAGTCAAAAGTCGGAAATCCCCCACTGAGATCTCGTGGAGAACTTACCAGTTACATGTGAACTGCAATTGGTTTGATTTTTAGCGGAGAAATGGGAACTTTGCAATCAGCTTGCTTGGCAATTCTCTTATTTGTAATGTCCATTTTCACTTGTTGAACTCAATTTTTGGTTTTAGGCAACATCAAAGACATAAAGGCTCCAGATAAATAGACTTTCTTGTAGTTATGAAATTAGAATGACATGAAGCCTTCATTGACTGTATGGGTATTACAGCTCAAATCAAACAACTGGCACATATTTAGGTTTTATCCATCTATTATAAAAGAGTATAAAAAGATACATTGTATAAAGTAATCTATAGATGTGTAATGGAATCTTCCAATCTTAGGCTTTTTATCCCTTTGAAATCAGGGGACACAGTTTGACATCTCCAAATACAAGATACTTAGACTAACAATTTTTAACCAACTAAATTTCTCTGATATAGAAAACATGTAACCTAAATAGTTGGCGGGGGGGGGGGGGGGGGGGGGGGATTAAAATGCTAGAATTTGAGAGGAACAAGGACAGGGAACATTAAGATATTATTTTTGCTGGGTAACAGAAACCGTATTTGGTTTTTTTTGAAAAAAAGGACATCTTTTTTGGAGGATCTGGATTATTTTTTATTCTATAAGTAAACAGGGAACAAAAGTATTTTTTTTTTTTTTTGGGGGGGGGGGGGGGGGGGTAGGAGGAGGAGGGGACAAAGACAAAATTTTGAAGGGCATAAAAATAAATTGTTATAAACAGAGAACATAGAGGAGGGGGCACAAGCCAATTTAATTCAGGGGAACTAGGGAACAGACTACCAGCTTATTGTAGTAAACATTCAAAGTTAAGGGTTGCATGCAAAAATAAGCCTAAACTAGTAAAGCTACCACACTTATCACAAGGTTAATGTGTCCTTTTTGATCACTCAGCGCGCGCTTAGAGTGCCCTTTTTGATCGCTCAGCGCGCGCTTAAAGTGCCCTTTTTTTTAAAGTTACCGTGCCCTTTTTTGTTCCTGGGGTAAACACTATTTATACTATAGTATACATAGCCAGATGAATGAATCCATGGATATGAACACCAAAGACTCTTCTGGTTCACTAGGTTGGAGTAACTTACAAGCACTTACAAAATAAATGGGCCGCGACGTGAGAAAACTTGTCTTTGGGGTTTCCAATCAGTCGTACCAACACCACCCTGCTTAGCTACAGAGACTAGCGAGAATAGTGAAATTTCGCTTGGAGCAAGTTTTGATATGATACTTTTCAATAAGTGAATAACAATGGCGCTGGTCAGACTGTGTGGATGCACAGGCTGGTCTGCGCCTTTGTTGTTTGCAAACCCCCTTATTGTTCGCAAACCCCTGAAGATGGGGTTTCTTGCTTTGAGGCCTATATAAACTTGCTTAAATTAGAAAGCGATGAAAGTTCATACATGCCTTTTGAAGAAACTACTGACATTTAAAAAGTTTTAAGCTTGATCCCTGAAGTAATGGCCATGAATGTATGCATTCAGGATCTGACAGCTACAGTATTTATTTTTTTTAGAATTTACCTTCTTTAGAACTTGCTTGAGCGCAAGATTTTGTGATTGTTGGATGTCCGTCATCTATCTTCGTCAGTCCATCAACAATTGCTTCAATTGATACATGCATCTCCTCCAAACTGACTGTTTGCAATTTCACCAAACTTCAATGGAATGATCCTTGGGTGTTCCTCTATCATAGTCGTTTGAAGATTACAAGTACACAAAGTACTGGTTAACCGCTTAGTCAAGCTTGCCCAGAAAAAATATGTGGTTAGTTGAACTGACCGTTCCAACATGACCATAGCTGTTGACTGGATGTTAAGCATCAAACCAAACAAAACAATCCTATGCAGAATATATTTTCGTTGTCAGCAACAGAAAAGGAAAGCTTTAAAAAATTTTTTGTCAAATTTACTGGCCTTATTTGAAAATAGCGACATCAATGGTGGAAAATGAGTGACCCCTTACCATATGGAAAATGTACTTGCCCCATTCGAAAATAATTTGACAAGATGGTCCTTAGGTGACCCTATACTAATATTTATCAAATTATTTTGATCCTTTGAAAAAATATGACAGGCAGGAGGCTGGCAAGCTTATCCTTTACATATACATATACAGCAATTGTATAATCATCTTCTTGTCCACTCAAAAACTACCAGCCTGTGTGACAAAGAGTCCTTTGATTGAACTATGCTAAGATTATTCAGACAATTTGATATGTTAGAAAACATGGCTGATAGGGGATAGGGCCAATATTTAGTTCACATATGGGGGGAAAACATAGAAATATCATGTATGCATAATATATATTGCTCATTATAAAAATATATAGTTTTTCAGTTTCCTGAAATCAGTGACAAGCTACATACTTGATAGGATCAGATTTTAAGAAATGATCATTTGACAACACAGTTGAAATGAATTTTGACTCAATGACAGTCTGAGGTGAGGTTCAAGTATTGGTAGATCTTCTAAAATTTCACTAAAGGCCTTCAGACAAAATAGTGCAGACCCAGATCCGACTGTTTCTGAAGAGCAAGCAGTCTGATCAGGGTATTTCCCATTTGCTATCTTGTCAAGAATTTTGTGAATTGCAACCGTGATAATGAGCCATCATTTTATATTGAGAACAAAAAGAGTAAAGAGCTTAACATTTTAGAAAATTTAGCATAAACGAGGTTATTGTAAATTTTCTAAAATTTCGAAAAGTAGTTTTCTACCGAAAATGCCTGACCCAGATCAGACTGCTTCTGAAGAAGCAGTCTGATCAGGGTCTTCCCTGTTAATTGCTATTCTAATTTAAGCTAGATGAAAACAACATTTGATGTCAGAGGAGCATGGTGGCTCAGTGGTATTACAGGTATAGTGCTTCACTCAATGTTAAGGGGTTCGGGTCTGAGCCTCACCAGAGGCACTGGATTGAGCAAGACACTTTATCCTCTGCTTATTACTGCTTAGTACTGGTTAAACCCAGGAATACCCATCCCAACATGACTGAGAAATTGTTGACTGGGACGTAAAAAATCAAAATAAACTAAACAATCCAACATTTTATTTGAGAACAGAATGAGAAAAGAGTAAGAAATTTTAGAATATTTACTGTACTCAGGTGAACATCATAGGTCCACACTTTAGTGTCTTCTTCTGTCTCTTTATTCAATGAATTGCTGTAGCTGCTGGATACCTCATGCAAAATATAACTCACTACAGGTATTTTCCTACCATATAAATTTGGGGACAGGAACCCCTAAATTTGGGAAAACCATTGTCCGGCAAGCTTGTACATCAATCTTCTAAAACAAATCATTAGTTTACCAATGTACTAATCTATAGGGTTGCTCTATTGGTTTGCAATTGTATTAAGCAAGCAACTGTTTAAAGCAACCATACATTGCTTTTCCAAAACTTTGCTTGCTTAAGACAGGAGTTTGATAAATACTGGCATGGCAGTCAATTTAAGAGATTGGATACAAAAATTCTTTGTTATTGCATGGAGTGTTTTCATCTTTTGTGAACATTGGGAAATAGACCCCTTTCACATTGTTATCTCCCTTAGCAATCGCTCTTCAATTGAAAAATCGATAAAGCCGTTTTTGAAAATAAAGGGGCAGATTGCTTATTAGTTGCATTGGCAAAACACATAATGATGGTTTATAAGTCAATTTTTTGGCTTTTCATTGCTAGAATGAGATATCTTATTCTAGAAATAAGATAAATTAACGTTTTCTTATACATTTTATAAGTCTTCAGATTTTTTTTCACTTTAATTCGTGTAAAATATCCTTTGATATCGAGCTTAAATCGGCTTCTTCTTCAGGCACAAAATCACAAAAGCTATCCGAAACACATGCCAACTACATGCCAACTAATAAGACAAACTAATATGTTATGCGAACATCTACAACTCAGACGAGCCTATGCAAATGTACAGTCTCATCAGGGCATTCGCTGCTCGCACACACTGCGGATCTATTGTTGGATCCATTGTTGTGTCCGAGCACACATAAAGAAAGGCGATGCATGTAGACGGATGCTAAGACAATAAATAGATCTAAGGCTTCCAGCCCCACCAGATAAGCATGCAGTAGCGCACGCTACCAAATAAACGTGCATGTATGCTGCTAGATATTTGCACATAATGACTAAGCATATGCGATAAATGTCGAAATCGAACTATACACTGTAAATAAAGAACCATTAAATAACATCATTTCTACACAACGTCCGCTTATGCACAGGCTCGCAAGAATCATAGCTGCTCGCACACACATATTATGGATGTAGATGAAGACTCAGATTATTTTTTAAAACACCAGTCCACGGGTTAAGACTGTCTGGGCAATACACATTGACGCCTTTTACGTATATGTGACGATAAGAGCGACATCAATCGTACCGTCGAATTACAAACCTGTGTCAGGCATGTGTGCTTTTATTGCTTTCACTAGGGCCCAGGGCAAAGGATTAAAGGACCGGATGCACAGTAGTACATATTAAAATGGGCCTCAACGCGAGAAACCTGACATTGATGCATGCCAACAACAAAGGCGCAGGCCTGTCATTGTATCCACGAAGTCTGATCAGCGCCTTTATTGTTCACTTACTGGAAATTATATCTAAACTTGCTTCATGCAAAATTTCATTTTAGCGAGTCTATGTAGCCGAACAGACTGGTTTGAGTCTTACTTGGGCCTAAAAAAAAAATATGTGTGTTTCAGGTTTCCCGACCGATTCGGCCGAAAATTGGCCGATTCAATTGTTTTTAAGCGCTTTTTAAAATAAAAAAATAAACACGCCGATTCGGACGATTTTCTCCATTGCAGTCATTGTATCCGATGCGGTTAGTTTCTATTTTTCGGTTTATCCGCAATGAGTAGACTGGTTGTCTATATATAAGTTTGATCGTCGCGATGTATTTGCGGTAAAACAACGACAACCAGTCGTTTATTCTATCATTGAAACGCATGACAACTAGAAGGTGTATATATTTGCAAGCGTTCGGAGGAGTGCGCGATTGACAACAACAACATGGCTTCTATACTTTCGATTCGCATGCAGAAATGCTCGCATATAACGGGAACGGTTAACGTCCCCAGGCCATTTTCGAATGTTACGAACATGCGAGACGTTTGTCTTCAACATCATTCGCCTCTCGATGAAGTCAAGCAGTCAGCAACGAAAGCAGACTTCACCATCCACGGTCAAAAAAGATGAAAAGGAGGTTCGTATTTTCAACACTGTCACTGAATCAATTTCCATGATAGAAAAGTCACAGCCTTAGGGAAACTTGAATGGTGGAAATATTTACAGGAATTGAATGTAAATATTCATTTTTGTTCTCTATCTAAGGTTAATGAGGAGAAGGCAGTACATTGAACGCGGACACTTGTCACTATGAGTCAATGTACCCCTCCCACCTTCTCCTCTTCTGTCTTACCCTCACTTTTCAATGGCCAGAGTTGTTGGGTTGGGGGCGAACAGAAAAGTACAAAATACAGGGGAACCTATGCCCAATTTTTTTTCAGGGTTGGACTTAGTTTTTTTAGTTTAAACATATTTATTTCAGAAAGATAATTGTACAATTATACATCATCTGTAAATACAAAGTATAGGATTAGAACGAAAGTAATACTACTTATATAGTTCATCTCCTAGATGCTACATATTGTGAAACGTAGGCAGATTTAACAAGGTAATTCAACTCTCTGGAAGCAAGCAGGTTCAGCTCTGCCAATTATAGTATAGGTTTGTTGGTAAATTCATGAGAAGCCAGTTAACTCCCATTATAGCCATTAAGTGAAAGTATAGAGATAATTGATCGCAGACTATTCATGAGGTGTTGTACATACTAAGCAATACTTCAATTTAGTTGCAAGTAATTGGCAGAGCTGTATAATTGGTGAAATGTACATTATCAAGAGAAAAAAGAAGAAAAATGTGCAAAATCATGAGAAAAAGCAAAGAAAACATATGTAAATAGGAGGATGGGAGAGGGAGACCCTATATGGCCTTGAGGCAGACTCTAAGGTGGAACAGCATCCTTCATATTAATGAAACTGCTAACATATTGTTCAAATTAGTTAGAACTAAAACGTTTTGTCTTTAATATGTATTTGTGTACTGATTCAAATACCCTTGCGTTTAAGTCATTTGAAAGGTTCGGATTACCATAGAGTAGAAGTTTAAGAGAAACATCATGTAAAGTTGACACTTCGTGTAAAAGATCATTTCTTACAATATTGTAGAAGGGGCATTTGAAAAAGAAGTGATGTGTATTCTCAATACTGCCACAGCGACAGAGTGGAGTATCTGAAATATTCTTCTTAAACAGATCATGATTCAGTGCACTGCAATGGGTTCTTAAACGTGTGTGAAGGACTTGTACATGTCTATTACCGCTGTAAAAGTATTTTGGGACATGGGTTCGATCTCTATTAAGATTATACTTGAATGAAGCAACTGAGTCAGACTGAGCAATCTCAGGAGGAAGGTTATTCCAATCCCTAACAGTTGATGGTAGAAATGAGCTTAGGTAGGAATATGTTCTACCTCTGATTGTCATGATATTATTAGAGTTCCTTAAGTTATACCTTGTGGCAGTGCTGACTGTTCCTGGTACTAGGTCGGAGAGATAAGATGGTGTTATATTGTTATTCATTTTGTAGAACAGGGTAAGTTTGTGGTTGTCTCTGCGCTTTTGTAAGGGCTGCCACTTGACTTCGTCTTGTAGATTTTCAAGGGAAATAAGTTTTGTAGCACCTGTAGCTATTCGTGCTGCTTCGTTTTGTATTTTGTCAAGTTCTTGTTTTTCATATCGAGTACAGTTGTCCCAGATGACATCGGAGTATTCCAGAAGAGGTCTAATGAAAGTAGTGTATATAATCTCTAGAGATTTTCTGTCAAGTTTGAATTTAAGTCTTCTCATTATATTGATTCGTACCCATGCTTTGTCAGTTATGTATTTTATGTGTTTATGCCATGTACAGTCAGCTGATAAGATAACACCAAGGTGTTTGTGAGATTCTACCTCCACAATCTGTTGGTTCTCCATAAAAAGAGGAGGATGTAAAGGTTTGTTTAGTTTACGAGAGAATATTAATGATTCTGTTTTCGTAGGGTTGAACAGTACCAACCAGGTTGCTGCCCAGTGTGATAGTTTAAGTAAATCAGTATTAAGACAGGCTGCAGCCATTACAGGGTTCTCAACAATAATAGAGAGACTGGTGTCATCAGCAAAAAGTCTGATATTAGCACCTATGTCATTGACTATGTCGTTGATGTAGAGAAGGAAAAGTAAAGGACCAAGAATTGATCCTTGAGGAACACCTGCAAGGATATAGACCCAGTCTGATGTCATGCCTGGAAGTACAACTCTTTGCTTTCTGTTTGAGAGATAATTTTTGAACCAGTTAAGAACTGAGCCACAAACTCCAGCTGCCTGCAATTTGTGGATAAGTCCAGCATGCCATACACGGTCAAAGGCTTTGCTTATGTCGCAGAATACAGCACGAACTTCTTTGCCTTGATCAAGTGCCTGACAAATAGTATTATAAAGATATGTTAATTGGTTGACAGTCGAATCTCCAGGCATAAAACCAGACTGAAGAGATGTAAGTATATTGTTATCAATAAGGTGATTGTATAAGTATTTGAAGACAAGTCTTTCAAAAACTTTATCTTCCGAATTTAGTAATGTTACTGGTCGATAATTACTTGGTTGTGAAGGGTCATCTTTCTTTAATATAGAACAAACGTTGCCTTCTTTGTAGGAGTCAGGTACTATGCCTTCCTGGAGAGATAAGTTAAAGAGGTTGCAAAGAGGTACAGAGATTTCATTAGCTAGTTCTTTGAGAATACGATTGTTGAGTCCGTTTGGTCCTGATGCTTTGCCAGTAGCCAGTGATTTTAAGACAATTTTAACTTCAATGGGACTGAGTATGATACTACTAAGTCTTGAATCAGTAATGTGATTAAGTGGAGGAAGTGTTGCATGCTGGTCGTTCAAAATAGTTTGATTTTGGAAGAAAGTGTTTAATAGATTTGCCTTGTCTTTATCATCAGTGAAGATATGACCATTACTCTCCAACGGTGGTATTTGAGATCTTGAGTTCTGATTAATGATATGCTTGAGTGTAGCCCACCAATCTCGAGAGGAAAGTGTTTCAGATTTAAGTTTTTCAGAGAGTTTGTCGAAGAATGCCTTCTTAGAGTTTCGAAGAACAGCTATTGTCTTATTTCTCAGTTTTTTGAATTTAGACCAGTGTGCCGGTAAATTGGTTCGTTTGGCTTGTTTGTAAGCTCTTTTACGTTTCCTGATGTATTGTTTTAGATGTGTAGTTATCCAAGGCGGATCAGATGGCCTAATTCGTATTGTTTTATTGGGGATACATTCTTTAGCAAGAGAAATTATACAGTTAGTTATGTTTTGTGAGTAAAGATGTATGTTAGTGTCGTGTAATGAGTTCCAATCGGTGTTAGTTGCTTTTTGTCTTAAAAGTTCATAGTTGCCTCGATCGTAGCTCCAAATATGTCTTGTATAAGTATTATGTTTGGGTTTAGAAAATTTAAATACGCCGTAAATGGGACAGTGATATCGAACCTCTTGATTAAGAAATGGATCCCCTACTCCACTAAGAACTAGATGATCTTTGTTACTAACAAGTATTAAATCGATGCTAGAGGAAGAGTGTTCAGTAAAGTGAGTGGGCTCATTTATAGACTGGTGAAGAGCAAACTGATTACAAAGAGTTTGAACTTTTTGAAAGGATGGATTGTTAGTTTTTTTAAGGGTGGATTGTGGCATGAAGGAGTAAAACATTCAAACCATTCATTTTACCACCATTTTAGAATCAGGTTTCATGGGTATCTAGCCCCTTCTAGCCCCCACCCACTTAGGGTGCTCTCAGAAAAAGGTTGAAGACAGCATTCAGTTTTTTTAAGAGTATAAAAATAGCAGTATTTTGCTAAAAGAAAGAAGAAAATAAAAAAGAAAATACAAATTCTGTTTTATTTCATTGTTTTTCTCAACAGACACAAATTCCACAAGGTTTTGGACTTCTTGGTCTCGATACAAGATATTTACCTTTCCACACACTGAAATTTTAGAATATACACATATATATATATAAAACAAGTAAAGATCTATTATTGATCCGAGTACTTTTGATATAGTCGCTTGGGAGAGAAGAGAGAAAAAAAAAAAAAAAAAAAAAAAAAAAACCTACCTACCTACCCAGGGTGAATTTTAAGAAGAAACCTGAAACACACATATTTTTTTTTTTTGGCCTTGGTAAGAAACCCGGAAGACAGGTTTTCTCGCGCGATGGCCTTAATGTATCTTATCCCTTATTTAAATCAGAAAGACGGTGTTTAGACGTCAAGTGTAAGGAATGTAATCATAGACCATGTAGACCTTGATTGAATAAGAAGTTTACCAGACTAGTCACTACTCGCATACGCATAGTATTAAAGGAAATTATTGATACAGTGTATGCTTAATGTTATGCACCCGCTTATTTGGAAAAAGTCAGTCTTGGATGCTTAGAAATCAACTATTCTGATCTCAAATATTCAGAATATTGGAATTAATCACTTATTTTTGTTACATTTATGTCATTTAATTTTACTATTTGTCTAATCTTTACTTGCGAATTTATTTTTCTTTTAATAGTTTTCCATATTCCATAGTGTAATGTAAGGCAGCCATATAAAGGTTGCCCCTTCACGTGCAATCTCGCGGAGATAACGCGGAACGAGACAGTTTGGCGCATGCGCACTAACAATGTGAAAGGAGTCTATTGATCAGGATTCATTCTGAAAGGGGTCAACATTTGATATTTGCCCCTAAATTTTGGTAAGAAAAATCTTTGTATTGAGTTTGCTTTATTATTTAAGCTTAAACTTATAATAAGTGTGTTTAGGGTAACGGGTCTGAAAACTTTAGGTAGGGTAGGCACACATTTTTTATTATTATTTTTTCCTGTTCAGAGAAAAATACATTTTTATGCATTTTGAAAGGCATTTTGCATAAAATTATATTTTTTCCAGAAAACCTGAAAAATTCTAGGTTTCACCAGTAAAATTAGGTAGGGTCGGGTTACCCTAAACACAGGTATTTTTTTTATTTGGCCTTATTAAGAATTTTAGCCCTACTAGATAGCTACACATGTATGCAATATGACTGTAAATCGGGAAATTTTCGCGAGGATTTAATTTTCGTGTAACTCGCAAAAATAAAATCTTCGCGAAATGAAGAAATCATTCTGTCGTTTACTGACATGGTAAATCATCGGTTGCAAATTTTAAACGTCGCAAATAGGTCTTTTAGAGCCATTCGTGAAAATAAAATTCTTGCGAAAATTTCTGGATATACAGTATAAAGAATAACTTTAACCCTTTGTAACAGTTGGAAACCCCTAAATTGATACTTTGGCAGACAGTGTAGACTTAGATGACGTCAGGGACTGCACTCTTTGCTATTAAAGATAAAAGAAATTGTTTGGGACTGAAGTGCATTTTAATGTGGAAATCATTATGACATAGGGCCAGTTAAGCAAAACTTTTTGGTGTGAAATTGCGATTATTTTCTTATCCATCAGTTTAAACAAGTCAATGAGACGGTTCTTTTGAGTACCCACAACATATGTTTTGGTTGAGACTTAAGAAAATAATTTTCAGTTAAGCACTCTTATCTGGGGGCCTGGGAAATTCTAAACTGTGACCCCTGGTAAGTTCTTTGAACCTTACTAGGTTCATTGTTTAATACTACATGGCAGAATTCATTCATTAGTTATAGTTAAAGTTATACAAAGGGTTAAAAATAAATGCGATCAGTACCATCTGATGAACTGGCCCAATTATAAATGCTTTCTTACCCCTCATATTTTGTTATTACATGTATTGCAGTGATGCTGTCTTTTCTGGCTCCCAATTTGAAAATAATCCCATATTCTATAATTCTTTGCATGCTGGGTAATTAGACCCCTATCGGTGTTCACACCGGAGGGAACTATAGGTTTGCCCTCCGCCTGTTCGTCTGTCTGTCCGATGAAATCTGCTACCCGAGATAACTGAAAAACTATTAAAGCTAGCAAACTTGGTATGTGATCATGTGCTGTGTGCTAATTATGCACATAATTTTATTTCCCTCAGTTGCTTGAAAATTGTGGTTCCTATGATAACGGAAATAGTCAACTTGTTGCAAAAACATATGGAGCCTGAGATAATACAAAAGCTATTCATTCAAACTACACGTAGCTTGTTGAAATTTGGTATGTGAGCACCCTTCTCTAGATTTGCCATAGAAAACCCTTGAAATCCGCGGTTAAAATCTACGGAGTATACGGACGGCGTTTTTAAGGTTTCCAGGGCAGTTGATGGCAAATAAATCAACAACAAAAAATTGTGGAAGTTCATGAAATGCCATAGATTTTTGCCGTTGATTCCATGGAAGTTTAGTGGATTCCATGGAACAATGCCGTAAATTCTATGGAAATATGCTGTTAATTCCATGGAATGTTTCCGTAGATTTTACGGAAATACGCTGTTGATTCCATGGAAAGTTTCTGTAGATTCTATGGAAAATCTTCCATCAATTCCTTGGAAAATTTCCACAAAACAGAGCAGAACAGTTTCTCACCAATGTACTCATTGGCTCAATAGAACTGAAACATTGTTAATTGAAATCTTATTCACATTTGATAAAACCATTAAATTTTAAGTGAATAAAATTGAAAAAAATGAGCAAATAAAATTATTGTACATAAGGCAGAAACATAGTTTCGAAAAGCACACTAACAAAAACAACATTGAACAGATATACATTGTTTTGTGATGGGTGGGGTATAGGCTCCTAAGAGCCATTAAATGATTGTTCAAAACAAAGTTGAGTTGCACTCACGTGAATAAACCAGGCAATGCTATGGCAATATTGAAACCATAATACATTTATGGCATGGAAGAGAAATCAAATTAGCCTTAAATAATATCAGAAATTGAAATAAACAACATACCAAACATGTGCTTCAAATGCTTCCCTCCAAATTGAATCAAAACAGGAAGTGATGTCACTTTTTTTTCTGTAGAAAATTGCCGTGATTCTTTTCTGTGGAATCTATGGCTATCTATCTACTGCCTACACAATAGGTACTTGTGCCAACTGATATTGTCAGCATTGGCTCTTAAACAAAGATGCTGCTCAGAGTAGGCAGCTATACAGGCTGACCTGTGACTTTTTCGTTTGCAAATATATAAGAGAGATTTTCACTTAACCTTGCAGAATTCATATTTTCCTTCTGATCCAGTTATAGTCTTAAATATCACATAGAAAGCACCAAAACAGGGTGAGTTGCTAGGTAAAGCCTGCGTTTTGTTTTAAAGTCTACTTTTGAATGTCATTGACAACACCCAATGTGCCTTATGTAAAAATGTACCTCTTTGGTATTGACCACTGCTAACAAATGAAATTAGAAAATACCCACGGAGTACAAATATGTAGCTGAATGCAAGGCCTGTACTTAATAACAATAATTATTATCAATATCTCAAGGCACTCATTCACACTTTTTTGAAAGAAATTTAAAGTCATTTGTTCAATGCTCTCAGGTACCAGAATAAAAAGTCATTTTCCTTTCCAAAAATTGACAAAGTTATTTTGCCGTTCATTTTTGGCTCTGAAAATTTGTTATGTCCATTTTCAATGGCATAAAATATGAAATCCATGGCCAAACACCAATTATCCATAGAAAAAAAGTGAAACCACGGAAAAAATGCCATTAATTCGGTGGAAAACAAATCCATAGAAAACGTTTTCTACCGAAAGTTACTTATTTCGTAGAATCTACGGCAGTTTTCTATGGAATCCATGGCGAATTTGATAATTTTCTGTGGAATCTGTAGAAAATTTGACAAATTCCATGGAAAACAACAAAATGCCATGGCAAATCTAGAGACGGGCGGCTGAGGTGGCAATGTGTTAATTATGCATGTCATTATGTTTCCACCATTGCATGAAAATTGTGGTTGCTATGTTTACGAAAATAGTCAAATTGTTGCGAATACATGGATCCTGAGAACACTACTATTCAAGCTATCTTGATGAAACTAGGTATTTGAACAGATGGCAATGTGCTGATTATGCATGTCATTTTTTTGGACACCACATGAAAATTGGTCAATGCTTTTTTAACGGAAGTAGTCAAAATGTTGCAGGGATAAGGGATTTCTGTGTTGCAGGGAAAACTGGTGCTTGTTAAATTTCATGCTTTTGTTGTCCTCTGCTGACTTTTTACAAAAAAAACTTTTTTCCCCCAAAAACAAACACAATCAGATGGTCCTGATCTGGTTCCAAACTGTTTGCAGCTATTAGCAGACAACAAAAGTTCTGCTTACAGAAAAAGATATATTCCCACAGTGTACAGTCTACCATCTGCTTTCACGTTTCTTGCTACATTTTGACTTCATATAGGTGGTAAGCATGTTGAAGACTTGGAGCCTGATTGTACATTGTTTTGCTCTCTGGGTTTTTCATTGTAGTAGATTATGCAATTGCATGATTGAGCATTAATAAGTTGAAAATGATATACTTACTGTATACAGGTATAGCTTGAAAAAGGGTTTTGCGCATAGGTCCTGGTCAAATTTGGCACATTGCATACAAATTAGTCATGTTTAGGTTTTAGTATTTTTACTGACTCCCATTATTTCCAACTACTGACCCATTATTTCCAACTACTGATAACTTCAATTAAAAACTTTAGGACTTCGATTTTACAAGACTTGACTATAAAACTATGAATGTATTTAAGCTGCATAAGCTTTTCATATCCAAAAATCCGAGTTATCCTGCAAAATTGTTTGGTCTGAAAATGTCTTCAGGTTTTTATGTAGGCATATATTCAAAGTAGGGAAGAAGGCAAAGATCAGGAATTGATACAATAAAGTACCACACCTGACCCAGGATACGGTATGGGAAAGTGCCAAAATTTAATACACAAGAAACACATCACATACAGGAGAGCAAAGAAGTCAGCTCTTTTCTAGCAGGTGACCACAAGGCTGCAAGACACAGACAAGATAATATAGCAAAGACAAACACAAAATAAAAAAGATCCACAAAAGAAGTACCGCCTTGGAATGGTCAGTAAAGAAAATTACTGGAGGGCTTTAACTTGTTTCACGGTACCAACCTCACCCTTAATATTGATGTGGATCAAGATACATAGATGTTTGGTTCACATGAAAGATCCCTAACTTATCCATTAATCATCTCCAAGTATATATAAATCAGGGTATAAAAAGGAGATAAAACAAAGATAAGGATAAGTCCACTTCAGAGTAGATTTTTTCATGGAAGTAACCAACATGAACCGTGATCAGACTGATCTGGGTCCATATTATTTGGAATATAGGCTACCTGAGAACATAAACAGAGGAGAGCAGCGGACCAAAGTTGTGACTAAGGCAGACTCTTGGCATTGTAATTCTCCACTCCATATAGTGAGTCAGCTGCAGTCATTCTTTAACATGCTGCACCAACATGTAACCTCCAGGAAATTTTTCATGAATTTTTGTTGTCTGCTGATCTTTTTCAAAATCAACTTTTTCGAAAAATTCTATCAGGAATACCACCAGTCAAACATTTTGGACCCAGTTCAGGTCCGACATTTTGTCTGGCCTAATAAGGGTCCAAACTGCAAAGGCTATCAGCAGGTGACACTAGTAGGCAAAGAGTTAATGATGCAAGCTGCAAGCCAGTGGTGATAGAGGTCTAAATGTTGGACTGAGCCTTCATCTACTTTCATACTTTGTGTATGCAAGTAGCACAGGCTATTGCGTGAATGCATGTACATGTATGCCATAGGACCAGTTAAGCAGAAATTTTGAGCAAAAAAATTGCGATTTTTTTCTTAACCATCAGTTTAAACATGTGTTTTGGGTGCTCAAATTAAGACGGTTCTTTGAGTACCCACAACATAAGTTTAGGTTGAGTAATAAGAAAAATAATTTCAGTTACACTCTCTTATTCGGGGGGCCTGGTATGCACAGGTGCATATGAGATCACTGATGCTGAAAAGTTGTCTGCTGCACATATTCGCAAACATTATTGACTTAAAAATATAAGTTTAGAGGCAACAATTCGGACCCAGCAGTCTGATCTGGGGCTACATTGTTTGAGGAAGAGGCTTCTAAAACATTTCAGCTGACGACACCAGCAGATGACTTGTTGTGATTGGCGATTTAAAGTGTTACTAATGGGATTGTACGGTATCGGTTCATATGGTGCCAAAAGAATTTGTATAAATATGATGATATTACTTCGATAATTTGTTTCTTTTGATTCTTTACACCCGAGTAAACAAGTTTCCAGTCATGACAGAATGGGTCTTCTTAGGTTGAACAGGGTTTGCGCTAGGATTTATTTTTCTTTCGCCACAATTTTCGCCAATCAGATTTTTTTTGTGCCATTTTCTTAAACTTAGAGCCAGATTTTTGGGCATTTTTCGCCAAAAAAGAGCCAGGTTTTTGGGCATTCTTCGCAAAAAAAGTCTTCTGTCTGTAACCTCCTTAATTCTGGTGGATTATTCTATACACATTGATACAATAACTATGGGGTAGTCCCATTTTGAATTTAAAGCAGTTGACAGTTTTTAGATTGATGTCTATTTGTACCTGAAGATTGTTAATTTTCTTAACAAACAGGGCAGACACTGATGAAATGCCACTCTTTGGGTATTTTCTGTTTGCAAGTATTCAGAATGAAAAGGATTAACCAACCGTTAAACTCTTTTAACAGCTAAACTTTACTGATGTTGATCATTGTACTTTGCACATGAATGATGGTGTCAGCAAAAAAATATTAAGACAGTTGATAGTGATGAGACTAATCTTGGTCTTTCCATAGTATATGGGAAACCTCCATTCAGTAGACACCTGAACGTGAGTAAGGTATTTTTATCATTAACAGAGTCACCACACAATGGATAATATATTTGACGCCAATATTAATTTTTCTGCCGCTTTTTTGATTTGGGTTTTAGTGATTAGAAGTTTGCAATCAATGTTATTCTCGCTAGAATATAAAACTAAAAAAATACCTTGATTAAAAATGTTTAAATTTGGAAAATATATGTTAAATAAAACGAATAACTTCATTGAATTTAGTTTGCTAAATATATTGCAACAAGGGAGCTAACTCAAAAATGTTATGGGAGAGCACACTTGCAAAATTTTACCTCGGACACTGGTCCGAGTTTTTAACGATCTTTTTTCTGACAAAACAGATTTAAGAAAACCATAACATCATCTACCTTATAAATAAAGGTTTCTGTTTAGAACTGATAGGTTCAAGTATCTGAGACTGTCGAGAAAAGCACTTTGAACAGCGTGCGTTACTCTGTCTTGAAGAGAGAAGCAACCTTTGGTGTTGTCTTGCTACTGTCGGCATTTTGCGAAATGCGCGGATCCTTTCGCATGCCTGGTAATGTCTGGTTGGTGATGCTGTCAGATGAAAGAATGGCACAGTGAACACAATGCAAATCTTTCCCCTTTCTCATTATGCTTGATGGAAAGTGAGCTTGAAAGTGACCCTTGAATTTTTTCTTCTTGCAGACAGCGATGTTGCGGTCTTTTCAACATGATTTAGAATCTGTGTTAAAAGTTACAGATTCAGAAAGCTAATGACTATTATTATTGACCACAATAAGCGAAGATGTCATGGTAATGTTGCAGTTTATTTCATGCACAGTATGACACCATGTATATTATGGTCTGTCATTCTGACCGTTACCGGTAGCAGCTTTTAAAAGTGCGTGGCGGTCGCCGCAGGCTCGCAGCGCATGTCCAGGTTTGACTCGATCAGCTACCGAATTGTGTGGTTGATCGATAATTGGGGCGTTAATTGACAATTAAGATATACATCAATGACCATGAAGGGGCACGAGGCAATGATTTTAAGCCGGAGGAGACATTCAGACGCCAGACAAAAATTTTTGCCTGCGATTTTTCTTTCGCCAATAGTTGTCGCCAAATTTATATTTTTTGCGCCAAATTTATTATTTCTTCGCATTTTGCGACAATGGCGATCGGTAGCGCGAACCCTGGTTGAACCAGTACACGGGAACGTCTTTAGAACGCGGTCGCATATAACACGATGTTCAATAGAACGCTGGTATAATGTGGTCCTCGGTTTTTTTTCCCTAAAATTGACCTTTTTTCCAGGAAAGGACAAGCAGATGGCAGGCGAGATAGTACGTCAGACGCCTGAAACGGTCAATTCACTGAAGCCTAAAATAGCTTGGCCATCTCTATTGTTGTATAGATTTGATGTATTGATTATACCTGATCAATTTAATTGTTGATGTTTGTTTTCTTTTAAAATCCAATCAGCCATTTTGACACGCTTGGGAAGTGTGTAATTATTCAGAACACCTCACCTAATGTCAGATCTAAATTGAGTGGGTTATTGTTGTGAAATTTGCATATTTTAAATCCATTGTTCAATCAATGAGTGAACTAGAAGTTTAATGTAGCTCACCAAAACAGCATTTAAAGCTAATTATTATCCTTTAAAAAATCACATTTCTGTTTTTTTTTTGTTTTTTGTTTTTTTAAAACTATTGATTATCTGCGAACTACTTATAGCATGTTTAAAAAGGTGCATTATCTCCCTTACTATTGCTATATATAAGCGTTATGCAGCATTTAACTCCCTTACAATAAACAAGTACTAGCTTAGCAGAAATGTTTCAGCATCGCGTAAAAACATTGATGCACTGTGAGCAGGTGGGTGGGGTAACACGTTGTAACGACCATGACACTTATTTCGCTGTGGGCAAACTGTGGCGCCCAGGTACCTCATTCTAAAGGCGTTCCAGTGTACTTAGTAGCCAATAAAGTACACACCATACTGACTCAGCAGTGGGTGGGACTCAAACTAGCATTCCCTTCCATCCCCAGTCTAATGATCTACCGACTGAACCACTGCGCTTTGCAAGGTACTACTTGTTTGTTATATATTCTGTAAATGTTTAAGAGATATAAAAGGAAATAGTGAAGTGAAACAATTTAGTTAAAAAATATAAAATAAAAATCACAAATAAAATGATTGTGTTGGAAGTATTGTGATATCACAGAATGGGGGTAAATCCAATTGAAATTTCAAACTGTAAATTACATTGATGTATAAACTGCTTGAGTATGCCTGGAGGGCTTTTTTGTGTAGAATAATTTTATGGTTATGTTTTCTAATCCTTTGCCAAATGATGTCGTAAATTAATATAAAAACCTACATGCTTTACTTCACCTTTCCGAAAACCACTCATACTTAAAACAGTTGGTATGCATCCATCCACTAACTGTAAAGTTGACTGATTAATTGTGAGAGATTGAACAGGTGCAACTGTGTCATGTGCTTAAAGTTGTCATTGCAATTGGTCAATTGGTGATATTCTGGGTGGAAATGGAAACATCTTTTGATCTTCAACTGTTCAGTGTTCTGCCAAGAAATTTTTTCATTGAGGTATAAAAAAGTTGCGTGTTCACAGATTTAATGTTGTGGGACAGTGTTTTGAAAAAAAAGGGAATACAAATTATACCAAAAAGGTGCAAATTGCTTTGGGGTATAAATGTCCAAAGGAAAAACATAGTGATAGGGACAGTTTGAAATTCTATGTGTTAAATGGTGTAAAAGCCCAGCTACCAGCAGATCACTGGCAGACAGTCTGCAGACTCATTGTGTTTGTAACAGGTGTCAAATTAACATTTACCAACAATACAACTAAACCTTTATGAAACTCACATCAGTTGGTCCAATCATATTCTTAAATTTTGGGAATCAATTCATGGAAGTAACTTTGTAGTTTGTAGTCCACTTAATGCAAACACAACACTAATATAGACATTAGTGCAAGTCCCAGTGTAAAAGAATTTCATCACTGATCAGGGTGGCGCTTTATAGTGGAATATTCAGATCAATGGGTTGTGATTTATATTCGATACTTGCACTGAGCAAGGTAGAAGATAGCAGCTTGTGATTCGAACTGGTTATGGCCACATGTTTTTGTGCAGGGTTGTCAATAAGAAATGGAGCAACAGATTCAAAAGGCAAATCAACAGATCAGGCCGGGGGGTCCAGGGGGCCGCCTAGGCCCCCTTGTTGGTTCAGGGCGAAGCCCTGGTCGGGGGTGGCCGAAAATGGTTTTCAGCATTTTGGAATAGCTATGGTGGCCTCTCCTGAAATTGTGTAGGGGTAAGTTTGGTGTTTTAAGTTAGACCTTTTTATTTTGGCAAATTTTTGATACACCACATCTTTAACACGAGTAGGAAACTACATAAATAGTCTAGAGCCTGTTTAATTGGTTCTGATGAGGAAATCTTATGAGGATTCTTTCTAGTCACACGTGGTTATGTCTTTTATATATGGGCATCAACACGAGAAAACTGGCCGTAGAGGTATCAGGCCAGGTCATAAACAAACCAGCCTGTTCATTTACATAGACTTGTTAGAATTGTGAAATTTGTGCTTGCAGCAAGTTTTGATATGATACTTTCCAATAAGCGAATAACAAAAGTCACTGTGCTGATTAGACTGTGCCATGCGGAGGGTTGCTCGACCTAACACCTGAAGACAGGATTTCTCGTGTCGAGAACCATATAATAGAGGCTGATGAAACTGCCTGGAAAAAATAAGTTTTCCATTCAGGGTGAAATATTCAGTGGTGTGGAAATCTTCCATGGCCAACTTGCATTACATGTGAAATTCACCATCGATCAAGTGATTTTTTCCTGTTGAATTAACTGCAGACAAGTGAATATCTGTGGGGGAATATTAGTTTTTACTCAAAACTCTTGTGAAAAGGGCGCCTGTTAAAGGAGGGAAGGTCAAATTTGCATGCTTTTTCCCTTAGTCTTCTGGACTCTATAATAGAATTCAAAAGACTTAAGGGAAAAAGAATAGCTATTGTTAAAAAAATATGAAAAAATATGACATTTGAAACTTAACAAAGTGAAATTAAGGCACTTATGGATACCTGGCAACATCATAATACGTGTGGTGGAATTAAAATTCCTCAATTTGCCGCTGATTTCCTGTGTAAAATTACTAAAAATAACAACTTCAACAAGGCAGATAACCTGATAACCCCCAGTGTGGTAATTTTGGTAAAAAAAGACGTATGAATAAAAAGGAAAATAGCTCAATTGTTCGCTGTGCTGTATTGGTGACTCAAAATGCGCTCTGTATATACATTTAACCGATAGAACAATGAAGAAGTTAATTTTGTCACTTTGTGTCAACAACTTTGCACAGTGCACACCATAAACTAATGATGTTTTTTTTTTCTAGATGTATGCACTTATAGCAATTAGACAGGACAGCTTATTTAATATTGACAGCTCAAGGTACTGTCAAGCATGAATTGAAACCGACACACTACCTTACTTTTAGTTTAAAAGGGAGCTGTGAATAATATGTAAAAAAAATCTGACCAAAAACATGTATACCTGGACTAATCACTTTGATATACTGGGTTCTAGTTAACATGTACATACATTTAGCTGATGTGCTGCCATAAACCACAATTTCCGACCATAAAACTGATGAAAATACCTCCGAAATGTCTATTCTCAAGACAGTTATTTCATAATAGATATGGCAGTGTATGCCTTGATCAGACTGCCCTTATATAAAAGCACTCTGATTTGGGTCTGTACTGTTTGCTAGGACTTACATGTATTAGTCCCATTATAATTAATAGTTTTGTGGTAGCTAGCCATCCAGCAATGTTTAATAGTCCCTTTTCAGTGAACGAATCAGAACTACATTGTATTTGGTCGTCTTGTTTATTTATTCAGGTATTCGTTGCGTGTAAAAGTTAAAAGATTGAATGAAAATGAAGAAATAACAAAAGATGAGAATTTAGAGATGATAAAAATTAAACGACGTGAAAGTTATAAACAGTGGAAGAATAGAATGAAAAATAATCCAGATAAACTAGAAAAATTCAAACGAGAAGATGCAGCAAACCATAGGCAAGCCAGACGTGACATGAGTGATGAAAAAAGGAAAACATACAATGCCAAAGCCAGGGAGAGAATGAGAAAATATAGAGAACGGAAAAGGATGAGTGGTGAAAATGTACCAGAAAAGAAAACTAGTTATCAGATTGAAGAACAACGTCATTATTGGAGGGAGAAAAAAAGAAAGCAACGTTCAAAAGATTTAATACTCTGATTATCATATGTGCGCAAAAGGTTTTCCAATAATTACATAAAAAGCAGCGATAAAAATAGATATCTAAATATTTGAACTTTTAAGCTCACCTGAGCCATTGGCTCATTGTGAGCTATTGTGATCGTTGGATGTAAGTGAAAATCTCAAACTGCCTTTAGATATTCTTTTTTATAAATTTCTCAACAAAAAACAAATGTTATGGGTATTTGAAAGAGCTGCTACAATGATGCAGACCTAAGATAAGAGTATGTAATGGAAATTGTTTTTCTTATTTCTCAACCCAAACATATGTAGTGGGTACTCAAAAGAGCCATCTCAATTAGACGGTTCTAATAATTGAGCACCCAAAACATATGTATAAATCGATGGGTAAGAAAATAATTGCAATTTAATGCTCAAAAGATTTCCTTACCTGGACCTATGATAATGAGTTTTTGAGCACCAAAAGTCAATGTAAAAATTGATTAAGAAGAAAATAATAGCAATTAAAAAAATGTCCCTGCAGCTTTCAGAGAAATGGCCTTGTCATATTTGGCCTTTTCGCAGGATGAAATTTGCCTCGCTTGATATGGCTTCTATTATGGCTCACACTGTCTCCATCCACTGAGCAAAGTGGCTGCCATGCATTAATAACCGTTTGTTTTGTTTTTGTTTTTGTTTGGTTTGTGGTTTAACATCCCAGTCAACAACAGCTATGGTCCTGTTGAGAAGGTCAGTTAACCTAACGGTAAACCACACTTTTCCAGGGCAAGCTTAGACTCAAGCAGTTAACCAATACTCTTTGCACAATCTTTCGCTTGTTACTCACAACTTATTATTATTATGGCGCCCTTCCTGAATCAGTGACTGACGGAGAATGATTTAAAGAAAATATTTCATGATCGATCTCCACGAAAATCTAGGCATATTAAATCTGTAAATGTTAGGAAGCAACCCATTCTACTGAATTATGAATTAAATAGTACATCAGGATCGATACATGAAGAAGGGGTGGCTTTTTACGACATAACTACACTGAAACGTTTTTAGAGCGTGGCTGCTTAAAGTGCAAAGCTCAATAAAGCGCGGACCTAACATGACCCCCATTTTTTACAGTTGCAGTCCATGGGCGTCTGTTATTATCTCCCTATCCCCACCACCAATTTTGTCTAAAGTCGGTTTTAACATGTTTCTGACATTATCTAGAGATGGCAATATCCAGATGATACATCTAATTGTCAAAAAAGCAGCGTTAGTGTGTCTAATAGACATGCCAATCATACATTGTTTGTTTATTGTTAGCGCGGTGAGGTGTGAAATTTGCAAAGGTTAAATCACCATACCCAATTGTTCAATCAATGAATTGAACAAAAAGTGCTTTGTAGCTCACCAAAACAGCATTGAAAGCAAATTATTACCCTTTAAATTGGGAGCGCAGTGGTTCAGTGGTAGAGTGCTTGACCCAAGACCGAGGGGCAGCGTACTGGTTCGACCCAGGAAGACTTAACTGAAAGATTGTTGATGGGACGTAAAGATTCAAATCAAACAAACCATTAAATTCTTATTCCTTTTTTTTTTAGTTTTTTTCAAAATTAATGTGCATCTGCGAACCAATTTTAGGGTGTTTACAGCACATTAGCTCCCTTACTATTGCTATAAGTGTTATGTCCCTTACTATTGATATTAGCATTATCTCCCTTACGAGCGAAAAATTATTTCTTTATTGAGATCAAAAGAAATGTGTTTCCAAGCACACTTTAGATTTTAACGCTGTTAATCATCGGAGCCTTCATTAATATGGAAATAAAGGTAACTTACATTTTTAAGTTATGATGCTACAGCTGATAGATATGTATGTGCATTGCGGAAACGCATCGAGGTTGGCGGGCTAACAGCGTTGTAGTGATCATGATCCTAATTCCGCTGGTGGCTGATTGTGGCTCCCAGGGGGTTCTAACGATGTTCAAGTATATATGGGCCTGATCGCGAGAAAAACTGTCTTCAGCGTTTCTGACAAAGTGAGATTTAAACAAGCCTGCTCTGCTACAATGACCAGCTAGAAAATTTAATTTTCACTGGTAGCCAGTCTAGATATGATACTATCCTATAAGCGAATAACAAAGGCGCTGATCAGACTGCACTGCACAGGCTGGTCTGCGCCTTTGTTGTTCACAAACCACAGAAGACAGGGTATCTAACGTTGCGGCCCATATCCAAATGTTTTTTGTGTGACTTTACTAAAAGGAACGGATGATTAAATTAAGATTTAATTTAAATGAATACAAATTTAAACAGGGAAGGATCATGTTAATCTACTAATGTTTTGTATAATGTAATGGGTGCACAATGAAACAGGCTAAATCCATTGTTTTGAAATCCATTGTTTTGAAATAACTTTTGGTGCAGTCTGATCAGTGCATTTGATGTTTTTTTTACCTTAGATATATGTGAGCTTTGTGTTCTGTTCCTTGGCAAACTTTTCTGATTTCATACACCGTTTACCACTGCGTAGAGATTTCAGACAGACAGACAGACGCCCAAGAGGAGCATAGCAATGATTGATCAGATTGATGTTATTTAAATGTTTGTTGTCTAAGTAAATAATATGATGCTTTTTTGGTCTTCAGATTATTGAATTTATAATTTGTTTCATGAATGGGTAAAGTTGTGGGTAGGCTGAATTGTTCTCAAAGTGTCTCAAGTACGTGGTGCGTTTATGTGGGGTGGCCTAATGTTTTGGGGTGAATTGCAATGAATGAATTCACCTGCTGTGAAGGTCTATGTCCATGCTTATAGAGTTCTGGAGCAAGCTGAACATTAGCTAGTATATGCTCATAGATAACAATAGCAACAACAACAACAACAGCAAATATAGAATACTAATAAAAGTGAAGACGATTAAATTTTGATCTAAGTAAAACACATGTTCTTTCCTTTAACTACAGATGGCGAGTACACCAAAGAAAGAAAGTACACAAAGGCATTGCCCCCAGCCATGAATGCGACTTTTGTGGCGCCAAATTCGGCACCAAATACAACAAAGACAGGCACTACAGGGTTGTTCATCTAGAAATGAAAAGGTTCCCTTGTTCAACATGTGATCAGAAATTTGCTACTAATTTATCTCTGATTGGTCATATGCTCAGGGATCATAGCAAAGGCAGCCAGCTTTCTTGCGAGAAATGTGGGAAAAAGTTTATTTATTCACACAACCTGAAAGAACATGTGACAAGATGTGGCATCAAACCTCAGCATGAGTGTAAAAAGTGCGGAAAGATGTTCAGCACTGGAAGATCCTTGCAACTTCACTTCACTTGTAAACATGAAAGAAAATCTTTTGTCTGCGAACTGTGTGGGAGAGACTATCAATGGAATGCGTCTCTATGGCGACACAAACAAGATAAACATCAGATCAACATTTGAACAGAAAAAGATGGTGCTAACTGTTAATGCGTCTTTATGGCGACACAAACAAGATAAACAACAGCTCAACATGTGAACAAAAGATGTTGCTTACTGTTATTTATGCGTCTCTATGGCGACACAAACAAGATAAATATCAGCTCAACATGTGAACAGAAAAAGATGTTGCACACTGTAAATGCGTCTCTTTGGCAACACAAACAAGATGGACATCAGCTCGATATATGAACAGAAAAAGACGTTGCTCACATTCTAAAATTTGAACACTTTTCTCTTTCTGTACTCAAGGAATATGTGGGCTAAAACTCATGCTTGTCAGAAAAGTAAACAGAGAAGACCCTGATCAGACTGCTTCAGACCAGTCTGATCTGGAACTGCACTCCTTAATTGTCCAGACCTTATGTGTCCGGCAACAAGTGTCTGAATTTTTAGAACAGTTACTGTATGTGAACAGGAATAGATGTTACTTACTATGCAATGCACAGTGTCACACCTATAAATATGAAAACGTTATTTAAAACATTTTACCACAAATGTAATGAGGGCCCTTAAATGATACCATGATAACACGAAGATAACACATTTATAAAGACAATTGAAAGGCTAAATATGAAAACTTTACATGAAATTTCAGACATTGGTTTGCAAACTTTGCATAATATTTGAGCCGCGACATGAGATTTCCAACAATGTGGTATGTGCGACCAGCAAAGTCTTAGATCAGCCTGCACATACACGCAGTTTGACCAGAGCCTTGAATATTCTATGTTAAGCTACTGACCAAACATCATTTGTAGTTCGTAAGCTTAAAAGGAGGCTGCACAGGCTCGTTGGAGTCTACACTTGTCAAAATACCACATCGTTGGAAATCACATGTCATGGCTCATATTCACTTCTGATTCTAGTTAGATGCAACAGTGTAAATACTCAGGAACATTGTCATAAAATTGTCATAAATTGACATTTAGTATGGGATGTATTATATACATGGTTATTAAAAGTTAGGTGCGTAGCCAGCCAAAGGCCAGGTAGCCTGGGCTTCAACATCACATGGGCCTAGACACTAGAAACTCTGACTTTGTTGTTGCAAACAACAAAGTCACAGTCCAGCCTGCACATCTGCGAAGGCTGATCAGCACCTTTGTCATTCACTGTCTGAAAGTAAAGTAACTAGGTCAGATATCTCTTAAATTTTCCTTTTTTAGAGGGCCTCAACATGTTAAAGTCTCTGGCTACGCCCCTGAAAGTTAAAACATTTATTGGACCCTGTCACACTAAAATATTTTTATCTCACCTAAGCCAAGGGCTGAAGGTAGGCTACTGTGATATTGGCCTTCTTCTGTCTTCCGTCTTGCGTCATTTGTAAACTTTTTCTTTAAATGACAGCTCCTGAACCTGGTGGATAACCAACAACAAAAACACTAATCAGCCTGTACATTCACAGTCTAATATACATGTATGAACCTTTGTTGTTCGCTGGGTAAACATGAGAAAAAGAATAATTACTCTTATTTCTGAATCCAAAAGTATCTGTCCATTGATGTACCATTTTAATCGTTTTCCCTCATTGTTAGAAATGACCCCCTCATTGTTAGAAATGACCAAGTACACTATTTGGAATGCGACTGGCCATATCCAAGAAATGACAATGAACATGAAAATTGCACATTTAATGCGTTTTGTAGACTGATCCATACAATTAATTTAAGAAAATATTATGATTTACACATATCATCCTTTTTTGACGCGAAGAAATATTTCAGGGTTAACATTTTTTGTGCTTCAACAACAGCAGAATCAAGGGAGAAGATTTGGTCACAGTAAATGCATTTAAGCCCCAAGTGGTTTACGGCTGACGTCCGTTCTAAGGCGGTGGTTCTGTTTTTGTTGATTCGTTGTTGATTGTTACTCCCATTGTGGGATTCTGTAATTGTTGTAGGTTTTTTGTGGGTTACTTTGTGTCCATTTTAGTTTTGCAATCACCTTGATGGGGAAGAGAGAGAGCTGGTTGCTTTGCTTTTTTTTTGTCTTGCTGATGTTTCGTGATTGTTGTGATGCTCTTCCTTATGATGCCATGTGTTTGCCTGCACAGTGCAGTTTGTTATATCTCCTGATTATACTCATTTATTGGTACTAAGTGTCTACCACGGTTTTTCTTTTAAAATCAAAAATTGAAACAAAGTCCTCACAAAATACCATAACAGTAATGAAGCCCTGGGAACAATTTAAAAATCTACAAGCATGCTCACACACAAACACATACTCAATGAATATGATAAGCCTTTAAAATGAATAGTCGTTCAAGCTTAGACAAGGATATGCGTCTTCAATTTCAGAATGAGTTCCAATAAACAGTGCATGTGTAGATTCTGTGGTAAGGTGTACCGCAGTATCTCAGGGCTTCACAGCCATGAATCCTCCCACCGGGGTACAGCACCATACAATTGTTGCAGTAAACAGTTTTACAGCAGGGCAAATTATTTGCGACACAGGTAACTAACTAGAATTTTGTTTAAACACAATCATTTGACATGCAATTCTGTTATGCAACGCATGGATGAAAGTTTTCAGGATTAATCCTGAACTCAGGATTTTGAGGCTGACTTTCCATAGAAAGTTAGCCTGAAAATACTAAATGAAGGAGATTATAATAGCTTCTTTGATTAGTTTTCAGATATATAAACACAATTCATCATTTTAATTTTAAATTCTCCATTTTTGTAGCCATCCTGCAAGTTTTAAAATTTGAATTTCAAAAGTTCAGGATTTGGGAAAGTTTGGACTGTCACCCATGGCAAAGTCTTAGAGGTCTTTCCCTCTTGTAAGCAGGAATTGTTATTTCAATTTGGCTTGCCATAAAAATGTCGAGAAAACAGACTACAGATGTTTTGTTTCTGTAAATGTTCTGTGACTTCCTCACAGTGCCGTGGGGTTGTCTGCAGTGTATGATTGTTGTATTTCCTGATCATACTAACTTACTTTTCTGTCCCATGCACGTATTCATGTGATGTGGTTCTGTGTATTCAGTATAGAAGAAAGTCTATTTAAAAGAGCCACTTTTTTGATCCAGCCTAATTTGTTTTATATCTAAAATATATTCTGATGTTGCAATTAGAATGTTGTTAAAAGTAAATTCAGTAAACTTTGTACATTTATATCTGCAGGTGCAGCAAGCATAACGCACAGAAACTACATCTCTGTGGATGTGGCTGCCAAAAGTCCTTTGCCACAAACGCTGACCTACAGCGACACAGGCGTAGAGAAGTTGTTAATTTCACTTGCGAGATATGCAGTGCAGTCGTAATGGACAAAGCCACGCTGAAAGACCACATGGATAAGCATGAAGGTTCGAAGAGGCACAGCTGTGGTTGCGGGAAAGCATTTAGACACTTGACTAATATGTATCGTCATAGGAGGAGGTGTGAGAAGATATAGCTGTGCTCTTGTGTCGCTTGGTACCATACTGTTAAGACTTTAGCCAAACAAGAATGATCTGGTTTTCAAGTGAAACGTAAAATATAAGTAATGGACAGGAACTGGCACAACTAGAATCACAATCCTGCCATTGAAACCAAAACGTCGGAAGCAACTAGAATAATAGATAGATCATATTGAGAACAATCGGTTAACTGGTACCATATTGAAATAAATATCATCTGCGTGCTTTTAAGATAAATAGGGCACTGAAACAGGCACCAATTACAATGGAAACGCTGCAAAAGACAACCACTACATAAATAGATGTAACACTGACATGGTTAATCAGACTCTGGCATCACATTCAAGGATAATTGTGTTGCCTACTCTGTTGTTAAATATTATAAATTTTAGTGGATTGAATTACTCGCATCAAGTTAACTCAAAATACCCATGAAACACTTTATATAGAAGAAAACTTTAGTTTATACATTACACGAGTATGCATCAGTTTCTTGTTTTTATTCTCTTTTGAAATCATTTCAATGTAACATAACAATTATTGCCATATTTGGTAAACATGTTACAATTGGAAGTCATCCAAATTCTTAGCGTTCTGCAGCCTGAGGCAATATTAAATACAGGCAGATGAGTGGATTTTCAAGCCCTGAGTCAGGGCTCGCTATGCGTGAAAATTGTGTTTGTCCTAGAAAACATTGTATTTTTCTCTGCATAAATATTAAAAAATTATGTACCCTTTTGTGTATTTGTCATTTATTTGGAAGCTTGTCTTGCGTTTAATTTAATGTGCTTACCTCTTAAAGGTTGTTTCAGGTTAATGTAACTGTCACCAATTACATAACTAGACAAATTATTTATTTTCAAAAAAAATTCTGTTTTCTATTGTTCTAATCCATTACTTTTTGTTTGTATTGAAAAGTTACTATGCGCTTAGGCGTGATAAACAAGCCCCATCACTTAGACTGAAAGGTTTTGTTTGATAGGGTTTTACAGGTCCCATCTCCCTTATTTTATTTCGTTTCAGGCCCCCAGATATGAGTGCATAACTGAAAATTATTTTTCTTATTTCTCAACCAAAACATATGTTGTGGGTACTCAAAAGAACCGTCTCGATGAGACGGTTCTGTTGAGCACCCAAAACGCATGTTTAAACTTATTGATAAGAAAATAATCGCAATTTTACTCAAATTATTTTTGCTTAACTGGCCCTATGCGATTGTGGTCTTATCTAAAGCGAGTCTCCTATATTGTTTTCCAGTATCAGTACAATATCAGCGAAAGCGTGTAGGGGTTCTTCCATGGCCAAAATAAAAAAAAAAGTCTTGTGAGAATCTCTGTTGGGGAAGATTGTGGTGTTATATTTGCCTCAACAAAACGATAGAACAGCTAGTCTACTCAGATCTAAACCACAGCAAAGATTAAGATGTAAAAACTGAACTAAACCTTGACCAAGTGCACGGGTAATTCTGTTTGTTTCTTCGTGCAGCAGCTGATATAAGTTATCAAATGGGGCTGCCATGGTTAAGACAACAACAGCACAATTATGTTCACTCGTCCAACAATATAAGGTGTTTCTTATAGTTGTAACATAACTATTGACAGATGCAAAATACATTGGAACTTCTAATGTTATTGAAGACGCATATCCTTATATAAGCTTGAACAACTATCATAGTAAAAGGAGCATCGTAAGATAAGTTATTTCATATTTCATTGTGTATTTGTGTGCATGCTTTAAACTTGTTTCTAGTGTTTCATAAAAATTATAGCATTGTTTCAGTCCTGCCTGATAAGCAGAGGACAAAGTGTGTACACAAGGCAGTGTCTCCAGTGTTTCATTTACTGTCGTGCCAACCAAGAGTGACAGTGACGTAATACTTTGATTACAATTGCTAAGTAAAACACCAATTTGTACACTTTACTTAAGCTGACGCGCATCGCTAGATCACTTGTGTATTAATCCTATCCTGATGATAGGATTAATACACAAGTGATCTATCGATTATAAGTCCCTGATAAATTTGTAAACAAAACATGAAGTCACTGTCACTCTTGGCTGGCAGGACAGTAGTTGTCAAGTACCCAGGCTGTCTTTTTTGGGTGTGGAACATTCTGGTAACTTAGGCAAAATATAAAGGATGCTGATCAGCCTCTATACTCCTACAGTCTGATCGGCGCCTTCAGTGGTCGCTAACTGAATAGAATATCATCGTCTGAATTCAACATTGCAATACACTTAGCTCATAGGTTTTGTCATGATTGCGCTGATGTGATTTGCTCAAGCCCATTGTATTTTTATTGTCACACCTGAAAGGGCAACAATCAGTGAAAAAAAGGTCTTTGACATAAACACTGACGGACCAAAATTCATTAAAAACATTTTTTACCATTGCAAAATATGGTCATTTGGAGATTAATGACAGTCAAAAACGCTGTTTCTAATTGAATTGATTTAACGAGGATTTCTAACAGCACAAGGACCACCAGTTGAGTAGGTCTCTTCTCAAAACGTAAACATATACAAGTACAAAGGACAAAACAGATAGACACACAATAACATAAACATATGTACATTTTACATCAGGTAAAAGAAAACGATGTGTGTTTGCGTATGTGAAAAAGAGAGAATGTGTGTGTGTGTGTGTGGGGGGGGGGTGGGTTGATGGGCGAGAATATTATTTAAGCGCACTTTTAAAACCCTCCTGCTTAGACTGTTTTTGATAGCTGGTTGGAACTAGGTCCACTGTTTGTCTATGTGTATTTGGCAGTCAACTGTAGAACATTTATAAACTTTAGTATTGAGTGTAATATTTAGGTTATTGCGCTTGAAAGTGATTTTTGCTCACTTCATTTCTTGCCGCCCCACGCCTCTTTGAAATAAATCATCAAAAACGAGGTGACATAGTTATCCATCCTTCCATCAATCCATCCCCAGTGAGCCTATATTTCTATGCAGTCTCCCCAGACACGTATGTGCACGCGCACGGTATGTAAACTGTCTAGTCGAAAATTAGATACCAAGTTATTCCCTTTGGAAAGCTATACACCCTCATTAAAACCCTTTGCTTGCTGTGTAATTTTGAATGTTTATTTGTTGACTGCTGATTTCTTCATTAAAACTTTGGTCTCATTAGAGTCCAAAAGTTTTGTCAGTTCGATATAAAACTGTTTGACATATGATGGGGGTTATTTTCACATTATGGTAAAGGCAGCGTAGTGGCTCAGTGATAGAGTGCTTCACTTGAGACCAAGGGGCTGCGGGTTCGAGCTTCACCGGCGTCACTGCGTTGTGTCCTTGAGCAAGAACATTAATCCTAGCTTAGAACTGGTTCAACCTGGGAAGACCAGTCCCTTTATAACCGAAACATTGTTGATTGGATGTAAAGAATCAAACAAACAAACAAAAGGGTTAAACAATCTTCCACCTTTACATTATTTTATACCATTTATTGTCTGTTTCTGTCCTTGTCCGTTTCTCGGATCTCTTCCTGGAGTAGATTTGAGGGGTTGTCTTCAGGCTTGTCATAAGCATTTATAACATGAATGAGCAGTTAATATTGCTGAGGAAGAGAAAGCTGGTTGTTTTACTTAAATTGTCATCTGAGCCGTGACATGAGATTTCCAACAATGTGGTATGTGTGACCAGCATCCGCGCAGACTGATCAAAGCCTTTATTAGAGGCTTAAATAACATTTGGAGTTTTTAGCTTAAAAGGAGGTTGCAGAGGCTCGTCTTAGTCTACACTTGTCAAAGTGCCACATTATTGTTGGAAATCACATGTCATGGCTCATATGGCTTTTCATCTTGGTGCCATGGGATGGTCACTTGTCTGTAATTTCGGCATTTCCTGGTTATACTCACTCCTTTAGTATTGTAGAAGGGCATATTTAGTTATCCTACAACTAGGTACTATGGCCCTTGATGTTGTCAAATTTCAAATTGTGGTTTGCAATAAATTTTCATTTTAATGCTTTACCTAGAAGATATACAACATGCTCATTGTATATCGGAACTCTTGTAGGAACAAATGCCATGGAACATATAAAATGGGGTTTTAGGTGAGGGTGAGTGGCTGACATGGTCCAGATGCCTTGATGTGCATAGCATACAAGCATAAAAAGGAATAATAAAATGGCGCCATACCTTACTAGTTTCGTTCCAATAGTTTTAGACTCCTGGTATTCAGTTGTATGTACTGTTGAGTCATTATCTTTGTTTTATCTCCTTTTTTACCTCCTTTTTTACCTTGATTTATATTCCCGATTTATATATGCTAGGAGATGATTCATGGGTAAGGTAGGAACCTCCCATGCAAATCAAACATCTATGTGTCTTGATCAAAATCAGAATTAAGGGTGGGGTTGGTACCGTAAAACTCGTTTAACCCCTCCCCCCAGTAATTTTCTTAATGACCCTGCTTCCTTTGTGGATTTGTGGATCTTGTTATTTTTTGTCTTTGCCTTACTTCTGTTTCTGTTGTTTGCAGCATTGTAGTTATCGGAAAAGGGCTGACCTCTTGGCTCTCTTGTATGTGATGTTTTGTCACTTTCCGATATGGTGTGCTGGGTCAGGTGTAGTACCTGATTGTATTGATTCCTGATCTTTGCATTCTTTCTACCTTCGTCAGAGGATGTGACAGTTGCTCTTGGTGATCTGCACTTTTATAGTCGAACGCACCTGTTTGACAACATACTGGGGGCTGGCCAATTTGCTGTATCTTGTGACTGGTGCCATTGAAACAATTTGGCGGACCTGTAAGACATCATTGTTAACTAACCAGATCACGCCCTAACTAACGCTTCGAACACCAGGAATGATGTTATCACCACTGTAGTGCGCTTCATTGCATAACCCATCATTTATTAAAAAATGGGGTAGTGTTGGACAGAATTGTCACAAGCCCTTTCAAAATATTACCGACAAAAATGAAAGGCACCATGTAGAACTGTTCATCTTTCAGAAAGATCACAAGTGATAGATAAGTTTTGTTTATATCAGTGGAAAGGTATGTCAGATACTGCTGCATTGCATATCTTTTGCAATCAGGCATCAAAAATGTGTTAAAGAAAATTGTTCTTGAACCAAATTATCTCTATTAAGCAAGCGCCCATTTCGTGAGCAAGCCCACAGCTGATGTAATTTCAATATTTTAACTTTGGATCCACACACTACTCTTTGACCTTGTTTACTTAGACGCCATTTTTTAATTGGGTCATTGTGTCAACTGTCAATACGGTATTTGTTTGTGGCTAACTGTTTGCTTTTACCAGATTACAGAACATAAAGTGCATTTGTTACCAACACAACTGCAAAAAAGTACGACTTCTGCACTAATCATATAAGGCTTACCTCTTAAATAGACGCAGATCAGATGAAAATTGTATCAATGAATTGGATACAAGCTGCAATATGGCCGGGGCAACAGCGTTGATACTATGACGTCACAAATCACGTGTTTCACCCCTTGTCACTAGATTGAAAAGGCAACCATTGTGAAAGTCTTAAGCTTTCCAATTGGTCGAATGATCCTTTGCAAATTTGGAGTTTGAAGATTGTAGGTCTGGGTCAGATTTTGTTTATTCAACTTAATTGTTTGTTGTTGATCTCGTTGTGTGTGGGACTTTGTATTTGGTCCAGGTGCACCAATCATAACAAAAGTCGTCAGCTTTTGTCCTTTGCTGAAATGTTTTAGAAGCCTTTTCGACGAACAGTATAGATCCAATGTGGATCCACTCGGTATGCACCAATACCTACATTAGTGAATATGCAGCAGTAAACTATAGGCAGACGTCATGTACATGTTATTTTTGTCTGGGCTTTAAATGTTAATATAAAGCAACTACTTATGGTTGTGATCCATGTAACCAAAATAATATCTTTATTGTCCATTAAATTAGACAAAGAACTGCATGATTTTATTATAGTGCTGTTTTGCACCCCAAAATGCAGATTACCTGCAGACATTGAAATCGACAAAATGCTCTTGTAGCCCCGTAGAAATGTTGATTGAACACCTCCAGGGACAGTCTTCAGTGTGATTTTTTAAAAATAAGAATCTATCATGAGTGTGAGGGTAGAACAGAAAAAACTGTCCCGAGGATCACTGTTTGGCATCATGAAGCTTTCACTAGGATTTTGAAAATAGGAGTAAAATGCTGTTTGCCAGAAAAAATTGAGTTTTACCATACTTTTCTATTGGCAGTTTTGAAAAAGTTGGAGTCAGAATCATAAAGTTGGAGTAAAATAATCCAAATTTGGAGCAAGTGAGAACTTTGATGATGGCAAACGGTGGTCCTGAAGGAGTTTTTTCTATCCCTTCCGCTTACAAATAATAGATTCTTTTTTATGCTCTCAATTGAAATTTGCATTTCTATTTAAAAACTTAAGAAGTTTAAGATTATGCTGAGACACTACATAATCTGATGACTTCTTTGTATAAAGATAACAATGATGTCACTTGGCACGCACCATTCATGTTCGTAATCGCCCTTGGAAGAAAGTGGGTCTGTTCATTTTTATACCCCCAACTTTGAAAAAGTTGAAGAGGCATATTGCTTTGGGCTTATCCATCCGCCCATTGGTTTGTTAAAAAATAAGTTAGGGGTTTGAAATTTCAAAAACGGATTCCTCGTAAAAAATTTGCCTGTATTTTTAGTCTGAATTATCTCTCTTTGTGGAGTTATGCCCCCTTTAAAGGATCAGAATGAAAGTTTCTAATCCAGATATCTAAATAACTGTTACAGCTACAGCTGATAGAGAAAAATAAGCAGATTAACTTAAAAGTTATTTCATTTTTTAATTATTTGCAAATATGGGAATTGAAAGCTTGTAATGATTATATCTCAAAAATTAGTATAGCTACCAGCTTCAAACGTGGTCAGTTGATAGAAGATGATGAGTAGAGAATCTGTTGAAAAAGTAGTTTCTGTTGTTGTTTTTGAAGCTCATTTAGACATTGAGATATCTCGAAATATTTATACCTAGCAGCCTCAGACTTGGTCAGATGATAGAGGATGCTGTGCAGATTACTGGGTCAATTAAAATAAATGCGTTTTTATTGCCCTTCACATATTTGGCCATTGGAAACTTGTAATTAGGATATCTCGAAAATTATTAAAGTTAGTAGCTTTCAAACTTGGTCAGCTGATAGAGGATGATTAGCAGTATGGCTAAACGCTTATAAAACAGTATCATCCTTATGGCCAAGCAAATTGTTGGGGGCATAGCGCTTAATAAAAACAATTACTAGTTTATTCTTCCAACGGTTTGGTACGGGTTGTATGAGATAGAATCTTCTAAAATGGGTAAAACAGCTGACACCCTGATCTGGTGTGCATGAAAAACTATTCACAGGTTTGTTTGTGTTTCAGAGTTGGAGTGGAAAGTGAAGGAATAAAGTTTCATGATACTCTTCCCAGAAAATCTGTGAAAGGAGTGATTAAGGAATCATTTAGATGCCAAATATGTCATGAGCAATATGCTAACAAATCCAACTTGAAGCGCCATTATAAGAAGCACAATGACAACAACAAATTTGTGTGTAGAAAGTGCACACAGTATTTCTCATCACAGGAAGAGTTGACTGCCCATGAGACCGCCAAACACAGTTTCAAGCACCTATGTACTTCATGTGGAAAAACTTTCTCCAAAAAAGCTCATTTACAAGTTCACCAGAGCAGACTTCATGAACACGGATCTTCAGAGTACAATCACCCGTGCCCATTCGAAAACTGCAACAAAACTTTCTATCAAAAGCAAAGACTTCAAGATCACATTAACTACCACACAGGTACAAAACCTTTTTCGTGTGCTCATTGCTTGCGAGAATTCCATGGAATGTACCTCAAGAACCAGCATGAGAAGACATGTATGGCAGACACGAAAGTAATGTGCAATATTTGTGGTCGGTTACTTTGTGATATAATGTCTTTGAAACGACACAAGGATGCACAGCATAACCAAACAAGGCACACTTGTCAATGTGGAAAGATGTTTCGGTACCAAACTTCCTTAATTAAACATCAGAAAATCAAAGGACACTGAACTCTGAACTATACTAAACGTACTGGTGAACGGTTAATGAAAGTAACATTGCCACATTCTTCACTTAGAATGAGTCCTGTGGACAATTAAGACACAACATAGCTAAAGTGGCATTGATGACTAGATAACACCTATAACTGCACTTGACTTGCAAGCATCCTGAAAAGTAGAATATAGTGAAGAATTAAATATTAAATAGCCGTTTGCATTCTCTGGAGAAAATCTGCCTTATTTCAGATTAAGTTCTTTATTCAGTCTGCTCTGGCAGTCTCAGAAATTAGCCAGTATATTGAAACTTTGCATGAGGCAAGCTTAACTGTTATACATTGTAGGGAGTAGTAAATTCGGAAATTTTCGCGAGGTTTTTATTTTCAGAAACATCGCATATGCGAAATTTCGTGAAAATGAAATCCTCGAGAAATGCCAAAATCACTCTGTCGTTTACTGATATAGGTAACATATGGCCGAATTTCTAGCATCGCAATTATGTTTAAATGCTATTTGGGAAAATAAAATTCTCATGAAAATGTCTGAATTTATAAAGGCTGAGTGGAATCGCAACAAGGTCAGATTTTCTCGCTAGGAGGCCCATACTCACTGTCTATCTACTTGTTATAACATTGATTTTCACACCTTGCGTTTTTTTACCTTTTTGGAATGTTTCTTTAATTAATCCCATAATAGGCATTATTTGGGAGTAAATGGAATGTTAAATGGCATATGGGATTTTATATGATTTCTTTAGCAATTTGAACATACCATTTAATCCCAAAAGTCTTATCTGAGAATGTTCCACTAAATACCAAATAGTATAGATACTGTAGATATAGATATTCATGAATATTAATGAAAATATTGGAAACGATAAACAAATCACAGAAAAATTTCGTGGGCATACCTACAAACTACAAAAGTACTCATATCGCTGCTGCTAGATGCGCTAAGTTATCAAACTTGGCTCTTAATTGATTCTAAGACATAGCTCTTATACCCTGTGGTTTAAATATGCATATGATCTAATTTTATTTTTCATATGACTTTATGACTGGAAATTACAGAAAAATTGCAGAAAATAGAGCCTTTTCATACAAAATATATATTGTTGATATTTTTCATATTCTGGTCCTTCAGGAATATTGGGTTCTAATGGAATGCAGAATACCGCTTCAGCCGGTGTTAGAGGGCGTAAGAATTGTTTCACATTCCATAAAAATTAGTTCTTATGAACAGACTCAATAAAACCGAGTCTGCTGTTTTCTTAATTTGTAGGTTTTCTCTATTTCTGAAGGATCCGTTTTCCCAGATTATTAAGAGGTGGCAACAGCTGTTATTGTGCCATGTGGAAGTGGTAAAACTCTCCCCGTACATAGAGAATACTAGGTGAGTGTCTTTGGATATCAAGTTTACCAGGCAAGGCTTTGAGAACGCTTGTTGACATCGCGAGGCTTGCACACCTGTGGTTGCGGGAAAGCATTTAGACACTTGACTAATATGTATCGTCATAGGAGGAGGTGTGAGAGGATATAGCTGTACTCTTGTGTCGCTTTGGACCATACTGTTAAGACTTTAGCCAAACAAGAATGATCTGGTTTTCAAGTGAAACGTAAAATATAAGTAATGGACAGGAACTGGCACAACTAGAATCACAATCCTGCCATTGAAACCAAAATGGAAGCAACTAGAATTACAAATAGATCATATGGAGAACAATCGGTTCACTGGTACCTATTTTGAAATAAATATCATCTGCGTGCTATTAAGATAAATATGGCACTGAAACGGGCACCAATTACAATGGATAAGCTGCATAGACAACCACTACATAAATAGATGTGGCACTGACAGGGTTAAAGAGACTGGCATCACATTCAAGGATAATAGTGTTGCCTACTATGTTGTTAAGTATTGTAAATTTTAGTGGATTGAATTACTCGCATCAAGTTAATACAAAATACCCATGAAACACTTTATATAGAAGAAAACTATTTTATACATTACATGAGTATGCATCATTTTCTTGTTTTTATTCTATTTTGAGATATCATTTCAATGTAACACAACAATTATTGCCATATTTGGAAAACATCTTACAATTGGAAGTCATCCAAATTTTTAGGCGTTCTGCAGCCTGAGGCAATAGTAAATACAGGCAGATGAGTGGATTTTCAAGCCCTGAGTCAGGGCTCGTTATGCGTGAAAATTGTGTTTGTCCTAGAAAACATTGTATTTTTCCCTGCATAGCTATTCAAAAATTATGTACCCTTTTGTGTATTTGTCATTTATCTGGAACCTAGTCTTGCGTTTAATTTAATATGCTTACCTCTTTTAGGTTGTTTCAGGTTAAATAAGCTGTCACCAATTACATAAACAGACAAATTATTTGTTCAATAAATATTTATTTTGATTTTTTTTTCTGTTTTCTATTGTTCTAATCCATTATTTTTTTTGTTTGTTATGAAAAGTGACTATGCGCTTAGGCGTGATAAACAAACCCTATCTCTTATGCTGAAAGGTTTTGTTTGATAGGGTTTTACAGGTCTCAACTCCCTTATTTTATTTCGATTCAGGCCCCCAGATAAGAGTGCATAACTGAATTTTTTTTTCTTATCCATCGGTTTCAACATATGTTGTGGGTACTCAAAAAAAACCGTCTCGATGAGACGGTTCTTTTGAACACCCAAAACATATGTTTAAACAGGTGGATAAAAAAAATATCGCAATTTTGCTCAAATTATTTTTGCTTAACTGGCATTATGCGATTGTGGTCTTATCTTTAGTGAGTCTCCTATGCTGTTTTCCAGTATCAGTACAATATCTGCTAAAGCATGTAGGAGTTCTTCCATGGCCAAAGTAAAAAAAGTCTCGTGAGAATCTCTGTGTTGGAGAAGATTACAGTGTTATATTTGCCTGTACTCTACACAACCATCAGCAATATGAAAGAAAAGCTAGTCTGCTCAGATCTAAACCACAGCGAAGGTTGAACTAAACCTTGACCAATTAATTGCACGTGTGATTATGTTTGCTTCTTCGTGCAGCAGCTGAGATAAGTTATAAAATGGGGCTGCCATGGTTAAAGCGACAACACAATTATGTTCACTCGTCCAACAATATGAGACGTTTCTTATATAGTTGTAACATAACTATTGACAAATGCAAACTGCATTGGAACTTCCAATGAAATTGAAGGCGCATATCCTTATATAAGCTTGTGCAACTATCGAACTGCGTTCATTTATTTCATTTTTGTTTGTGTGCTTGCTTGAAACTTGTTTCTAGTGTTTCATACAAATTACGGCATTGTTTCAGCCCTGCCTGATAAGCAGAGGACAAAGTGTGTACACAACGCAGTGTCTCCAGTGTTTCATTTACTGTCGTGCCAACCTAGAGTGACAGTGACGTAATACTTTGATTACAATTGCTAAGTAAAACACCAATGTGTACACTTCACTTGAGCTGACGCGCATAATACACAAGTGATCTATCGATTCTATGTCCCTGGTAACTTTGTAAACAAGACATGAAGTCACTGTCACTCTTGGCTGGCAGGACAGTAGTTGTGAAGTACCCAGGCTGTCTTTTTTGGGTGAGGCACATTCTGGTAACTTAGGCAAATATAAAGGATGCTGATCAGCCTTCATACCCCTGATCGGCGCCTTCAGTGTTCACTAACTGAATAGAATATCATTGTCTGAATTCAACATTGCAATACACTTGGCTCATAGACAGGTTTTGTCGTGATTGTGCTGATGTGATTCTCTCAAGCCCCATTGTATTTTCATTGTCACACCTTAAAGGGCGACAATCATTTAAAACATTTTTCTACCATTGCAAAATATTGTCATGCAGAGATTATTGGCAGTCAAAAACGCGATTTCTAATTGATTTGATTTAATGCCTTTTTATTTAACGAGGATTCCTTACAGCTCAAGGACCACCATTTGAGTAGGTCTCACAAAAAACGTAAACATGTACAAGTACAAAGGACATTACAGATAGACACACAATTACATAAATATGTGTACATTTTACATCGGGTAAAAGAAAACGGTGTGTGTTTGCGAATGTGTAATAGAGAGAATGTGTGTGTGTGTGCAAGAGAGCGAATGTCATTTTAGCGCAATCTTAAAACCCTCCTGGTCAGACTGTTTTTGATAGCTGGTTTGAACTAGATCCACTGTTTGTCTATGTGTATTTGGCAGTCAACTGTGGAACATTTATAAACTATATAGTATTGAGTGTAATATTTAGTTTAATGCGATTGAAAGTGATTTTTGCTCACTCCATTGATTGCCGCCCCACGCCTTTTTGAAATAAAAACAACAAATTAAACGAGGTGACATAGTATTCCATCCTTCCATCACTCTATCCCCAATAAGAGTATTCCATCCTTCTATCAATCTGTCCCAATGAGTCTATATTTCTATGCGGCCTCCCCAGGGTATACCCTTCAGACACACACACACGCGCACAGTATGTAAGTTGTCTAGATGAAAATTAGGTACCAGGTTATCCCCTTCGGATGGCTATACACCCTTATTTAAGCCCTATGCTTGCTGGGTAATTTTGAATGTTTATTTGTTGTCTGCTTTCTTTCTGACTTAACCATTTCATTAAAACTTCTGATCTTATTAGATTCAAAAAGTTTTGTCAGTTTGATAAAAAAAACTGTTTGACACTTTCACATTACGTTAAAGGGAGCGCAGTGGCTCACTGGTAGAGTGCTTGACTCGAGACCGAAGGCCGCGGGTTCGAGCCTTACGTTGTGTCCTTAAACAAGAACATTAATCCTAGCTTAGTACTGGTTCAATCCAGCAAGAACCGCCCTTTTATTACTGAAATATTGTTGATTGGACGTAACAAACAAACAAAAGGGTTAAACAATCTTCCACTTCTATACATTATTTTATACCATTAATTGTCTGTTTCTGTCCTTGTCCGTTTCTCGGATCTCTTCCTGGAGTAGATTTGAGGGGTTGTCTTCAGGCTTGTCATAAGCATTTATAACATAAATGAGCAGTTAATATTGCTTAGAAAGAGAAAGCAGGTTGTTTTACTTAAATTGTCATATGAGCTGTGACATGAGATTTCCAACAATGTGGTATGTGTGACCAGCAAAGGCTCAGACCAGACTGTGCATACACGCAGACTGATTAAAGCCTTTGTTAGAGGCTTAAATGACATTTGGAGTTTTTAGCTTAAAATGAGGTTGCAGAGGCTCGTCTTAGTCTACACTTGTCAAAGTGCCACATCATTGTTGGAAATCACATGTCATGGCTTCTTGGTGCCATGGGATGGTCACTTGTCTGTAATTTCGGCATTTCCTGGTTATACTCACTCCTTTAGTATTGTAGAAGGGTATATTTAGTTATCCTACAACAAGATACTATGGCCCTTGATGTTGTCAAATTTCAAATTGTGGTTTGCAATAAATTTTCATTTTAATGCTTTACCTAGAAGATATACAACATGCTCATTGTATATCGGAACTCTTGTAGGAACAAAAGCCATGGAACATATAAAATGGGGTTTTAGGTGAGGGTGAGTGGCTGACATGGTCCAGATGCCTTGATGTGCATAGCATACAAGCATAAAAAGCAATAATAAAATGGCTCCATACCTTACTAGTTTCGTTCCAATAGTTTTAGACTCCTGGTATTCAGTTGTATGTACTGTTGAGTCATAATCTTTGTTTTATCTCCTTTTTTACCTTGATTTATATATGCTAGGAGATGATTCATGGATAAGGTAGGAACCTCCCATGCAAATCAAACATCTATGTGTCTTGATCCAAATCAGAATTAAGCCACCCCCCCCCCCCCAACCCAGTAATTTTCTTACTGACCCTGCTTCCTTTATGGATTTGTGGATCGTATTTGTTATTTTTGTCTTTGCCTTACTTCCCTGTCTGTTGTTTGCAGCATTGTAGTTATCAGAAAAGGGCTGACCTGTTGGCTCTCTTGTATGTGATGTTTTGTCACTTTCCCATACGGTGTGCTGGGTCAGGTGTAGTACTTGATTGTATTGATTCCTGATCTTTGCATGCTTTCTACCTTCGTCAGAGGATGTTACAGTCTGCTCTTGGTGATCTGCACTATTATAGTCGAACGCACCTGTTTGTCAACATACTGGGGGCTGGTCAATTTGCTGTATCTTGTGACTGGTGCCATAGAAACAATATGGCGGACCTGCTAGACACCATTGTTAAACTAACCTGATCACGCCCGAACTAACGCTTCGAACACCAGGAATGATGTTATCGCTTCATTGCATAACCCATCATTTATTAAAAAATGGGGTAGTTTTGGACAAAATTGTCACAAGCCCTTTCAAAATATTACCGACAAAAAAGAAAGGCACCATGTAGAACTGTTCCTCTCTCAGAAAGATCACAAGTGATAGACAAGTTTTGCTTATATCAGTGGAAAGGTATGTCAGATACTGCTGCATTGCATATCTTTTGCAATCAGGCATCAAAAATGTGTTAAAGAAAATTGTTCTTGAACCAAATGGGGGTCAATTTGTAGTCACAGAAAATAAGCGTTTTTATAATGCTCTCTTGATGGATTTATTCAAGCAAAAGGATTCGTCTTAGTAGAACGAATTGGACTCATACCATTATTCTTTGCAAATCCAATCATTAATTTCATCATGCTCGATCAATGAACGCTAGGTATCCCTTTTCCATACTGGAGATAAACCTAGCTAAGCATGTATAGATTTCATTATTGTTTTCATCAATTCGAACGGTCCTAACTGATGGAAATGAATTTCGTAATAGCGGATAAGCATCAATGACATTGAATAAACGCTTCCAAAACATGTTTCCCATTCGCCTTGATGTGGTTTGATCTTACATAGGGAAGGCACAGATACTCATCTACGTCACACACAAGTTTTAGTTAGATTTGACCAGAAATAAGTATTTCATGACAATTTAAGTTTTCGTGTTTAAAGGAGAACTTAATGGGAAAATCATACTGTTGCATTTCTTCTTTTTTTTTGTCGGGTATAGGTTACATTGATATTTATTTTAATAATCCTACCTATACTCCCTTAATTACGATTTTTATCTATGAGATGAGCTGAAAAAACATCCAATTCAATTCACTCAGGTAGAGAAACACGTGACTTGTGGCGTTATATTTGTTACAGTAAGGAAGCAGCCATGTTGGAAATTGTACCCATATGTGGGTAGTAGTTTTGCTAAATATCGCTATAAGACATTATCTCTATTAAGCAAGCGCCCATTTCGTGAGCAAGCCTTCAGCTCATGTAATTTCAATATTTTAACTTTGGATCCACACACTACCCATTGACCTTTTTTACTTAGACGCCAGTTTTTATCCCCCGACCCGAAAAGGATCGGGGGATATAGCGATCAGCCTGGCGTCCGTCCGTCTGTCCGTCCGTCTGTCCGTCCGTAGACAAAAGCTTGTGCGCTCAATAACTTTTATACCCTTTGAGATATTTTGATAATATTTGGTAGGCATATATATCGGGTCAAGACGGTGTGTCGCGTGCAAGAATGGTTGCTCTCCCTTGCTGACCTTTTGAGTTATCTCTCTTGAATGAACTTTATAAGGGGAAGCTTGTGCGCTCAATAACTTTTATACCCTTTGAGATATTTTGATAATATTTGGTAGGCATGTATATCGGGTCAAGACGGTGTGTCGCGTGCAAGAATGGTTGCTCTCCCTTGCTGGCCTTTTGAGTTATCTCTCTTGAATGAACTTTATAAGGGGAAGCTTGTGCGCTCAATAACTTTCATACCCTTTGAGATATTTTGATAATATTTGGTAGGCATGTATATCGGGTCAAGACGGTGTGTCGCGTGCAAGAATGGTTACTCTCCTTTAATGGACTTTTGAGCTATCTCCCTTGAGTGAAATTTAAATTTTATAGGGGGAAGCATGTGCACTTTATAACTTTAATACCCTTTGAGATATTTTGATAATATTTGGCATGCATGTATATCAGGTGAAGACGGTGTGTTGCGTGCAAGAATGGTTGCTCTCCTTTAATGTTTTTTGAGTTATCTCCCTTGAATGAACTTTATAGGGGGAAGCTTGTGCGCTCAATAACTTTAATATCCTTTGAGATATTTTGATAATATATGGTATATATGTATAATAGGTCAAGGGGGTGTCTTGCATTCAAGAATTGTTGTTCTCCCTTGCTGGACTTATAAGTTATCTCCCTTGAATGAACTTTATAGGAGGAAGCTTGTGAATTTAAAGGTAAAAATGAAGTCTCTACAGTCAGCCTTCCACTTTTGTTCGCAGTGACACTCAGTATTATCACATCAAATATATATACTAGGTTGGCTGCTTGTAACTGCATATCAATTACTTTTTGGTCGGGGGATTTGCCATCTCCTCTGGTGGCTATTTTTAATTGGGTCATTGTGTGAACTGTCAATACGGTATTTGTTTTGTGGCTAACTGTTTGCTTTTACCAGATTACAGAACATAAAGTGCATATGTTACCAACGCAACTGCAAATAAGTACGACTTCTGCGCAAATCATATTAGGCTTACCTCTTAAATAGACGAAAATTGGATGAAAATTGTATCAATGAATTGGATACAAGCTGCAATATGGCCGGGGCAACAGCGTTGATACTATGACGTCACAAATCACGTGTTTCACCACTTGTCACTAGATTGAAAACTTGAAAAGGCAACCATTGTGAAAGTTTTAAGCTTTCCAATTGGTCGAATGATCCTTTGCAAATTTGGAGTTTGAAGATTGTAGAGCTGGCTTCAACTGTATTGTTGATCTCGTTGTGTGTGGGACTTTGTTTTTGGTCCAGGTGCACCAATCATAACAAAAGTCGTCAGCTTTTGTCATTTGCTGAAATGTTTTAGAAGCCTCTTCGACGAACAGTATAGATCCAATGTGGATCCACTCTGTATGCACCAATACCTACAGGGAGAGCAGTGGCTCAAAGGTAGAGTGCTTGACTCGAGGCTGAGGGACCGCGGGTTCGAGCCTCACGGGCGTCACTGCATTGTGTCCTTGAGCAAGAACATTAATCCTAGCTTAGTACTGGTTCAACCCAGGAATACAGGTCTCTTTATAACTGAAAGATTGTTGATGGGACCTAAAAAATCAAATTAAACAAACCAAACTAATACCTACTTTAGTGAAATATGCAGCAGACAAACTTAAGCAGACGTCATTTACAGGTTATTTTTTGTCTGGGCTTTAAAGGTTTATATAAAGCAACTACTTATGGTTGTGATCCATGTAACCAAAATAATATCTTGATTGTCTGTTAAGTTAGACAAAGAACTGCATGATTTTATTATAGTGCTGTTTTGCACCCAAAATGCAGATTAACCTGCAGACATTGAAATCGACAAAATGCTCTTGAAGCCCTGTAGAACTGTTAATTGAACACCTCCAGGGACAGACTTCAGTGTGTTTTTTTTTAAATAAGAATCTAGCATGAGTGTGAGGGTAGAACAGATAAAACTGTCCCGAGGATCACTGTTTGGCATCATGAAGCTTTCACTAGGATTTTGAAAATAGGAGTAAAAATGCTGTTTGCCAGAAAAAAATGTAGTTTTACCATACTTTTCTGTTGGCAGTTTTGAAAAAGTTGGAATCAGAATCAAAAAGTTGGAGTAAAATAATCCAAATTTGGAGCAAGTGAGAACTCTGATGATGGCAAACAGTGGTCCAGAGGGAGTTTTTTCTATCCGTTCCGCATAAAAATAATAGATTTTTTTTATGCTCTCAATTGAAATTTGCATTTCTATTTAAAAACTAAAGAAGTTTAAGATTACGCTGAGAAACTACATAATCTGATGACTTCTTTGTATTAAGATAACAATGATGTCACTTGGCACGCACCATTCATGTTCGTAGTCGCCCATGGAAAATAGTTGGTCTGTTCATTTTTATACCCCTAACTTTGAAAAAGTTGAAGAGGCATATTGGTTTGGGATTATCCATCCGCCAATTGGTTTGTTAAAAAAATAAGTTAGGGGTTTGAAATTTCAAAAACTGATTCCTCGTAAAAATTGGACTGTATTTTTAGTCTGAATTATCTCTCTTTGTGGAGTTATGCCCCCTTTTAAAGGGTCAGATTGAAATTTTCTAATCCAGATATCTAAAATCTAAAAAACTGTTAGAGCTACAGCTGATAGAGAAAAATAAGCAGATTAGCGTAAAAGTTATTTCATTTTTTTAATTATTTGCAAATATGGGCATTGAAAGCTTGTAATGATGATATCTATAAACTTAATATAGCTACCGGCTTCAAACGTGGTCACTTGATAGAAGATGATGAGTAGATAATCTGGTGAAAAGTTGTTTCTGTTGTTGTTTTTGAAGCTCATTTAGACATTGAGATATCTCGAAACATTTATACCTAGCAGCTCCAGACTCGGTCAGCTGATAGAGGATGTTGTGCAGATTACTGGGTTAATTAAAATAAGTGTTGTTTTTTATTGCCCTTCACATATTTGGCCATTGGAAACTTGTAATTAAGATATCTCGAAAATTATTAAAGTTAGGAGCTTTCAAACTTGGTCAGCTGATAGAGGATGAATAGTAGTATGGCGGCTAAACGCTTATACAACAATATCATCCTTATGGCCAAGCAAATTGTTGGGGGCATAGTGCTTAATAAACACAATTACTAGTTTATACTTCCAACGGTTTGTTACGTGTTGTATGAGATAGAATCTTCTAAAATTGATAAAACAGCAGACACCCTGATCTGGTGCGCATGAAAAACTATTCACCGGTTTGTTTGTGTTTCAGAGTTGGAGTGGAAAGTGAAGGAATAAAGTTTCATGATACTCTTCCCAGAAAATCTGTGAAAGGAGTGATTAAGGAATCATTTAGATGCCAAATATGCCATGAGCAATATGCTACCAAATCCAACTTGAAGCGCCATTATAAGAAGCACAATGACAACAACAAATTTGTGTGTAGAAAGTGCACACAGTATTTCTCATCACAGGAAGAATTGACTGCCCATGAGACCGCCAAACACAGTTTCAAGCACCTATGTACTTCATGTGGAAAAACTTTCTCCAAAAAAGCTCATTTACAAGTTCACCAGAGCAGACTTCATGAACACGGATCTTCAGAGTACAATCACCCGTGCCCATTCGAAAACTGCAACAAAACTTTCTATCAAAAGCAAAGACTTCAAGATCACATTAACTACCACACAGGTACAAAACCTTTTTCGTGTGCTCATTGCTTGCGAGAATTCCATGGAATGTACCTCAAGAACAAGCATGAGAAGACATGTATGGCAGACACGAAAGTAATGTGCAATATTTGTGGTCGGTTACTTTGTGATATAATATCTTTGAAACGACACAAGGATGCACAGCATAACCAAACAAGGCACACTTGTCAATGTGGAAAGATGTTTCGGTACCAAACTTCCTTAATTAAACATCAGAAAATCAAAGGACACTGAACTCTGAACTATACTAAACGTACTGGTGAACGGTTAATGAAAGTAACATTGCCACATTCTTCACTTAGAATGAGTCCTGTGGACAATTAAGTACTTGGTTAGACACAACATAGCTAAAGTGGCATTGATGACTAGATAACACCTATAACTGCACTTGACTTGCAAGCATCCTGAAAAGTAGAATATAGTGAAGAATTAAATATTAAATAGCCGTTTGCATTCTCTGGAAAAAATCTGCCTTATTTCTGATTAAGTTCTTTATTCAGTCTGCTCTGACAGAAATAAGCCAGTATATTGAAACTTTGCATGAGGCAAGCTTTACTGTTATACATTGTAGAGAGTAGTAAATTCGGAAATTTTCGCGAGGTTTTAAATTTCAGAAACTTCGCATATGTGAAATTTCGTGAAAATGAAATCCTCGAGAAATGCCAAAATCACTCTGTCGTTTACTGATATAGGTAACTTATGGCCGAATTTCTAGCATCGCAATTATGTTTTTAATGCTATTTGGGAAAATAAAATTCTCACGAAAATGTCTGAATTTATAAAGGCTGAGTGGAATCGCAGACTGATCTACACCTTTGCAACAAGGTCAGATTTTCTGGCAAGGAGGCCCATACTCACTGTCTATCTACTTGTAATAACATTGATTTTCACACCTTGCGCTTTTTTACCTTTTTGGAATGTTTCTTTAATTAATCCCATAATTGGCATTATTTGGGAGTAAATGGAATGTTAAATGGCATATGGGATTTTATATGATTTCTTTAGCAATTTGAACATACCATTTTATCCCAAAAGTCTTATCTGAGAAGGTTCCACTAAATACCAAATAGTATAGATACTGTAGATATAGATATTCATGAATAATAATGGAAATATTGGAAACGATAAACACATCACAGAAAATTTTGTGGGCATACCTACAAACTGCAAAAGTACTCATATCGCTGCTGCTAGATGCGCTAAGTTATCAAACTTGGCTCTTAATTGATTCTAAGACTTAGCTCTTATACCCTGTGGTTTAAATATGCATATGATCTAATTTTATTTTTCATATGACTTTACGACTGGAAATTACAGAAAAATTTCAGAAAATAGAGCCTTTTCATACAAAATATATATTGTTGATAATTTTCATATTCTGGTCCTTCAGGAATATTGGGTTCTGATGGAATGCAGAATACCGCTTCAGGCGGTGTTAGGGGGGCGTAAGAATTGTTGCACATTCCATTAAAATTAGTTCTTATGAACAGACTCAATAAAACCGCGACTGCTGTTATCTTAATTCGTAGGTTTTCTCTATTTCTGAAGGATCCGTTTTCCCAGATTATTAAGAGGTGGCAACAGCTGTTATTGTGTCATGTGGAGGTGGTAAAACCTCTCCCCGTACATAGGAAATACTAGGTGAGTGTCTTTTGATATCAAGTTTACCAGGCAAGGCTTTGAGAACGCTTGTTGACATCGCGAGGCATGCAGAGCGATTCAACATGCGTTCTCAAAGCCGAGCCTGGTAAACTTGATATCAAAAGACGCGAACCTGGTATTCTATTTATCAGTTTACCCATTGTTTCACTCTTCAAACTAGCGATTATGACGTAATGTTTTGATTTTTGTGTTGATTCAGCGTCATTAGCGACGTCATTTAAAAAGTGCAAAGTCATCATGACCTGATAAAGGTAACATGCCGTGAGATAGGAAACGTTTATTAGGTCATGTTGAAACAATTCAGTTAATGTTAGGGGTGACTGATAAATCGATATATAGCGTTGATATTTTTTTCATATTCTGGTCCTACTGTAATATTGGGTTCTGATGAAAAGCAGAATACCGCTTAAGCCAGTGCTTGTGGGCGTGAGAATAGTTGCACATTCCTATAGTTCTTATTAGCAGACTCAATAAAACCGAGTCTGCTGTTTTCTAAATTTGTAGGTTCTCTCTTTTTCTGAAGGATCCGTTTTCCCAGATTATAACTTGGGCCAAAAATATGTGAGTTTACTATTTCATGGAAAATTAATAGAAGGTAGGTAGGTCAGATTTGTTTTAAAAAATATATATGGGATGAATGGGGGAAAATGGCCAGAAAGGGGGAATCTCCGTATACTATTAAACAAGAGGGAAAGATAGGGTGGCTCTGGGACGCTCACCTGAATCGTAGCCCTAGAGGACTCTTTGTTAAACATAATTGAAAGATTTTGAGCAATATAAGGACCATAGATCAATCAGAAACATTTTTTTTGTAATTATTCTAAATCTGGATCAATGGATCAGATATTGTGTCGTTTCGTTTTTAGTTCTGGCGATGTATCAGCGTCATTTTTACACCAAGTTTTGACCTGTAGTTCAATTAGCAGCTGAGATATAGAATATTTTGTAGGTATACCCCTTAATTTCTCTGCAATTTTTCTCTAATTTCTAAAGTTTTCATAAATATTCATGAAATATACAAATTAGACATTTTGCATATCGAACAGTCTAACATGTTAAATCAGAATTAATTTGGTACCAAGTTTAGTATCCAAGGATGAGTTTCTGCTGAGATGTTCATATTTATGTTGGCACACCCCCATTATTTAGAGTATGGGTTGCCATGGAAACGAATATGCTCTTTTAACCACTCAGTTTACACACTTATAATCAGAAAACCATCTACACTTGATATTTACTTGAAAATAATGTGAAATATATGAGCATATTTTGTCAAAAAACATTGTTTCCATTTTTCAGGTACCCCACCCACTAATGATAAAATCTTAATTCTTATTTTTTCTCGAATTTGGCACCGATATTTTTGAAGACTTTTTTTTATGGCTATTTACATTACACAACCCTATAGTTTTGTGCTTAAATAAATTCTCAAGGAATTATTGTAACTTAAAAGTTAAAGTTCCTTGCTATATAGGACTTTTTATGCGGTACTGGTATGGATCCCCTGAAAAATCACAAAGCTACCAAGCCAGCATTCAATGTTGGGTTATCATCTGCCCGCCAGCAGAACGCCATTTCAATGGCGTGCTTGAAATAGCTTGCTGGCTGGCCGATGGTTGCCCATTTATAGCTGTATTTGGATCCTCTTTCGCCCATCAACTAAAAAAAGAAAAGAAAAGTTATCAAATTTGGACCCCCTCTGACAAAAACTTTCTGGATCCATGCATGGAATCCAGCAGATCGCAATAGCTCTTTGCTGAATTTGTCTGAAATTTTACTGAAGCAAGCCTCAGATACAGGACAGTTCAGACAGATTCAGAATATGAAACTAGCTGTACATTTCTGAACTTCTACCGAATTCCTTAAACAAGATGACGCAGCTCTGAGTCTGTCTGAAATATGTACAGAAAAAAGGCATGCTATATTCTGCATGTGGTGATACACACTGGTAAATGTATACGTCGATTTGGTGGTATTTATGCATATTGTCGGTACTTCATAGACCAGAAGTGGTAGATATTGGTGTTAATACTATATAGAAAAACATGCCATATGCCTAAAGGACTATAGAATTAGATCATTTTTAAGTATTCAGTGTGTGCATGGCGATTTATGTAAGCTTTTAAGAATAGATTCGAGTACTGATCGATGATCGGTACTCGAATCTATTCCTAAATGCTTACATAAATCGCCATGTGCACGCCAAATACAAAAAAAAGGTCTAATTCTATAGTCCTTTAGGCATATGGCATGTTTTTCTATATAGTATTAACACCAATATCTACCACTTCCGGTCTATGAAGCACCGGCAATAAACGTAAAAACCACAAAATCGGCGTATACATTTACCACTGTGGGATAGTGAAATATATTGTAATTTAAACTGAATCTCAATTTAAACGGAACTTTTCTAAAGCTAAGCTGAAAATTTAGCATAATCTTTCTGACTGTAGGTTGAAATTTTTCTTAATCTGAAAATTTCTGAACATGGGATTGGAAAAACGGGCTGAACATGTCAGATTTTTGGTTGAAGTAGTGCCAATATTTCATCTAAGATTCAGATATTAGCTCATTGTAGATGTTCAGAAGTGATCAGCCATATTTAAGTAAAGAAGTGCAGTCAAAATGCAGTTGTTTTTTTTCACTTGGGAAGAAATACCCAGTTTATAAGTGTGACTCTCCATTCTGTTTTAATTAATATAAGTGCAATATTTTTCAGGTTTAAAGGAGAACCAAGTTCATGCGTGTTTGTAAAACAATTCCTGGATCTGACATCCTTGTCTCTGAAAAGGCAATTAAGACATAAGACAGACAAGATACATGAATGCAAAGTCTGCCATAAATGTTTTGCACGAAAGGACACACTTAAAACACATATGGATAATATTCATACCAAATGCTCAAGGCATGTTTGTGACAAATGTGGAAAATATTATTGCTCAAAAGCATCTCTGTTTAATCACAAAGCCGCTATACATGATTTGAAAAGGTTCAAGTGTAAGATATGTGAAAATACTTTTGTCTCAAAACATAGCATGATTCGTCATGAAAAGACACATGAAGAAAAAGAAAAGTGTCCAAATTGCAAGAAACATTTTACAAGGTTAAAGGATCATTTGTATAAATGTGAGAACCAGAGTCGTCCAAAGTGTTTCACATGTGAATGTGGGAAAACATTTAAAGAGAAGAAGTATCTGGCAGAGCATAGAAAATACAAACATGGTCCTAAAAGGTACCAATGTCCCAAGTGTTCTAGTGTCTTTGCTCACAGAAAATCATTGAACTTTCACAAAAGAAGGTGCTGACTAATCACTTTTGTTCTATATCCAAGTTTCAGTATTTTTGTACTTGGTACTAAAAAGATAAATTCAGGAATATCAGAATTAGTGGAATTTAAATCGTGGTGGGTAAAATCAAGTATATAGACCTTACAGGATTTGTTCAACTGATGATTCTATGTTAATATTGACTTTGTAAAACCTACTAATTAGAAGATCTATTTTATTTTGACGGAAAGGCTTTTGTTACTTTGAAAAAGCCTGAAAATATCATGCATGGTCATGTCAAAATGAATGTAATGCGCTGACATTTTGGTGGACAACATTTTTTTTTTATTAAATTTTGCTTCAAGTTGTATAAAGAAGTAGTTGGGATTCTTATGGGCACTAATTGTGCTGCCCTGGTAGCTGATTTATTCCAGTTTTTGGCTTACTGAGCCAAAGGCTCAATGTGAGCTATTGTAGTCGGTCTTTGTCCATCGTCCTTCATGCGTCAGTCGTCCGTGATTTGGCACCAAGTTGTATAAATAAGTAGTTGGGATTCCTATGGGCACTAATTGTGCTCCCCTGGTTGCCAATTATTCTTGTTTTTAGCTTACCTGAGCCCAAGGTGAGCTATTATGATCTGTCTTTGTCCATCGTCCTTCATGCGTTCTTCGTCCGTCATCCATAAACCATTTCTTTAAATGACATCTCCTCCTGAACCGTTGGTTTAAATTTCATATAAATTCACAAGAATGTTTCCCATGATGCCCCCTTTTAGAATTGCATAAATGGTTCCGCCCCACTGAAGAAGAGGGCTGCCAGAGATCCAGATAAGAAATCTTTTAAATATCTACCTGAACCACTGGCCCAAATTACAAATAATTTCTCAGAATTTCTCCTCATAATACCCTCTACCAAAATTGCATAAATGGTTCAGCTCTGATTAACAGAAGGGCTGCCGGAGCTCCAGATAAGAAAAATCTTTAAAACACATTTCATCCTGAACCCCTTGTCAAAATTCAAAATAACTTCACAGAATCGTTCCTCATGATGCCTTCTACCAAATTGCACAAATAGTTCCTCCCCATTAACCAAAGGGCTGTCAGAGCTGTAGATAAGAAATGTGTTGGAACGTCATTTCCTCCTGAAACACTGGACCAAATTCGAAATCATTTCACAGAATTGTTTCTCATAATGCCTTCTATCAAAATTTCACAAATGGTTCCACCCAAAGGGGCTGTCAGAGCTCTAGATGCGAAATGTCTATAAACAAAATCTCCTGCCAAACCACTAGTCCAAATTAAAAATGATATTGTAGGAACCTTGTAATGGAGACAAATCTTTCAAATGTAGCTGCCTTGTTTCTGCAGAGATTTTTCTCTTGATGGGAAGAGTTTTGTAATCTGACAGGTAGCTACAATGAGGATGGGATTGTCCATCATATGTTTTAAGGGGTCACAGGTAGACATACTTATCTAATAAATACATTAATCGAATGTTGTAACTGATCAGCCTTAATAATCAGTGATCTAGAAACTGCATATTTTTGACACACAAAGTACAAGGACAATTCGTTCATGTTTATTCCATAAATGACATGTAATCTTAGCTTATCTAACCGTTTGGGACGAATTTCATCTATAAATCTCGATTATTGCCTGCATTGAAAAATGCAAGTGATTGGTAAGAACTTTCGATTAGTGTATGTACTTCAGTCTCTTAATATTGCATTTATCATAGCAAATATTGCAGACCCTGATACAAGGCAAAACTCTTCTTGTCTGAACCCACTTGGCCTTGATATTATGTTTGTAGCATCATCTAGTCAACCTCTACCAAGTTTGTTCAAATTATGCCTATGGGGGTCATGTTGTAGACGTCACATGATTTGTTTACTTGTTGAGGTTCTACATCCTGTTAATCTAGTCAACATAACCCATGTAAAGTCTTAATGAAATTGCTGATCTATCGAAATTCAAAGCGTGACTTTGAAAGGAGCTATGCTTTCATATACATTTGAGCGCGGACCTGACAAAAGGGTTCTTTGGACATTTTAGCAGTTTAAGTGTAATCAAAATTTCAAAAAACGTCTAAATTTTCAAGATTTTGCATGTTCTTACAATAGTAGCTTCAAATTGCTTCTAACATGTGATACAAACAAAGGTGCAAACAGTTCTGATAAAATTAAGTGATACATTTAATGTATACTCAAACAAAAGAGTTATGTCCGCTTGACGTTTATGTCTGTCAGTTCCAAATGTATGAACGCATTTCATTCAAATTCTCACCTTACAAACTTTGATCATTTTGAAATGATTTGCACCTAAGAGTAATCCATTTGATAATCAGTGTAGCCGCTGACAAAGCTGTGAACACGAGCACCCTTAAAGCTGCATAGTCTGTAACTTTTGATCTTTTTATTTTAGAACTAATGTTTCCATTTTTCAAGAACACAATAAAAATCTAAAATTCAGGTATCCATTTTACCAATTTCGTTAATCTTAACAAATTATCAGTATCAAAACAACAGCATTTGTGTTAAAATTACCTTTCTATAATTATTGGAGGGACGCAAATAATTACCAACAAGAGAAAAACACACCTGTTTTATAAGATAATTCACTTTTCTGTGCAGTTTTCAGGTATAGAGAACAGATTTATTGTGAAAACATAACTTAATTCTACTTTTACAAATGATTTAAAAAGAAAATAAAAAAATCGAAAAATGTTCATAATTGCAGACTTAGTCTCTTTAAAATCGAAAGTCACATCATCAATAGCTTGTGTGTCCGTCATAATCCCGAACCGTTTAAGCACATTTAAACATCACTGGACAAACTATGCTCAAGTTGTATGCATTGCTTTTACGGCCACATCCATTAGTCTGAAACATATTCTGACGTCACAAAACATCGATCACGAGCGTGAGTGAAAACACTCAGAAAATTCATTATTGGTCCAGCATTTTGATAATCAACAAACTCGACCAAATTTGATGTTTTTTCGTGATCACAAGCATTTTAATATTAATTTATACTAATCAGCATCAAAACAATTGATAATGGAAATTCTCTGTAATTTTGCAGTAAGGGGTGGGGTATAAAACAAGATTTAGTTAGCCTTTGATGCCCGACATCAGCCATAGTTTTTGTTTTTCTCTAAGGCGTAGTTGTTGTCATAAACAATCACAACAAATTAAAACAAAAACGGCCTCAAAATGATGTTATGTTAAGGAGATTTGAAAGTTCTTAAATCGTTATTTGTTTAATTCAAAGGGAGGCAATTTTTGTTAATTTCGTAAATGAAAGATTTGGCACTGCAATTTCGCTCGTTCGATAAGCAGACTTGGGATTTTAGATGTATTTTCATCGTCGCACGCTTCTGGTTGCCGTTTAACGTAAAATGTGTCACGTTTTGATGATTAACTTCCTGGCGATAATGGAAAAAGCTGTGTGCACATAAGATTTAATAACTTTTAGAAGATAAAATCAAATAATTACCATTTTTTGTGTGTCGGACGTTTGATAAACATTTTGTTTTATTTTTGTTGCATCATCTTAACTAGATCTAAAGATACAGTACCGTGAAAATCGGACGTTTCTTTTTTGTTTGAGTATATGTTGCCATGGCAACAGCTGTGCATATGGACTATACATTACCTTTAAAACAGGGTACCTCATTTCAAATCTTTTGTAAACATGGGATGAGCGTATGTGGGCTGTTTGTGCAGTCTATGCAATTGCATACACATACAATTTACAGAAACCTGGAGCATTCTTGAAATATTGCTCCAAGCGTCTTTGTTTTAGCGTCATATGTTAACACAATGGTGTTGACGTCAGAACGTCATTAACAACGTTAAGTGACGCCATGTTTAAAATGCATCATCTATACGAGTTCGAACGCTCATATTTTGTAATTTGTAAAGATAATCTCTTCAATTTTTCTGTAATTGTTCACAACAGCTAGGTCTTACTTTCTCTTTAAATATCTCACTTTTGACTTTTATTGCCAGAAGGTCCCTTCTGTCAGATCTTGGCTCATTTATAAACAGTCATTCTCAGGTCAGCGAGGGCCGTCTTGTGTTATAAGGGGGGTGGGGGGCTTTATGATGTCTCTCTGATGAGAAGCAGGCTGATACTATTGACGCTTTAACACTACATCCAGATATTTGGATGATATTTTAAACATAAATAATGTTTATTTTGACAATAAGGTAAGTGGGGAACGCAGTGGCTCAGTGTTAGAGTGCTTGACTAGAGACGGAGGGGCCGCGGGTTCGAGCCTCACGGGCGTCATTGCGTTGTGTCATTGAGCAAGAACATTAATCATAGCTTAGTACTGGTTCAACCTAGGACGACCTGTCCCTTTATAACTTAAAGATTGTTGATGGGACGTAAATAATCAAATCAAACAAAACAAACAATATGGTTAGTCAAATATACCCTTCAGGGCTCCAACGTAAAAGCTAATACCTCTGGTCTTGCATTTGTCCATTTCTAATGATATTGTTTCTACCAAAATTTATGATAGAGGTGACCATTTTGATTTTGAAATTGTCAATTTCCCATTTTTAGATGGTGATGTTCCGCTCTACATCCTATAGAAACTTTGCAAAACCTTTTATAAAAGTTATCAACGATGCTATGATTTGATATCTAAACGTCAAGTTGGATTTAAATTTCTCTTGCACAAAGGACTTTCGGAACCTGAGTTCTATGGTGACTTGGTGTATTAATTGGAGATAATTGTTGGCTCAGCGAAGTTTATTAAAATAATTTCACATTATAAAAGATTGGCTATAACATTAATATATTGCAACAGACTGCATGCTTGGTGGTCAAACCAATTATGGTTGCAATTTTGATTTCCTCTTAAATTGCACGCCAGTGGGCCGGACTTCAGACTCTATTACGGTTCCGACTCAACGGCTTTTCCATTGATGAGATGGTAGGGGCCTGATGCTTTGGCTGTTGTCAGGCGCATGGGGGTTTACCTGTTGGATTTCTTTTGCTCCTGTTTACAGTTTTATGTACTGTTGAGTCCTTATCTTTGTTTTATCTCCTTTTTATATATTGATGGATATGTTCTAGGAGATGATGCATGGATAAGTTAGGGTCTTTCATGCAAACCAAACATCTACGTGTCTTGATCAACATCTGAACTAACGTTGGGGTTTGCGCCATAAAACTGTGTTCATTGCTGCCTTATGGTCATCTACTGGGAAAGTGCTGACCTCTTGACTCTAGTTTGTAATTTTTAATTGTATTTTTGTCACATTCCCATATGGTATCCTGGGTCAGGTGTGGTACTTGATTGTATCGATAACTGATCTTTGCCAGCTTTCTAACTTTCCATATCAGGTAAAAGCTTCAATGCCTTATGGGCGTCTTGTTTCAAAATTGACTTTTTTCATATTGTCAGGAAAAAAAATATTATAGTATTTAATAATATTGCATACCATATTGTCTGATAGTGACTCTAAAATACAAATTAGAATAAGAATTTTATCATGCAATGGATGGTAGAAAATCCTTTCCAATGTTTCAAGTCACACCTAAGCTTCACATTCATTAAAACCATTGTGTCTTGCATCATCCAATGATAGATGAAAACTAAGTTTTAGTTTTAAATTTTCATTGTTGGTTATCTGGATGTGACTTGTATTAAAGTCCATAATTTATTACTCACTGAAATTTTATAGCATTTTGTTAAGTTACGCCCATAACGACATTTAAAAATCATTTTGTGTCATTGTTTAATGTTAAGTAGCATAGATCTTAGTTTTTTTTTATCCTGTATTACTGAGTCTATTGCACTTGTAAACAGCTGTAAAATATTTGGTGAGGCCTCACATTTTATCTCTACCTCAACTTGTTTAATAAATTTGTTGAAACTTGAGTACAATTGGAATTGGAACTGCCTCGGTCAATTCTGCAAAATTCCGTGGAATCCGACCACAGATAAACATCGAGGATCTACTTTGATAGCGCGAGAGATAACATAACGCTGACGGTATATAACGTGACGCTAAAGTCACGGAGGGGAGCGCAGTGGCTCAGTGGTAGAATGCATGACTCGAGACCGAAGGGCCGCGGGTTCGAGCCTCACCGGCGTCACTGCGTTGTGGTCCTTGAGCAAGACACATTTATCCCAGCTTAGTACTGGTTCAACCCAGGGAGACCCGTCTCTGTTTAACTGAAAGATTGTTGATGGGACGTAAAGAATCAAATCAAACAAAACCAACTAACGTCACGAAATTCATGTTAACACAATAACAAGTGTGATTGCAGCAAACCAAACGGTTTAAATGAAGTTTATGTTTTTTTAATAAAATATCGCTATAGCGATATTTTATTGAAAAATACATAAACTTCATTTATTTTGCTGATTAAACTTTTCTGATTTCAGAATAATCGATGGTAATAGAGCAAAACCTACATGCTACAGAACTTATTTTTCATACGCCGGTCCCGTTAACAAAATGGAGCTTTTTGGTACATAGTACTACGCATAATGCTCCTTACATATACCCTAGCCATGATTCAATTCTCGAATTGTTGCGGGCTTTCCCGAATGACTTGAGTACTCATGTTAGATTCTCTTTGCAACTGATGCTCTTGTATTTCCTTTGCAGGGAGAACAACTTGCCAAAAGTTGATACGGAAGCATCAGTTACAAATCAAGAAACAAACAGAATATCTGAATCTATACTGAAGCAGTCTGAAAGGAAACATAAAGAGAAATCTTCTGGTTTCTATTGCAAAAGTTGTAAGAAAAAATGTGTATTAAGTAAGAAAGAGCATTACAGGATAAAACACCATCATCTCTGTCAGATATGTGGACACGTTGCTACTACAGTCACTAGTTTGAAGGAGCATATCTACACGAAACACAAAATAGTGAGTAAGGATTTGAAGGTGTTTAGGTGTCAATATGAAGGTTGCGATAAAAAGTTTTTGAGACAACAATTTTATCAAGATCACCTTAATAAGCATACAGACACAAAACCGTACATCTGCCAGGGATGTGAAATGAAGTTTAGAAGTTTGGGTTGTTGGAGACAGCATCAACTGCATTGTTTAGGGACACCTATGAAACTAGAATGTGAAACTTGTGGTCAGTGCTTCAGTCACAGAGGCAGCCTCGCACATCACAGAGATGCAGTACATTTAGCTAAACGCCATTTTTGTGCTTGTGGGAAGAAATATAAATTTTCATGTAATTTGGCAAGACATAGAAAAACCTGTTTGATTAGCGAGAATCTGAAAGGGAACAGCAACCTTTAAAGCTAATGAGTCTGACGTACAAGCCAAGTCCTTATTAAAGCATGCAATCTGCCACAAACCTGACCAAAACCGGATATTAAGTAAGAAAATTAAAGCAATTTGAAAATCTAAATGCTAAAATCTATAAAGCCAAAGGAGGCCGCCATTTTTAATATTTAATTTAATTTTGAAAAACCAATAAAATCCTCATTTTCAATTTAAACTACACAGTTTTTTTTTTCAAAATTTATTAATTTGAACAGAAGAATCAATAAAACTGCAATCAAAGTTGAACTGAATAGCGTGAAACGATATTTTGTTTATGCCTATCTAATTAGGGCTGAGTGCCATCACTCAGCATAAAATGGCTGCCCTCCTTTGCTTTTAATTGTCTACTATATAAATATCTATAACTTCATTATTTTCCATTCGATTTTGATCGGAATTATGGCATGTTGTATGATTTAATAAGGGCTTGCATTTGAGATGCACTTGCCTTCATGTTTGCTGTCCCCTTTAAATAAAAGCACAAACTAAGTAGCCCTTTTTATTTAGAATGTCTTATTAAAGCAGATAATTTGACACAAGTAAAGAGGAAAGAACAAAATCAGAATGACAGGGAATGCTACACCGCTTTAAGTCCTTCACTGTTTGTTTAAAGCTATAAGCATAATCCTCGGGGGTTGAAAATGAGTATGTGACAACCAAATTAGGTAATTTTATATCATTGATAATCAATGTTCAAATTTGGTACGCTCAGAACCATATTTACTATCAAACAAAATAACATTGTTAGACTTAGATCTTATTGACAAAAATATTCCAACTAAATTTCCGACCGTATATCCGACGATATACCTCCCCAAATGAAAAATTTGAATACAGTTATCCCCTAATTCTTGCAAACAGGATAAGGATCTCTGAGATTTTACCCCGGGTCTTACCCATGCTGTATTATCCAGGACGTCAAGTAACGTCGTCATGTGAAATTGCTCCTTAGCTTATTCAGGAACTTCTGGAGGCTTATTTTAAATAAATAATTAAATAAAAAAATAAATAAATAAAAACAATGGTGAGCAAGAAAAAGAATCTATTATTCGTGTGAGGCTAGGATATAAAACTCTGTCCCTCGGTATCACCATTTGTCATCGCTCAGCAAGTCTTGTGAAGCCAATCGGTGATCCTCGGGACGGATTTTTCTATCCTACCCTCACACTCATGATAGATTCTTATAGGACTAAACAAATGTTTCACAGAGAACCGTGTAAAACAGGTTATCAGTGCAATTTTACTTGTTACGAATGTTACCTGGATCAATTTTATTTTTTCTTCCACAACATAGGTATAGGGAGCGCAGTGGCTCAGTGGTAGAGTGCTTGACTCGAGATCGAAGGATCGAGGGTTCGAGCCTCACCGGCGTCACTGCGTTGTGGTCCTTGAGCAAGACGCATTTATCCTAGCTTAGTACTGGTTCAACCCAGGAAGACCCGTCCCTGTTTAACTGAAAGATTGTTGATGGGACGTAAAGAATCAAATCAAACAAACAAAACAACCTAGGTATGCTTTAAATAGAAGATCCTACATGAGGTTCATGTTTTATGACTTTATTAAACGATTTGGAGAAAAAAAGATAAAATGTGAGGCTTGCTGAGCCTTGTAAGCTCCAGTAAAAATTGCCAAGATCTTTTTTTTCAATTCTGACTTAAAGCTCACTGGAGTACAAAGCGCTCACGCAATTTCCGTTGTCAGTCTTCAGACAATTCGCTTTAAATCACAACTCCCACCTTACCACTAGAAATGCACAGGAACTGTCCTAGATGACCCGCTACAAATTGAAGTTTTCAATTCATAAGAAAATGCCAACAGGAGGCCTGGTCGTTGATGCTTAGGAAACTAACAATCATAGATAATTGGGTTCTGTCAATCTTATTTTGATTTCAGATTGACCCCCACGGACAAGACATTCTCACACCTATGTTCAGAATGCGGGTCAGTTTTCAGGACCAGATCGGGATTGAGGAAACACTTTAATACCAAACACAAAGAGTCAACTAAATATAAGTGTGAAACCTGCCATAAATCATTCGCAGAGAAACACCAACTTCGAGCACACAATGTTCAACATGGTGGAAGTGGAGTAAAGTGTAATATTTGTTTGAAAGAGTTTACAACAAAATCTTCTTTAAAACGACATATGGACGGGGCTCATGGAAATGCAAAATTTACGTGTACGACGTGCCAGAGAGTTTTTAAAGATAATGACGTGCTTAAGGAACATGTTTCAGCTATACATATGCAGCAATACCGTTATGTTTGTGACGTTGGGTACTGTGGGGCCAGGTTCAGATGGAGGACAAGCCTGGCTCGTCACAACAAATCAAAGCACACTGAAATGACATTGCTTTTCTCCCCTTAACCCTTTCCTTCATAAATGTTCATGGTAGACTGCCACCCACTATGATTAAATATATAAATTAACTTTTATGTAAATTGCTAATCAGGTACCTGAGCCAAAGTTTCAAGATGAGGTATTGTGATTGGTCTTCGTCCGGTGTCCGTCCGTCTTCAGTCGTCCGTAAACTTTTTAGCTCACCTGTCACGAAGTGACAAGATGAGCTTTTTGTGATCGGTCTTTGTCCGTCCGTCATCCGTCTCTCCGTCCGTTAACAATTGACTTCAATGACAGCTCCTCCTAAACCCCTAGCCCAATTTTAAAATCTTTTCACACAATCTTTTCTACTAAAATTGTTCAAATGGTTCTGGACCGTTGCATGTCTATGTCAAAGAGGCTAAAAATAGATTTTCGAGATGAAAACTTTAAAAAATTTTCTTGACTGAAACCAGAAAGCCTAGACTCTTGATATTTGATATTTAGCATCACCTAGTGGACCTCTATCAAGTTTGTTTAAATTTTATCACTGGGGCCAAAAATGGACCTGCCCCGGGGGGGGGGGGGGTGGGGGGGGGGTCACATGTTTTACATAGGCTTATACAGGGAAAACGTGAAAAAATCTTCTTGTCTGAAACCACAAGGCCTAGAGCCTTGAATTATTTGGTATGTAGCAGCACCTAGTCGACCTCTACAAAGTTTGTTCAAATTATAGCACAGGGGCCAAAAATGGCCGCACCCGAGGGTCACATGTTTTACATAGGCTATATGGAAAACGTGAAAAAATCTTCTCGTCTGAAACCAGAAGGCCTATACTATTGATATTTGGTTTAGCACCACCTAGTGGACCTCTACCAAGTTTATTCAAATTATAGACCTGGGGCCAGAAATGGTCCCGCCCATGGGGCCACATGTTTTATATAGGCTTATATCGGGAAAATGTCAAGAGGCCCATCGAGGGAAAACATGAAAAAACTTTCTTGTCTGAAACCACAAGGGCTAGAGCCTTAATATTTAGCATGGTGAAAATGTTTGTGTGTGGTGGGGGGAGGGGGTAGGGTATTATTATGCGCTCAAAGACTATACTAGGGAATAGACTGGCTTGATTGCCCTCCACCAAATGGTTTAAATCATTACCTTCCATTGGACAAGACTGGTGCTTATAGTACAGGGAAGTGATTCAGGGCCACTATGGCCCTCTTGTTCTTTAAACGACATCTCCTCCTTAACCACTGGTTTAAATTTCATATTACTTCACATGAATGCTCCCCATGATGCCCTCTTTCAAAATTACATAAATGGTTCCGCTCCACTGAACAGGAGGGCCGCCAGAGCTCCAGATAAGAAATAGTTTAAACAACATCTGAACTACTGGCCCGAATTCGAAATACATTCACTGAATTGTTCCTCATAATGACCTCTGCCAAAAATGCACAAATGGTTTCGCTTCGCTGAACAAAGGGCCCCTAGATCTCCAGATAAGAAGTATCTTTAAAAGACATCTCCCCATAAACCACTGGTTCAAATTCAAAATAATTTTACAGAATTGTTCCTCTTGATACCCTCTACCATAATTTATACAAATGGTTCCGCTCCGCTGAACAAAAGGGCCGCAGGGGCTCCAGATAAGAAATATCTTTAAAAGGCATCTCCTCCTGAACCACTGGTCCAAATTTATAAATATTTCACAGAATTGTTCCTCATATTACCTTCTACAAAAATTGCACAAATGGTTCTGCGCCGCTGAACAAAAGGGCCTCCATAGTTTCAGATAAGAAATATCTTCAAAAGACATCTCCGCCTGAACTAATGGTCCAAATGCATTTTTTTTACAGAATTGTTCCTCGTGTTCTACCAAAATTGCACAAAAGGTTCTGCTCCTCCGAACAAAGGGGCTGCCAGATCTCTTGATAAGAAATGTCTTATAATGACATTTCCTCCTGAACCACTGGTCCAAATTCAAAATAATTCCACAGGAATGTTCCTCATATTGCCCTTTACCAAAATTACACAAATAGTTCGGCTCTACTGAACAAAATGGGCCACCAGAGCTCCAAATAAGAAATATCTTTAAACAACATCTCCTGAACCACTGGTCCAAATTCGAAATAATGTCACAGAATTGTTCCTCAACATGCCTTTTACCAAAATTGCACAACTGGTTCTGCTCCATAAAACAAAGGGGCTGCCAAAGCTCTAGATAAGATATTATTTTAATGACGTTTCCTCCTGAAACACTGGTTCAAATTCAAAATAATTTTACAGAGTGGTTCCTCTTGATGGTTTCAACCAAAATTGCACAAACAGTTACGCTATGCTTAATACAGGGGTGGCCAGAGCTCTAGATGAGAATTGTCTTTAAATGACATCTTCTCCTGAACCACTGGTCCAAATTTAAAATAATTTCACACAAAGGTTCCTCATGATGCCCTTTACCAAAGTTGCACAAATTGTTTTTCTCCGCCGAAAAAGGGTTGGCAGAGCTCCAGATAAGAAATATATTCAAATGAAATCTCCTGAAGCACTGGTCCAAAATCAAAATAATTTCACAGAAATAGTCCTCATGTTGCCCTCTACTTAAATTGATCAAAAGGTTCAGCTTGGCTGAACAACATGGCTACCAGAGCTAAAAGTAGAAATATCTTTTAAATCTATAATATTTCTTTAGCCACAGGCCAATAAATCATGTGCCAGGGCTCAGATGAGCAATCCAGGGCCATAGGGCCCTCTTGTGCATATGTATTCTCGGTTCGAATGAGTGTTCTAAATAGTAGGAAGAGGATACTTGTCTAATTAAAGTTTCTGCTTTTAAATGAGTTCAAATAAGCAATAGTAGCTGTTTTCATTGACAAATGAGACGCAACGTGTGATTTCCATTAATGTGGCATGCTGGCAAGTGTAGACTCCAACGAGCCTGTGCAGCCTTTTAAGCTTAGAAACTCCAAATGCTGTTCGGTCAGTACCTTAACAATCATAGAATATTCAAGCGACCAGCAAGGGCTCTGACCAGACTGCTCGTCTGCACATATCAAATTATTGGAAATCTCAAGTTGCGGCTAAAATGTCTGTAGTCTCTAAAGTTAAAGTTGGCAATATCCAGACCAGGAAAATAACGGGTTTAACATGTTAAAAGTGAAATCCTAAAGTAACCTCAAACTCTGTAGGTGCATAAATTACGTGATAAAGAGGGCACTGGACAACATTTTGTATGTCAAATAATGTATTTTCTTGTAAATGCATCTTTTCCTTAACCATGGGACAGGGAGCGCACTGGTAGAGTGCTTGACTCGAGACCGAGTGGCCGCGGGTTCGAGTCACATCGGCGTCACTGCGTTGTGGTCCTTGAGCAAGAAACATTTATCCTAGCTTAGTACTGGTACGAACCAGGAAGACCCGTCACTGTTTAACTGAAAGATTGTTGATGCGGCGTAAAGAATCAAAGCAAACAAACAAACAAATTAATCGTGGGATTGCAGGTACATAGGTCACATGATGTAGAGGGCATTGCTTCATGTGACCTTGGGTCAAGATAAATAAAATATTTTCCTCCTAATCCGTTGGACATAGCAGCTTCAAACTTTGCAGGTGCATAGGTCATATGATGAAGAGGATACTGGACAACCTTTCGTGTTTGTCATTGAACTAAGGCCAAGGTCAAAAGTGAAATAATGTACTTTCTTGTAAATGCATGTCTCCAAAAGGGTTGCGCGTAGCAACTTCAAACTTTGCAGATGCTTTTGTTAGCTCAAAAGCGGATATTTGCGATGGTGTATACCATCGACTGAAGTCTAGTTTATTTATAAATACACCTAAAGAATCTTCTAACGCATACACTTTTGTTTTGGCATTTTCTTGAAAACTAGAATTTCGAATTAAAAAATATTTTGTAATAAATTAGAACAATGGTTTCCGGTAATACATGGCTATTTTCAGAGAAAACTGACAAAGAGTATTTAAAATATTGAAGTTTGAGTTGAAAACTTCAAAAAAAATGAAAGTAGCATTTACCAGTTTTCAAACAAATCAATACGGAAAACAGAATAACAATTTGTCAAATGTATTCCATTTAGTAACATGGATTAATGAGACACGAATCATTTTCAAAGGTAAGTCTGTATTCTATTATTCATAAAATAAAAAAAAACACATCCAACTTCTATCTTCTACATCTTTAAAAGTGAACGGACAATGCGCACACACAAGTAATTAAATTATTCCTGATAATCGCATCGCATATGTGCTCGATTGACTTTAGATCTGGGGAGCAGGATAGCCATGGTTAAACATTTATTCTGCTAGCTAGCAGCTTAGTCCTGCTGGTGTTACTCACAGTGTGGACTTTTTATATTTCAACTGTTCAAAATCGCATGAAAAGTCGGTAGAATATGGCCAGGTAATACCACAATCACACACTGCAGACCAACCTATTGCACCGCGAGGAAGAGACACATAGCACTAACAGTTCCATGACATAGAAATCATTTTTAAGCAACCATTTCTTTCTCTCTTCCCCAGCGAGATAATTGCAAAACTAGAAATGACACTAAGTACTCCACAACAAAACAAGGACCAAATACAAAAATAAAACAAACAATAAGGCGCAACAATAATAATTAACCAACAGCATACATACACATCGCCTTAGAACGCTCAGTCGAAGTTACTGGGGGCTTAAATTAATTTTACTGGCCAAATCTTCGACCTAGATTATGCTGTTGTCAAAACAAAAAAAAACAAAAAAAAAACGTTAAGCTCGCGTGGAGGCTTCCTTACTTATCCAATGTATCATTACGGGGAAACAATAAAATTATTACTGTGATGAAACAAAGAAAATGGATTTTGACTCACAGACTGACAGAGCTTAAATAAACCCTCCCCAAGTTGAGCCTCAGTGGGCCCATCCAAAGACAAACACCAAGCAGTGACCCACCAATGAACATTTTCTGCCAAGGTCGTCATTGTGTCTGACGCTTTACCAACCGTGAATTTCATGCATTTCTTATTACAAAATGACGTTTTCCATTGTTCAACATGACAAATGAAATCAAAAATACCCCACTGAAATGCAGACTTGAGCCTAAATTCTAATTTTTGTGACTTCCGATTTTGACCCTTTCAAATTAAATGAGCTGTAGTTTGCATAATGCCCAAGGTATTGTTTTGAAATTTTCACACATGATGTGAATAATAAATATCGAATTTTTGCTTAACAACAAAAAATTGAATGCTTTTAACATTGTTAAGCGTTTGTAGTAAATTGTTTACTGTATGATTACTGTTAGAAGATTCCTTAAGTAAACAGTTTTTTTTTATTATTATAATTCATAATATTCTCTAAACCATTAGGGTTGCTTAATATAACTTTAATCATACCGTAATGAGTTGATGCATTCTGTGGCTTCCCGCATATGCGTTTTCGTGTTTGCTAATGTCCCATTTAATAGACACTTTGTATAAATGTTCAAACTGTTGTCCAAGCATGTTTAAGGATGCATATGAAAATACGATACAATAGAAATGACGAAAAAGTAATGAAAGCATAGATGGGATTCGAACCTGCGGATAATGGAATATGGATTTTCTGCTGCAGGCGACTACCTACTGAGCTATACAAGCTAACAAGTTGACAACAAATAGTGTTCAAAACTACACCTGGCTTATGAATATACCAGCCTAATATTTTGATTTGAATGTTTACCAACAAGCAAATGTTAACATAGTCTTTAGATCTTGGCAGAGCTATAGGTATTTTTTTTATTTTTTAGACATCCATTGTGTTCGTTAGTTCTTATTTCTGCTCTGAGATAAAAGATGAAACCCATGTGTGTAATACAATAGCTCCCCAGATAAGAGTGCATAACTGAAAATTATTTTTCTTACTTCTCAACCAAAACATATGTTGTGGGTACTCAAAAGAACTCTATGAGACTGTCCTTTTGAGCACCCAAAACACATGTTTTAACTGATGGGTAAGAAAATAATCGCACTTTTACGCATTTTTTTAACTTAACTGGCCCTATGATACAATGTTATCAATTTTGAATTTCAGACCTATCATTGATAAATCTGAGTCAACTGAGTCCAGTGCATTATCAACATTCCTAGATGTCTCAACGAGCTCGGAGACCTCACACACAACCAGCCTGAATTTCTCACCAGACATGATTGGGACCTCACAATCAACACACCCGAATGGTTTGGCAGATTTGGATGTCTCCCAATCAGCAGACGATGTCATTTCTATGCTGTATGCCTCTACCGGTACACTGTACAAGTGTGAAATATGTAATAAGCATTTCACTCATGAGTCAGGACTCAAGAGGCACTTACCTGTCCATGATGAAGATTACCAATTTACGTGTACCACGTGCTCAAGCTATTACAAGACAAGAGAAGAGTTTGACGCTCACAATGCCACCTATCATTATGGTGTGCATCTCTGCGCCACATGTGGCAAAACCTTCACATTGAAAAGCAGCCTCAGGGACCATAGCCTTAAACATAAAAACTCTGAACAAAGCACATCGAGGCGGCTGTTTATCTGTCCATTCGAAGATTGTGGAAAAAAGTTCATAAGGCAAACATTGTACCAAGACCATTTGAATGTTCATTCCAACGTGAAACCATACGCGTGCAGCACATGTGGTATGCAATTCTCTGGTAGATATCGCTTAAATTATCACAAACGTGTGTGTTCTGGAAGCTTAAAGATTATGTGTAATATATGTAACATTGAATTTAAAGACCCCACTTGTTTAAAACGACATAAAGATGCCAAACACGAAAAACAAGTCAATATTTGCGAATGTGGAAAACAATACAAGTATTACAGTTCTTTATTCAAGCACAAGCGAGAACAGAACCACTGAAAGGATTCTGAATAACCCTTTCAGCCCTAGGTTTAGGGTGTAAACGCTTCCACATTAAATTGTAAAAGAGTCCATTTTGGAGCTGTTAGACAAGTCCAGAAATAATGAGTTTGAGTAAAGACATGAAGTACATAAGCAAACAGTGTAGACCCAAATGAGATGGCTCATAGGAGCCATCTCATCTGTATGTACACTGTTTGACAAGAATTTTTCAGGCCTGTATAAATCCATTAAGTTATCATGCCGTGTTGAAGGTAAGTTTTGGTTCCCTGCTCCGTTAACTAAACATGTACCACGTGTTCAAGCTATTACAACCACACAACTAGCAGGTTAGCAAAAAGGCAGTTCATGAACTCGAATTTCTAGATATAGCTGTCATGCAGATATAAACAATTTGAAGTAGAGTGACAGGAATTCAATACTGATTGGCCGTTTAGGATGTTTCAAAGAGGAAAAGACAATGGACATGATACTTAGAAAATGTAAATTTCCAAATAGTTTTCTTCCTTATTTTCAATGACATATGTTGTAGGTACACATTGGAATTACCTCTATGAGACATTGGAATTGCCTCTCTGAGGCAATTCCAAAGTGTACCTACAACATATGTCTTTTCAATTAATGAGTTTTTCACCATAAGCTTTATTTTAACAAATTCTCAACCACTTTCACTAATGCAAAAAATAAGCATGTAGTGTAGCTATAGAAATGAACAACTTTTCATGTAGTTTATCATGCACCTGGATGGCAATAATAGACTGTCTATTTTATGCTTCTGGTATCTTGAAATGTTTCATGGGAGTATATTGCTAAATTGCTAGTTACATGGTTGTACAATAAAAGGGAGGGAAGAGTTCAACGTCCACAATGCCTGCTTACATTCTGGTGTACATCTCTGTGTCACATGTGGCAAAACCTTTATCAGGCAAAGTAGCCTCAGGGACCATAGTCTTTATCATTAAGACTCTGACTAAAGCACATTGAGGAGGCTCTTCATCTGTCCATTCGAAGAGTGTGCGAAAAAGTCCATTATGAAAGCATTATATCAAGACCACCTACATACAATATGTATTTATTCAAACGTGAAACCATTCTCATGCAGCAATTGCAACATGCATTTTCATTTTCATACCGCTTAAATTTTCAAAAACGTGTGTGTTCTGGCGGCTTAAGCCTGTGTGTGATATATGTAACATTGAACTAAAAGATCAAACGTGTTTAAGCGGCATAAAGAATGCAAACACAAAATAAAGATTAATGTTTGCGAATATGAAAAAGTACTAGATTCAAGCGCAAGCGAGACCAAGACCACAATATAGCCCTTAGTTTAGAGGTAAACTATTTTATTTTAAATTATAAATAGATTCAGTTTTGTTGAAAAGGGGTGTTAGACAAATCCTGAAAAAAACCCTGCAAAATTGACATTGAGAAAAACAGTAAAATACCTGAGAAAATAGTCTAGATCCATATGAGATGGCTCATAGGCATGCTTTAGCCATCTAATCTGGAGCTACAGTTTGCCCAGGCCTTTTTCTGATATCAGGTCTTGTAATATACTATACATCCAATAAGTGAACCCGTCCTGTAAAAGGCGACTTTTGGTTCCCTGTTGGCAGTAATTGGACAATGCAGGTAACATGGGTGTTGAAAGGGAATGTTTTTAAATACGAGCTGAGATTTCCAATAGTGTTGTATGTGCGACCAGTAAGGGCTCAGACCCGCCTGCAATTGCTTGAATATTCTATGACTGTTAAGCTACTAACTAACTAATCAAAGGAGTTTTACAGGAGAGTGCAACAATGTTGATGATCATATGTAGCGGTTGCCTCGTAAGATTTAGGTACCTATTGTATATAAGCAAATGCATTTTTATCGCAGTTGTCAATATAGCTAACAGGGTTAGAGCTCAATTTTTGGTCTGAGACATCATCTACATATATGTTTTATGTATTTGAGCAGCGAAGATGGTTCAACCAATATCCACAGATATGTCTGTGCACTCATTTTTAGAATGTGATATGGTAAAAGTTCTTAATTTTCGAACACAATTCTATTGGTCTGCCAAAAATGCCGTGGCGAACGAGATCTAGGTCTTCCCTTCTACTATTGTGACAAGCAATTGTGAATTCTAGACCTGATAGCAAACATTTATTTTTGAATAGAAAGAAAGGTGTTCATAATTATTGAATATTTACCTTATTAGTACCACATTCTCATTTGCAGTCTAGATAATAGACGCAACACTTGCCAGTATTTAATTTTAAGGGAGAGCGTCTATAAAATCTATAACAGATGCTGATCAGCAAGCGGGTCTCTCCCTAGGACTTTGTGGTGGCTTAAATCATGTGTATTTTATGAGGAATCTCTAACACAACCGTCTTCAGACAAAGACTCAGCGTGGGCTTTATGTTCGTGTTGATACGTGCATCATCAACAATTGCTTCAAAAAACAGGGACGTCTTCATAACTACCAAAGAATGGCAGGAATAATTTTTATGAAGCCATCTTTGATAGTTGTTTAAAAAGGTCCGCTCCCTTGCAGAACTAGGTCACATGCGCTAAGATAGTGTTTTGGAATGTAAACTTTAATACTGTTTTTGTCTCTAACCACAAAGCAAAGGGCATTGATATGTGAGCCGCGACATGAGATTTCCAACAGTGTGGTATGTGCGAGGCTGCACAAGGTTATCTGAGTCTACACTTGTCAAAATACCACATTGTTGGAAATCACATGTCACGGCTCATATGGTTTTTCAGGTAGCATCACCTAGCGGACTTCAAAGTATGTTTCTAATTGTGGTCCTAAGGCCAAAAAGGGTTAGCAAAGGCTTAAAAAGAGAAACGCATAGTCCAGTCGATCTAGAGCATTGATTTTCGATCTGGTGGACCTTTGCTAAATATCAAAATATGGCCTAGGGCAAACAAAATTCACATCAGAATTATACATGTTTTAAGAAAATTTCGAACATCTTCTTGTCTGAGATCAGAATGTGAGAGCCCAAATGGTTTGCATAAGGCATCACTTGTTGCTCCCTACCAAGTTTGTTTTCAAACAATGGCCGCCAGAATTGCTTTGAATTACATAGGGAAAACATAAATCAAAAACGCCTTAATTCTCCTGGTTCCGAGGTCAAAAACTTTTTTCATGCTCAACTCAACTGAGCACGAAATTTCAACCGCTCATAAGGGAGCGCAGTGGCTCAGTGGTAGAGTGTTTGACTCAAACAGAAGGGCCGCGGGTTCAAGCCTCATCGGCGTCACTGCAAGACACATTTATCCTAGCTTAGTACAAGTTCAACCCAGGAAGACCCGTCCCTGTATAACTGAAAAATTGTTGATGGGACGTAAAGAATCGAATCAATCAAACAAATCAACTGCTCATAAAAACTAAAATACCGACAAATAAAGAAGTTTCCTGCTTTATGTCTCTCAGATGTTGTATTTATCGTGCAAATAAATGTTAAAATGTCAACAATTGATGGCATTTAAACATTTATGAGCAGGATACATTCCGTGCTCAGCTGAGTTGAGCAAGGAAAAAGTTTTATAACCTCGCAGCCTGGATTGTTTACCTTATTCTTAGCCCTGAAGGCACGTTTTTGATCAACTTTACTGAGGACTGGAAAATTAAGTATCGTGCATTTGATTGGTGAAAAACATTTGTGTGTAATCATTAGTTTGAATCTGGCCACAAATGGTCATCAGCATATAATACTTTTTTCATAGCCTCTCGGTCTCGAGTCAAGCACTCTATCACTGAGCTACTGCGCTCCCTAGTCCTTCATTTATACTGTCCGATGTGCTTATGATCAATTCTATTTTTCGGTATCACAATTTTGTATCTATATACATAAAAATATATGCTTTGAGGAACCACTATTCTTGCACACAGGATAAGGATATCGGAGAGTTTACCCTGTGATAGAAAATCTTTTCTCAAATACCAATGCATACAAGATCGAGTGATCCATATGTAAGCTTGCTGTCGGAAAATCTGTCCCACATCGCTACCCATTTAAGATAAGCATAACTAATATGACATAAGCCACACGCGACTGGTTGCTAATGCGAGATAACATTTTTGGCGCATGACTGTATTACTTCGAAATCGAAAGTTCAGGAAAAAATGTTGAATTTTCAGCGAATTTAGTCGGCCTTCAACTTGGTTTAAAAGTAAAACTGCGCATTTTTACTTAAAACCTTTATTGAATACTTTGAACGTGCTGAGTGCATTGCAATTATCGCCCATTTAACCTGTTGGGCATTTAGTGACTGAATGCACCGAGACAGAGAGCCTTGACAATGTAAAAAAAACAAACAAACACACATTTTCCTCAACAAAATTACTTACTCGAGTTCTTGTAAATACATTTTGATGAAATCACCATTTGTTCATTGTTTTCGCTGTTTGAAGTTGATTTGTACAGCCCGCGTCATTGACTGTAAACATCGGCCTCAGTGACTTCACCAACAGATATTATACTGTACTGTACTGTACGGTCGTGATATATGAGAAAAAGAATCGATCATTGGTGTTAAGTGGTTCCAGAAAAATCCCAACCCTCGGGTCCACCGATCAGTGGGAAACTCATCAAGCCTCGTTTCCCACTGGAGCGGTGGGCCCTCGAGTTGGGATTTTTCAGTCGCCACTGTACACCAATGATGGAATCTATTTATCTTATCCATGCTATCTTACCAAGGACGCCAAGTAACGTCATCATATGAAATTGCATCTTAGCGTATTCAGGGACTTCTGCAAACTTACGAGGGTCATTTTTTATGTTCGTAGAAAGGTAGATTTAATGGAAACGGCGAAAGTAAATCCATACATCATGCATATATTCCGAAATATTGAGCTTTTATCTATACATGCAACCTGAAATTATTTCAAAATGCATTACTTGAATGACTTCTAAGAGGCAAAGACATACCTATATACCGCACACTAGAAATATGGTAGAAATATGGCATTTATGGAATTAGCCTCTGATAGAACGTTTGCCTGAAAATAGGTACATAGCCATACACAGCTTCTGAAAATTTGGCTGCAGATCAAGGACACCACGTGCTACAATATTATATAAACATTATAGCATTTACGCAGCAACTATTGTATATGGAAGATTTGTTTGGAACCTCAGCAAATTGAACAGTAGGCATATAAACTTTTATTGTTAAAAGTTGACACAAGTGGAAGTTGGGTACAGACTTTTGAATGTGGCTTAATATGTTAGCTGTAAAGTATTATTATTATTTTTCTTGTTTATATGGTAGATGGAAGTGTTATGGTAACTTTCATCCCAAAACAAAGTTAATACTATTGTTTTAGTAGAAATGAGCTGCAAAATAAATAGCCTAGGAGGTGCTAAAATCCCTTAATTTATACATAAATGACGTCATGGAGCGTTACTATATTTAGAAAATACACTAAAACTGTTTTTGTGCCTTTAAGCAGGTGTTGAAATCACTGCAATAAGAAAATTATGCAGATCCGATTGTTATTAAGTTTTCTACGCGGGGTTGATTTACCCCATCCACTTTTTATAACGGGGTATGCCAGTACCGGAAGTTGCCAGTTGCACGCTTAAATCGATACATCAATATAACTGCTGACGAATGATTGAGCATATAATGTGCTATACAAAAACAGAAGAAAATTTAAAATTTGTTTATAATCGTAATCTAAACAGATATAATAACTAGCACTTGACTGTGATTATTTTGGTATATTGATGGGTGTTTTAAAAGTGTTAAAGAAGAGCAAACAACATGCTTATAGTTTTGCTGTACATGTCTACAATTAGCGTTTGAATAATTAATTTTGATGGCGCAAAAGAAAAAATGGCTTGACAAATTCTTATATCACCATAGTGAATGGAACTTAACAGCGTCTAATTTCCTGCTTGCTGCGTGGTTAAAATGACATGGGATTTCGACCAGTGTCCTTTATATGCCCTATTCAAAGCTATATATCTTGGTCGAACTAAGCGCTAATGATGTAAAAATTATATCAGTTGATAGTGAGAAGCTAGATCTTTCAAAATATATATACTTATGGTACCGAAAATTCTATATTTGTAGAGATACAGCCCTATTCTACGAACATAAAAAATGACCCTCGTATTTTAAATAAATAAATAGATAAACAAATAAAATCAGAGGTGAGCATGAAAAAGAATCCATTATTTGTGTGAGGATAGGGTAGAAAAATCCGTCCCTCAGGATCACCGTTTATCATCACTAGGCAAGCATCGTGATGCCAAACGGCGATCCTCGCGACGGATTTTTCTCTCATGATAGATTCTTATATTATTTCATCCCTCTAAATATGCGCACATGCATAGTAGTTCTGCAAGGTACCACTAAATTATACTACTACTCTGACCAATCAGACTGTGCATAGTGTTAGACTATAACTAGCTGTACTTTTATAAGACAGATTTTCAAAAGACAATAAGCCCCTGTAGTTTAGAATAAGGCATATCAATTATCATATACTGAACCACACTTCTAACGCAGAATCAAACTGGATATTAAATATTCTAAATACTGTTATATACATTGTAAGTTAGTGTTATTAAAATTAAAACAGATATTTTTGAAAATGACAGTAGAACTTCATCAGTCAATCATTCCCTTTTAATCATTATAAGACAGATTTTCAAAAGACAAAAAGTAGACAGATGGCTGAGAATGAGTTTGCTCCCCCCCTAGGGAATTTTGCAGACATATCCTATCTTGTAGAGAATTGAAAGCCGCATCTTTTAAGAGATGTTTGCACTCTGTGCTCCGGGGCGTTAGTCTGTAAGAGCCTGTAACATACGTTACTTTATCAAATTAAGAAAAAGTAAATTGAAAGTTTGGGCTGCAAATTAAAGACATTAAACTATTTATTTTTAAAAATCATTCATATAGTCTGCATACTGGATATCTTAGCTACATATGATAGCCATTTGAACAAAATTGCGGCTTCCTAAGGTGTCATATGCGTTACATAAATCAGATAACCCATTAAAATTTGCAAGTGTGGCTAACATCATTTACATTCACAATCTTTCTGTGTGCTTTGCAAAATAATTTCAACCATATCTGACTAGCGTATGCAATTGGATAACAGAAAAATTAAAGTTTGTTTCCCTATCTTAAATATTTTTTTCTGAAATAAGCAATTAAACAACCCTACCCCTACCCAGTTTTAAGGTGAAAAATTTGGTATTAAAACTAAAGTAAAAATAGTTAAAAAATATTTGCAGTTGATGAAGATGTGTCATTGTTTGGGATTTATTAGCTTACATGAAAAGACTCATAAATCTGCAAGTTTGTTGCAAAATTTTTAATATCAGTGGCTGTAACATATGTTACCTGATGTAATAAATGGGCAAAGTCATTGTCTTTACGTAAGATATGCATAAAATGTTTTAATCTCCTCGAGGGAATTTCGCAGACATATTCCTTCTTAAAGTACAACTAAAGCTGCATCGAATAAGGGATGTTTGCACTCTCTAAGTTGGGGCGTTAGTCTGAAACAGCATGTTATATGCGTTACTATATTAAATAAAGGAAATGCAGTTTGAAAGTTTGAGCTAAAATTGTGAAAAAACTCGCAGCTGCTGGATATCTTACATTTTTATGGATTTTAAGCTGGCTCGTATGATAAAGACTTATAGATATGCTAGTTGTCACCAAGTTTCAAAGATCAGAGAGAGTTACATATGTTAGCGTGATAAGTAAAATCATCAAACAGTATTTTGACATCAAGCTTAGTAAGGGCCTGCTCCATCCTAATTCCGTTTGGAATTCTGCAAACATATTACATCTTATGTAACCATTCAAGGTACATTTAATAAGAAATGTTTGCACTCTGTAAGCCGGGGCGTTAGCCTGTAACGGCTTGTTACATATGTTACTATATCAATTTTAGAATAAGAAATTTGAATGTTTGAGCTAAAGAAAGAAGACATTAAAGTTGTCTAATAAATTGACATTCTTATAGTCTACATAATGGATGTTTTTACTACATATAGAAGCTGTTTAACATTTATAGGGCTAACTGTGGTGTTGTGTGCGTTACATGAACCTAATTATAATTTAAAAGCCATAATTGTGGCTATCGTTATTTAGTTAAACAACTACTATGACTTGGTTTCAAACTGTTTTATTAGTTTTACAAACATATGCTCAATTGATGAATAGGAAAAACCAAGTTTGCTTTTCTATCTTAAATATATTGTCTTATAGGAGCTAATACACAGCCCTACTCCCAGTTTACCGAAAAGCACATTTTGTTATTACCGTTTAAGTAAAACACATGAAAGCGATCACAGCGTGTTTATTTTACATTTTCTTAGTCTGTCTTGCTCATATATCTGCAAGATGTCATTAAGTTTAAGATCAGGACACTTAATGTGTTCTTATCAGTCTTTGGTGCCAAAAACACTAGAAATTATATTCATTTCTTAACATCAAGCCCATGGACTGTTGTTAAAGGTGTTATCAATGACCTTTTGGACACAAATTCCTAATACTGTGCATATAATGCTAAATATAGAGCCACAAATAGAAAAGATAGTTTTACATTTGTACAAGACAATACAATAAATGAAATTGTCCAAAATAATTCTCATCGATTTAACACTCATGTTAAACGTGTGTCGTTGTCTGCTTCTGCGGTAATCATTATTATCACACGCCTCCTTGCAACTAGTAGAATCATCACACAATATTTCAATCATTTACTGTTATACAATTTTACCACCAGTCCACTCAAAATTGATGAGCCATTATCAACTTTCCAATTTTGCCATTCATGGCTTGGAACATTCAAAAACTGATATGAATTCCTAATAGTAGGCTCTTTGAGTATTTGTTTAAAGTGATACTCTGCAAGTAGGAGAAAGACTAAAGCTTTACAAGGAGGAAAACTATGCCATTAAAAGCAATGAGTACCTGGACTGATGTACCTCGATATTTATGTGATAAGAATCATATCTTAGCTGGTTAACTTTTATAAATGTAGCCTTTCCATACTTGCAACAAATATATTTTCATCTAATAATATGTCTCTGCACTTATTATCATTCCCCAAGAATGCAAAAACTTATTTGAAGTCTTAGTACTTCTGAAGTGCTAAAACAGAGGTAACTCTTTCTCTTCAGATAAACTAACTAGATGTATCACAGCAGGTAAAGCAATGCAATGCACGATGAACAGAGCCCAAATTAGACCCTTTCACTTCAATGATTCACTAAGTTTCTAAGATAAGAGCGCTTATTAAAGGATGTAACATATATAACTTGTCAAAATAAATGAGCAAGGGCATTGTCATGACATACTTTTTGATTACACAGTCAGAGGCAAGTGTTTTCAATTTCAGTGTTTTCAATGGATGATGAAATGGGGCAACCTTATCAACTTGTTTACTCTGTATAAATCTTCCATAGAGCATAATATAGAACTACTGGTTATCCTATTCTACCCATAGTCCACTTTCCTTCTTTTGAATGCAACAGCTAATGATATGGCTGCAAAACTGAGAAAGCAAAGGTTTTACATTATTTTAAGGCTTGCTTCAATGAACTGACAACAAAAAACAACCAGCTTCAAACTTAATTGATGGCAATGTCCAACTTCATGTTCTTTCTCATATACCAGATAACTTTCAAGGTTTAACAGAAATTGTTTCAGGCAGTTTGCCAAATCCATCAAGAGTCAATATTGTAACTAAAGAAAACTTATCAAGTTCTTTGGGAGCAGCAAAATACTATTGATCTAAGACCTGAGGACTTAAGCACCAAAGGACTGGAAAGGTTCCATGGCAAATGATGCAAAAAAGCAGCCTATCAAATTTCTGTTTGACCAATGTCAGAAATCTTTAAGTATATTAGAGGTACGCGGTAGAGACATAGCTTTTGCAAAATCAGAGCAAAGTTATCATTTGACTAGCACGGATGCAGAGGCAGCTGCAGTAAGATTGCTCTTGCCACTTCACAGGAAGAGACATATACCAGAGTCATACTCAATTGTATGCATATATGTGAAATGGCATTAAACCCATATTTAATCAGGTGTTTGATCACAGCACACTAACATGCTGCTTCTGCTTTTGAAGCACGCTAAGGATTCAAGTTATAGCTGAGTCAATTTGTTTGACGCTGGCACTGGCCACACATACAAAGAAAATTAAGTCTGTTGATGGCAAAAGCGGAGGATCACACGCATGCTTATAATTGATGTTTGTCACAATTACCAATTTAAAAAGTAATCTTAATTAATGTAACACATATAACACCAATAGCAAGCTGTATATTTGTTAAAACACTTTCTTATGTATCAAAGGTATTCAGCATGTAAACTACATGAATAATTTAAATAAATAGTTAGTTTTATATCTTCTTTCTGTTTCACAGACTTTCAATTCATTTTTTCTTAAATTGATATGGTAACATACGTAACATGCCATTTCAGGCTAACCCCCTGGTTAATAGAGTGCAAACATCTCTTATTCTATGCAGCTTGAATTGTTCTTTAAGGTAGGATATTTCTGCACAATTCCCAAAGGGGTGGAGAGGAACAGGATTGTACTCAGTTTGCAGTCCTAATACTATGCCATGATTCTACTGGTTGTGATGAAGTGGGTGATTATTTTGCAGTAGAAGCAGACACAATGATAGACATTGTGAGGGTGACTTGAAAAAGATTGTTTTTGAATAATTATATTTAATAGGAATATTTATTAAATTGTGTCATTTAAATGTGAACTAGTATTTTCTACCTATATGTCTATATATTTTAATGATGTAGGCATTTGGAAATATGTGATAAAAAAGATTATATATAACATCTGTTACACGATTCCATGGGCTTGTTATCAGCAATGACTGTAATTATTAAGACTAAGACACCAGAGACTAGAGATTAATAGGAAAACATGTGAAAAATAGCATTTTTCAGAACTCTCATCTCTTACTTCCAAGACTATTTCCTTGCTCATTCATTATGCCATGTAACATACGTTACATATTCTAATAAGTGCTCTGATCCTTATGTCCAACTTGCAAACGTATGATTCTTTATTGCATTAACAAGACAGTGGCAAAAATGTAAGATATCCACGAGCGTCAAATATTTTCATATATTTTTTTTCAATAATAGATACCAAAATTGGATACTTAAAATTGGGGGTAGGGTTGTTTTATAGCTCATATAAAACAATGTATTTGAGATAGAAAAGCAAACTTTGTTTTTTCTATTAGTCAAATGGGTATTTTAGTAAACTAAGATTAAAAACACTTGTAAAAATGCACAAATTGTCTGTAAAATGAATGATGTTAGTCACGATTTCAACTTTCAAAGGGAAATTTAATCTATGTAACGCATATAACACCATTGAAGGCTGTAATTTTGTTTAAAATGCTGCTTTTAGGTAGCTTAGGCATCCAGCTTGCAAACTACATAAGAAATTTGAATAATTAGACGCTTTAATGTCTTCTTTCTGTAGCTCAAACTTTCATTTTGATTTTTTCCTTAGTTTGTTACAGAAACATATATACTCAACGTCAGTGAAAAGTTACCAGTAAATCACATACACTTAACATAGGACAATATTTAGTTCATTTTGTACGAAGAACTGCGGATACTTCGACACTCAATTTTATGGCATAGGGTGCCGTGCCTCACCACTATGGAAAACGGTATCCATCACACCCGAATGCACTATAATCATTCCTTTAAGGACCCCTGTAGTTTCCATTGCATTGTATAGGAAAAGGCAAAGATTTGGTGCTACCTTAAAGTTTGATCCTCGTTTTTCGCGTTTAATGGGATAACCTAAACCATTTTGGTGGCGTTTTCAATGAAAATGTCTAGGACATGTTCTGACATGTTGTCTTCTGAAAATGATGATTTCAAATCCTTAAAAATTGCAAAAAAATAAAATGCACGTGCACCACGGGCACCATAGTTCCAGGGGTCATGTAACTGTTTTATCTCTCCAAATCAGTTTGTCGTTGACCTGAAACAAGAACGTAACAGTAGCCAAAGAGCTGTATTATATGGCGACACATGCGAGGAAATTACGAATCACTGGCAACTGTTTCGAGACTGCTTTGCGAGCCACTCGCGATGTCTGTCGCCAGCTGTCGCAAAACAGTCGCAGTCCAGTGAGATAGGGGCTTAACTTCATAGTTTTTTTTAATGTTTTACTATTTTGGTTCCCAGCTGACCAAGGTTTGAAAAAAGTTGGTTTTAGTACTGTTTTTAAGTTAGTTAAAATTTCGTATGATTCTGAGTAAACTAGTTATCAAAACACTTCTTTTATGATTTCATTTTAAACAACCATGTATCCGCCGTTTATTTTCGTAAAAATATTAATGGATTTATTGGCGGCATGGTGTTGACGTTAGTGGTGACGTCACTACTAACAAGGCTATAAGACGTGTCAATGATAAGATGTTTTAGTGTTTTGATACTTCTATCTCAACAAGTGACTCATTACAAAATAATTTGCGAAGAAAACCCAGTTTGATTATTGTAACTGACGTTAATATGACGTTAAAACGAGCATTTCTTCAAAAAGTAACCGTGTTACTAAATTCAACGACCAAAAAAAGGGGTTTAACTTGAAAAAATAAATTATTTTTGGTGTTTTTCTGTCACAACGATCACCATGGATAATGCCTAGCACAAAACAAAAATAGAAAATATAGACGTTCCGCTTGCACGTGCATTTTTCAAAATTTGCCAAAATTGCCTTTAAGTAGCAGAATGATTCGCATGAGTGATTCCAATATTTTTTTTTCGATGTTGTCAAACAGATAAAATGTCAATAAATAAATTATCATAAAGAATGTTCGATTCCAGCATTTTTGTCAAAAAATGTGGGTCCTGAAAAAGTGGTGCGTAACTAAAGTGGCTCACTGTACTGAACCACACTTCTAACGCAGAATCAAATTGGATTTTAAATATTCTATATACTATTATATACATTGTAAGTTAGTACTATTAAAATTAAAACACATATTTTTGAAAATGACAGTAGAACTTCATCAGTCAATTATTCCCTTTTAATCATAACCCGATTGGGTGAATGTCTTTCATAACCTCTGAACGGTACAATGATTTTGGCAAGACCTCGTTTTTATCTTAAATTATACTCCTGAAACATTTTGCGTTGGAAGTGTTGGTCAGTATATGTACGTATAATCATTACATGACGGTCAACTGAATGATAAAGTCTTGGAATAAGTTATGTGTTGTATATTAATTTGTTTTAGCATTTTTAAATAAACGTTCTAGGATTTAAATAAATTGATTTCATTGTTTTATCTTTTGTACATGCTTTGTTTGATTTGATTCTTTACGTCCCATTCAACAACTTTTTTCAGTTATGTCGGAACGGGTCTTCTTGGGTTGAACCAGTACTAAGCAAGGATAAATGTGTCTTGCTCAAAGACACAACGCAGTGACGCCGGCGATGCCCGAACCCGCAACCCCTCGGTCTGGAGTCATTCACTCTACAACTGAGCCACTGCGCTCCCCTTTTTGTACCTGCACCCATTAAATGCCAAATGGAATGAGTATACTTTGAGATGAACTACAGTTTTATATGCAAATTGGGACATCAAATGTGTCGTAGATCATTTTTGACAGTAGGCTCAGCGGAGTCGCTATCTTTAGGTATTATCCGGTAAATGCTCTAAGCCATAGTTAACAGCTGTGCTCCCTTTGTGTGTACCTAGTGTGTGTAAAGCAAAGGGATAAATCTTGAAGTGTGTAGTCTGCTAGCAAAATATTCTAATTAATATAGAATGGGTGGAACTAAATTTACCGTTTGACCTTTAAAAGGGCTGCAAAAGTATTAAAAAATAGTGGGATTACATTTTCTGACATAAAAAAGCCAGATTTTTGACATATGCTAACAAGAAGAAAGATAGAGCCTCATAGACTTCCTAATGACAGGTTCGAAATATTGAAGGAAAAAAGACGACGACAAAATCCAAACACAGGTCAAGAACTAAAATTCATTCAATTTTACACCCATTCCCATCCCATGATATATTCGTTTTTGAAATCTACAATTATTAAGAACACGTGGATGTTACAAAGACAAATGCATCATTGATTGATACAACAACAAATGCTATTCTGGGTCTGCAATGTTTGTCCTTAACTACTTTTGCCGTTTGCTTCGCAAACTGTTTAGATCCAGATCAATTCGGTGTTAAGCTTTGATAGTGTTATGAAAATAAGCAAAACATCAGTTTTCTACTACGGGGAGAAAGCCTTATACGACCCATGTGTCGATTGTGAAAATGTGGCCTACCAAGTTTACCAAACCACAGGGTATATTTTGTTCACATTTTGCATGCATGCGCATGTCAACATTCCTTAACCACTGGCATGCAATAGTAGCAAGCTATTCAAACTACTGTATTGGAAGCGCAGTGGTAGAGTGCTTGACTATAGACAGAGGGGTTGCGGGTTCGAGCCTCACCGGCGTTGTGTCCTTGAGTAAGACAAATTAATCCTTGCTTAGTACTGGTTCAACCCAGGAAGACCCGTCCCGACGTAACTGAAAAATTGTTGACTGGGACGTAAATAGTCGAAACAAACAAAACAAGCTATGTTAGTCAAGACCCACATCAGAATTAAGGGTGATGTTGGCGCCATCAAACACGTTTAAGCCATCCAATAAGATTTATTTTACTGTTCCAAGGCAGTGCTTCTTTTTAGCTCACCTGAGCCGAACGCTCATGGGTGAGCTAATAGCATACCAGTCACCTCGGCGTCCGGCCGTCGTCCGTTGTCTGTCCATCAACACTTTCAAACATCTTCTCTAAAACCACTAGGCCAATCAATCTGAAATTTCATATGGAGACTCCTTAGGACACGGAAACGAAAGTTTGTTCAAATGGTCTTTGTCACATGACCAAGATAGCCGCAACGCTCATGTATGGTAACTACCCTTTGAAAATCTTCTTCTCCAGAACCAGAAGGCCGATTACCTTGGGACTTGGTATGTAGTATTGGGGGTGTTGGGCCTACCAAGTTTACCAAATAATGATCCTAGGTTGACCTTGACCTACTTAACGTCAAGGTCAAATTTGCTTCCTAATGTCTTTAAATGGGATTTTTTTTAAAAGTAGATTTTTTGAATACTATTAGAGCCAGAGTCATTATTCTCTCTTGATATGTTAAAATTAGTGAGACAATGGCAATAAATAAGTTTCAAAGGTCAAGGTTGACCTTTGCCCTTTCAGCCAAGGTCGCTCATATTGTTGTCCCATCAATATATTAAAACATAGTTTTCTCACAAATCATAAGCCCAACTGAACTCAAAGTTCACGTGGATACTCCTTATGATAAATTTGCCAAAATTTATACAAAATATTTTAGTCACATGACAAAGATGGTCGCCATGTCCATATATAGTAAAAACCTTTTACAAATATTTTTCTCCAGAACCAGAAGGCCTGTGACCTTGGGACTTGGTGTGTAGCATTTGGGAAGTGGGACCTACCAAGTTTGTTCAAATGATGATACTAAGTTGACTTTGACCTACTTAACATCAAGGTCAAGTCTGCTTCCTAATGCATTTTAATGGGTTTGTTTTTTGAAAAATTGATTTCTTGAATACTGTTATAGCCAAAGTCATTATTCTCTCTTGATATGTTAAACCTAATGAGACAATGGCTATTGATAAGTTTAAAAGGTCAAGGTTGACCTTTGGCCTTTCTGCCAAGTTCTCACATGTTGGAGACCCTTCAACATGTTCAAACATATTTTTTCAGAAACAATTAGGCCAATTGAACTCAAATTTCATATGAGGTCTCTTTATTATAGGTTAGCCAACATTTATACAAATTGCTCAGGTCACATGACCAAGGTGGCCACCACGCCCATATATGGTAAAACGCTTTAATTATCTTCTTCTCTGGAACTCTAAATAGTTTGATCAAATTATGTCCCTGGAACCAAAAATGGCCACGTCCTGGGGGTCACATGTTTTACATATGCTTATATAGGCAAAACATGAAAAAAATCTTCCTGTCTGAAACGACAAGGCACAAAGCATTGCTATTTAGTCTGTAGCATCACCTAGCTGACCTCTACCAAGTTTGTTTAAATTATGGCCCTGAGGCAAAAATTAGGCCTGCCCTGGAGGTCACATGTTTTATATAGGCTTTTATAGGGAAAAAATGGAATATAACATCTTGTCTGAAACCACAAAGCATCACCTAGTAGACATCCACTAAGTTTGTTCAAAATATGCTCCTGGGGCTAAAAATGGACCCACTCGGGGGTCACATGTTCTAAATAGGCTTATATATTAAAAAAATCTTGCCTGGAACCACAAGGCATAGAGCCTTGATATTTTGTATACAGTATCACCTAGTGGACCCTACATGTTTGTTCAAATTACGCCCCTGGGGCAAATAATGGTCCCCGAGGGGGTCACATGTTTTTCATAAGTTTAAAACCTGAAAAAATCTTGTCTGAAACCACATGTACTAGAAATGTGCCTTGATATTAGGTATGTAGCATCACCTAGAGGATCTCTACCAAGTTTGTTCAAATTATGCGCCTGATGCCAAAATAGGCCGTCCCCAGGGGTCACATGTTTAATATAGGCTTATGTAGGGAAAATATGGGAAACTATTTTCTCTGAAACCACAAGGCATAGAGCCTTGATATTTGGTAGATAGTAAAATCAAGTGGACCTCTACCAAGTTTGTTCAAATTATGCCCCTGGTGTCCAAAGTTGGCCCTGGTCCGGGGTCACATGTTTTACATAGGCTTATTTTATAGGGAAACATGAAAAAATCTTGTCTGAAACAACAAGGCGTAGAGTAGAGCCTGATATTTGGTATGTTGCATTACCTAGTAGACCACTACCAGGTTTGTTCAAATTATCCCCCTGGTTCCAAAAATGGGCCCGCCCTGGCGGGTCACATGTTTTACATAGGCTTATATAGGGAAAACATGTAAAATCTTCTTGTCTGAAAACACAAGGCCTAAAGCCTTGGTATTAGAGATGTAGCATCACCTAGTGGACCTCTACAAAGTTTGGTCAAATTATGCCTCAGGATCCAAAAATGGCCAACTGCAAGGGTCATAGACCTATATAAAATCAACCTTTTCAGAATATGGTCATGTTGCATATCAAATTAAAGGGAATGAAGCATGCAATAACATTTTACCAAACATTTTGACCTTACATACACCATTGACCCCTGGCCTGGGGTCAAAAGGGTCATTTTTTCTTTTCTATAAGTAATCATGCGCACGTTGCGCACTAAATAAACGGGAATGAAGCAGAGAACACAATGCAAGCAAATAGTTTGCCTTTTATACATCCACGACCCCTGGATGGGGTCAAAAGATAAAACTATTTTCTCTGAAGAAGGTCATGATGCATACCAAATTAAAAGGAAAGAAGTGAAGAAGATTATGCAAGTGCAAGTAAAATGTAACCTTTTGCTCACCCCTGACCTTTTGGTTTGGGTAAAAAGTTCAGACATTGACATTGTGCAGATAAGTATATTTTGATTGAACTTAGTGAATTGATAGGATTTGGTTATGATCTGAGAGATACCCAAGAGGTGAAATAGGATTTATATCTTGTGGTTAATATCCTCTCCTCGAACAAAGATTCAGGTGAGCGATTGAGGATCCATGAGCCCTCTTGTTTTATTGTCTGATATGATGTCTGTACTCGTTTGTATCGATTCCTGATCTTTGCCTTTACACAAATGACTTCAAGGGAGATATCGCACCTTAACAGGACATCTCCTTGACTATTATGTTATTAATCAAGTGATTTCGTATTTGCTGAGTAGCAGGTCCGAGGTCAGCTGTATTGGTCCGAGGCCAAAGGCCTCCAACCAATACTGCTGACCAAGGACCTCACCAATTTCGCTATTTTTGCTGGCGACCTGGACGGTACTGCGTAAAGCTGCTATTGGCCGAGGAGTACGGCCTTTGACCGGTCTGTAAGGCTATCGGACTTAAATACCTATGGAGGGGTCATGGCGTAAGTTTTGACATCTTCACACGCTATAGAGTTTTTTTTCAAGAGACAATTTGCTAATTGTCTGATTAGTTTTTTAGAGTTTGTGACGTCGAAAAACACTATAAATTGTACAGGTTCTTTCGAAAAAATCAGATGCATGGATTTCTGTATAGTCCAAGGTGAAATCCATATAGTCCAAGGTGAAGTCCATATAGTCCAAGGTGAAGTCCATATAGTCCAAGGTAAACCGTATAGGTCTGAGGTAAAATCAAATTTAGACTATATGAAAGTAGGAACGTCACAAGTATGACACCGACGCATTTGGCTGTATATGTTCTTTATATTGAGTAGTTAATTAATAAAAACTATTATTGGTGTAGTCGATAACATTTTAAAAAAAATAACCAGTAAATAAAGCAATAATAGATTATGTGCACATACAAATGTTCACTACATCTGTAGCAATTTTTGCTGAATATCTTATTTACTGTATTTTGTTCAATATGGAAGTAAATAAAGTATCACAGGGAGCACAGTGGCTCAGTGGTAGAGTGCTTGACTCGAGACCGAGAGGCCGCGGGTTCGAGCCTCACCGGCGTCACTGCGTTGTGGTCCATGAGCAAGACACATATATCCTAGTTCAACACAGGAACACTCGACCCTGTTTAACTGAAAGATTGTTGATGGGACGTAAAAAATCAAATCAAACAAACAAAAAAGTATCACATATTTATCTCTATAGGTCTCACTGTACTAATGCATTTTTCTATATAGTTAAATGCTCAAAATACACGACCGTGGAATTTTTCCAGGACATCTCATTGATTATTTATCACACTTTTTCCTGTTCAAAAACTGAAGAGAAACAAAATAAACAGTGAAAGCCTAGGTTTCGCCAGATTGATTTTCTAAAATATTTTAGAGTTTGTGGAGACAGTATTTTTTTTTCAAATTTCTTGCTGCTTGAATACACTGACCTGGAAAAGTAGTTTCCCAAAGTGAAAACAAAACAGAATTAACTGAAACTTACAGTTGCTGTCTAGATAAAGGAGAGTTTCTAGTATGTAAAATAAATCATGACCAGGTATCAGCAGAGCAAAAATTGGGGTTGACCAAATTACACCCGGACCTGTTTCTAATGCTCTTAAATCCTGCCTAATGGTACAGTGATACCTATTGTAGCAACAAACTTTAATAGTTGGAAATCTTAAATATAGGTCCTCAAGAAGGATATTATATTTTTTCGCCTGCGGGGATTTTGACCTTTGTCGTGGAATATTTTTTAGGTCATTACAGATTTTAAGCCAAAAACTTATAGAATTCCCTCAGTAGGGTCTATTCTACTGGAAATAAGTCACTTTAGCTTTCTATGTCAGCTAAAAGTACTAGGTCATTTGCCAAAAACTGGTTTGGCAAAAAAATCCCGGTGGCAGTTTTATAGTAATTCTATTTTATTCTTTATCATATGGCGTCGCGTCTGGGAGTGAAAAAAATCGATAAACCACTAGGCATTTTTTGGCTGGTTGTCTTCAAACTTTGAATACGTGTTGATATTTGAGAGGAGTGGTTTGGGATTGGAGGTGGGTAAATTTCTTCAAATAAGCGCAGGGCTATTGCCCTTGATTTATGGTGAAATTTGGTTTTGGTGCTTGATCTTGGGCATTATTCGATCAATTTTCTTCAAACTCTGCATGTGAGTTAATATAAGTAAGGAGTGTCATTGGATTGCATATCTTTTTTTTTTCAAGAAAATACAGAGTGCCTTTAATTTGAAAATATGCTGATTTTTTTATACAAGATCTAGGCCCAGACAATTGCATATAAGTTTTCATCTTAGTTATGGGTCTTTGTTTATGCATTGTCTTTGTATCGAAAATATTTCTTGGCGGGGTATGGTGCATGCCTGCAGCGCTTTTATTTAATATGATTTCCAAGAAACCACAGAGCTAACTGAAGTTACATTACTTAATCTAGCATTCTTGGAGTGAGACAATCTACAAAATAGAGTCCTGGCATGAGATTTACAACAATGTCACCGTTTTGTGGTATGTGCGACCAGCAAATGCTCAGAGCATTTGCTAGTCGCTGGACATTTCTATGACTATAAGGCTACTGAATGAATATCATTTGGAATGTCTAAGCTTAATAGGAGGCTACACAGGCTCGTTTGAATATACACTAGTCAAAATATCATATTGTTGGAACTCACATGTCGTGGCAATTATTAACATACCATCCAGGTCACATGATCAACAGTAGATGCCATTCGTTGGTCAGTTAAACGCTACAGTAATCTTCCACACCAAAGTGTCTTGGTATTGAGTCTTTGTTCGTAACACTAGGGATATAGGCCATTTAATATTTGTTCAAATGAATATAAGGTTGAACTTGACTATAGATAAAGCATAAATATACTCAGCGTCAATGAAACGTTGCCAGTATCGAAATCTCGATGTTTTGGAAAATACATGATACAGCTCTTTGGCTACTCTTACGTTCATGTTTCTGGCCAACCACAAGCTGGTTGTGAATGATAAAACAATTACACGAGCCCTGGAACTATGCTGCTCGTGATGCATGTGCATTTTGTGTTTTTCGCAGTTTTTAGGAATTTGAAATCATCATTTACAGAAATCAACATGCCAGAACATGCTCTGGACATTTTCATTGAAAACGCCACCAAAATGGTTTAGGTTATCCCATTAAACGCGTTAAATGAGGATCAAACTTTAAGGAAGCAACAAAATTTTGCATTTTCTTATACAATGCAATGGAAGCTACAGGGGTCCGTCAAGGAATGAGTTTAATGCATTCGGGTGTGATGTTTACCAATTTCCATAGTGGTGATGCATGAGATTCTGCCATAAAATTGAGTGTTGAAGTATCCGCAGTTCGTCGTTCAGAATGAACTAAATCACGCCTACCAAGCGCTCGAATGCTCAACATCTGGTTGAATATAAAAAACAACTGCTCTATGAAGAAAATCAAAAAACGGGGAATGCCATGCAACAGCCTATGGATTCCTGCGTTTGTGGTATAAATACGAGCTCAGAAATTATTCTCATTAGGTCATAATTTACTTTTCGCGCGATAAACACATTCCTGTCGAATTCTGGTACACCTATTTTGCGCGAAATGTAAATCTGACAAAAGGAGAGAACTTTCTGACCTCAAATTTATACCACAAACGTAGGAATGAATAGTCTGTTGCATGACATTCCCAGATTTTCGATTCTCTTCCTGGAGGAATCGTTTTTAATATTCAACCAGATGTTGAGCATTCGAGCGTTATGTAGGCGTGTAAATATTGTCCTAAGTATTTACTGGGTAACTTTTCACTGACGTTGAGTATAGTTTTAAGAAGATATAAGTCCTCTGGTTCAACTTGAAATCTGATTTCGCGTTTTCAAATGTTCTTTTCAGCCTAGAAAACCGACGAAACCATTGTGAGGTCTGTCAAACAGATTTCCGATCCAGACAACTCCTTAAACGTCACATGAGGTCGGATCACGGTGCCCCTGAACTGGGAAAATATGCTTGTTCACACTGTGGCAAAAAGTTCACGGACTTATCGAACAAAAACCGCCACATCAGGAACATCCACCAAAGACAAAAACGATTTTCATGTGAGTTCTGTGATCGGGCCTTCTCGTACAGATGGACAATGGAGGGCCACAAGAGAGAGTATCATGGAGTAGGAACAAAAGAACAATGTGTTTGTGGAAAGAGTTTCAGCTACAATTGTAACTTGTCAGCGCACATGAAAATATGCCCAATACTGAACCCTTCAAAGAAGCCTGCTTTTACATGTGACATTTGTGGGAAAATTTATAAGGCTAAAAACAATTTGAAGAAACACATAAAGTATGATCATAGTGGTATGCAAGGAATGTTTGTTTGTGATGTGTGCGGGGAGCATTTTACACGGCCCCATTCTTTGACCAGACATAAACAAAGAAAACATATTAACTACAGTTAGACCTGTGTAAAACGGCCACTCTCAAAAAGACTACAAATTGGTTTTCAAGACCAACTATCGCTTAATGCAGGTCAAAAGTATTACAGAATGCTCCAAGGGGGAGCATTCTGCAATAATTTCGACCTTCATTAAGCTACCATTTGTCATTAAGAACTTTGTTCTGTCTATTTTTGAGTGGCCGTTTTACACAGGTTTTACTGTATAACATAGAATAAAGAATGACATGGTGGCAGTAGCATTTCACCTGAAGGCTATTAAACATTTTCCCTGCTCAACTCAGCATGCAGTTAACCAGGCCGTGTAGCGCAGTAGGTAACATGTCTGGGTACAGTTTCGTCTCTGACTGCAGATCCAGGCGTGAGTCCGATCCTAACCTGGTCCCATACTTTGGTGGAGAATGATAATGAAATAAATTCTACAGTCATTTTCCTCCCTTCTGCTGATTCATTTAAGAAGACTTGTTGTCAGTTACAAGAGAAAGTATGTGCACGAAGTATTGGTTAACCGATTGTTCAAGCTTGCCAAGGAAAAAGTGTAGTTAGGGGAACTGACCGTCCCGACATGACCATAGCTGTTTACTTGGACGTAAGGCAACCAACCAAATCAACATGCAGTTTCAATTCTCATAAAACTATAATACTGAAAAATTATTGAACCCTTAGATGTTGTATTTGTCTCGCTGGTAAATGATATAATGTCAAAATTTGTTGGCATTTTAACATTTATGAGTAGGATTAGCTTTATGCTCAAGTGGGTTGAGCATCAAAAGTTGTACCTTGAGTATTAATAGACTTTTTGCTTACTGTAAAGGCGGCAACTTTGATATTCATATCTAGGTGTGGTTCGGCTATTTCATCTGCTACACAAGGGAAATCAGGTTCTATTTATATACTTAAACGCAAAAGTTTCGCAACCGTTTAATATCTGTGTTTTCTTCAGTATGGTCCATTTTAGAATATTCATATAATCATATTTTATGTTCCTTCACAATGCGGAATGATATACCGTAAATCGGTTTTGATCATACTCCTCATTATAACGTTATAATGACGTCAGTGTTTTCCAACAATTTACGTCTAGCATAAAGATTGTTATCTAGATTTGAAAACAAACGGTGCGATGTGATAGCCAGATGTCGTATCTGATGGAAAACATTTTAAGGTTTAACAATTAACTCTTATCAACGCTCAAAATCGCTGCGTTTCTTTGTTTACGTCAACCAATTTATCAAAATTGTTCATTTTATTCCGTTGTGTCGCGCGATACTTCTGTCTTCTATGCATTGTGTTGAAGGCTTTCAATTGTGACATTAAAAACTCGATTATTGATATTCAGCTGTGCTTAAACAGCCATTTACGTCAAATATTGAAGGCTTCACGTTGACGTAATGAACGTTACCAAATACATAAAATAACCTGCTTTGATTTGTCTGCCCTTCTGCTTTTGGAAACAGATAATGGTTAAACACCTTTTCCGAATAAAATGTAAGGTGGTGTAACACTGTGACTCGATTGAATGTAAGGTATTGTAACTCTGTGACTTTTCAAATATGGGTTGCCTTACATTTCTTGTTGAAGATCGGCAATCGTAAGTCTCACTGGTCTGATTTCCATGTTGTTTGGACGGGAAATCATTGGACTTGTTGATCACAATATCATAAAGTAAAATATTTGGCTCAAAAAGAAGGAATTTGCATTTTAGTAAGAGTTGCGAAACTTTAGCGTTTAAGTATAATTTCGTGAAGGATTAGTAAGCTGTTTGGGCCGCGCAAACGTGCGTGCCTTTCATGAAAATCCTAACCATATATACACTGAACTCACATTTATAAACTCTTAAAGCGCATACTCACATAATGTATGTTTTTGTCGTCCTCTAAAATATTTGAAGCCTCATAGACAAACAGTGTGGACCCAGTCTGATCTTATGTTAAATAGACGTTTTCATATGCTTTTATTTTGCTGGCGTTTTAAGGACTAAATAATGTGTTTTGCGTCTATACTGAGGTAATGGCGCAAGATGATGCCGTTACTTTTGAATAAAACCAAGCCTCATTTCAGCTTTTACATATGTCTAAGGTTGACCAGTCCTAGTTACGCATTCATGAGGTGCCGCCATTACAGTGAGCAAAAAGTCATATAATATCAGAAAGAAGGTGTACATTAAGTAGGTGTTCACGGTCTACAAAGAATGAAAGACGCCAAAGATCAGGAAACGATACAATCAAATACCACACCTGACCCAGGATACCACATTGGAAAGTAACACAAATACAATAAGCATCTCCAACAAGAGCCAAGAGGTCAGCCCTTTCCCAGCAGGTGACCACAAGGCAGCAATGAACAGACGCGAAAGCATGAGAAGCACAAGACAACAAAACACAAATGTACCACCTTGGAACGGTCAGTAAAATATTTTACTGGAGGGCTTAAACCAGTTTTATTGGCACCAACCTCACAAGCCTTTTTAGCATCATAATAAGTGATAATACTTCCACTGAGGTCTTGTCATTGATTGCTTATCATACATTAACGACTTTTGAGTGTGTGTTTTTTAGCACACCTGATGTGAGCTATTGTGATCACTCTTTGTCCGTCTGTTCATCCGTCCGTAAACTTTTACTATAAACGAAATCTCCTGAACCACAGGTCCTAATTTCATATAACTTCACATGAATGATGATGAATGATCCCCATGATGCCCTCTTTCAAAATTGCATAAATGGTTTCGCTCCACTGAATAAGAGGCTCCTCAGAGCTCCAGATAAGAAATCTTTTTAAAAAACATCTTCTCCTGAACCAATGACCCAAATTGAAAATAATTTCACAGAATTGTTCATCTTGATTCCCTCTACCAAAATGCACGAATGGTTACGCTCTGCTGAACAAAAGGGCTAATAGAGCTCCAGATAATAGGTACCTTTAATCGGCATTTCCTCCTGAACCACAGGTCTAAATTCAAAATAATTTCACAGAATTGGTCCTCATGATACCTTCTACCAAAATTGCAAAAATGGTTCCGGTCAGCTGAACAAAAGGGGCTGCCAGAGCTCTAGATTAGAAATATCTTTAAACGACATCTTCTTTTGAACCACTGGTCCAAATTCGATATAATTTCAATAAATATTGCCCATGATGCCCTCTCTCAAAATTGCATAAAATGTTCTGTTTTACCAAACAGGAGGACTGCAAGAGCTACAGATAAGAAATCTTTTAAACGGCATCTTCTCCTGAACCACTAACCCATATTCAAGATAATTTCACAAGATTGTTCCTCATGATGCACGCTACCAAAATTTCGCAAATGGTTCCATTTCACTGATCAGTCATTCTCAGGTGAGCGAGCCAGGGTCCAAGGCCCCTCTTGTTCCAAATGCATGGGAAATATTGAACGTCAAGTGCAAAACAATTTGAACAAGATTGAACATTTTGCAACAAAGAATGGTTTTAAATTATACAAAATCAAAAGCATAGTGTGTGCGGATTTACCTGTTGCACAAGCAGCATAACGATCCTGTTCGGAATCGAATGAGTTGTTTTCACATCTACGGTCTTACGAGTGTCAACACCAAAAAGTACGTTATTGCTACGTTGGTGCTACAAACTGCGAAGATTGTTTAAATCGACGGTAGTTATCGATTAAACACAATAGTAAGGACTGAATGTTCCAGAACCCGAAATAATATTTTAGGCTACAGACTGAGCCGAAATATCCCTCTAAAAATCGACTTCGTTTTACTCAAAGGTATAACATGACGAAAATTATATTTTCTTAACGGGCAATATGTGCCCTCTTCAATTCTGCTATTGAAGAGTTAAAAACCTTGTGCAAAAGATTGGTGCAGACTCAAGTATACTACACGAAAAAGAAATGCTTCTTGAAATATTCTCACTCTTGCACATAAAACACTCTGTTGTTGGCATATTTGTTTATGTAAAAAGCATAATTATCACCATTCATACATATTAGCATGCTCAAGCAAACTTTGAAGAACTAAACTAACCAAAATTATTGATGCTGCATTTTCTATTTGAAGGAGCTATGCGTAAAGTACAGTGCATTTTGGCATTTTTGACTCTTGTAGGTTCACATTTATATTATGTAATACTTTTTAGTGGACAAAGTCTAATAACGCTCAATTGTCTTACCAATATAGGAAAAAGTAATGCGTAGTAATATTTGCATAGTATATAGCATATTTGGAATTGTATCCTTGTCATTTTTTGCAGGACCTATTCTTAATCTAAATTAGTAAAATAACAGAAATATCCCTGTAAAATCAATTTCGCTTTACTACAACGTATAACATTACATTGGAAAGACGTGCCTATATAACACGATTCCGACGCTGAAGGGTTTGATACAATTTGCATGTGCTTGCTGGAGGCTGAAGTATACTGAACAACACAAATAATGCTTCTTTTTTTTTAATTTTGCTTTTATGTGTGTCATTTTGTGAAATGTTGGCAAATTATGTCCACGTTTTTGTTTATTTAAATCTGGTTTGCTATAATCAGTCCCATCCGTAAGTCCATGCGTATGTCTGTCCATCTGAATGTCCGCCATTCGGTTAATTGCTTGACACGCTAACTCAGCCATGTATTTGCACATACTGTTCATATCTGACACAGTAATTGATTATTGTGTGTAAATGACAACAAAATTTCCGATTATCGCTATGACCTCGATTTCAAAGGTCAATGTCAAATATACTTAAGGTTTATGTTATGGTTAAGTCAGCCCAAATTTCTCTCTTTTTCCTTCGACAGTGCTTATATTTCGCTCAAAGATAGTTTATATTGTGTGAATTTCAAGGAAGATTTCAGGGCACCAATATGATGTCTGAGTCAAAAATTAAGGTCAAATATACTTAAAATATGTTCTGTCGCTTGTAAACCACTCCTTAAAATTTTTACAGGGGATGTTCATATTTTGCACAATGATTGCCTATGGTTTATAGGTGAAACAAATGTTTCCAATTGCCAATTTGACCGTGGGATATAAGGTCAAGGACCAACTACTCTAACATCTTATGACGGACGCTATTCATATCTGACAAAATGTTTGTCGTGAGGTAAGTAGATTACAATAAATCTGTGTCCTCATAAGCAGATGGTATAATTTTGACGCTACAGGGTGGTAATAATCTGTAAAAGGGACATAAACAAATCAGATATCAAAATTCTACTAAGCCTAAATGAAATATATGTGTGGTTCCTGTTGCATACCAACAAAATTTAGGGTAGGTAGGTAGGGAAATTAATAAATTTTGTTATAATATTTAACAAAGAAAATAGTGACAAAATCTGAAAAAGTGCCCATTTTAGGTATTTTTTCTCCAAAGACCATTTTAATGTTTAGGGTAGGGTTAATAAAATTAGGGTATGTAGGCAACAGGAACCACACATACATTTGATTTAAATTTTGTTGGTATGCAACAGGAACCACATATATATTTCATTTAGGCCTAAAATAAAACATAATTGAGATTACCTCCATTGGGAAAGGATCTCTGACGGTGGTAATGGGAATCACAGTGTATTGCTGCCTACTATTTTAGTAAAAATTAAAGTCTATCAAATGCTTCCATATTCATATATAAGCTCGCTGTTGGTCTCTATTTTATGATTTTGCATTTTATTTCATATTTCCATTAATGTACGGCTTTATTTTGGGGCTAAAATGGTCACTTTTTGTATTATACATATAGGAAATAGAAAAATATTTTTAAAACATCATTCCCCCCCAGTCCCAACTAATCCTTTTGCACGTAAGTGTGTTCTCATATTTTACATAACATATGTGAAAAGCTAGTTGGATCTCGCGGGGGGGGGAGGGGGGATGATATCCCACAGCCCAAAATGTAATGTCTGGGCGAGCTCAAACATTAGCTTTTGGATTTTGGTGTGCTCTCTTGAAAATCGTTTTTCCAGTATAATGAAATAATTAGTACAAGTAATTTTCCTTTTAATAACCCCTTAGTCATGAAATATTACAACGTTTAAGCATATTGTTCTTTAGATCATGAAAATTGCCCTTTTACTAAATTCAGTTGGTAGATTATTTTGCACATATACTGTATCTATCCAATACACATGAATTACATGGCCTAGACTAGGTGTACTTTACGCATGGTTGAATGGTTATAGTACATTGCTGCATAATATTGCACCAGGTAAATACATTGTCATCAGGGTTGAATATGGACTACAGTTGCACTTCAAAATATTTCCTAACAAATCTGATAGAAAAAACAACAACAAAAATTATCATTATAATACTCATGATTTAGGACTTTAAAATAATTTCATTGTGATTTGTAATCGAGTATTGATGATATAAAGCCCTTACACGTAAAAAAAATTGATTTCTAAAAATTTTAGTGAAGTCAAATTTTGCACCCCCTACCCCCTTAGGTAGCGTCTCCTGTGTTGTCGTAGGGGTCTAATTATAACCTTAATTTGTTCCTTATACATCAAGCGTCCTATTCAAAAGAATACCAATGATACTTTGTGCATTGGAAAGTTTTAGGAAGCATCTGAAAAATAGGCAGATACCCTATCAAAGTGTCAGAGGTCCTTTGGCGGTTTGGTGTTGACACTTGGTGAGGATGATTTTATCTCTTGAATTGCTTATTTTTATCCATGCAAATTACAATTATTGATGAATTAGCTTAACCCAAGGATGTCTCCTAAACAGCTTGAACAGATCGAACACTGTTACCCATTATGCCTGTAATGTGTTCGGGTGTAACATGCCTTATTATTGTTTATTATATAAAAGTAATAAAATGCAAGGAAAATATTTATTAAATATAATATATATTTAAAAAAAACAACAATATTTTCACATGCGAAAATGTGAAAATATCTAAAAGGGTGTATTCTACTTGTGAAATTATAAAATATAATTTGATTACCTTGGCTTCCACCGTTCACTTTGGACTTAAATCTCTCTTGCGCCAAGGACTTTCCGAACCTGATTTCTATGGTGACTTGGTGTATAAGTTGAAGAAGATTGTTGGCTCTAATAATTTTTCAGCGCAGTTCATTAAAATAATTTCCCATTATAAAAAGATTGGCTATAACATTAATGTATTGCAACAGACTGCATGCTTGGTAGTCAACCCAATCACGGTTGGCAACTTTGCTTTCCTCTTTAATTGCACGCCGGTGGGTCGGACTTCAGACTCTATGATGGTTCCGACTTAAAGACTTATCTATTGATGAGATGGTAGAGGCCTGATGCTTTGGCTGTTTGTCAGGCCCACCAGGGTTTACCTGTTGGATTTCTTTTGCTCCAGTATTCAGTTTAATTTACTGTTGAGTCCTTATCCTTGCTTTATCTCCTTGTTATATCTTGATTTATATGTTTTAGGAGATGATGCATTGATAAGTTAGGGGTCTTTCATGCAAACCAAATATCTATGTGTCTTGATCCACATCTGAATTAAGGGTGAGGTTGGCGCCGTTAAACCGGTTTAAGCCCTCCAGTAAAATATTTTACTGACCGTTCCAAGGCGGTACTTCTTTTGTGGATCTTTTATGTTTTTGTTCTGTCTTGTGTTTGCTATCTTTTGTGCACGTCTGTTTATATGTGCTTTGTGGTCACCTGCTGGGAAAGGGCTGACCTCTTGGCTCTCGTTTGTGGTGTCTTCTGTGAGTTTGTCACTTTCCCATTGGTATCCTGGGTCAGGTGTGGTACTTGATTGTATCGATTCCTGATCTTTGCACCATTACTTACTTTCCTCAACCCACTTCGGATTTTCAAACTTATGAGCGGCCAAAAACACAAAATGTGGGTATTCATTTGCTTTATTGGATCGTAAGGGGCCTTTTGGTAATAAAATTGTCAAGCATTGCTGAATTTTATACTTTCTTAATCCCAGCTCCAAGGACGGTGGTGTCAGATTTGGAAGACCACACTGTTTTGCATTACCCACAGGCACTCGTAGCAACACAAATGTGTCGTAAATATAACATATATGTTACGAAAAGCAGTATCTGACAGTTGTTATGGTGAATCTTCAATTATAAATCTGCACTAAATACTTGGGTTTTCAAGTATGCAAATACTCTTACGTACCCCGAAAATTATGATAAAATGTATTAGGAATATTAGAAAACGTCCCTGATGAGGTAAACAAGAAAATTCATGTCATATTCATTCCAAACTGTGAAGCCACGAATGAAATATACATTTTTTCGCTTCACGAGGTGAAATAAATATCATATTCATTCATACTAATTGTATTGTAGTCGCACAGGTAGCAAAATTGACAATATCGATTTTCCTTTGTAAGATCGAGGGGACCCTTTGATCTTCCTCCACCGTTTTTACTCACAATTTTTCCAAGAAAATTCCACAATTTTGTTACTTTTCGTCCGATTTTGATGAAATTATCACTGAACTGTTAGTTTTACATAGCTCATTCAGATACGGTCATTATAAATTAAATTTGGTCCTTATTTTATCAAATCGGTCTGGAAACTGGAAATAGGAATATTTAGACCTCATGCAGCTAAGTTTGATAGCTTCAATAAAATCAAAAACTAATACTTTATACAACAGTAGCAGAGGATTACACAATTAAGCCCACTTGGCACATATATTTATCTAGAGGGAAATAATAACACAAACAACAGATTTCGTCGTTAGTCCACCTTACGGAAATCAGTTACGCTTATAGAGGCAATTATCAATTTATTGCATAGATATTAATATTCCTGTAATACATATGTGTCAAGGTAATCATAAATTTTTATTTTTGATAAGTTTATTAACTTTTCAAAAAATAAGTTTCTTTTTTTTTTGAACATGATACTGCAGCCCCTTACTACTATGAACACGGTATTTTCTATCCTTCAACAGCAGAAATGTGTGTCTTAAGCTTCAGTAAACAAGAAACCATTGTTACCTTTTTGTTATACTTTTGAGTAAACCAACTCACTGTTTAAATCCTTCAGTCTGTAGCCTATTTCCTGTATTGCCATGAAGTTCACATTTTACAAATAAATCATTGTTTACTTGAACTGGACTGTAAATTTATATAACACGCTGTGAGATCGCTAATAAATTTATGCAAAATACTTATCTAATGAAATGGCCAGAATGTCAATATTGCCCAATAGAATTTTAGATAAATAGGTCTTAACTTAAGCTACGTGCGTTGGACCTACGGTCTGCCACAAAAAAAATGGAAAAATGTCGCGGTCTTTCAGAACAGTGTTCTCAGCTGGATTCCTAGTCATGTATGCATCACTGTGAATGGAAGTATGGATCTACAAGCATAACATCTCTTGCATTAGATCATTTTTAAGATGCCTTTTTTCAGTTTTACCGTACGTCACTTCCTTTTTATATGTATTCATTTATAGCCCAGGTATGAAATGAATATGTTTACATTATGATAACATGAAACAATTATTTCAAGATATACCTATTTATAATGTTAAACATTTTTAAAAGAAACAAATATTTTAAATACATTTTTATCTCGTTGTTTTTTAAGATCATGTATTGTTATACCATTTATATTAGCTTATGTCATTAAATGTCTCATATTATAATTAGTAAATTTCCCATTTCTTGATGGAGATGTTCCTCGCTCTCCTTCCTATGGCGTATATATTCTCAGCTTATCCGTTTTGCTAGCGTGTGTTCTAATGTTGATGACTTCAACAACAGAAACTTATTTTTAACTGCTAAGTTATTAAAACAAGGTTATAGATATCATAAAATTCGAAAAGCGTTTTCTAAATTCTACCACAGACACTCAGAGTTAATTGTTAAATACAACATTGGGTTAAAAACTCTTCTGCAACAAGGCATATCAGAACCTATATTTTATGGTGATTTAGTTTATAAATTAAAACGAATGGTTGGAAATCCTAATTTTAGTGATTAATTCAAAAAGATAGTTAAACGTTATATAAGGGTTAGACATAACTTGGATATCATGCGACAGTCTGCATGCCTAGTTTTAAACCCAATCACGGTTTATAGCTATGATTTCCCCTTTAATTGCACGACGGTGAGTCAGGCCTCAGACTCTATGACGGCTCTGACTTAAGCTTTAATCGGTGGGTTGGTGCCTGATGCTTATCTGTAGCTGGACCCACCGTGGCTAAACTTGAGGTTTTCTTTAGCTCTGACTATCTGTGAGTCATTAGCCCTTTGCTTTGTGTCATCATGGTGTGTTAATTTGATTAGAGTGTTTCTCCATGATGATACATTGCATTAGTTAGATGGCCTCCATGCGAGCTGGACATTTCTTGTACTTCAACAACAGCAGAATCTAGGGCGAAGATTTGGCACCAGTAAAATGCATCTAAGCTCCCCCCTCCCCTCCCGGTGGCTTAGGCTGCTGTCTGTTTTAAGGCGGTGGTTCTGTTGTTGTTGTTGACTTTTTGTTTATTGTTGCTCCCATTGTGGGAGTCTGTAATTGTTCTATGTTTTGTTGTACGTTACTTTATGTCCATTCTAGTATTGCAATCATCTTGATGGGGAAGAGAGAGCTGGTTGCTTTGCTTAATTTGTCTTCCTGGTGTCTCGTGACGGTTGAGTGGCTCTTCCTCGCGGTGCCACAGGGTTGTCTGCGGTTTGTGATTGTGGTATTTCCTGATCATACTTACTTACTATTTTTTATCTAGGGAAAACATTAAAAAAATTATCGTTTGAAACCTTCAGGCCTAGAGCCTTGATATTAGGTATGTAACACCACCTAGTGAACCTCTTCCCAGTTTGTTAAAAGTATATGCCCCTAGGGTAAAAATTTACCCCACTCCAGGGGTCACATGCTTTACTTAGGCTTATATAGGGAAAACATATAAAATCGTCTTGTCTGAAACCATAATGCCTAGAGCCTTGATATTTGGTATGTAGCATCACCTAGTGACCTCTATCAAGTTTGTTCAAATTATGCCCCTTAAGCTAAAAATTGGCCCGCCCTGGGGGTCACATGTTTTACATAGGCTTATATATAGGGAAAACATGAAAAAATCTTCTTGTCTTAAACCATAAGGCATAGAGCCTTGATATTTAGTATGTAGCAAGACCTAGTGGACTTCTACCAACTTTGTTCAAACTATGCCCCTGTGGTCAAAATTGGCCCCACCCAAGGTGTCATCGGACATGGCTAACTTTCAACAGATACCTATATGTAAGCTTTAAACAGAACTCAGGTATACTGTTTTCACATTGTCCATCCACCTGTCTGTGTATCCTTCATGGACGTTCTGAATTTACTTCAAGTCAAAGTCAGACAAATGTGATCTATTTTATTTTAACCATCATTGGGATAGGGGAAGGCTGCAAGATGTTTTCAAACATGTTGGACAAACACAGGTTTCCAATGTTACCAAAAGTCCCCATTGACTGTTAAATGGGGAATAGGGGAAGGCTGCAAGATGTTTTCAAACATGTTGGACAAACACTGGTTTCCAATGTTACCAAAAGTCCCCATTGACTGTTAAATGGGGAAACTGTTGTGACAGTTCTAGCACCTTCATTTTTTAGTCTTCTTCATTCATCTATCAAGGTCAATCATTAAATTTTAGAAGAGTTAGATTTAAGACACGAATTGACAATTAACTTTGGAGTTACTGCCATTGAGCTGTGAAAACTATTCAAATAGACTTATGAAGGGAAAATACCAACTTTATTTTTATGAGTGATGTGGCTTAGTTGAAGAGTGTTAGACTGGATATCGATTGAGGGTCGCTATTCAAGTCTTGCCAGAGGCACTGTATTATGTCCTTGAGAAAGACTTCATAAATCCTCTGCTAAATGCTAAATCAATTAAGAGAGACTGGACATCATCTGGCATTCAAGAAAAACTGTCGACTGGGACTTTTAGCATTACCACAAAAAGTCAAAGAGCCACGTGCATTGAGGGGCAAATTTTGCCCCCTCTGGGGCAAAAAACTTAAAAGGTGCTTTTGACGAAAATCGCCCAATTGGTTTATTAGACGAATAACCCAAGTGTACAATTATGGCATATATTTTACTTTTACCGTTGGTATGGTAACAAAAATGGGCGACAAAATAGTTTTAAAATAGAGAAATTGCCATTTTGGGCTAAATTTAAGGCTTTTGGAGACCTAGTTATCAGCACAAGCGACTACAAAAACACATTTTTAATATGCTAATTGTGTGTCGTGATAATTCTCATCTATTAAAATACATTTTTTTTTTTGGTATTTTTTGCTTGTGCCCTATGTTAATTTCTTCGCCAAATGTCTCAAATTTGCTCCAAACTGGACACTTTCCTATTTGCAGCCTATATTGGCGGCCATATTTGTTACCATAGCAACGGTAAAAGTCGAATCAATAACAGACTTTTACACTTGGGTTATTGTTCTAATAAACAAATAAGAACTTGGTGAAAAACAACTTTTTTTTCTTTTTTTTTGCCTCATACGGGTGCCATAATAGCATCTTAAAGCACGTAGCTCTTTGCTGCAAATGGCAACTTGAACAAACTTACTGATAGGAATCTTAATCACGTTCGAAATTTTGCACTATTTTGCAATTTGTCGATGTTAGTTACTTGCCCTTGGGTGCTAAAAGTCCGATAATTGACGTTGTCTCAGACATAAAAAACCTCTTGTGCTGGTTGAAATTAATTTCTGTTGAGGTGGCCTGCTCCGGACATTAAATTTACTAAAAATCATCATTAATTACGATGGTGGTTTGACTCTGTATGTTTAACACACAACAGAGCAACCAAAGTAATGACGAAGGCAAAGATCAGGAATCGATACAATCAAATACCACACCTGACCCAGGAGACCAAATGGGAAAGTGACAAATACAAAAGAAAACATCACATAAAAAGCCACTAGGTCAACCCTTTCCCATCAGGTGACCACATGAATGCAAGAAATAGACACCACAACTAACAAAAATGATCCACAAAATAAATATCGCATTGGAATGGTCAGTAAGAAAATTTCTGGATGTCTTAAACTAGTCGGATCAAGACACATAGATGTTAGGTTTGCATGAAAGATCCCAACGTTATACATGAATCATCTTGTTCATATATATCAAGATACAAAAAGGAGATAAAACAAAGATAAGGACTCAACAGTACATACATCTGAAAACCAAGAAATCCAACAGTTAAACCCTGGGGGGCCCGACAACAGATGCAGCATCAAGTCAGAACTGTACATGGATTGCTCTATAAATCAAGAACTGTGTTTATGAATAAAGCCAAGTAAAGCAGGATAGCATCAAAACACCACCCCAGTAAATCTTAATGCAGTTCACCATTGTCCTGCCAGCGGAACATCTTTTAAATGAGCCGCGACATGTGATTCCAAACAGTGTGGAAGTTTGACAAGTGTATACTCAGACGAGCTTTGCAGCATGCTTTTAAGCTGAGAAACTCCAAATGATGTTCTGTCAGTAGCTTAACACTCATAAAATATTCAAGCGACTAGCAAAGGCTCTGATCAGACTGTGCGTATGCGCAGGCTGATCTGAGGCTTTGCTGGTCGCACATACCACATTGTTTGAAATCTCATGTCGTGGCCCCAATGGTGTTGCGCTGGCAGATCGATGCTGACCTGACACTGTACGCTGGCTAGGAAGTACAGACCTGCATCTTTCTATTTTCAGATTCGAACCACGGGACACCTCCTTTCGCGGTCATGTCTGTTACATTTGTGGAAAAACATACCAGACAGCAAGTGGGCTTCGCAAACATACACTTATTAACCATGATAGAGATCAATTGAAATTTACATGTTCAGATTGTGAACTAAAATTTCTGGACAAGGCTCGTTTAAACGCTCATAAAATTGCTAAACATGGCATAGATGGCATTGAATGCAATAAGTGTAACAGGAAATTTACAAGGGAACCTAATCTAGCAAGACATCAAAGATATCACTGCAATACTGCAGCAAATTTAGAATGCCACGAGTGCGGCAAATTCTTCAAAAGACACGATAGCTTAGAAGAACATATAGGAACTGTACATGGATTGCTCCATAAATTTAGATGTAACAAATGTGGGGCAGGCTTTAGATATAGAGGCTCCCTTTCAAAGCACAATGCAAGGAAACATCGACTGAATCATTGATACAACGTGTCAGCATTCTAACAGAAAAGAATGTTTATAGTTAACCAGGATGTAAAGGCGCATTTTATTATGCGTGGATCCTGTCACTAATGGGCTTTTGCAGTCTTATTTTTGGGATATTTTTTTTTCAGAAATTATGTTGAGTACATACGTTTAGCTCACCTGAGCCATTGGCTCATGATGAGCTATTGTGATTATTTGATATCCGTCGTGTATCGTGCGTCGGAAACAATGGCTTCAAAGGACATCTCCTCCAAAACCAATGGCTTGATTTTGACCAAACTTGGTAGCTATGATGCTTTATGGCCGTCTATTAACATTGTTCAAATGGTTCTAGTTCATTTTATATCAAGGTCACACAGACTTAAAATAGATTTTCAAGATGAAAACTTTAAAAATATTCTTCTCTGAAACCACAAGGCATAGAGCTTTGATATGTGGTATGTAGCATCACCTAGTAGATCTCTACCAAGTTTGTTCAAATTATCCCGCTGGGGCCAAAAAAGGCCTCGCCCCGGGGGTCACATGTTTTACATAATCTTATATAGGGAAAACATAACAAAATCTTTTTGTCTGAAACTTAAGGCCTAGAGCCTTGATATTTGGTATGTTGCATCTCCTAATAAATCTCTACCTTATTAAACTTTGTTAAAATTATACCCCTTTGACCAAAAATTACCCCGACCCAGGGGTCACATGTTTTACATTGGCTTAGTTAAAGAAAACGCGAAAAATATTCTTGTTTGAAAAAATAAGGCCTAGAGCTATGATATTTGGTATGTAGCATCACCTAGTTGACCTCAACGAAGTTTGTGCAAATTATGCCCCTTTGGCCAAAAATGGTCCCGCCCCGAGAGTCACATGTTTTATATGGGCATCAGGCATTCAAGCTACTTTTCCTATTTTTCCCTACTTTTTTGATTTGCTGCTTAGTTTCACTACTTTTTCTTGCTGCTCTACTATCCCTACTTTTTCACTCTAAAATGTCATTTACGCGTAAAAATCCAGAATTTTTTCCTTGCCCTCTTCGCTCGCCTGGGTTTTTAAATCAACCACTATTTTTTCCAAATGGGGGGTTGCTACAAAACACAATTTTTTTTTACGTGAAAAGTCTCTCTGTTTAGCTAGTACTATTGTCACAGCTATTATCCTGCTTTTTTACTGTAAATTTTCTTATTTCTTTACAACTCATTGTGAAGAATTTTGTTCTTGGAAAGCTCTACTATCCCTACTTTTTTTACGCTGATAACTACTTTTTCGTTACTTTTCCCAATTTTGTATCCCTTCCTTTTCCCTAAATTATTGTTGAAGGGTACTTGAAAGCCTGGGGCTTGTATGGGGAAAAGCATGGAAAAATCTTCATGTCTGAAACCACAAGGTCTAGAGCCTTGATATTTGGTACGCAGCATCACCTAGTGGACATCTACCAAGTTTGTTCAAATTATGCCCCTTGGGCCAATAATGGCCTTGCCCCAGGGGTCACATGTTTTACATAGGCTTATATAGGGAAAACGTGAAAAAAGCTTCTTGTCTGAAACCATAAGGCCTAAAGAGACTTGATATTTGGTAGGTAGCATGACCTAGTGGACCTCTACCAAGTTTGCTCAAATTACGCCCCTGGGGCCAAAATTGGCTCCACCCTAGGTGTAAACAGGGACATGACCAGCTTTCAACAGTTACTTATATGTAAGCCTTAAAGAAACTTCAGGTGAGCGATTAAGGGCCACTTAGCCCTCTTGTTTGTATCATAATTGTCTGTTTTTCTTCATGGTTCTGGTGCATGTTTGTTGTACAACGAGGCGTTAGTACTGTCATATGTATTAACGTAATGGGTCTTTTATATGAAATAAACAATTATAATTAAAAAGTAAAATCTAGATTAACTTTATTTTCTCCATTAAAAGCATATATTTCTGTCAATGTGAGGTCATAAGAGGATTTACTGACAAGGGACAGATTAAACAAACCTATTTATTACCCCGGGTAAGGAGATCATAACCAAATGATGAAGGTTAGCCTTGGATCCGCCTTGAATAGCCACCAGCAATGGTACCATTTTATAGTGTAATTTAGGTCTTTAAGCAAGTACAAATTATCGCCAATTGATATTAAACCAGGTGAATGCAAGTCAACAAGCAGAACAGCGCATAAGGTGCATGGCAAACAGAATGGTTCCAGATCAACAAGGTTCTTCAGAAGCCGGCTGACCTAGATTCACAGATTTTGCAAGGTAGCCTAAATTTGGGTTCAGCAAGAACAATAAACCATTTGATAACATACAATGTAGCATATCAGGTATTCTAATTGATTTTTTTTTATCTCTTTGATCAAAGAAATGATTAAGATAAAAAAAAGAACATATCACCTTTAGTGACTAGGCAAACCAACAATTTTAGCAAGTGGAACTTATATTTAGAGGCAAAGGAAATTATACACCTAATCTTTATTCGCTCTTAAAATTCCATACTTGATTGCAATATCTTAAAGGCTACTCCATATTGTAGCCAAAGAGTGATTTGTTTTAGAAATTTGCGAGAAAAATCAATTAATTAAACAAAATAGTTATAGCGTTAAAAACAGCGTGGGGCCAGAATCCAAACAATGGTTTGAGCAGCTTCCCATTAAATGTGCATTTTAAGATGACTGGGACAGCATTAATGCACAATAAAGCACACTTCTGGTAAAAAAGCTTCAATTACCATAAAAAAAAATGTAAAAGTTTCATATAAATTACATTGATGCTCATTGACTTGATAAATAATGTTGCCTCACTGCAGTAAACTTTATCATTCTCAGACTCAAAATAAAGCGCAATGATTGGCTGCTTGCGGACACGTGTCCGCAAGCAGCCTGTGATTTCGCTTTATTTTGAGTCTGAGAGTGTACTCAATTTTTATAACCTCGAGGTCAGGTCAGAGTGGCATTGCATTTATTGAATAACGTCGATGACGTTGAATCGTTCATTACGTTCAAGACCAGTTTGAAGTTTAAACCAAAGGATAAAGTGATAAATAGAATACCAGGTATGCGTTTTTGTATGTTTACCAGGTTAAGCTTCCAAAACGCACGTTGAATCGCTCGGCAGAGCCGCGCGATTCAACATGCTTTCTGGTTAACAACACTCATCTAGTATTCTCTATTGTTAAGATTTAATGCAATATATGTGTTTATCAAAGCGGGAGAGTGATATATAAGTACTGTCCTGCCAGCCAAGATTGACAGTGACGTAATGTTTTGTTTACAAAATTATTAGGACCTTAGAATCGATAGATCACTTTTGTATTTATCCTATCCGCAGGATAGGATTAATACACAAATAATCTGTCGATTCGCGTTAGCTCAAGCGAATTGTACAAGTTATTGTTTTAATACACAAATGTAAACAAAATATTACGTCACTGTCACTCTTGGTTGGCAAGACAGTACTTAGTTTTACAGTTATTGAAAGTTCAATAACGGTTTGGGAATTTACCTTACATAAACGACTTGTGGAACGGTAATCATCTTTTTCACGTCTTATCTAATGATTGCTTTGGGGTTTTGTGGGACTAAGAGTTATTAATCAAAATCTTCATAGCGAACATCCAATTTGGGTCTGAGATTAATTTATCTACAAGAAATATCTTAAAAATGATATACAACGAAGTGAAGGAAACCATGTTTGTTATGAGTGACATGAGAAATTAAAAAAAGGAACAAGAAAAACATGATTTATTTGTTATTTTTATGGTTTCTGGTGATACTTTGTTTTGTTTTCAGTCATTGGCGGATAACGGGAATCCCGCAAACGAACGAAAGAAAGACAGCATGTCCGACCCTGTTTTATGCACCTAGTGTAAAAATGATTATGTGCTACCTTAATAGTTCAGCATATGCTATTTATATATCAACAAATCTTTCCCTATGGAAATATATTTGCAGACATTTATTGCAGATATCCAACTGTTTCAGGGGTAACAACCTACGTCATAGCATGGATGTTGTAAACACGTAGTATGACGCCATCTTTGATTTACACGGTAAGCGTGATCATTATATGTTCGGTCCAAGTGGGATTTTAGGCACCGCCTACACTGCTTAGTTTTGACAGACTCTTATTTGTATAATTCTACGAAGGGAAAAACTTACCGTGTAAATCAAAGATGGCGCCATACTACGTGTTTGCAACACCCATGCTATGACGTAGGTTGTTACCCCTGTATTTTCTTTATTAAAAACACGTCTTTCTGCAAATTCAACTTAAGTCGTTTCGTTGTATATGTTTCATCCTTTGTTCTTATATGTTAGGACGAATATATGGTTTGAACAGGGCACGTGCATTATATGAAATTGCTGTATAATGATTTCATTATACCCTTTTTTATTCAAATATTAATATAAATATAATAATGAAACTTTACCATTTGTTACCAGTTATTTAATTCCATGTTGTGGATATTAACGAGGCGATTTAAATGCATACCCACAACATTGTGTAGAAAACACACATGTTATTAATTGGATACCAACTGCAGGTTTCGTTTGTTAGTTTCAAACTTGTATCAAAGTGAATATTCATATCTATTTTAAACCAATATTATCTAGGTTCTACTATACTTATAAAACCTAATTAGTCCATAATTTGATTGGGTCACATGCCACAGGGGACCTCCATTAACCACTTGAGTACACCAAGACAAATTCCACATGCAGCACTACAGATGCTGCAACAACCAGGTCAAATGGTCACCGTAGCGCAGTCGGTAACGTGGCTGGCAACAGATGTGTGTCTGACTGCAGATACAGGGGTCGCGAGTTCGATCCCGGCCCGGTCGCATACTTTCGTTTAGATTGATCATGAAATGATTTCTGCGACCATTCTCCTACCTTCCACTGAATCATTCAAGAAGGGTTGATATCAGTTGCAAGCGAAAATATGTGCACGAAGCACTGGTTAATTGTTTGTTCAAGCTTGCCCACGAAAATGTGTGGTTTGGTGAACTGACCGTCACGCCATGACCACAGCTGTTGACTTGGGACGTAAAGCAAGAAAACAAATACACAAACATGCAAAGATTATAAGCAGATGAATGTGATCAGAGTGTCAAACAATTTGGATCCAGACCAGACCATACACAACGTTGGACTTAATTTTGATCAAAACTGTTTGTAAAACTTATCAACAGAACACACAAACTTGTTGGATTTCTCTTGCTCCGGTATTCAGTTTTATTTTCTGTTGAGTGCTTATCTTTGCTTATCTCTATATATCCTGATTTATATGTTCTAGGAGATGATGCATTGATAAGTTAGGGGTCTTTCATGCACTCAAACATCTATGTGTGTTGATCCACATCTGAACTAAGGATGAGGTTGACGCGCCGTGAAACTGGTTTAAGCCCTCTAGTAAAATATTTTTACTGACCGTTCTAAGACGGTGATTCTCTTGTGGATCATTTATGTTATTTCTGTCTTGTTATGTTATGCTTTCGTGCGCGTCTGTTTATTGATGCCTTGTGGTCACCTGCTAGGAAATGGCTGACCTCTTGTCTCTCGTTTGTGATGTCTAATTGTGAAGTTGTCACTTTCCCATTGGTATCCTGGGTCAGGTGTGGTGCTTGATAGTATCGAATCCTGATATTTGTCATCTTTCTTACTTTGTTTAAATTTAAACAAAAAAAAACAATCAGTTATTTTCAACCAGCATGTCCAGCAAAGGCTCAAATCAACCTGATTGGGTCCTATATTTTGTCAGGCCTGTTATTGGCCCTGATTTGCTAAGCAGAAGATATCCTGAACATGGCTAAATGTTACAATTTCAATTAAAGTTATATGCTGTATTTAACCAGATGGCTTAATTTTGAAGTGTAGAAAAGTAACATAGGCCATCTCCAGAGCAAGTTCTCATTCCAATCACTTGAAGTAATATATACTCAATGAAATGATTGAATGGAAACACAGCCGAATTATAGCTCACTCTACTGAGATGTACTACGATTAACTCGTAATTTAGGTGAACGGATGCTTGAAGTGAAGTTGTTAGATTGGCATTATTTAAAAAAATATCTGTTGTCAGTTGCTTATTTTAAGAGTAATAAACAGGCCTTAACCACATTTGCTGATGAAAAAACAGAGTGGTAAAATAAATAAGTAGTAATAAGGCTTTTCTTTTTTACCAGGACGAGTATAAAATGACTGGAATATTCACTTTTAAAGAGACTAGGTCTGTAACTATGAACATTTTTCGAAAAAAAAATATTTTCTTTTTAAATCATTTGTAAAAGTAGTATTAAGTTATATTTTCACAATAAATATGGTCAGTACAGCTGAAAACTGAAAGGAAAAGAGATTTATCTTATTAAAAGAGGTGTTTTTTTCTCTTATTAGTATTTATTTACGTCCCTCCAATAATTCAAGACAGTTGATTTTTAACATAAATGCTGTTGTTTTGGTAGTGTTATTTTGTTAAGATTTACAAAAATGGTGAATTGTTTACTTTTTACTGAATTCTTGAAAAATAGAAAATTTATTTCAAAATAAAAAAATCAAAAGTTACAGACTATGCAGCTTAAGTTTCCCTGATGGGACATAGCTTTGGTTTACATTATCATGACAGTTAGACATGTCTAAGGAGTGATTCAGAGGACAGTAGCACTTGTAGATAGAAATAGCCTAGCTCTTGGAACTAGCACAAACCATTATTTGTCAAGACTCATTAAGTTAGAAATATCAAACATGATAAAATTCTTTATGACATTCCTTTACCTGTCTTTGTCGAAGTACTAGCATCAGAGTTTCAGGATATTTTGAGGGTACAGTTTTCCTTTGACTATTTTTGGAGCTAGTTTCCCAATCGGAACTGCCTCGACCAATTCCGTGGAATCAGACCTCCGATGTACATCGAGGGTCTACTTTGATAACATGACGCTGACATCACAGAAACCATGCCAACACGTTTGATTGCAGCAAGACAGACGGTTACAAACTGTTCCACAATAAACATTTCTCTAAGTAAAGTTTAGGTAAATATCACTATATAGCGATATTTTATTGAAAAACATAAACTTCATTTATTCTGTTGATAAAATGTTTCGGGTAATCATAATAATGGATTTTAAGATGGGTTGAACCTACATGCTATCGAATTAGTTTTCCTAATAACAGTTCTAACTTACAAAAAGCAGCTTTCATACATAATACTACGCCTCACATACATCCGAGACTTGCATCTCAATTTGGGCCGAGATTTTCTTGTTTTATAACCACAAAAAGTCGCCAAAGCTGACACTAGTAATGTCACTTGGTTATTTCTTAAACAAACAATACAACACCAATAAATCATTTAGAACCCTGAGACTGTCAAACAGTTTTAACTCTTTTTTTATGTTTTTCACATAAAGTTTTGCGATAATTTATAATTTATTAGCGAAGCAAACCGTGTTTGCGACAGAAGTTGTAAAGAAAAAATAGGGCATATTTCTCCAAAATGTCCGAAGTTTGTGGCGCAAACAGATTTTTGTGTACATAGATAAAGATTTTGTAATAAATTGAGTTCAGTTAAATTTGCTCAGTTAAATTTATATCGTAGAGGTGTGGCAGAAAGGATTCGTCTCAAAAATTATACTCACAAGTGGTGAATATACCGTTATTCAAAATTGATCGTGAATATGCAGAATCTACTTTTAGCATGGTCATTTGTGTGCACAGAAACTGGTATTTCGCATGGTGTGCCATGTTTTTCTTCTGCCCGTGCTCCCAAATGGACGGTTTCGAGATGACCCCACTAAGTTAACGCACAAGCGAATCAGGCGCGATTTCAAATATATTTGTACAAACCATCCATCGCCTAAGTGTGTGTATAAGGGCGGTGTAAGGTAACTTTTTGACTGACATATTGAAATGCTCAAAGAGTACATCCATGCGCAGTTTAGGATGTTGGAACCGTTTGGAGAAGTTGGCACTAAATTTTCTCTACAACTTTTATCCCGAACACAGTTTGCTCAGATTAAAAATAAACAAGAAATAGCTTTAAAAAAGATAAGTGGCGGAGATAAAATGGAAGGGTACTTTTTCAGAATCTTGTTATTATCTTAACATAAATATCGACCACCATAGCAACATAGTCGCTGCAGCATTGGGATAAGAAGCTTTATTGCCCAGTGAGAACTCAGGGTAACAAAAGCAGTACAATAAACGCTAATACAGTACATTGGAACCATACAGGCGCGACATAACCTGCCCTTCATCTGAAAGAACCAGTAGTGAACCCCATCGGTTCAGGGAGTGACATTCCCTATATATCTTTGTATAGCGGCCATCTTGGATTTGGTGGAGACGATTGGAAAAATCGATAATCGATAGCAGACGAATACTCTATGAATAGGGACCGGGTTACACTAAAGAAATGAACTTTTTATGTCATTTGATTTACATATAATAGGGGGCATTGTGTTTACACTATATAGAAATAATGATAAACATTTTAATCAGTTAAGATGTATTTATTGACTTAATCACTTTATTATTGTACAATTCTATTGTATCTAGCCTTTTGTCCACTTTAAGTATATACATGTGTGTAATTAAATTAACTTATTAGGTTGAGAAGATTATCTGTTCAAGAAAACACTGACTCTACTAGTAGCCATAGGGGAACGACACAAAGTTTTCTCTTCTGACTCTCTTGTCAAAAACAAGGCGATATTCTTTATTTTGTGACATAGTAATTAATTTGGCATTGTTTCTTTCCCTAGAAATTTTGTTAGCATCTACAATTTTCACTTTTTCATCTTGGTCATTTGTAACAAAACGTTTAATGGTATCAAAGTTGACACTCAACAAGTTTCTGTGGTTAAGAGTTATTCCTCTGATCTTACAGTAAGAACGTTTGCCATACGTATCGGGATGAACCAGTTCGTATCCATATTTTTTAGGACCACCAGTAACAAAGGTTTTGATGCTGTTGCCAGGGATCTCATCTGTAAGGTCACTGAGATAATCACCAAGCTGAGGCTTTTCTTCATCGTATTTCGTTGAGAATACAACGGAATCTGTATCAGCGTAAAGTGCCCGTTTCCCTAATTTCTCCAAGTATGTATAGAGCTTTAACCTGGCCTGACTTGTAGTATATGCGGCGATGACTACATTTGTTTTTGGATTTGTGTCTACAAATTCGTCTTTATATTTCCATCGCAGTTCCACGAATTCTTTGGGTATGAAGTTTACCGTTGTCACATCTATACTATCACAAGTCAGCTTCTGGAAATAGATGCTAGGGTCATCCACCATATCAACCTGACCCATGTTTGAACGTTGGCTAAATTTACCCCAGAAAGAGTTAAGCATAAGTTTGGCTAGTGCTCTCATTCCAGGATTCTTATGAATGTTGTTGTAAGCCAGACAGATGCCTTCTTTTTGGTAATAGGACTCTATATATTGAAATTTGTCTGCTTCACATTTAACCCACTCAGGCCATCCACTCGCCTCTTGCTTTAATTTCAGGAATGTGTTGACATACTCTGTAAAAAGACCACCCATCATAGTTGTTGGGTTGTATCTTGATATTTCGTTGAAATGCCACACCTCATAGACATCTAAAACCTTGTATCCTTTGTCAATAGCTTTTTTAACTTCATCCGTGACCCACGTACCCACAAAAGCTCTGTCGTTAGCATGGTGACAGCATGGTGTTTGTTGATTGGTAGTAGCACATGTTTCACAGAGAGGGAACATCAGCTTTCCATTGACTCTGTATGGGAGAACAGGATGAAATAGACCCTTTGGAGGTAAGACCTTGCATTTAATCAGACCTTCATAGTTGTCTATTGGGAGAAACTGTTCTGTGATGATATCTGGGTGCCCTAAGGGTATCTTGCCTGTTTTGTTGATAAATGGATAGAGTGAGGTCACGTCATAGTAGTTGATTTCCTCTTCCATAGAAGCTTCCTTAAACAATGTAAAGGCCTCGGTCCTACCACCGTAAAAGGCATCACGTGGCTGTAAGGGTGTCAATACTTTGTGCGTTTGGATGAAGCATTTCATGTCCTCACATTGTTGACATTGTTGATCGAATTCAGACTCCCAAATTGATCGAAAGATATATCCAAGATTTTCCAAGTATGTTCTTTTCTCCAATGTCTTATCATAGCGCTCACCCATCGTCAACTTGCTAACAGGATTAATCGTAGACCTTGAGTATTTAGAAGGGTTTCCGTGCCAAAAATCTCCATTAACTCTAGCACAACTTTCTTTCCATCTTCAGTTTCGTAATACCCATCACAGAGATACGGCCCTATTGCCTTTTCGCCCCCGTTTCTGGCATGCTGTATAGCTATTCCTTCACTGTGGGATACATATTTGACCCATTGTAACGCTTTTATGGACTGCTTTTGTTCTGGTCTATAGCCATGAGAGGGAATAAGACCAATTGTGTCTGCTTCTAAGAATTTTGTGCGAAACACAAGATTGCATGCCGAAGCTATGGTAATACATCTTTCAAAGGGATCTATATATGTAATATTCATGAAGTCATCTCTAAACTTTAAACAACATCTTCTGAGAATGTCAACATCTGACCTACAGTAAGCCAATAACTCTTGCTGAAAGTCAAATTTATCATTTTTATGTTCTTCATACCATTTCAAGAATGTGCGTCTGTCCTCTACTTTCATTCTATCAGGGTTGTAGTAAGACATATCTGGTAACGAATCTAATATAGCTGACTGGTTTATCTTCTTGTTGTATAGATGTGGAAAAATACCCTTGGACATCTCTTCTAAACTGAACATAGCTGGTAACTTAACCAAAGCCATGGGTAGAAAGTTGATCGAGTCAATCATCTTTATTTTACAGGATGGTACTGACAAACACATAATCTTAGCACCATTCGGGACTATGTTTGGCACTATTCCTTGTCAGTATAAATACTGTAGAATTGGGTATGAATCGTATCCCTGAAAATTATGGCAAAGAACTATGCTATTGTAGTTTTCTTCCGAAAACAGCCAGTTACAGAATTCATTCAGTGTAGAGTCTCCACGAAATACGTGTTCACGCTTGCCACATTCGATGCAAGAGGCTTTGTGTTTTATACACTCTGTACATACTTTTTGGGCAACACAGAGGTTTGGCTTATGATCAAATGTACCGCAAGAAGACTTTAAACAGTTTTGACATTTTCCATAGATGTCCGGCATATAGCCTTTTTCACACTGCAGCAAATCGTCCTGTGTACATTCAAAATCAAAGAATATGAATGTTTTAGTATTTTCATCGCCAGTTTTGTCAGCAATGCCTTCATTCTTGACAGGCATCATGAAGCATTGGTGTTCCTCAGAGAAGAAGTCTTTGCAAACGTCGCAATACCTATCACCACACTTGTGCACCTTTGAGCTCAGTTTCTTATTTATGGTTTTTCCACAATCTTTGCATCTGTACATTGAATGGCACGTTGAATTTCCATTGACAGTCATTTTCTTGTGAAAGTCAAAACACATTTGACCCTTGAAAAACCTGTGGCATTTGTCACACTCTATCCTTCCATCCTCACTTTGATCGTGAACTTTACGGTAAGCGTAACATTTATTGTTACATTTATGGTTTTCTTTATGATCATATCCTTTTTGGCATTTTGTACAGTAGTAATTTCTAGATAGAAATACAGTCATGCTGGTAATCACATCATAATGATCATCGTGATAGAACAGATAAATCTTCTTACCTGACTCTGGACCGCTATAGATTATTCCATGAAAATGCTCTTTGGACACCACATTAATTTGATAACCAGGCAGAACCTCTCGGAATCGTATTATCTCTTCAACACCACATTCTTTCAATGGTACACTAGCCTCTGCATGGAGTTTTTTTGCCAACTGTCCTTGTGGTTCATAACATTTCCTAATGCTTTCCCATTTCTGATGTTTGTCTAATCGTGCCTTAGCCGTAATAATGGCTCTTGCGCAGCAAAGTTCATCGTTGTTCTTTATCCTAATAATGCATTTTTTATCCTTCAGGAATTTTTCTGTATTTAGATGTTTACACCGTTTACCAGTTCCACCTCCTGGCATATCAACAAGGGTGACCTCGAAAATCAAGGACTCATCAATTACAAACTCTTCATTTGACTGTAGCACTCTTTCCAGTTCAGCCATAAATCTATCTGTGGTCAATGTTGACAGTTTGTCCATTGGTATAACAATAGGATAATCCAATGATGGGCTTTGAATGGTCATCATAACTAGGTCGTTTGATTTCGAACCTTTAGTCATTTCGTCAAACAAGGATGAAAACAATACTTTTAATGCAGACAAAACATCATCCGTCACTTCTATGTCTTTAAATTTGACTTTGTATACAGAGGCAGTTGTCCTAAATTTAGGCATTCGCTGATCCTTCACCTTTGAAATTGTGTAAAATAATTTTGGATCATCAGCTTTACGTAATCGTTTTGTTGTTTGGTTACTATCAATCTCATTGTGGCGTCGTTTTGTCCCACCACGGATCTGATGTTTCTCTCGTAAATGTCTTTCTAGAGCGTCAGGACGACTAAACGCACGACCACATGTTTGACAATGGACGTTGTTGTTATCTTTATGTTTCACCATGTGCCTATCCAAATTGGCTTTCCTCGTAAACAGAGCACCACATACCTCGCAATTGAAGCTTCGCCAATGGTTGGCAGATCGCTGATGTAGCAGCAACGTGCTCTTGTTGTCAGCTATAAATTCACATTTGGGACACTTGAATGCCATGTCTTTTCTGTTCGATAGCCTGAAGAGAAATGAAAATTTGTTTTAAAATACTAAGTCATATAAGATTAGTCCATAATGAACATAAATTATTGATTGGTTAAAACGAAATACGGCAGTTTGATTGGATAAATAGAAGCAAATCAGGACCCTCTTTGAATTAGAAAACATTTGGTTGTTAAATAGTACCCTAACTGAAAGATTCTCATTTTATATGAGACAGTCATAGAGTCACAATGTTCACTACAAAATGTCGGGTGTGTTGGGAAATATTTTCAAGACGAGACGTGATGTTAAGGCACAGACGCCATAAACACGGGGAAATCAATCAGTCATATCCGCAGGGCAGTGAAGCGTATCTGCGACCGCCGCCCCCACCCTGGCCACCCCTGCCGCCGCCGCCAAAGGGAGGTATAACAACGCCACCGCCGCCGCCACAGGGAGGTATAACAACGCCGCAGCCGCCACAGGGAGGTATAGCAACGCCACCGTCACCACAGAGAAGCATGCCAACATTAACAGACCACAGCAATACATGCACCAAGAATGGTTCATCAGAAAAATCAACAGTTCTTCAGCATCCATTTACCATGATGGTGTCAGGGCTAACGTGTTAGTATGCTTTTTAACAACAAAGTTGAAGTATTTTAAAGGTATTTTGAAAAAACTGTTATGTCATAGGTAATAATTACTGTTCCTCTATAATTTCAGCATGCGGGAAAACTTCCTTTGTGAAGGATCTTTTAGGCCATTTGTCAAGTCGAGTATTACCAACTATAGATAGAATCATGTGGCTTTATAGACGGTAGCAGCCCATATATACCGTCATTCAAAGGACTGTGACACCAACAGTTGAATTTCATCAGGGAATTCCTTTGGATTTTGAAGATGACGATTTTTTTGACCCCAAACTGAACAATTTACTTATTTTGGACGATTTGCATTCAACGTCAGGAAAAGATAGGCGCATAACAGACCTGTTTACGGAAGGATCACATCACAGATCTTTGTCCATCATATCCATCAACCAGAATGTATATGCTAGCAAAGACCCTACACAGAGACGAAACTGTCACTATTTAGTGTTGTTTAACAACCCAGTTGACAAACAGTCAATTATGACCCTAGCTAGACAGATGTATCCTGGCAATACGAGCAAATTCGAGAAAGTCTTCGCAAAAGCTACAAAGAATCCTTATGGATATTTGGTTGTAGATTTAAAACCCTTTACTGCCGAAGGGGATCGATTGAAAAATGCCATAGATTGGCAAGAGGAAAGTCAAGACGTAAATGTGTTGACCAATCAAATGGCAGAATCTCAACAGCCAACTATAAAAGAGACAGACTTGCGGGCAAATGATCATTGCTCAGTTGGAGTTCAAACTGTACACATCGATCAGGAAAACATGATGGCAGATCAGGGACAGGCTTGCGACGATTGTGGTTTACTATTTGATTCTGTGCACGATGTTCAGAGGCATATGAAAAATGCACAGTATCGATTCACTGTGCGCCTGGAATGAGTGAAATCGACTGTATCGGTAGAAACGAGAGTTTTTGGCCTAAATTTGTGAGGGGGTGGTAAGTATTTTGGCATGTTTCCTTATAGTTAGATTTGTCCTTCCGCCGTGGATCTCATTATATTTCTTTGATATATGCATACATGTCATAATATCGTGCAAAAAGAACGACAGTGTATCGTGGGAGCGCAAGAAACGCATTCTTTAAGAGGGATAGTTGTCAAAAAAGCGAAAATCCACAGCTTTTTATCTTCCCGTTTCGAATTTAAACAACTTAGCTAAAAATGATTTTCACCAGAAGTTCGATAGGCTTATGACCCTAAAATACTAGAAATCTCAGACTGATCCGTTTTTTCGAGTTTGAGATATTCAGCTATATATGACTGAACCCCCTAATAGCGGTGAATTAGAAACTGTATCGGTAGAATCGACTGCTATTTATTTAATGTACGAAGTAAAAACTACCGACTGCACGAAGTGAAAGCAAATGTTGGTCATAAATCTTCGAATTTAGAGCAGAAATAAGGCTATTTTTTCACCCTGTGTATACCATTGGCTTCTAAATGTGTACTTTGGCAGACAGTGAAGACCCAAATATAATGCCGCATCATATGACATTTCATCTGGGTCTTCACTGTTTATTTATACAAATATGATGTTCAGAGAAAGAAATGCAACTTTTTTAATAAAAACCTGTGACCAGCAATATATATATTGTACCACCAAAGGTTTATTGTATATAACCGGTAGGCAGAATTCAATTAGTTCATAAAGGGTTAACAATATGTCAATCTGTATCACTTTTTTCAGTCTGTTAGAGACTCCTGCATCTGCTGTCTGTGTGTAGGTTTGTAGGCTTCCATTTCAATAATTTCATCCTGCTTTAAACAGCTGTATGGTAAGATGAAATGGCAGTGGAAAGTACATTTCATAAGATCCACTGTGGCAAACCCTTTAATAAGGCTTTTTGTGGCCAGCGAGCAATCAGATTACATTGAGTGCCAAAGACACTAGATGGGGGATTAATCCCCCTCTTGACAGGGGGGGGGTTTAGGGGGTCTCCCCCAAGTTTTTTTTTAATTTTGGGCGCTTCTATGTGCGTTTTAATGGGGGTTTTATGCATTTATGACCAGATTTCAGTCCTTTTGGTCACGATCTTTTGCTAGAAAAGATATTTCTTGTCACGTGAGAAACCGAATCCTGGACAAAATTGTTTTCAGACAGTCACAATTTTTTTTGACTTTTTTTCTACAGCATGTTTCTTTGACATTATTTCACCTATGTCCCCGCAGGTTTTGGAAAGTACTTTTAGCACTGATCCTTGGTGGTCCTTCAAAGAGTTGTATTTTCTAAAAGATATACACTTAGTCTTTTCAATTACATGTAGAGCATCCGTTAAGGATGCAGGCTTCATCTAGATTTTGTTTTCGGTAGGCATAAGATGAGATCTTTGGCTTCATCATTATGGAGCCAGGGCCTACTGTCGAACCACGATGGCTAAACGCTTCTCTGCTCAGGCTTCTTAAAGTCGAATGAACGTTGCTGGAACAGAAAAGTCTTGGGCTGAATTGGAACAGGCGAGACCTGTATATCTGTAACAGAATGCATTGTAACAACACAGGCTCATGATGCGCAAATATGTAAAGTCAACACGTTTTAAACATACTTTATTGCTCGACATGTTAATTAGAAGAAGAAAAAAGAAATTGTCAATTTAAGGGATCATAGAATTATCTGGACCTCAACAATGTTAATTAGAAGAAGAACATGCAAGACTCAAACCAACCTACTCAGTTACCATGCAAGACTCAAACCAACCTACTCAGTTACAGAGATTAGCTAGAATGCTGGAATTTTGAGTGTAGCAAGTTTTCAATTATACTTTCCTAGGAGCAAATAACAAAGGCGCTGATCAGACTGCGCGGATGTGCAGGCTGGTCTGCGCTGATCAGACTGCGCGGATGTGCAGGCTGGTCTGCGTCTTTGACGTTCGCATGCAGCTACTTCGGGTTTTCTCTCGACATGGTCCATAAGATGATAACGTCCATTAAGACCATCTGATTATGAAATGAATTAAGCAGGTGTCATTATAATTTTTCAATGTTTTCACACGCGCAACCCCCGTTATTGACAATTACATCAATAAATGGTAAGCACGGAGTAAAGTGAGCTGAAACCAGCAAAAGGGACACGGCGGAGAGCATACTCGGCAAAAAAAAAGTGGTCAGGAGCTCCACGGACCTGCCGGACCGGCGATGACGGCCTTGTTTACAGGTAACATGCTATTGTAAACATAGCATTTGTAATCCACCATTTTCTAATTGCATGGTGTTATGCTCCACTGAATGGGTAGTATAACATACAGGTAAGTTCACGTAGTGCTATACTTCCACAAAACGCTTTGAGGCGTGACTGTAACGGTAAATGCATTGAATGAATCAAGGGTCATTACTTAGAGGTCGTGGTAGAGGTGTACATGTATCGCTTTGTTACATGAATATTTATGAAGATTGGGTGTTTACAAAAATAGTTTTATGAATTTTCGTTACAGCATCTTGACAATAACACACACAAACAAGCGCACGCACACTCTCACGCACGCACACACGCGCGCGCACACCACACGCATGTGCACGTACCACCATCGCAAAAAATCAACTGACAAAACCATCAACAAACTAGCGAACAAAACATTATCTCTATTGTTTTGGGCTTGTCCGTCCATCCGTCTGTCTGTCCGTAGCCGTGGTCACTCTAACTTAGTCATTTTAATCAGATTTTTTCCAAATTTCATATCATCATCAAACTCTCGTTCAAGTTTGAATACAGTTTTTTTTCTGTCAAACGATAAGCAAGAAGGCTGTAAAAATGGCCGCCACAACAGGTCTCTCTTACTTAGTCATTATAATCGGTTTTCTTCCAAATTTTATATATGGATTGCTTTCATCAAACTCTCGTTCAATATGTTTTTCAAAATGTTATCCTTTGGAAGCAAAGAATGCTCCAAAGAACTGAAACTAGAGTGTGCAAATTTTCTGGGCCATACTAGCTAGTTTCGGCAATTTAGGCCACAACAGTGACCCTCTAATAGTTTCAAAGTTCCACAATAAAACACATGATCCCAAAGGACAAGAAAATAAAATCTACACTATAGTGAAGGGCATGGAGACGTTCTACAACCGCCACAAAGCCCAATCACCAGCTGTAGTGAAGTCAAATATGTTCTTAAAAAGTTATCCTTTGGAACCAAAGAATGCACTAAAGAACTGAAATTAGAGTGTGCAAATTATCTTGGCCGGACTAGCTACTTTCAGTCATTTAGGCCTCATCAGTGACCCTCTAATAGTTTTTTAAGTTCCACAATGAAACCCATGATCCCAAACGACAAGAAAATAAAATCGACAGTATAGTGAAGGGCAGGGAGACGTTCTACCACCGCCACATAGTCCCAATCACCAGCGGTAGTGAAGTCAAATGTGTTCTTAAAAAGGTTATCCTTTGGAAGCAAAGAATGCACCAAAGGACTGAAACAAGAGTGTGCAAATTTTCTGGGCCTCATCAGTTACCATCTAATAGTTTCAAACTTCCACAATAAAACCCATGATCCCAAAGGACAAGAAAATAAAAGTTTGAATACTTTTTTTTATCTGTTGAACGATTAGCAAGATGGCCAAAAAATGGCCAACGCCTATCAGTGTCTACTACCTCATTTTTTACCAGAGTTTTTCCAATTTCATATATGGATTGCTTCCATAAAACTCTCGTTAAAGTTTGAATACGAGTTTTGTCCGACGAAAGTTAACCAAGATGGCCAACGAAATGGCCGCCACCTATTAGTTTGCACTTATAGACACTCTACCTTAGTCATTTATTACCCGATTGCTGCCAATTTTCACATATATATTACTTTTATCAATTTCTCGCCTAAGTTTGAATATGGGCTTTGTCCGTTAACCAAGATGGCCACCACCTGACACTTGTGAACACTACTAAGATGTATGAGTGGTATTCGATATTTTAAAGTGTTTCCTGAATGAGTGACAATGGAGTGTTTTATGACTGTATCAAATTCAGAATAGAGAGGGCAGTTGTAGCATTTGTATCCTGGATTTTCCATTGTGCTATAGAAACTCACGAGTGTTGGTTTACTGAAACGAAAATGTTTCAGAAGTGAGACTATATTTAACAAACAATGATGACAGGTTGCTTAGGCTGCTGTACATTCTAAGGCAGTGATTCTGTTGTTGATTCGTTGTTGATTGTTGCTCCTGTTGTGGGTTCTGTGTTTGTTCTATGGTTTGTTATGCATTGCTTTTTGTCTTTTCTAGGTTTGCATTAATCTTGATGTTGGCGAGTGCTACAAGTATGTGGGAAAGGAGACTTGACTTAAAAGTATATGTATTTTTACTGACCATTCCATGGCGGTGCTTCTTTTGTGGATCTTTTTTGTTACTTATGTTTTGTGTTTGTCATGCTAGCTTGACGTCTATTTATTGCAGTCTTGTGGTCACCTGCTTGGAAAGGGCTGACCTCTTGGCTCTCTTGTATGTGGTGATTTATTGTGTTTTATCACTTCCTGATTGGGTGTCCTGGGTCAAATGTGGTACTTGAGTGTATCGGTTGCTGATCTTTGCATCCTTTCTTACTTTAAGGAATGAAAGTAAAATAATTTTGTGTTTCAAACGGTGACCCAAGAATTGCTGCTTTGCTCATATGCGTAGGAAGCTTTTCAATATGGGGGGGGGGGGGGGAGCCAGCGATGCCAACTTCAATACTTGTTGAGGGATATTGCAAAAATGTACATACACGCATGCATGCGCACACACATCAATGTACAAATGAAAACACATGTACATGCTCCTAAATGTTCATACTCCCATGCATGCTCCCATACATATGTATGCATGCATGCACATGCAGATACATCAAAACAACTATATATTTACATTCTTACATGAAAATCAAAGCTAGCGCTCTTTAAGATATAGAATTTATAGAAGTTAAACAAGGAAATTTTGTCGAATATATTTTCCTGGCGAAGGGTTATTTTAGAGAAACTAATAAATCACAAAACATTAATCCCATTTCTCCAACCCCTAAGTTCACCTTTGGTATCATACAGATCAAGGTTAAAAGCCTATCAACTAGTTTTCAGTGGTTAGTTCAATACAAAATAAACTTATCTGTCTGACTTCGACCTGACCTAGAGGTCAGGGGTGTGTGTAAGGTCAAAGTGTTTGCTTCTATGTAAGTCTATACTTCTTTCCCCTTAATTTTATATACAACACGATCACATTCAGAATTTTTTTTATGTTATAATCTAACCTACAGTTGAGTGTGAGTGTAAGGAGAGAATATGTTTTTGCATGGTGCCCTATGCCCCATTCCCTTTATTTTGATATGAAGATGACTATGGGGGCGGGGTCTGCGGTTAAAATATTTGCTACAACGCTACTGCATTTGTGATTCCCTTTAATTTGATATGCAACACGACAATGTTCTGAACAAGGTGACTTTTGACCACAGGGTCAGAGGGGCGGGGAGAGGGGATTTGCGGCCAAAAAATTTGCATGTTGCTGCTTTCGCGATTCTATTTAATTTCATATGCAACATAACCATGTTCTCAATAAGTTGAATTTTGACCTTTAACCCCACACCCAAGGTCGAGTGGGGTAGGGAGAAGGTATGTAGGCAGAATATTTGCTGCCATGTTTCTGAATTCGAGAATCTATTTAATTTGATATGATAATATCTGTAAAAATTTAATTTTGACCTTTTGACCCCCAGGGTTAGAGGGGGTGGGAGGGGGTTCCCGGCAAAAATATTTTCTACCATGTTGCTGCATCCGTGATTCCCTTTAATTTGATATGCAACATGACCATGTTCTAAAAAAATTGAATTTTGACATTTTGATCCCATCACCTAAGTCTACCCAGGGGGTCGGGCACAGGTCTTAGATCCAAAATCACGTTTGATATATTTCATATTTATTGTACCTCTGTCTGCAGTTGCTAACATGTTGCTGCATTTGCGATTCCTTTGATGTGCAGCATGACCATGTTCTGAAAAAGTTGAATTTTGACCTTCTGAGGGGAGAGGGGGGTTGCAGGCAAAATATTTGCCACCTTTTTGCTGCATTCGCGATTCCCTTTAATTTGATATGCAACATGATCATGTTCTGCAAAAGTTAAATTTGACCTTTTGACCCTTGGGTTAGGGGGAGGGGGCTGCGGGCAAAGTATTTGCTACCATGTTACTGCATTCGTGATTACCTTTAATTTTATATGCAATATGACCATGTTCTGAAAAAGTTGAATTTTAACCTTTTGACCCCCAAGGTCGTGTGTGGGGGGGGGGGGTCTGTGGGCATAATATTTGCTACCATGTTGCATGTTGCTGCGCCTGTGATTACCTTTAATTTGATATGCAACATGACCATGTTCTGAAAAAGTTTAATTTTACCTTTGACCCCACCCCCTAAGTCCTCCCAGGGGTTGGACACAGGCCTTCGATCAAAAGTCAGGTTTGATATGTTTCAGATTTATTGTACCTCTGTCTGCATTTGCTACCATGTTGCTGCATTCGCGATTCCCTTTGATATGCAACTGACAATGTTCTGAAAAAGTTTAATTTTAACCTTTTGACCCCCAGGGCCCTGGGGGATCTGCGGGGGAAATATTTGCTACCATGTGGCTGCATTTGTGATTCCATTTAAGTTGATATGCAACATGACCATGTTTTGAAAAAGTTAATTTTGATATTTTGACCCCACCCCCAGGGTCCGGTGGGGGTAGGAGGGGGTCTGTGGGCAAAATATATGCTACCACGTTTCTGCATTTGTGATTCTATTTAATTTGGTATGCGATCTGACCATGTTCTGGAAAAGTTGAATTTTGACCTTTTGACCCCAGGGTCAGGGGATGGGGTGAGCGGGGCTCCGCGGGCAAAATATTTGCTTCCATGTTGCTGCATTCATGTTTCCCTTTAATATGATATGCAACATGATCATGTTCCGAAAAAGTTGAATTTTGACGTTTTGACCCCACCCACTAAGTCCACCCAGAGGGTCTTGCACAGGCCTTCGATCAAAAATTGCGTTTGATATCTTTCTTATTTATTGTAGCTCTGTCTGCATGCGAATTTCTGTAAAAAATAATGACAACTGACTGAGTTATTGCAAAATTTACATATTTGAGCTTTGAACCCACTGGGGGGAGGTGGGGTAAATTTTTAATCACAGTTATGCTTATCTACAGGCACTGGGTAATCATTGCCTATGGTGAGAAGTTGTAAGATATAATATTTTTGGAGAAAGTGATGTTTATTTTACAAAAAGTCAATATAGCTTTTGCATTAGCCTAAACCTAAGTCAAAAAAGGGCCAAAACTCAGTCAAAAATTGGCGAATTACCTCCAAATTCTAACTTGGCCTGTATTTTATAATGCTTTATCAATGTTAAATTTGAATGACAGTGTTGCATCCTTCCAAAAGTAATTGATCGTAAACCACAATTTAGCCAAAATCAAGTCAAAAAGGGCAATAACTCTTAATAAGTTTGTGGAATAACCGCCACTTTCAAACTTAACCTGTATAATTGATGCTTTACCCTTCTGCAAAGTTTGATGGATGATTAAATTGATGAATCCCTTCAAAAGTTATTGATCGCAAACCAAAAGTGTGACAACGCGGAATACGACGACGACGACACCGCAGACGCCGATGGACACATGATTCTTATGTGTTGATTATGCGACTCAAAAAGCGGGTACGTTTATTTGAGGAAGGGGCAACAATGCAACGAATATATAAACATGGGGTCTTTGACACTATAAAGAATTATCTATTGTCATTATACCGTGTTAGGGTTTTAAAGCCCTTCCGTATATCTCACATCAAACTTGGGCCTCTGCCGTGAAAGAACCTGACTCTGTTGCATGTGAACAACAAAGGTGCAGACCAGTCTGCGCATCCGGCCAGTCTGTTGTGCGCCTTTGTAACTTGCTCCCTGGAAAGTATATAGCTAAGCAGCTGAACTTGGCCCACTAAAAGTTTTAAGCTTCTATCTAGTCTCTGTTAATAACAAGGCTGATTTTAGCAAGATCTGGTTGCAAACCCTGAAGAAATGAGACGCAGCACATATTGAGCCCGCTCATTATCCTTATCAAACTGTTTCTATTCAAGCTGATCGAAGGCACTTTCTTGCTACATGTACATAATTTTAATATTTTGCCAGTTACTGACAGCCAACCTTTTTAAATCAACTGAAGGAGAAGAACGGCCAAAAGCATTTCATGGAGGGTGCACAGTGGCTTTGTCGTACAATGCTTGACTCGATACCAAGGAGCTCCCTGGTATACCCCCATCTGCGTCACTGCGTTATGTGTTTGACCAAGACAAATAAATACTTGCTTACTACTGGTTCAACCCATGAAGAACCATCCCGACATAACTGAAAACATGTTGACTGCCACGTAAAGAATCAAGTCAAGCAAACAAACAAGTATTTTCATCCAAAAAATTTCAAGAATGTGCCAAGCGTGTATTTGTTTACAAACTGAAGTTTTTGACAATCTTTTATTATATTTTCTACCGCACAAAGGTTGTGGGTTTGGTGCGCAAAGTTTACGTATAATTTAGAGCTACTTGCGCTTGAAATTGGCCCAGAATAGACATAACTGTCTTCATTGTTCCCTTTCACTGGGCACAGTACCTCTTATGAGTATCGATATTACTTCGTTCAGTGCGTCGATTCTACCGATACAGTTTCTAATTCACCGCTATTAGGGGGTTCAGTCATATATAGCTGAATATCTCAAACTCGAAAAAACGGATCAGTCTGAGATTTCTGGTATTGTAGGATCATAAGCCTCTCGAACTTCTGGTGAAAATCATTTTTAGCTAAGTTGTTTAAATTCGAAACGGGAAGATAAAAAGCTGTGGATTTTCGCTTTTTTGACAACTATCCCTCTAAAAGAATGCGTTTCGTGCGCTCCTACGATACACTGTCGTTGTTTTTGCACGATATTATGACATGTATGCATATATCAAATAAATATAATGAGATCCACGGCGGAAGGACAAATCTAACTATAAGAAAACATGCCAAAATACTTACCACCCCCTCACAAATTTAGGCCAAAAACTCTCGTTTCTACCGATACAGTCGATTTCACTCATTTCAGGCGCACAGTGAATCGATACTGTGAAATGGCTGGTATCCAGAAAATAGGGAACCTTTTGCAAAACGGATGAAAACAGAATCTATTGAGTCTGACATACATCAGGATGACAATATAGAAGATAATACAGCCTTTCTGCGGTTGTGGAAAGGCGTCAAATCTAACTGCAAGGACAAATTTGACAAGATCTATCAAAAATATATAGATGACGGTGAAGATGAAGATGATGCTACTGAAATGACAGAAGATCGCATCAAACCATATGAAAAACGATTTTTTTTTTCGAAAGTACAGCCAGGTTCTTGAATAGAGGAGTGAGCCCTTCCTCCGCAGTATGTCGTTTATTGAATAAAAACAAAGAAAAATTTGAAGACCTTTTTGAAACAGATGAAGATGAAGAACAGACCAGTGAAAATGAGTCTGATGAAGAAGAATAATGCGTTAGAGAATAAAAATAAGTACGCTAATGAGAGCCTCTCAGTTCCATTGAAGAAAGAGGATAGTATGGACACACAACCGTGGGAAAAATATTTAAATAAAATCTATTATGATCCAGCACACCCTGCAAGTTTCGCTGGACCACAGAAATTGCAGAAAGTTGTACAGAGAGAAGGCAAATATAAGATTGGCTTGCACATCATCAGAAAGTTTTTACATAAACAGGATGCTTACAGTCTTCATAAACCCGTCAGAAGACGATTCAGACGAAATCACATTATCGCTGCTGGTAAAGATGACTTATGGATGTGTGATCTGATCGAAATGGTGAAATTTGAAAAATGGAACGATGGCAACAAGTACATTTTGCTAGTGATTGATGTTTTTTCCAAGTTTGTCTGGTTGCGCTAGCTGAAGAACAAAAGTGGACCTAGTGTAGCAATGGCTTTCCAGGACATATTTGGGACATCAAATCGAACACCATCGAGACTAGTGTCAGATAAAGGTCAGGAATTCAATGCCAAAGTTGTACAGACGTTGATGGAAAAACGAGACATTATGTATTTTCCTACTCAGAATGAGACTAAAGCTTCCATATCAGAAAGGGCAATCAAGACTATCAAGACTAAATTGTACCGGTATTTCACTCATAAAGATGAGTACTGCTATCTACCCATTCTCCAAACCGTAGCATATAGTTACAATCATACATACCACAGAACCATTGGTATGACGCCTGCCAATGTCAAAGACAACAACGAGGTAGAAGTGAGATAAGCTACATACCTTGCACAAAACCCCAGAAGCAACAAGCCAAACATCAAACTCAGACCATTCAAACACAAAATTGATGATTACGTGAGAATCAGTCATTTGAAAACGGTGTTTACTCGTGCCTATGACGAGACATACTCAGGGGAAGTTTTTCGGATCTACAAACGTTATCATAGAGGGACTTTACCAATTTATCGCCTTCAAGATTTACAACAAGAGGAAATCAAAGGAACGTTCTACGAGAGCGAACTTCAGAAAATTGACTATGATCCAGACCAGCCATTTAAAATTGACAAAATAATAAAAACGAGAGGGAAAGGAAAAGTTAAGCAACATTTGGTACAGTGGAAATATTACCCTAAAAAGTTTAATAGTTGGATAAAAGCCACTGACTTAGATTAATACAATGTCTTGATATCGTATTCCTTGTTGTATGTTTAAAATTTGATGAAATACGAATGTCTGTAACCATGCGTATGCAACTTGTAAATAAAATTTTCATATCAATCTGCAATCTTCGTTTTTTCTTGCTTAAAATGTTACCTAGGAATAGCCACAATCCCAGACCATAATCATTCAAAGCCACCCAAGAAAGTAACTCAATACAGATGTACAAACCATTCAAAACAAGCTATACGTCATAATACTGATGTACAAATCATGTGATGCGCATTTAAGAGTGTGCGTTTATTAGAATGGTGTATGAATTTTCAGCACCTAAGGTATTTCTTATGATTTAACGATGGTATATGTGGGGTATTCTCCAAATTATGGGATATGCGCTTAAGAGCGTGCGTTAATTAGAATATTTATGATACATCAATTATCAGCGCATGTGGGTGTTTATTTCTATGCTTACGATGGTATATCATGTCCAAATCATGAGATGCGTCTTTAAGAGTACACGTTAATTAGAATATTTATGGTACATGACTTTTCAACACCTAGGGTGTTTATTAGGATGTTACAGTATTAAGTGTAGACTGTCCAAAGGTCCAAATCATGGAATTCGCGCTTAAGAATCTGCGCGTTTATTAGAATGCTTAAGGTATGAGAATTTTGGGCTATCGCGGTCAACGATGCGCTATAATACAAATGGAGGTGTGCGTTTATAAGAGCTTTGTCATTTAAAGGAAACAGTTCGCTTGAGGACAAAGCGTCGTGTAAATATGGGCATCACGACGTCTTAGAGAACAAATAAATTACTTGTCGTAGATCCAATTGTCTGTATTACAAATAGTTCACAAAAGGAATGAATGATAAATATTGGAAAAATCGGTATTTATACTAATTTTATTGATGCGTGATATTTGATTGGTCAATTACCTACTCTTTGTAGCCACAACAAAGTATCATAGCGGTTTGACCACACCACACGTATACGTTGTTTATAATTACCTATGTAAAGCGAAGGTCGCTTTTTCAATGTTCTCCGTATATGTAATGGATAATATGCTGTACTTACGATCTGTCTATACGCGTGAAAATAGCCCCTCCTTGATGAAGAAACTTCACAATTTATAACTTTCCCTGTCGTATAAAGACTGTGACGTAGGTTTCTGCTCGAAAGGTCGCTTAAGTTTGGGTGTGGCTCGCTATTCATAGAGTATTCGTCTGCTATCGAGTATCGATTTTTCCAATCGTCTCCACCAAATCCAAGATGGCCGCTATACAAAGATATATAGGGAATGTCACTCCCTGAACAGATGGGGTTCACTACTAGAACCATTGGATATAACTGAGGGTCTGGATGTAGGCCCAAGAAGTTTTAGGGATCTGGAGATAAGGGCTCAGTGTTTACAGGTAGCTGGGAAGCACTGGCAATTATTTTCAGGGATCTGGGGAGCAACCTCATAGTTTGGAGGGTTAAGGAAGCCCTGTAGAAAGTAAAATGAATTATAAATTTCACCTTAAAGGAAAGGCCTGTATATCATTTGACTTTTTTTTAAAAAAATCTTGTTTATATCGATGGTAGTTATCGATCAAACACAATACATGTAGTAAATACTCCAAAATAGTATTTCACTTTAATAAGGGGTATTTTTTCACTATTAACACGTTTTACGTCCAAAAATATATGATTCTTTATTTGACCTGACTGTAGATTTATATATCACGCTCGGCCTTGGCCTTTCAGATCGCTAAATAAAATATTCAATTACTTATCCAATGAACATAAATATCTCCGAAAAACAATGTGAAATAATTTAAAATCGAGTTTAGCAGACAGAAATTATCATTATGTACATGTATTTTACCCATAAAGGAATGTAGGGACGCATGCATGAAGCGAATATAGGTATCAAAACACCAAAAACGTTTTACTTTGTATTTCAGCATGAACGTCGTCATAACCAGCACCCAAAGAATGATATGGAAGCGTCTAAGGAAGTCTATGGATCAGTATTGAATCAGTCACGTGAATTTGGTGCGGATAATAATATTCATCAAAGACTTGGGAACCAGTCATCAGAACTGGTAGAGGGCCAATTAAATAGAACTCACACTGCAGTCCGTCAAATTATCAAGAATCAAAGTAACAGAGGATCTCTGATTGATTTAACTGTCGAAAATAATAGTGAAAAAATAAGCAGTATTGAAGGGAAAGGTCGTGCTGTTGGGAAAATTGTGAATAAAAACAAACGTAAGCTTCAATGTGAACAATGTACATATACCACCATTTTAACTGGAAACATGTCAAGACACAAGCGACGGGTCCATGGTGACATACAAATATCTTGCAGCCAATGTTCAAAAAATTTTAAGGACCCATATGAGCTAAAAGGACACGTAAGATCTATACATGAAAATATCAGGCTCCTATGTGAAATATGTTCATCAGAATTCAATACAAGGCAAAGTTTACGAAGACATAGGATAATGTTACACTCCGACACCACGCCTTTTCTTTGCAACGTATGTGGGCAGAAATGTTTTGAAAATCGAAGCTATCAGGGCCATATGAACAAACATATGAAAGTTAAACCATACACGTGTTCCATTTGCAATAAGGATTTTGCATATAAGTATTGTCTGGAGAGGCACATATTGGCATGCAATAATAAAGACATGGACAAATATAAATGCACGATATGCCAAAAACAACTGAAATCTGCAGCCTGTCTTCAAGAGCACATGAAAGGTGTTCACGACCCAAAGGTTTATACATGTGCTTGTGGGAAATCTTTCTCGTGGAAAAGCACATTGTTTAGGCACCAGAAATCTTGCCCAACTGTTAATTGGCCAAGCGTCAGCAGTTATGTGACTCAGCTGAAGTGACTCTTCCGCTTACTTTACCTACATGTATCAGACATGGATGCTTCTTTGTACTTCTAGCGGTATAGTCTGAGTTTGACTTCAGATGTATCAAAGATTGGACAATACAAGAGGTGTTTCATGTTTATTTGAACAAATTTGAAATTACCTTATCTCATTTATTTCTGATATATGTAGTAATAATACATTTGCATTGGTTAAACTGATCTCCAGAAATGGGCAGTCACCAAGAAAATAGCTCTTAACTTTATTTGCTGGATAAAAATAGTCTCTGAAGATGAGTAGTCATTATAGTGTAGATTTTATTTTCTTGTCCTTTGGGATCATGGGTTTCATTGTGAACTTTGAAACTATTAGAGGGTCACTGATGAGGCCTAAATGGCCGAAACTAGCAAGTCTGGCCCAGAAAATATGCACACTCTGGTTTCAGTTCTTTGATCTTCTATTATAAATTGTATATAAATGATAAAAGTGTCTTCTGCTAGGAAATATAGTATTTCCGCTGGATATTCACTTGTTTTATCGGCGATATATTCTCGAACTATTTAAGAACTTGTGTCAGCTGTGAGTTTTGAGAATTTGTATTTCACAATTCTTCCACGGCAAATTTTATACGAGGAATGCCTATTTGCGCACTCGTATGGCAGAACTTATAAAGCCCAGTTGTCAAGCAAAAACAGGTGTACAGAAGCTGTTTTTCATTTGAATAATAGACTGAATGCTCCTCTAAACTTTAAAGAAATTTGAACACATTTATATACATTTTCATCAGAAATACACCCGTTTTAGCTCTTAAAATCAGTAAAAGGGGATGGGCGTGTATTTTGGAACGCCATGTTATAGTTATGTTTTAAAATGCCTATTTCTCTATATGGTCATACAAGGGACACCTCCGTTATTTGAGAGAAAGCAAAAGCTATTTATTCTATTTACATGCAACCTCGAAAAATGAAATTCACATTTGTTCAAATAAACATGAAACAGGTCTCGTACTACATAGTAGCAAGGGAAAGGTTTAATCAGATGATGACACTTTTATTTAAAATTCTTAAATAAATGCATGTGTTGATCCTGAAAGTTTCATCAGTGGTAGAGGTGGGTTTGTACCAATGTTTTGACAACTTTTTTACTTACAATAAAACCTGTGTAAAATGGCCAATCTGAAAAAGACCTAAAATTAATTTTCAAGACTAATTATCGCTTAATGCAGGCCAAAAGTATTGCAGAATGCTCCAAGAAGGGCATTCTGCAACACTTTCGACCTTCACAAAGCTACCATTTGTTATTAAGAAAATACCAATTTCAAACAAATACGTTGCGAAATATATACACCATAAGAAGGGGAGCAAGGAATATCTACATTCAAAAATGATATTTTTTCTCTTTCAAAATTTAAATCATCTCGTTTGTCGTAAATTTTAGATGAAACTGTGCCATAAGTTATGTCCAAAAAAGAGCTTCAGTATCAAAGAACGCATTAAATAATTCAGTATCAATAATGTTGTTCCGTAACCATAATATACCTAATGCCCTGTTCATATCTGTAAAGACATGTTTTTGGGTCCCATACAGTATACCAAACATTTCCTAAGCGCTTACCTGGCTTCTGTGATTGTAGGCCAAACACCAACTATCATGAGTACTGTACTCTCTTGTACGACACCCCTACAGCAGTTTTGCTTATCTTGTTGACAGGCTCAGGGGCTTGATCTGTTGATAACTCATTACAATTCTGCTTACTTTAACCACAAAAGTGTCTGCCATAAATTGTTAAGTACATCAGGATACCATAATTGTTTTGTAATTATGTATATGTATTTTTGTTCGCTAATAGATTTCAAATGAGTACTTAGCAGCTTTAAGGAACGATACAATACATGTACACACATAACACACATATACTCTTTATACCCACTCAAATAAGTTGGGAATTAGACTATTCAAATCTAATCTGCATTGGTATTTGATCTTAAAATGAATTTTATTATATAAATCTTATGAATATACCTGTTTCGGGATACATCTATGACACAAGAAACTGACCTCCTTCGATATCTAGCATTTAGTACTTTTAGTACTTTGATTTTATGCAAAGCCAACATTTGCTTTACAGTCGGAAATCATTTTGACATGTTTTCAGTCGACTATCAATCTAAAATGAACTGTAAAGCTGTTTCTTTACATTAATATGATGCTTTAAATGCAAAAATGCACTTAGTGACCTTTGACCTCTGTAATTTGCATAAGAGCAATTTTCTGGAGTTTGCTGAATATAACTTTGCATTAACATTCCGGTCTCCCAAAAGAGATTTCGAGCTGTTTCCTGAAAAATAACTACCAGTCTATGTCTACTGCCGTAGTTTCCTTACTGTGTCCGTATTTACTTGAATCTAGGTCACATGGTTTTTTGCTTGATTGTCTAGTTTCAGAACCATACATCGTCTGTTCTCTTCTGTATAGGGATACAAAACCTGGTATCTGTATCCAAATACTGACAATGGCTTATGAAACATTGGCGTGTAAATTCCGTATTTACCCGTATTTTACCTAATCAAAGAATGCTTAGCGTCTTACCACACAAATCGTTAAATGCATTGTGTTCGATTAGAAACATCAAACCTGAGAATAACACTGGGGTAGGGTTTTGAAGATAAATTGTCATACCGCATTCTCTTTCAATGATAACTAGCACCGCAAACGCATTTCGTCACTGATAACATGTACAGTGGACTTATCAAATTCCCAAATGATAAATATCACACTGGAACATGGTATGAATTTTGAGTTTATTCAGAATATTTTTAGCAAAATTGAAAGACAGCAGAGAGTGTTTTGTTTTTTTCTTAGACTCTTTGTTCCCATTAACTACCCGGAATGGTTACCTCTGATTCTTTGTATGCTTGTCTTGCATAATTTAACTCTACCCAAGGTACCAGTAAAATGCATTTAAGCCCCCTCCCCCTGTGGTTTAGGCTGCTGTCTGTTCTAAGGCGGTGGTTCTGTTGTTGTTGACTTGTTGTTTATTGTTACTCCCATTGTAGGAATCTGTAATTGTTCTATGTTTTATTGTACGTAACTTTAAGTCCCTTTTAGTTTTGCATTCAATGAAGGGGAAGAGAGAGCTGGTTGATTTGCTTAGTTTGTCTTCCTGGTGTCTTGTGAGTGCTGTGTAACTCTTCCTCGTGGTGCCATGGGTTTGTCTACAGTTTGTGATTGTGGTATTTCCTGATCATGCTCACTTACTATTTTTAATTAGGTACTTTCCTGTTATTACGCCCATTGAGGGAGTAATAACAGGAAAAGACCTAATTAAGCCTTGGGTTGAGTAAAATATGCAAAACATACGTAAGAAGAATAAGAGGTTAACGTTTTTTTTTTTTTACTTGAACACCCCCTTCAATTTTCAATATTAAAAAATTGAATGCTGATATTATATGCACCTGTAAATATTTTTTGCAAGATAAAACATGCCTTGGGAAATGTTTGGGACAGGGGAGTAATGAAATAACCAGTAACATTCAGTTATGTATTTACTGACACACTAATAACATTTTATAATACACAAAGCTCAGTAGATCTTCCAGGACACATTCTCTTGCCCGTATACGCTACAACACATATTTTCCAAGTAAATATTCAGGGTGTTGGGAAGTGGTACAATAGTAACAAATTGCATTACTCTTACTTACCCAGTGCCTAAATAAATGCCATTTCCTGTTTCTCAACGACCAAGAACCTTCTTAAGAAACTCTAGCAATATAGTGCTTCACCTACTTTTCAAAGAAGGTGAAGCACTATATCGCATAAAGTTTCTAAGAACCCATGGCTACATTAAAGGAAAACATTTCATTTAAAATTAATTGACCAGTCCCAGTAACTGACTTAGGGTGGAGGAAGCATCAGTGTGCATCTGGTGCCCGACTACCTTAAAAGCTCATGCAGTTCCATAAAATTGATTAATTAGGCCGCCTGAATAGTTCAGGTGGTAGAGCATGAGGTTCAAACGCAGTGGCATAGGTTGGGCATACGATTGATACCTGGGTGCATTACCTAAAACCTTTACAAAACTGGTGCCAATGTGGTTATTATCAGACAAGCACTGGCTCTTTTCTTGTGACGATGAAAGACTTGTGAACAATAAGGCCAGACGAAACGAGGCTGTGGCTTAATGATGGACCCAGTTCTAACCTGATAAATAAGGAGAAAAATGGACTTAAAAAATGAAACTGATTTTTGTTTTTGAAGTGTTCATTAAGAGGATGGACACCGTTTATCACATGGAACAAACATGTGTGATCATTATGCATGCATATTTACCTGTAAGATTGTTTATATCAATTGGCTTTGTTGTTTGGATTACTCAGTAAAAGTGACATCAGGTAGCGTTCCATTTATTTTTCATGAGGTGGGGTCACGCCCTAAACGGGGAGGAAATATTTCTCTGAAGAAAACTTGAGTAGATTATTTCAGTTGTCATATACCTTTGCGAAAAGACCAGATAAATCAAATTGAAGTCAAATGTGATTAATTATTTTATACCCATAGCAGGAGAAAACTGTAGATATAAATTATCTATTTTTAGCACACCTGAGTAGGCTCTTGGTGAGCTATTGTGGTTGTTGGATGTCTGTCCTCCGTCGTGTGTCATAAACAATTACTTCAAAGGACATCTAAACTACTGGCTTGATTTTGACCAAACTTGGCAGGAAAGAAGAATTTTATGACCCTCTTTAATATTTGTTCAAATGGTTCTGGTCCATTGCATATCTAGGTCACACAGGTTGAAAGTAGATTTTCAAGATGAAAACTTTGGAAGTCTATTTGTCTGAAACAACATGGCATAGAGCCTTGATATTTGATATGTAGCATCATCTTTTGAACCTCTACCAAGTTTGTTAAGATTATGCTCTGAGGCCAATATTGAGCCCGCCTTGGGGGTCGCATGTTTTACATAGGCTCATATTGTTTTAAACCATAAGGCATAGAGCCTTGATATTTGGTATGAAGCGTTACCTAGAGGACCTCTATTAAGTTTGTCTAAATTATACCCCTGGGGCCTAAAATGGGCCCGCACTGGGGGTCACATGTTTTACATAGACTTACATTGTATATAGGGATAACATGAAAACATCTTCATCTCTGAAACCATAAGGCCTCGAGTGTTGATATTTAGTATGTAGTATCATCCTGTGGACCTCTACCAAGTTTTTTTCAAATTATGCCCCTGTAGGCAAAAATGGGCCTGCCCTGTGCGTCACATTGCTTACATAGGCTGATATAGGGAAAACATAAAGCATAATCTAGTCTTAAACTACAGGTCATAGAGCCTTGATATTTGGTATGTAGCGTAACCTAGCGGACCTCTACCAAGTTTATTCAAATTATATCCCTTGGGCCAAAAATGTGCCCACCCCGGGGGTCACATGTTTTACATAGGGTTATTTTGGGAAAACATTAAAAATCTTCTTGAACCAATGTGTTTTGCCACAAAACCGTATTAGTATACTAGCATTAGATCAGTCATGTTTTATTTGTCAAAATTTCTACGGAAATAGATCATAATTTCAATGGTTATACTTTCCAAGCGCCAAATGTATCATTTACTGAGTCACAACATGAGCTTATGTGCGATCAGCAAAGGCTCAGACAAGCTTGTGCATACGTGCATACTGAACAAAGCCTTTTTCTAGTCGCTTGAATATTCTATGACAGTTAAGCTACTAGACTGACTGAACAGCCTTTGTAGTTTCTAATCTTAAAAAGGAGAGTGCACAGGCTCGTCTGTGTCTTCAAATGTGAAAATGCTTTGATTGTTAGGAATCACATTCTGTGGCTCAACTGTCTGTAACATAGCCGCTGTTACATTAGATTGTGTACAGTGGGAGCACTAGAATAGTCCCAAGTTGGGGGAGCATTTAGTTCAAACGTCTGACCTTATAGTCCCAACGTGATCGTAATAAAGTCCCAGCAATTTGCTGATTCGTGATCGTATGGTGGATTTAATTTGAAGAGTAAATAAACGAGCTGTAGACATCTATAAGTGGGTTTAATACACAGAAAATACTCCAGCTAGTTTCTTGTAATTAATTTATTGTTCCAGTTTCAGACAGGCAGCGGTTCACTTGAGCACTGGTTATACAGTTATAAAGTGAGTTTTAATGGTTTTCGAATGTTCCCTTTTTCAGTTGATGTTTTAGTTTCTGTTTTTGAAGTCCGTTCCTTAAGTTTAATCAAATATTGGCCGAAGTTCTTGGCTTGCTTTATTTAGAAACTATGTCCGAAAAAGTAAAGCATTTATTCCCGGAAGTCAATAAGACAAGTCCTCTCGCTCTACATCGAGCAAGCCTATTTAAACAACTAGCATTTTAAGGTTACCAATCATGAGTCTTTCTAAGAAAGCTCATTCACTCGACAGTCAATTATTGGACTGTAGCATGTGTTAGATTAATGCCCAGTCTCCGCCTCCCTATTAATTATGCATTTCTGTTTTTGTCTCGAAGACATCACATCAAGCTAGCAATGATTATAAGTTTTCAAAGTATTATATTAAACTGTCCTTTTAATTTCAGTGTTGTTCATGAAGCTAAAGATGGTTCCTCTCTTGAAGACAGCATATTTGACGATGCACAGGAGGTCACTGAAGATTCACTTACCTTGAAATGTGATAGTTGTAGACGCAAGTTTAAGAAAAAGAGTAACCTTGACAAGCATATGGAGAAGCACCAGAACACTGATATATCATGCAAACAATGCAAGGTATACTTTCATAGACAAGAAGATTTAACAGCACATAGACTAAGATACCACAGACATCTGTGTGATTTGTGTGGACGTGTTTTTGTGACCTCATACAACGTACGAGAACACATGCAAATTGTCCACAAATTTAATCTGAACGTTAAAGAGTTCTTATGTGATTATTGTGGCCAGTCTTTTACAAGAGATATTCACCTCCAAGACCACAAAACTGCAATGCATAGTGATGAGAAACCTCACAGCTGTAAGACCTGTGGTACAGCATTCGCTAGGAAGAGGACTTATCAAGCTCATGTCAAACGCTGTGGTATAGTAACTGAGAAATTTAAATGCTCGTCATGTGAGAAAGAATTCGCCAGCCAGGGCTCATTAAAAAACCACATAGATGCCAATCACAGTGGGGAAATAAATGAGTGCGAAAAGTGTAAAAGAACTTTTAAGTATAAATCTAACCTTTGGCGACATTTAAAAGTTTGCAGAAATCGTTAGGTCTTAGGCATTTGTTACAGTAAACAAAATACAGATATCCTGAGGTGCAGGATATCCGTAGTTTTTGTCTGTAACAAAAGTTCACTAGTAAAGGCCCTGTCACACTGCGACGTATAGCACCAACATATACTGACGTATAAGAAATTAGCAAGTATGTCGGTGTACGATGAATAAGTTAGAGATAAGTTTTAAATACGTTATGAAAACGCTTTACGGTAGTATAGGTTGTCATACAGCGAAGGGGTCCCAAAAAGTTGTACATGCTTATACGTACGTCAGACATAAGATAGATGTACGCTACGTGGAAGTTTGGAATGCGTTAACGTGTCTTACAGGTACAATTCAGCATAAGTTGGACGCCCGCTGTGCATAAGTTTCTTATAAGTCAAGAATGTTAGTGATACGCTGGGCATACGCTGTTATACGCTATACTAGTACAAGTATAAGTCATGTTACGCCAGGAATAAATTATGAATAAGTTACCCATACCTTACACACATGTTTAATTTAGGGATCACACAAGTTTTTTCATGCATTAACATTTGCCGGGTCCCAAGGAAGCTGTTTGAACACAAGGTCGTTAGGCCGAGTGTTCAAACATCGTCTGAGGGACAGGGCAATTGTAAATGCAATGAAACAAACCTCTGTGATCGTTATTCTTGCATATTTTACCTGATTTCAACATAAACCGCACTGAAAACGTCGCTTAAATATTAAAATACCCCACTTCTTACACTGAATTTCTCTAAACAAAATGGCGCCAGCGTAAAACTTACAAACACATTACGTCGCCACAACTCATGAACGCGCGCAATGTTTTCGCGAACAAAGACATCGACAAATTGATCAGTCAAGGCTGCAATGCTTTCTTGTGTAACGTCATGCAAATATAAACATTGACAAAACGAAAGCAATTATCTTTGACGATTACGCAAGAAACAGAGCTATATTATTTAACATTGCAGGGAATGCAATTTAAATAATCAAAGAATTTAAGTACCTTGGTGTTCTTTTTACGAAAACGGGAGATTTGTTAAGCATACAAAATATCTATCATCATTGGCCAAAAAGGCAATGCAGCTATTAAGAAAACGAATAGTTAATTTACACCTGCCTAGATTGCCAGTTAAAGCTTTTTGACCAGACAATTGTGCCAATATTATTGTATGGAAGTGAAACTTTTGGTTTTGAAAATTTACAACCATTAGAAAAAAAAATCATTTAGATTTCCTAAAAAGCATCCTAAGAATGAAAATCAGTACCCCACTGATAATGGTCAATGGTGAATTTGGTCTATTTCCCCTAGAGATTCAGATAAAAACAAGAATAATGAAATTCTGGGCAAAAATCTTGACTGGAAAAAACACTAACATTTCCCATAAAATATATAAAGTATTGTTGTGTTTGCATAATAATAACATATATTAAGTGGATTTCATGTATTCCAAAAACTTTACAAGATGTTGGATTGAACTATATATGGATAAGTAATAATATAGAAAATATAAATTAGCTTTGCAGAGAAGTTAAAAGTCATCTTGAGATGCAGTTCGTGCAAAAATGGAATTCGGATGTCCAAGCCAAGCAAAAATGCATAAATCATAGAATTTTCAAAACAAATTTTAAAATTGAACCCTATATTACATAACTTCAACCCTGTTCCTTTCACCTTATCTAGATTCAGAACAACAAATAATCGACTTCTTATGGAACTGGGTAGATGGGAAAATGTTGAACGTTCACAAAGATTCTGCAATCTTTGTACGGGAAACATGTTGGGCTACGAATTCCACTATTTGCTTGAATATAAATACTTCACAGAAGAAAGTAAGAAATATCTACAAAAATTCTATTTAGGGCATGTGAATACATTGAAAAATTTCAAAAATTGATGTCGACTGGAAAATTTGAAATTGTTAAAACAACTAAGAAGGTTTATTTCTATAGTGCTCAGTGAGTTTTAGTCCCTGTTAACTGAGCGCGCACCTCATATTATAAATTGTAGAAAAGTTATTAGCTGATTAGAATTTATTACCTCATATATTGTATTATGCAATCTGAGAGAATAAAATTTATGTTATGTTATGTTATGCAAGCAAATCAGGGCCCAGATAGGCTTGGTAAAGTTAAAGCCACGTTCAAACAGCATGTGAATTTCTTGATTTGAACATGGCTTCAAACAGCTTCGCGTAACGAAATCCCATGCAAGAATGCACCTTAAAGCATACGCTTTATATGCGTTCATAGAGAGGCTTTCTCTGATTTTTTAATTCCATCTCAGCGTAAACCAGGGTATGCCAGCGACTGGATAAATTTTTCATACGGGGGCATACGTTTGCCAAAACGTTATAGTGTGACAAGGCCTTAAAACAGAAACTGGTATAGTCTTGCATTATTAGCTCACCTGAGCTTTTAGTATACAAATGACTCCGTCGTCCGTCCATCCATCCTCCATCCGTCTGTCAACATTTTCAAACATGTTCTCCTCTGAAATCACTGGGCCAATTGAACTCAAATTTCAAATGGAGACTCCTTAGGATTGGGTAACAAAATTTTGTTCAAATGGTCCTGGTCACATTACCAAGATGTCATCCACGCCCATATTATGGTAAAACCCCTTTAAAAATATTCTTCTCCAGAACCAGAAGGCCTATGACCAGGGGACTTGGTACGTACCATTGGGGATGTGGGGCCTACCAAGTTTGTTCAAATGATAGTGCTAGGTTGACCTCAGACCTACTTAACGTCAATTTCAAATTTGCTTCCTAATGCATATAAATGGGATTTTTTTTTGAAAAGATGCTTTTTTGAAAACTGTTGAAGCCAGTCATTATAATCACTAGATATGTTCAATCTTATGATACAATGACTATAAATGAGTTCCAAAGGTCAAGACCTTTGACCTTTCAGCCAGTGTCACTCGTATTGGATTCCCATCAACATATTAAAACATAGTTTTCTGAGAAACCATTAGGCCAATTGAATTCATATTTCATATGAAGACTCCTTACGATAAATTTGCCAAAATTTATACAAATTGTTGTGAAAACATGACCAAGATGGCCGCCGAAATACCCATATATTTTGAAAACCCTTTAAAAAATCTTCTTCTCCAGAACCAGAAGGCTGATGACCTAAGGACTTGGTATGTAACATTTGAGATGTTGGGCATACCAAGTTTGTTTAAATGATGACCCTAGATTGACCTTGACCTACTTAACATAAGGGTCAAATTTGCTTCCTTATGCATTTAAATTGGAAAAACTTTGAAAAGTTGATTTTTTGAAAACTATTGAAGCCAAAGTCATTATTCTCATTTGATATGTTAAACCTAATGAGACAATGGCTATAAATATGTTCAAAAGGTTAAGGTTGACCTTTGACCTTTCAGCCAATTTCGCTTATACTGGATTCTCATCAATATATTAAACATAGTTTTCTCAGAAACCACTAGTCCAATTGAACTCAAATTTCATATGGAGACTGTTTAAGTTTAGGGAAGTAAATGTATGCTGATTGTTTATGGTCATATGACCAAGATGGCCGCCATACCCATATAAGGTAAATTGCCTTTAAATATCTTCTTCTCTGGAACCCAAGGGCCAATGACCTTTTGACTTGGCATGTAGCTTTGAGATGTGGGCCCTACCAAATTTGCACAAATGATGAATCTGGGTTGACTTGGATCTTTTTACGGCCAGGCGAAATTTGATTTCTAATGCATTTATATTGGACAAATCTTCATGTTCATTTTTCTGTACCTGTAAAGCGGAAATCATAATACTAGCGAGAAATGTTAAACAAAATGAAACACTGGTTTGTGTATAAGCACCGAAGGTCAAACGGACCTTTGACCTTTCACCCAAGGCCAATTATTTTGGACTCCCACATCTAAACATATTTTTCTCAGAAATCATTGTGCTGTTTGAACTCTAAATTTCAAATGGAGAAAATATAAATATAATATTTGTTTTAGGTCATTTGACCAAACTGGCCACTATGCCTATATATGGTAAAATAAAATTTGTTTAATAATATGCTTTGCTTGTTTGTTTGATTTGATTCTTTACGTCCATCAACAATCTTTCATTTATATAGGGACGGTTCTTCCTGGGTTGAACCAGTACTAAGCTAGGATAAATGTGTCTTGCTCAAGGACCACAAGGCAGTGACGCCGGTGAGGCTCGAACCCGCGGCCCTTTGGTCTCGAGTTAAGCACTCTACCACTAAGCTACTGCGCTCCCTTTAATAATATGTCTAAGTTGACCTTGACTTATTTTATCATTATTAAGGAGATCAGGTGAGCGCTTCATGACCTTCAGGTTCTCTAGTTTTATTAATGCTCGTGTCATGTTCGTTTTGTAAACATGGTCTAATCACTTCTATTAGAGCTGGTTTAGAGAGAGGGGTTAATCTATTAGCGTCCTCATGGTATTGGTACACGTAACTGGAGAGGTTAAAGTGACTAAGCTTGCAACTATAATTTGTAGAAAGAAATATCTTTAAAATTAGATATACGACGAAGTGATAGAAGACATATTTGATATGAGTAAAGTGAGAATTTTTAAAGAAATTGATCAGAAAAAAATGGGGGGGGGGGTGATTATGCTTTGTTATATCTTCGGTTAGCTGAGCTCAGTAGAGCATTTGGCATAAGGAACCTATGCTATTCCAAAATACCTGAAGTGATGCTTCTAGGGTACAGGATTGCTGGAATTTCGCGAAAACTCGAGTCAGAAAAAGAAAAAAATATGCCCTTCGCCCAAATGCTGCATATTTAAATAGCTAGTGTCATACATGCCTGGTTCAAAAAATCTACTAAGTGGGAAACGCCGTTTTCCAAATCATATTGTTTTAGTTTGCTTCACATACACAATTAAATTGTGTCAAGATGATCTATAACGCAGGACGGCCTGCGAGTTATAAAAAATATAATAGTTTTGTTTGTGACAACAAGTCAAGACATTTTTATTAGTTAATGAATATAATTGAGCCTAGGCACAACATTTTCGTATATGCGCCTTTCAAAGACTCAGAACAGCTTGCGCATCTGCGCAGCCTGATCATTCTTCCCTGAACATACAAATAAGCCTACAGTCCTAAGCTTTTCTGGGAGCACCCAGCAGAGACTGATCAACCCTTGTGGATGCATAGGCAGGCTGATCCTAGTCTTCTCTGGGTGCATAGTTTATTATGTGAAATTGTAGGGACTGTTTTGCTGGGGGCTCTTTTTATTTCAGTTTGCTCCCCTTACACACTGGTTAATGTATACGTCGAGTTGCTGGTATTTACGCGTAATGCCGGTACTTCATAGACCGGATGTGATCGATATTGGTGTAAATACTATATAGAAAAAACATGTTATAGGCAAAAAAGGACTATAGAATTAGATCATTTTTAAGTATTCGGCATGCATATGACGATTTATGTGAGCATTAGGAATAGATTCGAGTACCGATCAGGATACTCAAATCTATTCTTAATGTTTACATACATCGCCATGCACATACTGAATACTTAAAAATGATTGAAGTCTGTAGTCCCTTTGGCACATGGCATGTTTTTTCTATATAGTATTTACAACAATATCTACCATTTCCGGTCTATGAAGTACTGGCAGTACACGTAAATACCAGCTATAAACGACGTATCCATTTACCAGTGTGCTTAACATGAGAGTGTGCGTGAATTATGGAATATATGTTTAATGTTTTTTATTTTAGACAACGCTATTGAAGTCATTTTAATTTGCTTTGTTGTTGTTTTTTACTTCCTATTTTAGTTTGTTTCACTATCACAGTTAATGACAAAAGGCTTACTTAAAATTCCGTAGTACCGTACCATAGCTACCATAATACTATTCTGCATTATCTATTGGTTCCCTGTGTGAAGATAATCAGAACTGAAAAGTCAGTAACCACCCCACCTCCTATCCTTCAAAGACATAGGGGCTGTTCAACTGTTGTTCAAATGTTGATTACATGTATGCAGATAACCAGCAGATTATATTTTTAAGAAGTCCAAGAGAACAGTTAAAGTTCTTGTTGAGATGTTTAGTTACCTAACTATTTCTTTGACACGTTGAAGAGCCGTTAATGCTCATTCCTGGCTAGCACGAGCTGGACCAGCTTGTATAATGGTCCCAAAGCCTAATAGTGGCTTCCTTGCACAGATATCAGCAGCATCATCATAGACATTATATTAATATCATTTCGTACTGATATGACTGAAATACTGTTGAAAGGGAAGTAAAACAAACAAATTCATCTATCCATCCATCCTGGGACAGCTTAGAACTTCTAAGCCGGTGACAGAACACATACAGTGCACAAAATTGTGCTTTTTTTCCAAAATATTTTAGTATCATTGAAATATTTGGTCATATGTTGGATACTATTTATAGGAGGTTTTATCGTGACGTACTTCCGGTTCTATAAATAGATTTGGGATAACTGGCCGTCAACTGTGTATTGTCTAGATAGGGAAATTAGTAGAATTTTCAACATTTTCCACCGATTTTAAGCTCCCGTGTTACAATCTTCTATATAATTTATACAAATGTGAATTGTAAATGCATCTTGAATGCATCTAGAAATACTTCGTCAAATAATATTAACATTTATTGAGATCATTTGTCTGTCAATGTGTTTGAAATAAATAAAACGAGAGCCGTTAAACTTTTCAATTAAAGAATTTATCATTTTAAGGCAACTATTGTGATAATTAACGAACTTTCGTCAATGACACACTTCATTTATTTTCTTTAAAAAGTGTTTGCTAACAATAAACAAGGCGGACGTTTATTTTGTTTTTATTTGAAATATATGTTGCATTATTAAATTTCCCCATGTCGCATCGTGTAGGAATTCATCTTGGGTGCAGGACAACTCGGCACAAAAAATATAAAAAAAGATCCTCTCGAGCAGCGAAGGCTCATGTGCGCATTCTCGCAGGAACACACACTGCTAAAAACAGCTATTTCAACAAAACTGAACAGATGATTGTGGAAAGAAAGGAACTAAAAACGGACAGAATGAGATGGTTGCTGAAAAAAAACAACACTTTCCTCTCGAGCAGAGAATGCTAATATGAGACGGCACATAGCCTAAGCATATTCCTGCAAGAAAACTCAGTTCTATAAAAATAACTAAGGAATTCGAAGAACAGAAATGCGCTTAAAAAATAAAAAAAACTTTCCTCTCCAGCAGCGAAGGCTCATACGGGACTTCACATGCGAGCCATTTTCGCAAGAAAGTTTTGCCTAGTCTGACCTGCGTCCAAGCTGTTTGAAAAGATTATCAGCGGACGACACTAGTAGCAGATGATAAAGGACATAAATGGGCGCTGAAAAAGTTTTTTCTCGAGCAGCGAAGGCTGATACGAGTCTGCAAAAGCAGGCATTCTCGCGAGAACATTTTGTCGGGCCTGAACTGTTTTCAAAGGTTATCAGCAGTCGACACTTGTACATTTGATTGTGGACATACACTAGGGGCTGAAAAAAGTAAATTATAATTTTGACTTTCTTCTCGAGTAGCGAATGCGCACACGATTGGACAGATTTTGGCGCTATAATATAATAAAAATTTTCCTCTCGAACAGCGAAAGCTCATTCGAGACTGCACAATGTCAACTTGTTGCATTGCCCGAGGTGAGCATGTGCAGATTTGCGGGATCATAAGTAAGATAATAATGGATATTCAGAAGAAGAAATGGTCCTCTATATACGACAAAATATGCGTTAACTGGGGCTTTTGTGCATACATGCGCATGTACAGAGAACATGGAGAGACGGAAAAAACTGATAGAAACATAAGTATGCATATGCGTACAGACTGATAAACCTACATATATGCGCATTAACAGACAGGCCAAGTTCATTTTAATTCATTGCCTGTTTTTGGAAAAGCACTCGCAAATATATAATGTATGTATGTCTGTAAGGACATGTGTATTTTTGTATCTATCCGTCTGTCTGTCTGAACATGCACATGTATCCGTCTGTCTGTCTGAACATGCACATGTATGTTTCTTTCCTTTTGAATGTTAAGACAGACAGACGGATAGAAACATAAATATACATGTCCTGACAGACAGACAGACAGACACACAGACAGACTATATATATTAGCTAGTTTTTTTTAACAAAAACACGGCAACAAATTAAAATGTAACTGATAAAGAACGAATCCAGTGTCGTTGCATTAATATGTCAGACTTTAATCTCGGACCCAGCAAGTTTGGGTCCAGCATGTCGGCATATTTATTGATCTTTTATGACCCCCTCTTTTATTACACCAATGACAATCACTTGTGAAAACACTGATTGCGCCAGTCTGCGGGGCGTGTCGTTCATTTATTAAACACGGATCTGTTACGGTGTCAACCGTGAAAATCAAATATTTTACATGGAATTTTAGTTATATATGTGTGATAAATTATACGTAAGTTAATTGTTTTTAATTAGCCTATTGAATTTACATTTTGGACTGTCAATAATCACTGGTTTTGAGATGATATCACGGATGCGTGAGAGAGAGAGAGAGAGAGAGAGAGAGAGAGAGAGAGAGAGAGAGAGAGAGAGAGTAAAAACTGACAAACAAGCAGGTGGATTCACTCTGTTCATCATAAAAATGCATAAACAAACCAAAATTTTACATGTTTAAAGTTTATATGGGTTTTATTGGAAGAAATATCAGTGTTCTGCTTGACACTTCTGGACTCCCGCAGCCTCATATTTTGCCTTTTAAATGAATAAATGTTTGTTTTTCGGAACCTTTTTTTATCGGTAAGATGTATTTTGAATGTATATCAAAGAATACAAACACGTTTTTATATGACATTGGCTATAAAAGCCCATTTTCTCAAAATATAAACCCACATTTAACACAGATTCCATAGAGCTGGTCCTACCGTTGACGGCCACGGATTTGCGCATGCGCGAAAATGACGTCACTTTGGGAATTCCTAAAACCTCCTATAGCTTCTGGAAGCAGAGGATCACTTGGTTTTAAAAAACATATTTTATTCATTATCCTTTATAAAATAAGCAGACAATAAATAAGCTGCGACATGTGATTGCCAACAATGTGTCAGTTTGACAAGTGTAGACTCAGACGAGCATGTGTAGCCCCCTTCGCTTAGAAACTAAAAACTGTGTTCAGTCAGTAGCATTACAGTCATAGAATATTCAAGCAAGTAGCAAAGACCCTGATCAGACTGCGCGTATGCGCAGGCTGATCTGGGGCTTTGTTGCTTGCACATACCACATTGTTGGAAATCTTTTATCGTGGCTCAAATAATATAAGAAAGCAGTTGAATGAAAGGGATTTGACAGTACGCGTAAGCTTCTGTAAGTCATCTCCAGAAGATTACTTGATAGATGATACCATTTGAGCCGTGACATGTGACTTCCAACAATGTGGCATTTTGACAAGTGTAGACTCAGACAAACCTGTGCAGCCTACTTTTAAGCTAAGAAACTCCAAACAAAATGCAGTCAGTAGCTTAACATCCATAGAATATTCAAGGGACATGCAAAGGCTCTGATCAGACTGCACATACAATTTTTGGGAATCTCATGTTGCCGCTCATTTTTGAATGAAAGATACACTGAAAGATATTTCAAAATTGAACATGTTTGAAAACCAGTAGGTCCTTTGTCAAGAATAAGTTTTTTTTTTTAAATTTAGTGTTTCATTTCAATGTTTTACTATGCATAATGGTCTCATACTTTCGCGGAGATTGATCATGAAATAATTTCTACGGTCATTCTCCTCCCTTCCGCTGAATCATTCAAGAAGGGTTGCTGTCAGTTACAAGCGAAGGTATGTGCAAGAAGTACTGGCTAACTGCTTGTTCAAGCTTGCCCAGGAAAAAGTGTGATTAAGGTGAACTGACCATCCCGCCATGACCATAGCTGTTGACTTAGGAAGTAAAGCAACAAAACAAACAAAACTATGCATAATGCTTCCTGTCGGAGGTCCAAGGTCTGATACTCCAAATAATGCACCAGCCATTTGTTTTCCCAACCCCTTTGGTCTGAAAATAGTGGGGCTTTAATATTTTAATTTTTAAAGCCCTGCCAAAGGCCTGGCACTGCAGGGCCAAATTTGTTGTTATATCCCTACTAAATGCCACCCTCTGGTGTTGACAATAATAAAATAACAACAAATGACCTAAATCATTTGAATAAGCTTTCCATTTTTTCCCCTATCCCAGGGTGGTGCCACATGGAATTAGGTTAAAGTTAACTCATTTGTTTCAGAGAATGTATGAACATTAAAGCATATAAGGCCGTAAACCTGAAAACAAGTTGATTTTACCCAAATTATACACTACATCTGCAAGGTGATAAATGTGCTCTGGAACGATAAAAGAGCAATGGGATGCGCAAGAGTGTTTCAGTGTCTGCATGGTAGAAAGCTGATTTTTGGATAAAATGTACAGAGGAGGCAGATAAATGCACAGGGAACTGAAGGTAAGTGTTCTCTGTGAGTATTATCTGCCTCTGCTATAGATTTTATTCCAAAATCATCTTTCCACCAATCAGAAACCATACAGCTTAAATGTAGTTTTTTGAAATAGCCATTGCAAATTTATCATACTACTGCACATTTATGCCTTACACAGTGGAGGTTGTAATTTACGCAACTAGATAGCCATATTTGTGATAATTATCATTTTCCGGACAAATCACTGTACCCTTGATGAATGAGGAAATTCATTCACTGTAATATTTTTCATCGAAGATTGCACATTCCATCTTTAATCTTAACCATCCATATTCAAGGGCTTGATGCGTATTTTATCAAAGACAATGAATTGAACGATATGTGTGGTTAGACGTTTGGTTTGATTACCTTATCATCTACCACAAAGAAAAGGTAATAGTTTATATGAAAATATGTTTTTGAGAGACACTTTGAAGGCGATTATCAATAGAATGCGATTTGAGCACCTTTGATTGACTGCCATGATCCAGACAGAACTGTTTCTGTTGAAAATCTCAATAAATTTTTAAATCATATCTTGCTCTACTGTGAAATATATATTTTAAGCGCTTGATAAGTCCGCTGTGATATTTATTATCTAAAGATGTTCGCAGTTGGACATTTTATTTTCAAAAACAGACCCATTGTTATTATCAAGTTCTGTTGGGTATCTAATCAGAGACAGTGCATTGAACGATTGGTGTGGTAGATGCTAGGTATAAAAGAGACATTTCGATGGCGACATTCAATAAAATACAATTTTAGCGCATTTGGTCGACTATCTTGATCAAGACAGAACTTTGTCAATGCAACCAAATTATAATATAAGCAGTGGCTGTTTTAATAATGTTGAACAGTTTTCGATTGATGTCTCTTTTGATACGTTCTACAGTACAGCAAAAAATAAATTAATTTAATTCAGTTTTTCGCCTGTTAATGTTGCGTGCATTTTCGTGGAATGACCGTTGTATGTTTATAATGGTGCTGGACTTTTATTGTCTTGTGCAGCATGATGTACACTTTGTTTAAAATCAATAAAAAAAAGTTTAATGAATCAATCTTAATGTCTAAAATTGCATGTCACAAAAGCAAATATTTTGAAAATGTATACCCTGCAGTAGATTAAACATGTTCTTCGTTGGTATTTTTCGTCAAGCCAACTTTATGTAAGAGTAAGTTTCAACCAAAAGGGATGACAGCTCAGCTGTCTCCCCTTTTTGTCCAAACTTGCACATATATTTACACTGAACATGTCCGTTTATTTACAGAATTAAAGATGAAACTATGGAAAATGAAGACCAGCACGATTACATTGGATACTCTCCCTTTGATGCTTCGATGACACAACCAGGACCTCTATCTGCCTCCAGTCAACAGCATCGAGAGACGGAACTCAGGTGTGACACGTGTGATCGCGATTACAAAAACAGGTCTTGTTTAACTAAACATATGAAAAAACATTCTAGTAACTTTTATTGTTTGAAGTGTACACGTGGATTCAGCACAGCTGATTTGTTCAATGAGCACAATGAAAAGGTACACAACCTTCAATGTTTGTGTATAATCTGTGGCAAAATATACACTTCAAAAAGTCATTTAACTGCCCATATGAATACTCATGCTAAAAATAGCTTTGACTGTCCATATGACAACTGTAGCGCGGAATTCAACGACCAATGGAAGCTAAGCAACCATATCAATTCACACACCGGATACAAACCTTACTCTTGTGACACGTGTTCGAAGTCGTATGCATCACATGGGAGTTTAAAACAACACAAAAGAGCATGCTCACAACCCCTGTATTGTCCCGATTGTGGCAAGAAATTTACTTCATACTCTTCTTTAAGTGATCATAAAGACAGTGTCCATAAGAATAGACAATTCGTTTGCGAATGTGGTAAATCATTCAAATGGCGGGTATGCCTCTCTAGGCATAAGTCAAAGTGTAATTACGAAAACAGAGCTGAGCAGACGTACATGTAGTAAGGACTAGTATCCCAGTTATATAATAAATCCGACCACTATCCAAGCAAAAGGCCATTCGATATATATTTTTTTTGCGAGCTTTCAGTATACCAATCACTCCGGCGTCCGTCCTTTCATCGTCTACATTTTCTTATATCATCACCAACTGATCTCAAATTTTATATGGAGACTTCTTAGAATAGAGGAATGAAAGTTTGTTTAAATAATCTTGGTCACATGACCAGGAAGGTCGCAATATCCATATTTATCAGTTACCACTCTTATTGACTGCACTGTTGCTCATTGCCTGATAAACGTTGTCTATCTCACGGCATGTGCCTTTATCAGGTCATGATGACGTTGCACTTTTTGAATGACGTCGCTAATGACGCCGATCAACACAAAAATCGAAAATTACTCATAATCGCTAGTTTGAAGAGTGAAACAATGGGTAAACTGATGAATAGAATACCAGGTTTGCATCTTTGCATATCAAGTTTACCAGGCTCAGCTTTGAGAACACATGTACATGTTGAGTCACTCGGCAAGCCTCGCGATGTCAACAATAGTTCTCAAAGCCTTGCCTGTTAAACTTGATATCATAAGACACTCACCTAGTATTCTTTATATATATATATAGTAAAAACATTTTGAAAATATTCTCCCGAGGCAGAAGGCAGATATTCTTGTGACTTGGTATGTAGCATTGAGGATATGGGGCCTAGGGAAAAGTCAGGTAACTTCGGACATCAGGTAAATTTGGACAGTGGTCTTGTTTGTTTCTATTTTAATTATTGGAAAACAAAAATGTATTAAGAAAGCAAACAGTGAAAATTCTGATGTAATGAGTCATCCAGAATTTCTACAAATTGTTCTGGTTACATGACCAAGATGGCTGCCACGACCATATAAGGCTAAGCAAAACTTTATAAATCTTCAAACCAGAAGGTTTGCCAATGTACCCATTAGGGAGTTTCATGTCTGTAACGGGTAAAAAGGGATTTAAATATGTGTGATAAGTGGTATAACGCCATGCAATAAAATTGGTAGACTACTAAAATCCAGCTGTTAAGTTTTTAGAACTAATTTTTCGCAAGAACTTTTTTATCTTCAATTTTAGCAAATTATTCTTGCGATTAAAGTTGTAGAGGAGACTGCCCGCCAACTTCTCCAAAAGGTTTGGTGCTTGTGGCCCAAACAGATTTTTGTTTATTTAGATAAAGACTTTGCAATAAATTGAATCCATCCTATAAATTCCTAAGTCTTTTATGGACAGATAAAATTCGTTTTGGCGTGACAGAAAGGGATAGTCTCCAAAATTAATCGTAAGCGGTGCATATCCCGTTATTCAAAGGTTGTGCATAACACAAAACTGCCCTTTGCATACTCGGAATCCTCGTGCGTTTGCCAAATCAACTTTAAGCAGGCTCATTTGTAGGATCAAAGGCTGGGTTTTCGCATGATGTGCCATTTTCTCTTTTATCACGTGATATGAAATGAACGGTTTTGAGATTACCCCACTAGCTTAACTCACGAGCGAATCGGGCGTTATTTCCATTATATACTCAAACAAAAAAGATACGTCCAATTTTCATGGTACTGTATCTTTTGGTCCAATTAAGATGTCTCAGCAAAATATATACCAAAATGTTTATCAAACGTCCGACACACAAAAATTTGTAATTATTTGATTTTATCTTCTTATCTGGAAGAGTTATTGAGCCTTAAGTGAAAACAGCTCATTCCACTATCATCAGCAAGCTGATCATCAAAACGTGACAGATTTTACGTTAAATGGCAACCAGGAACGTCCAATGATGAAAAAACATCTAAAAATTCCAAATGTGCTTATTAAACGAGCGGCATTGCAATTCAAAATCGTTAATTTACGAATTTAACTGAAATTACCTCCCTTTGCATTAAACAAATAACAATTTAAGAACCTCCGATTCTCCTTAAATTAAAATTATTTTGACACCGTTTTTGCTTTAATTTGTTGTGCTTGTGTATGACAAAGATTACACAAAGATAAAAATAAAAAACAAGGCAGGAGTAGGCCATCACATGTTCACTAAATTTGTGTTGTATACCCCACCCCTTACTGAAAAAAAACGCACGTGAATTTCCAGTATCAATTGTTTTAATGCTGATTAGTCTTTATCAATGTTAAAATGCTTGTGATGATAAAAAAGAAATTCAAATTTGACCGACTCTGTTGAATATCAAAATGCTGGAACAAAAATGAATTTTCTGAGTGTCTTCACCCACGCTCTTGGCCGATGTTTTGTGACGTCAGAGTATGTTACAGATAAATGGTTGTAGTCGTAAAGCAATGCATACAGCTAACATGCATAACATTTTCTAGAGAGTTTTCTCAAAGATGTTTTAATGTGCTTGAACTGTTCGGAATTATGATGGACACACAGGCTATTGATGATGTGACTTTTGAGTTTAAGGGTACTCGTGTTCTCTGAGTTGTCAGCGGCTCTACTGGTTATCAAATGAATTTCGTTTAGGTACATAACGTTTCTTAATGATATTAGTTTGTAATGTAAAGGAATGAGTGAAATGCGTTCATACATTAAGAACTGGCAGACATAAATGTCAAGCGGACATAACTTTATTGTTTCAGTATATTTGAATAAGCAACCCATTGCTTAAGTAGTTGAATTATGGTGGTGCAACGTATCTTTTGTTTTGCCATCTTGGATTTGGTTTAATTGCGCTTTGCGGAAACAGTACAAAAAGTCCATCGAAGCACAGAGGAACCTGCAGCATCTTGAATGCTGAAACTGTTTAGAGAGGTTGGCAAAGATTTTCCTGAATACTTTTCATCAGAGAAGTTTTTCGATAAACGACGTAGTAAGTTCTAAAAAACATTACAGCTAGAGATTAGTGATTTACAGTTTTAGTGAAGTTAGGTAATGACGTCCATTTTAACGCCAAAATGCGATTTTAAGCAATTTTAATGCATGTGATATATATAATCTAACATTTGCGCTCCTGTATTATTGAAATCATTAAACTTGTTGCGGAAAAGTGATAAAATGCTAAGCAAGCCTCGCATTTTATCTCTTTTCTCTAACTCGTTTGATACATTCAATGAAACAGGAGCATTCATGTAAGATCCTCTATTTATCATAGATAAAAGGAGGGAGCGCAGTGGCTCAATGGTAGAGTGCTTGACTCGAGACCGAAGGGCCGTGGGTTCGAGCCTCACCGACGTCACTGCGTTGTGGTCCTTGAGCAAGACACATTTATCCTAGCTTAGTACTGGTTCAACCCAGGAAGACATGTCCCTATATAACTGAAAGATTGTTGATGGGATGTAAAGAATCAAATCAAACAAACTAGTTGCGAAAAAAAATGATAAAATGCTTTGCAAGCCTCGCATTTTATCTCTTTTCTCCAACTCGTCTGATAAATTCAATGAAACAGGAAAACTCATGTAATATCCTCTATTTATCTAAGTAGTTTACTAAAGGAGCCATAAGCAACGCCAGACACTAAGATGTTTCTAACAATATTTTATTTATTTCCATTGCATACATACACTTATAAACAATACCAAGTAGTTAACCCCTTACTAAGCTGCACCTGGATTTATCCTATTTTCAAACATGATACGAATCCAGAGCAGCTGGATTCTGACACAAGCCATTCTGCTCAGGAGCCACACTGATTTTCCATCCATGTGGTCATTGTCTTGACTGGCTGAAAATCTGATTTTTTTTATATGATTGATTTCGACAGGACCAGGCTCCAAGGTTATAAAACTTTTTCCATGCTCAACTCACTGAGCACCAAATTTCAACTGCTCATAAAAACTAAAATACCGACAAATAAAGAAGTTTCTTGCTTCACATCTCTCAGGTGTTGTATTTATCATGCTAATAAATATTAAAATGCCAACAATTGTTGGCATTTTAACATTTATGAGCAGGAAAAGTTTCGTGCTAAGCTAAGTTGAGCATGAAAAAAGTTTTATATCCTCGGCACCAGGGTTAAAATTAACATATGCTTTGATCATACTCATTTACTTTTTGTCCTATTTGATTTTTTTTTTTACAGAAACTCATAAATTTTCGTTTTTTGTTCAATTTGACCAACACCCAATGGGAAAGTTGCGTACAAACACCGCCACATCGCTGACGATCTAGGATGCACTAAGAGTTTAACTTTACAGGAAGGCTCATGGCCCCTGGGCCGCTCACCTAAGAATGATCGATAAGGTCTGGAAACTTCTGTACAGACTTGGGTTACCAAAGAACAGTTTGTGCTTAATTGTTTTCAAATTAGCCCAGTACTTTCTGATAAGAATATATTTTTAGTTTTCACAATATATATGACTTAGTATAAATTGGCCCCCTCCGCTGACAGCCATGTTTTTTCCGAAGATCAATTTGATTTTAGCAATCTGGGTAAAGGGTCACCCAAGGATCTTTTGTGTCAAATTATTTTTAAACCTGCCCAGCAGTTTCTGACAGGCAGAATTTGTATGTTTTCCTTCTCTATGAATAGGAACCTCGTGGTCATGCTTTTTGATGGATTATTTTATTTTGAACAATCTTGGAAGAATGTCGCACACGGACCATGTGTACCAAATTATTTCCAAACTCGCCAAGTTGTTTTTAATTAGGTTTCCCTTTGAATTTAGTTTCATATCTAATCCAACCCCCTTACGACTATGTTTTTGACAGATCAAAATAGTTTTAACAACTAGTTAAAGTTCGCTCCAGAATCATTATTGACAAATAATTTACAAATCTGGCCAGTAGTTTTTGACTTTTCCACATAAATGTATCTGGGGAAAACATACTCCGCCACTTTTCCTGGGTTAAAGCAGTTACATGCACATGGCAATCTTTTTAAAGTAAGAAAGGCGGCAAAGATCGGAAACCAATACAATTAAGTGTCACACCTGACCAAGGATACCACGTGGGAAAGTGACAAAAATACTAACACATCACAAACGAGAGCCAAGAGGTCTGTCCTTTCCCAGCAGATGACTACAAGGCTGCAATGAAATGTCGCAAAAGCATGATAAACACAAAAGCTAAATAACACAAATCCACAAAAGAAGTACCTCCTTGGAACGGTTTGTAAAAATATTTTTACTGGAGGGCTTAAACCGGTTTTACAGCGCAAACCTAACCATTAGTTCAGATGTGAATCAAGACTAATTGATGTTTGGTTTGCATGAAAGACCCCTAACTTATCAATGCATCATCTCCTAGAACATAAAGCCTCTTACTTGCCCATATAATCTATCATGGAACTTGCAAGATGGAAACTTTCAATATTCTAGCTAGTCTTCGTAGCTTTTGGCATACCCCATGGGTGGATCCAGAGTGGGGGACAGGGGTCCAGACCCCCCTCCCCCGAAATATCACAAAAATATAGGGTTTCTTTTCAATAATGCTCCTGGTCCCCTGAAAAAATCACAAAGCTACCAAGCCAGCAATTCATATTTGGCCAACATCGACCCGCCAGCGAAACATAGCGTTTCGTTGGGCCGATGATGACCCATTTATAGGGGTATTTGGATCCTCTATCCCCAAAACAACTTAGAAAAAATGTTATCAAATTTGGACCCCCTCTGACAAAACTTACTGGATCCACACATGTACCATGAAGACAAGATTTAAATCAAGGTGGCCCATTGCAAACGAAATATAGTAAAGAGCCTATACTAAAAGCGCCAACTTTATTTTTCACGATACTGCCAAACGTTTTCTATCTGTCAAACCTATGTTTTCCCTATTTTCATAAAGGGACCTGAAAGCTTGTTGACCTGAATCTAAAATTTCCAACTTTGAATCTTTATTCACTTATCTATTGATTCATTTTTTTTTTTGGAAATAACGAAACGAAGGCACATGAGCCGTGACATGAGATTTCCAACGATGTGGTATATGAGACCAGCAAAGCGTCAGAGCAGCCTGCAGGTATGCAGAGTCTGACCTGAGACTTTGCTAGTCGCTTGAATATTCTATGAGTGTTAAGCTACTGACTGAACATCATTTGGAGTTTCTAAGCTTAAAAGGTGGCTGCATAGGCTCGTCTGAGTCTACACTTGTCAAAATGTCACATTGTTGGAAATCGCATGTCGTGGCTCGCATTACAAATGCAGCACTGTGAAATGTTGACAACTCATTTCATTGGTTTAGCCAAATATATTGCACTATTTGTAAAAATAACGTCGCTAACTGCATACGACTGTCATGGACGTCAGTGATCAAATTTTTATGCACTGCAAAAGCCTTTGTCAGTAAAACCTGTCATAAGCGGCCACTCAAAAGAAGACACAAATTGGATTTCAAGACCGATTATCGCTTAATGCAGGCCAAAAGCATTGCAGAATGCTCCAATGGAAGCATTCTGCAATTTTTTCGACCTTCATTTAGCTACCATTTGTCTTTAAGACCTTTGTTTAGTCTATTATTGAGTGGCCACTAAAAACAGATTTTACTGTATTAACTCCCATGCTGACGTATTTACTGGGATTCGAGGTCTTTATTTTGATCTGCGTCATCATCAACGAATATATTTTGTGAATGCGAGTAGCTAAGGCTCTGACTTGTCTTCTAATTGACAATGGCTTGTCTTAGCCTTCCTATTCGACAACGCATTCATACCAAAATATCATGTACATGTTCAATTTTCTCATGTGCATTCCTGCATTAGGCCTACGTTGTTTGTGTCATTTTAACCCATTAGTTATTCATGTTTAAACAATTGCTGTTGTTCCATATTGTTCTCTAACCTCATTTGCACAAAATGACGTTGAATGGATTTCAAACAAACCCCAAGCAAATTGACTTCAACGCTGGTACGACAAAGATACCACAAGCCCAATTCAAAGACCTATTCAGGGTGTGTGCGACCTTATACAACTCTGGCTAGTGAAGCATGACATGGCTGAATCTACTGGAAATACCCGTCGTCGTCGTCAGATCCTTGATTGCTTGGTGTTGTCTGGTTGTACGTAACATACTGAACTGGACATTGGTCATTCATAATCAACGACTGAAATTAAAAATAACAGTTAACATTGACTTATCCAGAGGGCCTAGACTGGAAAATGGGCTTTGGGTTTCCTTTGAAAGTAAGGGTGCAAAGATCGGGAATCGATACAATCAAGTGCCACACCTGACCCAGGATACCAATGGGACAGTAACAAACTCACAAACGAGAGCCAAGAGGTCAGCCCTTTCCCAGCAGGTGACCACAAGGCACATATAAACAGACGCATACAAAGGCATAGCAAACCCAAGACAGAAAAACATAAATGATCTGCAAAAGAAGTACGGCCTTGGAACTGGAGGGCTTAAACTGTTTTAATGGTGCACCAACGTCACTCTTAGTTCAGATGAGGATCAAGACACATAGAAGTTTGGTTTGCATAAAAGACCCCAAACTTATCAATGCATCCTCTCCTAGAACATATAAATCAAGATATAAAAAGGAGATAAAGCAAAGATAAGGCCTCAACAGTAAATAAAACTGAATACCGGAGCAGAAGAAATCCAACAGGTAAACCCCGGTGGGCCCCACAAACAGCCAAAGCATCAGGCCCCTAGAATCTCGTCAATAGATAAGTTTTAAGTCAGAACCGTCTGGTACAGACCCCCCACACCCTACTAGAGGCAAATTTATCCATATGGCCCAATTGCTTCTGGATTGAGGTTTGCATAGCCTCTTGTAAAGTACGTTGATGACTAACAAAGAAAAAAATGTTGTCAGCCCCCCCCCCCCCCCCATCCCATGACAGACTTTTTTTTAGATAATTGATATTTATTGCATGTGTTTTAGGCCATGGTTTATATGTTTTATTATATAACGTCGTATCTAGGAGGAAAATAACGCCATACATTAAAATTGATAAACCATAGATTTTCAGTTAACGGTTATGTTATGACGTCTATAATATTGCGAACATAATGACAAGATCTTAACTTTTATGCCAGAAATGAGATTTACGTTACAACCCTCGCCGATGGGTTGGACTTCAGACTATATGATGGTTCTGACTTAAAGACTTATCTGTTGATGAGATGGTAGGGGCCTGATGCTTTGGCTGTTTGTCGGACCCACCAGGGTTTACCCGTTGGATTTCTTTTGCTCCAGTATTCAGTTTTATTTCCTGTTGAGTACTTATCTTTGCTTTATCTCCATGTTATATCTTGATTTATCTTTTAGGAGAGGATGCATTGATAAGTTAGGGGTCTTTCATGCAAACAAAATATCTATGTGTCTTGATCCACATCTGAATTAAGGGTGAGGTTGGCGGCGTTAAACCGGTTAAAGCCCTCCAATTAAATATTTTACTGACCGTTCCAAGGGGGTACTTCTTTTGTGGATCTTTTATGTTTTTGTTCTGTCTTGTGTTTGCTATGTCTTTGTGCGCGTCTGTTCATATGTGATTTGTGGTCACCTGCTGGGAAAGGGCTGACCTCTTGGCTCTCGTTTGTGATGTCTAACTGTGAGTTTGTCACTTTCCCATTGGTATCCTGGGTCAGCTGTGGTACTTGATTGTATTTATTCCTGATCTTTGCACCCTTACTTACTTTAAGGTAATCCTATTGTCGTGTGATAAATAGAATCTTATATTCGTTCTCTAGTATTATTGAATTTATTAAATCGTTGCAAAAAAGAGATAAAATGCTAAATAAGCCTCGCATTTTATCTCTTTTCATAACTCGTTTAATAAATTCAATAAAATCTGAGCATTTATGTAAGATTCTCCATATATTTTGGTCTCAGCTTTTATTTTGTTCCATACCATACTTTTTGTGTGCGACAAGCCAATGCTCCAAAGGACTGCGAGTATATGCATACTACTGTGAGCCTTCAATACTGTTCTAAGCAATAAGTATAAAGTTTCTTATTCAGGCAAAATTGTTTCAACTGTTCTGCCCCAATTAATTTGTGAAGAAACGAAAGATACGCATACCATCTTGAAAACAGAATGTAAAATATAAGAGGTACCAATAAAACTGAATTATTTGGACATCAATCATGTTTAGCCATTCTTTGTAAATGATGTAAGGGTTTTAGGAAAGGTAGAGAGAAAGGCATAGATCAAAATATCTCCACATTTCTGTTTTGGGTTGCATAATACCATGAGGGTGATTTAATAAGTAACCGGCCTGACCTATTTCTAACTGACTGACACAGTCAAGGTTTTTAGGGTGTGTTTGGTCAATTTATTTAGACATTTGTACAAAATTGAAACATTAATGGTTTATCATATTAGTTGGTAATTTATTGCGTCTTTAAGCATGGCCAGTGAGTCAAATGATTTGATTTTGTCGAATTTGGTTGTAACGCAAATTTTACTATTTGATACATATCTTTAGTATGAAACATGATGTGTGCATGTGTAATATATCAATGGAAGAAAAACTTTGTCGTCTACATGATGGCATAAAAACGACAAGATTGCAAAATTTGATAAATCACAATACTTACTAATGTGACCCATGGGTAAGGACACTGGAACATAACTCTTTTTAGACATGTTGGAAGCTCTCAAAAAGTAAAAGTTTTAACAACTTTTTATGTAATATATCAATTGATATCGGAATACAAGTATAAATACATTTTTTGTCAAATAGAAAGGAGTTAATGTCTGAATTCTCAAATTGTCACAAATGAAATTACAATTTCTTCTAAGGAACAATGTAACTCTTAATAATTATTATGAACACTGAGAATTTTTTTCAAGAGCTCTGAAACTTAATCTCATTTTTTAAAATGAAAATCTATTCTATTGGCTTCAATTATAACTTAGTTACAATTAAAAAAAATCAATTTGCCTTTTGAAAATGACTCTTGAATATAGTAGTTGAGCGTATTTCCAATTCAGTTTAGCACACGTTCAATGGTAGTTATATTTTTGTTCAATTATTAGATACTATTTTTTTCAAACATTGGGTCAAAGATTATCTTGCTAGAGATTAATTTCATAAAAGAAAAAGCGACCTATCTCAATTGGAAGTAGGGTAGGTTACTTATTGAATGACCCTCGTACATCTCTACAAATGAATTTTACATCATATAATTTTCAACAGACGACTACAGAACCAAAATTAAATTGACCTTAATTAAAATAAGATTAATCTACACATGTGTAATTTACACAGTCAATTTAAAATCATGTTTCATGACTTTGGCCTTTTTACACATAATAAATCATCTCCCATGCCCATAGTGCCATCCCTACATCTGTCATGAGAGTCCTAAGAGTATAAAATGACAATTTTCAGTCCAATATAGGGACTTGCTCAAAATTTTAGATCTTTTTTCCTTAAATAAAGTAGATGCATCCTAGTTGTCCTGATTTATCTACGCCCTCTCCTCATCTATCTAGTGCAGTGAAACTTGTGTAAAATGGCCACTCAGAAAGAGACAAAACAAAGATCTTAATGACAAATGGTAGCTTAATGAAGGTTAAAAGTATAGCTTTGACCTGCAGTAAGCGATAATTGGTCTTGAAAACCAAGTTGTGGTCTTTTTAAGAGGGGTCTTTTTACACATGTTTTACTATTATCCACGTCAATACTTCATTTTAGCTTACCATTTTTTCTTCTTTTCCAGGAGGGTTTCTAAGAATAGCAATCAGTGGAGCATAAATAACACATACTATGGCAATGATCCATAACATCCTGAAATCACCACAATATAACATTATACTCATGAGATGTAAATAGAAAAAATATATATAATAAACATCATATACATTGTACTAAAACATAAATGAAATGCTCGTTATTTCCCTTTGTCCAAATAAACTGAACAAAGGATAGTCCCATGAAAAACTATTTTTTTATTATTCGCATACAACTTTTGGCAAACGTGCATTAAAACTATATATAATATAATCAACTAATATTTTCCTCAATTTCAATCATTAGTATGCAATAGAATATTTTTTAAAGTGATGTTAGCTGTCTTGTCTAATTAGTCTTTGTAGATTTACAAGCATACTGTGCATTGTGATAGAATTGAGAAACCTCAATTTAATAGACAGATAGTCCCCTTTGTGGGTGTAGAGCGATAGAAGGCGCTCAAAATTTCCTTCTTACTTGTAATTTATCTCAAAACTTACGTAAAGAACTTCTTTCTATAGTCTCAACACACTGTCAGCCAACATTTAATGTTTTGTATTGCGATGCAAAGTCAGCAGAAGAAAATGATGTTTTCTGACTACATTTCTAAACTTAAGACATATTGTTTTTAATTCCATCGTGAGGCATAAATAACACAAACTTTGGCAATGATCCATAACATCCTGAAATCACCACAATTAACAATACACTCATAAGACATAAAAAGAAAAATATATATAATAAACATCATATACATTATACTAAAACATAAATGAAACGTTGGTTGTTTTTACTGTTATATTACATAGTATAAGACTGTGTCTTATGCGTCAAACACCTTATGGAATCAAAGTATCATAGTTTTCATAATAACTATAAGCTTCAAAAGACGCGGTTTGCTCGTTTTTGATATGTCATTAATTGATTTAGAGCCTTAGATGTTTCATCACCATGTAGCCATTTACAATATACAACTGCTAAATTTAAAAAGCCAAAATGTTATATTATATGAATACAAAGATCATTGCCAATTTGAAGCATATATTGTATTGTTGAACATGTCAGAGGTACAACTAATTTGAATAAGTCTAATAATTTTGTTTCTGATTCCCCTTTGTATCATGTTTGCATGCTAGCATTTCACGGTTGCTTTTTACTTCTTTATACATTGTAATAATAAAAGATGAAATTTATAAAATATGAACAATGTAGAGAATGATATTTGTTTAATTTGAGGTTGCTAATTTACTCACCAATGGAAACCAATTGCTTTAACAATAGTACCACTCATCATAGGCCCTGCAGAAATAAAATATGCCATGACATAACAAAAACAACAAAATAGATGTGCGCCAAGCAAATATTCAGATCAGTCTGATTAGACACTTTGCTTGCGCCCAATGGGTAACTTTGGATCCAAGTTTTCTTCATGCGTAAAGGGTAAAGTTGGGTAAATTCGGACAGACTGCTAAATTCAGACAGCCACCTTGTTTGTTTCGTAGTTCAGTTATTGGAATAAAAAATAAATTAACTAATCAAACAGTGAAAATCCTGATCTGACGGCTCATAAGGAGCCGTCTCAACTGGATTTCCACTGTTTTTAAATGTGTGTCCGAATTGACTTGATGTCCGAATTTACCCAACTTTACCCTAGTGAAGATTCAAAATTAGATTGAGCTATGGCCAGACTGGTTCGAGTCTTTTCCTGACGCACAGTCTCATATCACGGCTCAAGTATAAGATACAAAAGTATTAAGTTTGTGCCAGCTCTTGAAATTATGGTTCTTAAAACAGGTTCATAAAGTCAAATTTTAAAGCGAGATACGCAGCTTTTAAGAGGGGCTAAAAGTCATGGTTTTCGTTTTAGTTTCCCTCACGTGCTGGCTTCAATTATATGACAATCACTGATCTAACATAGTAAAAATATTTGATAATAAAGTTCATTTTTGACCGTGACTGGGAAGGCAAAAACGCCATGTAGTAAAAGCTATTCTACACTAGTTTTGAAAATAGGCAAAGTATTTTATTTAGTTATGTAATAATGCCAATAGCAACTTTGAATTTATTTATGGCATATTGTTTGCATTTCGTCTGTATTTAATAGTCTTTCTCAAGACGTGGTAAGAATAATTCAGTTATGAGAGGTTAAGTATCACGTGAAAAGTGTTTGTATGCTGGTGCACGTGATATTGATGAATATCATGAAAATAAATAGGAATGAATTTATGAATGTACTGTCGTCATTCGAGCCAGCCATCTACAAGGATCGCCCTATTCACCCACCTGAAAGAGATCAAGGTTTTTGGAGTGATGTAGTCTATGTAAGAGATAGTAAAGTATTTTTCGTATTTTAGGGAAGTTACTCGTAACATGTTAAATCGTAGCTACATGCACATCTAGTAGGTAAATGTCCTTATATATGCCAAATGATATGTATACATGGCCACCATCTTGACATAAAATCGGCGGGACTCTATAGATCAAAGAAATGTTCGTCTAGTGCTTATACCAATAAGAATGGGTGCCATTTTGCTCAGAGATTTATCAGTATTTTTCAGGCAGTTGAATAATATCAAAGTATGGTCATATATGGTAGACTGGGGTCAATATCCAAGACTTCAAGATGCTCACCTAGGATCCATTGATCAATAAACAGACCTCAGGATGATATTCCAAAAGACATTACTTGAAATTTCTCCGTGAAAATGTCCCCAAAAATAAATTGCTCAGCAGTCTGTTGGGAATAGCCTTATTATGTTTGTTTGTTGTCTATTTAAGTAAATGTATCAATAGTTTTTGCAGCAAAATGTATTGAGTCTTGTTGCAATAAGTTATGGTGGAGATGATCTTACTTGAGCATAGGATATGACGTAAACATTAAATTAAAATATAAATGATGTATGTTCGTTTGTCTGATTAGAAAATAAATAGAATCTAGCAGCCGTGTTCAATTATTAGGGATTTAATAAAACCAGTTGGATAAATTGATAGTGTGCTCAACAATTACTCGGATCTTATCATTTTATTCCAACTCGTTAAATAAATTCAATTCTAATGGGCACTCACTCATATAAGATATGTTCTCTTATTATCATATTAATTTGTGAATATTCATCATTCGTCTAACATTTAAATATATATCAAATTAAATAAGCAAAGTAGTCAAGGAAGTAACTGATATGAGTTGTCATTTTTTACCTGACTGCAAACAAATACAACTTGACGAATATTACCAAAGAACTTTACCAGAGGTATAATGGTAAACCTGTGAAGTTACAGAAACACACACACCCGATTCCTAAGACGCCCATTCTATAACATTTTGCAAGTGCAGCTCGATGTTTATATGATATATAAAGTCAATGAGTTGAAACTAAATAACATTTGGAATGGCCAAAAAGTTATTTTAGAAACACTTTTTAACACGATCAATTGTCTAGATGAGTATTTCTTTAAGGCGCTGATCAGACTGCGCGGATGCTGAGCTTATTACGCTTTGTGTTGGGGGCACCTTTACTCACAATAGAGTTCCTGACTCTTGACCAAAAGGTCACATGTTCGAAACTCACTTTCGAAGCAGCGATGTGTCTTAAATGTTTATATCCACTGCTTAGTAAGTAAACGTACAGACTAAAATGATAACTTGCAGGTACAAGAATAACTCAAACAACCAAAATTTAAAACAATTCGCTTCCATAGACTTTATATACCTACCTACGGCAAATCCCAGTGCAAACGCAATGTCTGCTATGGCATAGATGTTACCGTATACTGACACGTGACGGAGGTCAACTAGATATCCCATGTGTGGCATCATTGATGAATCTACCATACCTGGAAACAAGAGTTATACAGAGGATCTTACATGAGTGCTCATGTTTTATTCAATTTATCAAACGAGTTGAGAAAAAGAGATAAAAATGTGAGGCTTGCTGAGAATTTTATATTTTTTCACAACGATTTTAATAAATTCAATAATACAGGAGCACGAATGCTAGATCCTATTAATTACAGGATATCAAAATTAAATAAAATCGCATTTTGGGCGTAAAAACGTAAACACAAATACATTTTACACATCGTTATAATGGACTTCATTACATAACGTTATTAAATCTGTAAACTGCAAGTGGTGTACCAATTTTATTGCATGGCCTTATATATCACTCCCAGACGCAGCGTCATATGATAAATGGAATGATCACTAGCGCTTTCACAACAGTTTATCTGGGATAAATGGTATGATTTCCTTCCAAAAATATCCCCAAAATAATGGATTCAGAAAGGTCTATTTGCTATATTCATGATGGTTGCGGTTAAAAACATGCAGTTTAATTACACAATACTATTTAACAAATATGGAGTCGTTTTGGAAATAACCTTTTATAGCTGCCTATCATGGTAAATGGGTGTGTTTCGATTTCATTTTTGTATAACAATGTGTGTATACATATTACAATACATACTCAACATTTCATTGCATAATGGGATTCAGAAGAAAGTCTATGGATCTTGAATACCCAGTTAATCAATATAATAAGACCATATGATCATTGATGTATTTGATTGCATACATACATAGTGGTCACACAAGGTAATAGTGCAGTTACGAAACAGATTTACCGTTAGAAATATGAAAGAAATGTTTCTCGCACAACAGATCAGGATTTCCGTTGTTTTTACCCATGTGAGAAAATTCTATCTCACATACCCATACCAGCCCATGGGACAGATAAAAAAACGACCAGCCCCACGTCAGTCATACGCTAGCCGCACGTCGATCCGTGAAGTCAGTGTAATGTTAGAACTACGTCACCATGTCGCATATAAGCGTATTCAGGATTTTATGGAAGTCTTTTTCAGGTTTACCACAATAAAATGAGGTATTTACCAAGAAAAAGTTATTCAAGTAGGATGGAATAGAAAAATCAGTCCCTCACTATCACCTTTCGTCATCAGTCGACAAGCCTTGTGATGCCAATCAGTGATCCTCAGGATGGATTTTTCTATCCCACCCTTACACTCATGATGTTTTTTTTATGATATCATTCTAGTCAAGTGAAAACAGTAGGACAACATGACCTACTATGTAATTGCACTCTAAATGTGTGCCTAGGATACATACATACATACATACATACATACATACATACATACATACATACATACATACATACATACATACATACATACATACATACATACCATCAAAACGTATGTTGCTTACCTATTGAAAATCCTAAACCAAACATGGGTGCAATCAACAACCCTAGACTTTTACAAAATGGAATCTACAAAAAGAAAGGGATGATCTATGTCAACATATAAGATCTTATGCTATATCATATTGTTTGAAACCTACTGGTCATATATAAGACAAATGAACTTTATGTGTAGAGGTATTTCTGTCAGAAACTAGCGACAACTATAAATTCAGATAAACAAATATTTGGAGATAAATACTGAGAATAATTTCTTATTTCTCAAGTTAAAGGTATGTTTAAGACTATTATTTTGCGCCCAGCAATGTATAAGTTGGTTGTGAAGTATAACAAATAATTTCTTATATCTTATTTTATGTGTCAGCCATATAGTAAAATGTAGGGAAATCGGAGTTTGTGTCTTTTGACAGGGGGGTCTTATTTTAGAAAGAAAATGATGTGGCAAGTTTGCCAATTGTAACAATGAAGCCATGATTGATAGCACGCTCGTGCCTTGTTCACAAATGAAAAACTTGTGTTCTGCTGTTCCATTTTATACCATAACAGAACAGTTTATCGGATTAAATACTAAATATCAAGTTGTTGTGTTTCGCAAAGTGTAAGTAAAATTTATATAATATTTCTATCAAACACATTTATATTGAGCCTTTAACTCATAGAGACGCCTTTTTGCGTTTTTGCAAACAGAGCAGACCCAGATCAGGTTCTACTCTATTTGCTTATGAAAAATGATATATTGGATCCATCACAAGTGAACCTGAAAAGTAATTTTTACCCTGTTCCAACAGGAAAGGTGTTTTTATCAAAATATTTATAGTGGGTGGAGCCTAACATGAATATTAATGTTGGAAAGGATTAAATTTCTAAAAATGGGACCACTTAAGGGGATATATCTTTCAAAAGCTGTTACTTGCATGAAAATTTTCCTGTATAAACAAGAATGGCTTTTTTGTCAAGGAGACGGATACCTTTGGCCACATTGTTGTATGTACCACTTATACATCTCACATAGATCACTTTACTCCCCAACACACAGCTTTTGAGCAATCGGCAGCATGCTTATCAGTCTTTTTAGAGTTACTTCCTGGTTTGATACCGTTAACAATGCTGTGACACGCTGGATGAACTTTGGAGAAAACCATCTGCATGAACATGACCTACAATTACTCAACTACAATATTTAGAAGTATTTTGACCCAAATATTATAAAGTTCGGGTATTATTTACAACTTTTCAATTTGACCTTGAAAAATTCATAAGCAAAAATTGAAAATTTATATTTTTCTACCAGAAATTTGTACATTTTGGGCGAAAATACTTCTAAATATTGTAGTTGAGTAATTGTAGGTCATGTTCATGCAGATGGTTTTCTCTAAAGTTCATCCAGCGTGTCACAGCATTGTTAACGGTATCAAACCAGGAAGTAACTCTTAAAAGACTGATAAGCATGCTGCGGATTGCTCAAAAGCTGTATGTTGGGGCATAAAGTGATCTATGTAAGATGTGTAAGTTGTTCATACAACAATGTGGCCAAAAGTATCCGTCTCCTTGACAAAAAAGCAATTCTTGTTTATACAGGAAAATTTTCATGCAAGTGAGAGTTTTTGAAAGATATATCGCCTTTGTACCTGCTGCTCTTTCAAATGTGATGGTTATGTTAGTAGTGTATTTTTGCTGTTGTCTTTATTCGCTTGAAAGTTCCATGTATAGGAGTGTTTTTGACGTGTCTGATCAGCAATCACCTCACTTAGGGGCTGCTTTTTTCTTTCCCTTTAATGGACATATTTGTGTATGTGCCTTGGTGGCGTATATGTATCATAAGAGAAATTTTTCAGAATTAATTCTGAATTTTCTAATATTGTAGTTTCACTCTATTTCTGAAGGGTCCATTTTCAGATTATTGTAAGGCTGACTAAAGGACTGATTTATGCAGGTTATCATAGTTTCTCATTTATGTTAAATAATCTAAAGACAATTGACCATTTACAGTTAAAATTCTAATATTTTATACTAGCAGGTACCTTGCAAGTTTAAAAATTGAATTTCTTACGTTCATGATTTTGGAAAATTTTGAACTTCCAGTCATGATGTGAGTTTGTATCTTTTCTCTTGGTGCTATGGGTTTGTCTGTGTTTTGCGATTATGACTTTCCTTTTTATATACATTTGTTTTGTACTTTTTATCTCATTTTAGCCTATGTTGGATTGTTTACAACATATTTTAACATATTCATTTGTGTTTTAACATTAGAATTTGATTGACTGGCCGGAAGCAAAGTTATTAATTAATAAGGGTAATATAATGGTAATTGTTAGTTACAAGGCAAACAATGCATTCAGTTTGAAATGAAATGAGCCAGTGCATGAGATTTCAAACAATGTGGTATGTGCGAACAGCAAAGCCTCAGATCAGCCTGCGCATACGCGCAGTCTGATCAGAGCCTTTGCTCGTCGCTTGAGTATTCTATGATTGTTAAGCTACTGACTTAACACCATTTGGAGTTTCTAAGCTTAAAAGGAGGCTGTAGAGGCTCGTCCGAGACTACAAATGTCAAAATGCCACATTGTTGGAAATCTCATGCACTGGCTGAAATATGATTTACTGTCTATAAATTATGCACCAATGTTGGCTAACGAATCTACTTCTGTGTATCTAATTTATGGTTTTATAATTATTACGTAATAGTTATACCATGGGTTGTCCGCCTGTACGTGGAGATAATCCACGAGCTTTAGCGAGTGGATTATCTTACATACAGGTGGGCAAACATGGTATAACTGTTTTATACCACCTATATCAGTGTAGACCTTGCACATCATGAATATTTTATGCTAAAGTTGGTAAGGGTGGTATAAAGTTTACAGATTAACCCTTTACTCCATATTAACGCCTTTGGCATATCATGTATTTGAAAATAATAGGAAAATGGAGCATTTGCTCTTTTGGAGAAATTGCTCTATTTTCCATGATATTGTCAAAAGTATTCTAAACTTAAATTACAATTTTCTTGATTTTTGCAATGATGTCTAAAAGTCGAAAATGATTTCATGATCTAAAAGTAGCCTATGGAGTAAAGGGTTAATAATGTTGGAATCTCACTTACCACAAAAAGACAAATACCTATGACTACCATTCCTATCATAGTGCTAAGCCACCGGCCTATCTTAGACGCTACAGGACCAAATATATTGGTTCCAATTAAGTATGATATACTAGCTGGTAGGAAAGCAACACCTGGAAAACAGTAGAAAAAAAATATAACTCATTGAATCAAAAGTGTACTTGTCAACCCTTATCAGTAGGACGAGCTCATTTTTAATTTCAGTGGTGTTGGGTGGCATTTTTCTTTCAAAATTCTGTAAGCAAACAGTGATGAACAATCAGAGGTTAAATGATTAACCACATTTATTTCTGCTTACAATTCGCAGCTAGAATGTGATTTGGGACAAAATTGTTAGTTTATGGGCCAGTTTCAAGAAATAATAAAATTTATATGCCAACTTCGAAACCTGGGTACTTTTTTCAAAGAAAGTGTCAAGGCTATCAAAATTTATTTTCAGTTAAAGGTATAACTATATATACTGAACCGAAGTGCTAAATAGCCACTTTTCCAATTTCTTTTTTTTCTGACTTAGCCCTAGTGATATGGATATGAATTTTTGCCCAAATATGTGCATTGTTATGGACTAAAGTTAAGTGGTGTTTTGGAAGAGTTTTCTATCACTTCACACTTTTTTGGTTCAAAAATGCAAAAATCAACTTTTTGAAGAAAATAAGCGTTTTGAGTGCAGTTTTTATTAAATTTTAGTACAGATGATTGCAAACTTGCCTAGTCGACTTGAAAAAACACCAAACACTTGACATTTTGCTTATGACAGATTTTTTATGAATTTTTAAAAATTGATAATTTTCCAATTTTTCGGAAATTTTCAGAAATCATCGGCTGCACATACTTAAATCATTGTTTGTGTTTTATTTTATGTTGATATGTTTGATATTACACCATGCAACTTGATGAGTCAATTTTCCAACGGTAAGTTTTACTAATTTGGTATCCACTTCCGAATTTAACGTGAAACTTTAAAGGTCATTTAAATGGCATTTGTTAAAGATTTCTTTTAATTGTTAAACAGAACAGTGACGCCAATTCATAATGAAGAACTGCTGTGCTGCAGATAATAAAGCGTACAGAGCAATGAAAAGTGAGTATGTAAACTTCATGGTTAGGCTAAAAATCCGTTGATTAAGTTGTTGACTGTGGCTGTCTTCATGTTAACGTAGAAGAGAAATGGAGTGTTCAGTTGTCAAAAAACCCTTTTAATTCTTTTTATCTTATATCACAGCTGTTATAAACATCTTCGAACTAATTAAAATAAAACGGATAACGTATCTGATTAATAGTTTATATCACACTAAAAAGAGTGACTTTTTGAAATGAGGGTACCTTTACTCGGACCTCGTCCGTGCATGATCTACTAGTCATTTTAAAATGACATAATTTGCAGAGTCTCAACAAAGCCTTGGACCTTTTTATAATATTTTAAATTTTGTGAGAGCGATTTTTACTTTTTGAACGGGAGCAAAAATTGCATGGTGGCTACTTATAACTTCGGTTCAGTGTAAACGTATGATACTTTATACCACATGTTTGCCTTTGTAATGGAAAATCTGGTATATGCCTTTAAACCACTATTATAGATTCAGATATCAAACTCACTTTTAGAAATAGCTATGTCTTTAGAAAAAGAATTGGTAAGATAGTGTGGCAAAACCCCTATGCAAATGATATATGGTGGTCGAAAAGTAGAATGTAATGATAATTTATTGTGTAGCCTTTAAACACATTACAGTGTAAGATTTGTTTGTGTGTTTGGTGTTTAATGACGCATCAACTCTTGTGGGTCATTAGCGTCAGACGGTATTAAATTAAACATGATTTGGATGGAAAAATTGTAACATATATTACCGTGTAAGATACACAACATTTAATTTATTAATAAATCATATCTCAACCAAATATTTTACAATAATAAATGGATATTAAAGCATATGTATATGTGAAAAAACACTGATATTTTGTTTTCTTTGTATGAAAGCTGGAGCTAATTTTAAACAAGATTGTAGAATTGCATAGAGAAGATGTGTATGTATGTATGTTTGTTAAATTGCATTCATAAATTCAAGTGTTTGCTATTTGAGACCCAAATCATATTTCATGGATACATGCAATTTTACAAATACTATTTTAGTATATTTATGCTTTTTAATTTAATAAGATTTAGTGCAATTTTTAACTGAAACATTATTAGAAAATTGGGAGGTGATTATAAAGCAAACACTCCTCCAGACATTACATGAATTATATAAATCATTGCTCAGGTTTTGCAATAAAATGTTAAACGGGCTGTTCAAATAGCAATGCCTAAATAAAATAATTTTATGTATTTTATGTATAATTTGGGTTACAAATATACAGTAGGTCTTTCGACGATGGAGAGAACGATGAGTGAACAGAACTAATACAATGGAATGTCCGCCAACATGTATTTGGTAGAGCTTAAACAATAAAGATGGAAAATTCTATTTTACATATAATTTAGCTAAGGGGTATATCATCATTACTACCTTGCTTCCATTCATCAGCTTCCATAACTTTTTTCATCCAGATAGGTAAAGATGGCTCCATCATTGCTATTCCCATATTGGCGAACGTGATCGATCCTGTCAATGACATAATAGAGGCTATCATAATATAAGAATCCATCATGAGTGAGAGGGTGGGATAGAAAATTCTGTCATGAGGATCACTGATTGGCATCACGAGGCTTTGCCAAGTGATGACAAACAGTGATCACAAGGGACAGATTTATCTATCCCATCCTCACACGAATAATGGATTATTTTTCTTGCTCACCATTAAATACCTCATTTTTATTGGAAAAACATGAAGAGGCTTCCAGGAAATCCTCAAAACACTGGCATGTGACATGGTGACGTCATTTTAACATTACAATTACTTCGCGGATCGACGTGTTGCTGACGTGCAGCTGTTCTTTTTTATTTTTCCAACTGATTGGTACAGATGTGTGAGATAGAATTATCTCACTGGGTAAAAACAATGGAAATCCTGATCTGGTGTGCGAGAAATAGAGGATCTTACATGCGTGCTGGTGTTTTATTGAATTTAGAAAAATCTCAATAAATCTGTATCATTATCGCTCCTAAACAAGAAAACGGACATATATTATGTTGAAATCGGCATGTTACAATCATAGTTGCTGTGCACCTATGCTGCAATTGTGTTCTCTAGTAGTTCAACGTATCTTTCCCAAAACGCTTGAATTTGAAAATAAATAGACTAGTCTAAACACCTAATTGGCGGCCAAGTCCGTATTTTCTGACGGTGAGTGAGGACACCTGACCTAAAAAAGGCTGAACGACAATTTCTAACTCATACTGACACATACCTGCTTGGGTCAGTTTTGGTAAAAATATGGCCAAGGGTTTTATATAATGGACCTTTTGATCGTAAATCTTATTAAAATTTGAATTCACATTTATCCATTGTGACTATATTTCTGATTTAATTCTTTCTATGAGGAACGTCCTGGCTGTAGGGTAGAATGTACAATATAATAATATTCTTTCTTCGTGGTATGCTTTATTTTAATCTTTAATAAGTTGTTACAATCCATGAGTATGTCAGTACATTACGAGGTGTGATCAAAAAGTTATCAGCCCAATATGCTATTGTCAGATTCATGGAATTAAAATCTTTGTCAGTCGTTCATTTGATCAAATTAAAGGATAATTGGGAGTGTGAAAAGCATGCGGTTATGATTGGTTATGATTGGTTGCTTATGTAAAGCACTTTTAAGAGAGAATGGTGCGACACATTTGCAAAATCGAGAAACTTGAAATCAGAGCGGTTATCAAGTACTTCTTAAGAAAGAAATGCCTCCCAAGGAAATTCATGAAGACTTCATGGAAATTCTTTGCACAGTGAGTAAAAACATGGGCAGCAGAGTTTAAGAGGGGGAGAGTGAGGGTTGAGGATGATGGACAGTCTGGCCGCCCCAAATATGCTACTGCTGATAAAAATGTCAAGGTCGTGCACATCCTGGTTATGTGTGATAGGAGGCGAGACGTGCGAAGCATAGCTAGCGAAGTGTGCATAAGTTTTGGGGCAGTACAATCAATCATAAAGGACATATTAGGTATGTCAAAGGTTTTGGCAAGATGAGTGCCACGAATGATGAGCGATGAACAGAAAAGGACTCTGCTCGAAATTTCTAGGTATCTCCTGTCTCGCTATGAAGATGATCCCAATGATTTTATTGAGCGAGTTGTAACCCAATATGAGTCATGGGTTCACCACTTTGACCCAGAGTCAAAAATGCAGAGCAAACAATGGAAGCACCCTGGCTCAACCCCTCCTAAGGAATTTAAGAGGGTTCATTCCGCAGGGAAGGTGATGGCCTCAATCTTTTGGGATAGTCAAGGGGTGATCATGATTGATTATCTTGAGCAAGGTCCCACGATAAACGGTTCATATTATGCAGGCGAATTGAGACGGCAACACCAGGAAATCGCACCAAAGAGGCGAAGAAAGCTGACTGGCGATGTTCTGCTCTTGTAGGAAAACGCCCCTGCCCAAACGTCACAAGTTGCCATGACTGCTGCGACTAAATGTGGGTTTGAAATCCTTTCTCACCTCCCATATTCTCCTGATATGGCTCCTCCTGACTTCTATCTGTTCCAAAACTGAAATCTTATCTTTTATCTTTTTGCTTCACAGTATGGAAGCAATGAAGGCGTCATAGAGGCAGTAAACTAATACTTTGGGGACAGACAAAGGCCTTCTTTTTTGAAGGGATAAGAAAGCTTGAACAGCGATGGGCTAAGTGCATTGCTTTGAAGGAAAATTATATTGAAAAGTAATTACCTGGTAGCCCGAAGTTCAAGGGGCCGAGAACTTTTTGATCATCCCTCGTAAATAAACCTTAATTTCTAAATGTAAGAAAACAATAGTTTATTATGGAAAATAATGTAAAACACATCTTACAGAAATAAAATTATAGAATAATGAAATGGTGAACTAATGTTTTACCTGCAGCAATAAGAATATATGGGTCTTTGAGTAACTCCAGATATCCAGTACCTTGTTGAGATTCTGGTTGAAGAGAGGGCTTGAGCACAAACAGTTGCAATGCTGAAAGAAGAGAAGGTTCAGTATGATAATGTAGTCACGCACATGTCAATGTAAAGTAAAACCTGTGTAAAACGGTCACTCAAAAATAGACAAAACAAAGGTCTTAATGACAAATGGAAACTTAATGAAGGTCGAAAGTATTGCAGAATGCTGGAGCATTCTGCAATACTTTTGCCCTGCATTAAGCGATAATTGGTCTTGAAATCCAAATTGTTGTCTTTTTGATATTGGCCGTTTTACACAGGTTTGTATGTAGTTACGGAAATGAATGCCTTCTGTTGATGCTGCGCTTATACAGAGTTAGTTTATAATTCATCCATGGACAAAACAAAACAATATTGTACTTATTTAGCTGTTAGTGGTAAAAGGGGTTTAGCTCAGAATTTACTACAAATTTCTAAATCAGTCATGTGTAATTTCATAAAACGATATTTTTTGTTTTTCTACTAAAACCTAAACGCTTCTGTTAGATGAATGTGAGGGGCCATGAGGCATTTGCCAAAAGGGCACACATATCTTTTCTTAAACAGTTAATTTCATTTAAGGGTATATACCACTAAATACTTCCCAAGTTGTAATATATTCAATACTTTACACACAGTTTGTTTAATGCATGAGCCATCCATCTATGAAAAAAGGATTCTCCATGGTGTTTATTTTTTCATAATCTCCCATGGGAGTTTTCAATATTTGACCGATTTTCTAAACAAATGGACAAATAGCAATGGTCCTAAATTTCAAACTTAAGCAGTTGTAATCTTCCGCCAGCTTCTTTCTGTTATCTTTAATTATTACGCATGACCAAAATGCCATCGAGGAAATGTGCAAGTTTATATATTATCCAAAGCTGTGACAAAATACTTCATGGTATACTTTGGCAATTCCTCAAAAATAGGAATGTGCTTTTTGAATAAATTACATATTTAAAAAGCTGGTGTTGAAAATCACAAAATATTTCATGGATTACCATAATACCTTTTAGAACAAATAATAAAAAATCTGGGGTCACTGAACGAATTATCTTTCAAAAGTGGCATATTAAGCCACTGCCCCTAAGATATCATGCAGAATTTTATATAAAAAAAGGAATAAACATTTTTTCACTTTGAAGATGCCAACTAAACTACTACTAAACTTTAAGGTAGCGAAAAACAATTGCGGGGATGCGCATGCTGGTATGCCTCTTAGTTGTTTCCATGCAGCAAAGTCAGGAGTTCCGTTGCCCAGGCCCAATTATAACAATATTGTTAGTATTAGCGATGCTGTTGTCTGGTTCAAGACCCGTTCTTGTTCTAAAGTTAAACTATTTTGTACGAATTTTACCTTTATGCTTACGTAATAAACTTTCAAAATGATCTGTATGTGAACTTATTGCATTATATGTACACATGTTGTTATACAAAAATGAAATAAAAGTTTAAACTAATAAACTATTATCTTGGCATTTGTAAAGCTGACCATGAGTAAAATTAGCAAATTAAATGACAAGAAGGTATTAACTCCTAACAGCATTGTAATAACACTTGGAAGATTTGAAGTGCCTTAAAAGATCACTTACCACCATCAAACAACGCCAATGCTGCTAATATGAGAAAAGGAGATTCTTTTCCCGCGAACTGGTACATTATACCACCAAATGGGGGACCAACTGAAAACAGATGTAATGTTTATAACATTATGAATAAAATTGGCTTTATTCAAAGTCCTGTGACTAAGCTGCCAGTATAGTATATAAACGATATTTTAATTTAAGTTAGGAGCCTGTCTTAGGCTGTCACTCAAAAGAAGACCCAAAAATATGCTTTCAAGACCAATAATCGCTTGATACCGGTTCAAAGTATTGCAGAATGCTCCAGCCGATGTTGAGCATTCTGCAATACTTTCAATCTGCACTAAGCTACCGACTGTCTTTAAGACCTTTGTTTAGTCAATTTCTGAGTGGCTGTTTAAGACACGTTTCACTGTATATGTTTTCAAAATATAATAGTTAAAGCTAAATGGCTAAGAGGAAGCTTTTTAATCAGGCAAGTCTGGCACAATTCGAGAATCGAATCAAGCCTAGGATGTACGTAAGGCGCATTACGCGTAATACTATATACAAAAAGGCTCCATAGTGTTAGCCGCAGCTGGCGTGAGGAAAATTCGTTCTGTAGCATGTGGGTTCAGCCTGTTCCTGTGACATTAAAATCCATTTTTCTGGTTACTCGAAAAGTTTAATCAGCAGAATAAATGAAGTTTATACATTTTTCAATAGAATATAACGATAGTTTGTTGAAAAAAAACTTCATTTATATCCATTTGTTTTGCTGCAATCACACTTGTTATTGTGCTGGCATGGTTTCTGTGACGTCAGCGTCACGTTATGTAACGTCAGTGTCACGTTATCAAAGTAGTTCTATGATGTATACCCAAGATCTGATTCCACAGAACTCAACAGAATTTGGCTGAGGCAATTCCGAATGGAGGCTTTTTTGACATCAACCGCATTTCAGCGTTGCTCTTATATTGCAGTTGTAAGATTTATGTTCCACAACACCTTACGCGCCATGGGTAGATTCTATTTGTTAAATATGGATTCTCAGTGTAGGCTTGTAAAGAGCTCAAAATCAAGATGCTTTTTGCGCTTTTGTTTGAAAACCCTGCGAGCTGATAGAATAAGGATGGAATTGCTCATTTTGTATTTTAGGAGTCTAAGATAAAACATTCTATATTACAACGCATTTCAGTCTATGATGCTCTTTCTCACGGTACCGTAGGTAGGTTTGCGGTGTGTGATTGTGGTACAGTCAACCCTCTTTATAACGACACTTTGTTCCAAGCTATCTTTGACGTTAAAGTGAATTTGCTGTTATAAAGAAATTCTGACCATTACAAGATTTCCACATAATAATCATTTTGTAAAATAAAATATACAAATGATTAAAATGCTATTATTCCAATTGTATATATCAGTCAATTTCATACTGCATCAAAATGCACAAAGCTTCCCTCTTATCAAGTGAGACAGAAACATATTCATGCAAAAAGACCTTGTTCCAATGACAAAATTGTCTGACACATTGTAATAATTCTGTTATAATGAATTTATTTTCAATAGAATTTGTATATATGTTCCCAGAAGTTACTGTCGGTGTCGTTAAGTGAATATTTTGTTATAAAGAGGGAATTTTAATGGAAACAGATCTGTTCCCAGCAATTTTTTGTCGGATATTGAATATTCTGTTATAACGAGTGACGTTATAAAGAGTTTTGACTGTATTACCTGATCATATTTACATGCTTTTCTGAACATTGGTTTTATCTCTGCAAACAATGCAGTCCCTGACGGACCTTATTTGGCATTTCATCTGTGCCTCAATCGTACCTGTTTAACAGTATCCAGAATGAACAGCGATACGAGATTTCCAACATTGTGGCATGTGCGACTAGCAAAGCCTCAGATCAATCTGCGCATACGCGCAGTCTGATCAGAGCCATTGCAAGTCGCTTGAATATTCTAGAACTGTCAACCTACTGACCAAACTTCATTTGGAGTTATTTAGCTTAACAGGAGGCTGCACATGCTCGTCCGAGTATACCTCATTGTTGGAAATCACATGACACGGCTCATTTATTTAATATTTTACTCAGGTTTTTAATTTTCATATAAACTTTTCAGTAATTTCTAACTACTCACTCAGTACACCAAGCGCGAGTCCACCTAATGCTATACCCATAGCTCGCCCTCTTTCGTCGTCGTCTTGATAATGTACAGCTAGCATCCCCATACCTGAAATACATACGTGCGATGCATGGTGGAAAAAATACAAGATAAGTAAAAATGTGTAGCAAATCTAGTAGAAATAGTTGCTTCTCATCCACATACTAAGTTTAGGGAGCGCAGTGGCTCAGTGGTAGAGTGCTTGACTCGAGACCAAGCGGCCGCAGGTTCGAGCCTCACCGGCGTCACTGCGTTGTGGTCCTTGAACAAGACACATTTATCCTAGCTTAGTACTGGTTCAACCCAGGAAGACTCGTCCCTATATAACTGAAAGATTGTTGATGGGATGTAAAGAATCAAATCAAACAAACAAATCAAACATACTAAGTTTTATGTTAAATAGGTATTTAATATACTCAGAAGAAAAAGTTAAGTCAGTATTTATGTTTTCTCATAAAATCAACAATACTGGATATATCATTGTCAAATTCTATACATGAGTTGTATTATCGTAACTGTTCATGTACCTGTTTATTGTGTGACAAGTACTGTATCAACCAAATTTCAAAATACACGATGTGCACGTGCTGTGGTAAACACGTAGGGTTATTTTCTAATATACTGTTCGATGTTTAAAGAGAGTTGTTCCTATTGCAATAATCCGGAGAAAATTCAGTGCTAGCAAGCTTAAGTCGCCGTCCAGGCTATCAACAAATTACAGAAATACCACGTTTTGACTTCTCGAAGCAGGCACACGTGTTGTTGCCGAGCCACGCAGTTTTGGATGCAATGCACAAACAATTTATCGCCTGCAAACACGTTTTCGACAGCCTGGCATTAAAAATGACAAACCTCCGTTAGGGAGACCACGGATAACGACGCCACTTGAAGTTAGTGTCATAGTGACGTCATCATGACGTTATCGCTTCATGGCAGCTTGGAAACTTCCTAAACACCTTAGACATGCAACAGGTACGAGAATTACAGTCTATACTGCCAGAAATCGTCTGTGTGGCGCTAGACTGATTTTTGATTTTTAAAATTTGAATTTTAATATTGACCCCTTTGTGCAATTTTAATGAAGAAAAGGGGTATATTTTCAGAAAGTTTTGTTGAAAATGTTCACATTTGTAAGACATTAAATAAATTCTATGTTGCGATAGGTTTTTGTCAATATTAAGGCTGTCTTACAAAATCATTGCACACAGTGTCTGTACTGACTAAACTTTTTCTTCTGAGTATATTTGTATTAAGTGCGATGCGAAATATCATAGATATCAGATTTTGTTGTACTAGATAGTAATAAATATAATGTATTGTTTAATCAGATATAATTCATTGTTGAAAGAAATAGGTATCAAGTACTCATACAACAGATCAGAGCTTTAGTGTTTGGACAGACAATGAATGGAAATAGATGAATGCTCATACCAACTACTTGGCATCTAGTTACATTATATAGCCGATTAAACGCATTTAAAGAATCTTGTTAAAGATAAAAAACACATTCACAGCTCTTTAGTAACTTACCAGCAACACTGGAGCAAGCTGAACCGATTCCTTGGAAAGCCCTGGCAACAAATAATACTGCATATGTTTCTCCAAACGCAAAAACTGAAGCACAAAGAAAACATTTTATATTCAAACTATTGATTAAAAGAATAAAAATTGCCAACAAATGAAATTAGCCATACACCAGTCTCAAAATACAGTACGGCTTACCATCATTACTTGTAACTAGCCAACCATAAATTCTATCATCTTTTTTTATTAACCCTATAACCTATCTTCTAGACGTTCAACATACACTTTGAATGTCTGTTTATCGGGACCGTTTTACGCCCGAGTAAATGCAAATACAAAATGATTGTGTGTTCTCTGGGTTCCCTTTGTTAGTCAACCATTCCAATTTGGGTTTCACGACATGGAAATGTTGAAAAATGAAAAAGATGCGGTGAACGTGGATGATAATGTGAAGACGAAGGTGAAGGAGGATGCTGAATTATTGCAGCTTCTTGTGTTTATAAAGGTGTCTTGTTTATCATTGTTACTAAGATAGTTGTTGTTCATGGTAATTAGCTTTATGACGAATTGTTCAATACTTACTAACGGTGGACGTCATCATGATGACAAAGCCAACAAACATAGGAATTGTGTACCCTATCCTGCAAAGTATAAATAACTGAGGTATCAAAAAATACATAGAAAACATCTAAAAGCAGGCTACCATATGTCAGGCAGCGAATGGCGTTTTTCTGACAGACTGCTGGTAGCTGACAGTGTATACTAGCTGGGTATAGACTATGGAACAAAATATAAAGTGCTTTACACCCATAGTTATATTTAATATGAAATTTATGACACTTGCTAAAAGTTTATTTTAAACATGACATACTAAATGACCACGAGTGTTTTAATAATTTTATTTTTACATGACATTTTAACAGGGATTTTAACCAATTTAACATGCCTGTTGTTTCAATGGGAAAAAGTAAAGTTTCATCATTTTTATAATGATCAATTTGAATTTAAATACTCTTATTGTTAAAACATTGGAATATTCTACACACCATCTTGAATTTCTCTTATCATGTGTTTATCGCAGCGTGAATTTATTAATATGCTGGTAAGTTTGCTTTGGCTCTTATTGCATTTAAAGTAAATAAGGGTGCAAAGATCAGGAATCGATACAATCAAGTACCACTACTGACCCAGGATACCAATGGGAAAGTGACAAACTCATAGTTGGACACCACAAACGAGAGCCAAGAGGTCAGCCCTTTCCAAGCAGGTGACCACAAATCACATATAAACAGACACTCACAAAGGCATAGCAAACACAAGACAGAAAAAACATAAAAGATCCACAAAAGAAGTACCGCCTTGGAACGGTCAGTAAAATATTTTTTCTGGAGGGCTTTGTCACTTTTTAATCACTGAAATTAGAGGAAGTTTTCATTTTTTCCCACACTGGTAAAAAAATTAACAACACTAGTTAGATGTTGTTTTAAAAGTTGCAACAACATATGAGTCATGTCATGTGAATTCCAACATTGTGGCATTTTGACAGGTGTAGACTCAGATGAGCCTATGTAGCCTTCTTTTAAGCTTAGATACTTCAAATTGTGTTCAGTCAGTAGCTTAACAGTCATAGAATATTCAAGCTACTAGCAAAGGCTCCAGGCTGATCTGAGGCTTTGCTGGTCACATATACCACATTGTTGGAAATTCCATGTCGTGCCTCATATGAGGGGGTGGACAGGGGGGGTACCACATTCCCAGTTCCCTCCCCCTTTCCCCCACTTCCCTCCCCCTTTTCCCCCACTTCCCTCCCCCTTTTCCCCCACTTCCCTCCCCCTTCTCCCCCAGTTCCCTACCCCTATTAGATATTTCCCTCCCCCTGATAAAATTTTGTTCTTATTCAAGACCTAAAGCGTATATATGTAAGTGAAGAACTAAGAATAGTTCACCATAGACTCAGCTGTCGTATTTCATGTAAAATTACCAAGTAGGCAAAGAACCAGACTATCTCCAGATGAATGTCTTTTCTAGAACGTACAAAGGAAACATTATTTATACTAGGCAAATCAAAAACATCTTGTTTATGGTCACTTTTGGCGCCAACTCAATTTTGAGCCTTGTCTATTTTCTAGACTTTTTAAAGGATTTTTGTTTTACTTTTTTCATACAAAAAGTTTTATAAAAAAGTTTGCCAACCTATCGACCTCTTAACATATTGAAGATATTGAAGAGGTAAGGGCAAAAACAATATTTTATTTCTTTTTTTTTTTGTTGTTAATTTTTGGCCTTACTTCTAAAATCACAAATACAGGTACATGCTTTGCACTTCTCTTAATATTGTGTGTGGATTAACTCTTTTTGCATACTTGCTGTGCTGTAATTGTTCTATGTTTTGTTGTACGTTACTTTATGTCCCGTATAGTATTTCAATCATCTTGATGGGGAAGAGAGAGCTGGTTGCTTTGCTTAATTTGTCTTCCTGGGCCCGGAATTACAATGCCTCCTTAAGTTAAGTAGACTTTTACGAACTTAACTCCAATATTTCTTAAAGTTAAGATTCTATCTTAAATGTGCATTTATAATGCACCGTTTTTGTGAACCTAACTTAAGTATAAATCCTCGGCTAAAATCGTTAATTTGACGGAAAGGCTTACAAGGACATACGACAAATATAGAGTTTTAATGAATGTAAGCGACCCAAATGTTTCGCGCGTCTTGTCAATTCGAATTATACTACAAAATAGAGTAATTCCTGCTCATTAAAAAACTCCCCACGACGCAGAATAATTTGAATTGGTGTTTCCCATTTCATAAAAGAGTGTGGGCGTCATTTTAGAGGAGACCGGGAGGGAGGGCACTTGGGGGTGATCTGCGGCGAGGGGGGGGAAGGGGGAGTACACACGAATTCGTTCGCGATGATCATGTTTTTGTGTGTTTGTGGGAGCAGTTTACATGTATCTATCTCGCTGTAGAATATTTATGGGCTAACCAATGATACTGTGTTGCTTATCCCATCCGTATAACCTAACATAAATGGTGCATGATCAGCTATCCAGTGGGGGTTAAGTTTTTTTATCTTTTTTTCTGAACCATTATTTTAAGTTGATGTGGATTTGGCAGGTTATGTAGATCCTTGAGCAACCCATGGTTGCGCGCCTATGCGATAAGTACCATGATATCGTGCTGGCTCGGTTGCAGTGTTTAAAGTTAAGGTAAACAGTACAATATCAGTTTTGTTTGTTTGTTTGATTTGATTATTTACGTCCCATCAACAATCTTTCATTTATAAAAGGACGGGGCTTCCTGGGTTGAACTAGTACCAAGCTAGGATTAATGTTCTTGCTCAATGACACAACGCAATTACGCCGGTGATGATCGAATCCGCGGCCCCTCGGTCTCGAGTCAAGCACTATACCACTGAGGCACTGCGCTCCCAAGCAATATCAATAATGTGGAGACATCGAGGTCTACGTGAATTCGGGATATTCGTCCGACTTGAGCTGTACAACACTGATGTCATGCTATAAGCTAAAAATATCTCTGCCAAAGTGGCACCAGGTTACCCATCTATTTCGCGAGCCCTGTCGAATCATAACTAATGACTTACATAGCGTACATGTACTCATTTTGGACAAATAACTTCCCAATGGCAAGCCAGAAATTGGCTGATTATCAGATACTTAGCAAGTTTTTTTTTTAATTTAAAGGCGCCAATTGAGCCAGAACGCGCTACAATGCATAAGTATAATTCCAAATGAAAGAAAAAACCCATATATGGTAAATAATAAGCCTAAGTTGACCTTGACCTATTTTAATTTAATCAATGAGATCAGGTAAGCGCTACAGGACCTTCAGATCCTCTAGTTCGTGCATATGCTTCAAGGGGAGTGTGTGTGGGGGTAGTTATAGAAAACTCGCAGACTTCTTGATGTGGTGAACCCTTCAACCTTATTACTATAAAATCATACCTGATAGGCAGCGATACGCATTTTGTTAAATGCAAAACAGCGTTTCTAGCAATTCAGTTCATTTGTGATCGCCGCATACAGTGTAGGTAATTCGGTATTATATATGTGCTAGCAACATTGTAGAGACTCCCTTCACATCCGACATTGGGAATAATACAAGATCCCATTGCACAAAACGCCTTTGATACACGGTGCACTACCACAGTATGTAAACTGAAATAAACATCCTGTACCCGTTCCTCCTAGCTCACGCCTTATACATTATGATTTACAGCACTCGTGCGTAACCAGTTGTCGGAAATCGTGATGTGAGAGTTGTTGGTACAGCTGTAATTGCGAGGGCCCACCTATTAAAATTCATTTTTCCATAGATCTAAGTAATTGTTAAAGTTACAACCATGTAATCATGTATACATTATGATTGCCAATTCCACTAAAACCATGCAAACTGGCATTTAAGCTCGTTTTCGACACAGAACGGCTCTGATTGTGAGCAAGTCATTTTTTTAACAAAGCAAAATGCAAAGGAGGAAGCCGTTAAAATCATGGAATAAAACGGAATAAAATAGATAATATGGCTTTTCTTACCTTGTTCGAATGTGTATTGTCTGTATCGATAACAATATAAGTCGAAACGTGTACATGTACCTAAATACACGCATTTTTCCGACTACTGGCTACGCACGAGTACTGTTATTCATGTTTATAAGGCGAGAGCTAGGAGGAAAAGGTACAGGATGTTTATTTCAGTTTACATACTGTGACTACCCTACTTATGGCATTTTTTGATACCCCAAGCGTATCTCCAATCACTTAACAGTAGGACCCTGTCGTTGTTTACCACAGCCGCACAGAACTTGCATCAATTGAGTGAGTGTCATGGTTTGTCTTTTGGCCAAGACGATGTGTGGACGAACCCAGTTAACGATGCCATCCGCAGATCCAGAGGAGGGTACAGGGGTCCGGACCCCAGCCCCCTGGAAAATCACAAACTCTATAGGTTTATATAGAATTATGCAATTTGACCCCTCCTCCTGGGAAAAGTTGGACCCCCTGGAAATGTTGGACCGTCCTTCTCCATGGAATATCGGAAAGTTATAGTTTAATGATAGTTTTCTTTGAAAAAGCCATGATCACTGGACTCCCTCTGCAAAATAAGCTGAGGACTTACAAAAAAAGAAGAAAGAAAAACACGTCAGAGCTTTGTTTCAGTTAGTCGGGCTTGGACCCCCCCCCCCCCTACCACCAAACCCGACGAAAATTTCCTGGATCGGCGCATGGATATATGTTATCGTGGTGGTAGAGAAACGATATCGCTCATAAAAACCTTCTATAGTGCTGCCAAGATCTAATGACCATGTTTACATTTGCTTGTTTGTAGTAAACATTGAATTCAAAACAGTAGGCTGACATATTCAGCAGTCAGGTGTAGTTTTGAAACTTTTTGATATCATCTTGGTAGAGTCGCTGGCAGCAGAACATACATTTATTTTTCAATTATGCGCAGGTTCGAATCCCATCAATGCTTTCATTTCTTTTCTTCATTTTTATTGTATCATATTTTCACATGTGTCCTTTAAGCATTATTGGAAAACAGTTTTAACATTTATACAAAGTGTCCATCAAATGGGACATTATCAAACACGAAAACGCATATGCGAGATGCCACCGAATGCATCAACTCAATAGGCTGTCATTAAAGTAAGTAAGGGTACAAAGATCAGGAATCGATACAATCAAGTAAAGTGATATTCAGCAACCCAAATGGTTTGGAAATGCTTATGAATTATATCTTTAAATGAGCCACTACATGAGATTTCTAACAATGCGGTATGTGCGACGAGCAGAGCCTCAGATCAGCCTGCGCATACGCGCAGTTTGATCAGAGCCTTTGCTAGTCGTTTGAATATTCTATGAATATTTAGCTACTGCCAAAACAGCATTTTGACTGTCTAAGCTTAAAAGGCGGCTGAACAGGCTCGTCTGAGTCTACACATGTCAAAATGCCACATTGTTGGAAATCACATGCCACGGCTCAATAAATAATTGATAAAAATAAAATTGAAAAAAAAAATAAATATCATGGTACTGTGACGGGGTTCGAACTCGCAACCTCTATGACAGTGGACAAGCGATTTATCCACGAATTCTCCTTGTGATTTGTGTGTGCATATAACATTTTTGATGTAATAAAATGCATGTATTATTCTTAAAAATAGTCCGGACGCTCGCCATTGTTTACATTTACGTACATCGATATGTCAAAAAGTTAAATCTTAACTTTAAGGTAGCCTCGCTACTATCTTAAATATTTAAGTATTTTGTCGAGATAAGGAGACATTTAAGATAGGGAAAATGATTGTAATGCACTTTTCGTGAAATTTAAGTAAGTTCATCAATTTAAGTCTTCCTTAACTTTAAGGAGGCATTGTAATTCCGGGCCCTGGTGTCTCGTGATGGTTGAGCGGCTCTTCCTTGCGGTGCCACGGGGTTGTCTGCAGTTTGTGATTGTGGTATTTCCTGATCATACTCACTTACTATTTTTGCTTAGTTTGTCGTCCTGGTGTCTCGTGATTGTTGTGTGGCTCTTCCTCACGGTGCCTTTGGTTTGTCTGCAGTTTATGATTGTGGTATTCCCTGTTCATACTCACTTATTTTTCTTGTAAATAGTTTGGTTTAGAAGAACTATACGGGAGATAAGGGAGTGTTCATAAGCATGATTTTGAGTAGGCGAGATATAAGCTCTAAGGAACCTTCATAAAACTCTTTCACATTTGTGGAAAAATACATGCATTTCCTAAGCATTTTAAAGCATTATAAACACCTGACAGTTAGTTAGAATTATTTTTTTCAGATTCTATTATGAACATTGTATGATGTAGGCCTAACCCTTTTTGAGCACGAATCTCAATACTGGATTCTTGTGAATGTCACTTTAAAATACGCCATGCATCGATATTTTGACAGATCAAAACACTAGCATACCATGGAGGTCAGCCTTATTCTTTATAATATGTGGAGCGTATGGTCCCAAACTTTCAGGTCTGTCAGAACAATCATCTTTTTTAATTTTTTGTTTCTCGAACACTGACAACTCTCATATCAAAATGCGAAATACCGTGCTTGGCACAACGATCGTTAAACTCGTGCTATCAGTGTTTTATTTTTGTTTTGTTTATTAAAGTTTTTAGAAGTTAACAAAAGTCATTCTCTAGCGCGGACAGGGACGCAACTTGCCTTAAATTAATAGTCTGCACTTAAAAATAGCGTATGCCAAGATGAGACGCCGTAAGGATGAGAGTATATGGTTATGCATGACACCATTTCTACTGAAAATAGCTTATGCCAAGATGAGACGCCGTAAAGATGAAAGTATATAGTAAAGCATGACACCATTTCTACTGAAAATAGCGTATGCCAAGCTGAGACGCCGTAAGGATGAAAGTATATAGTAAAGCATGACACCATTTCTACTGAAAATAGCGTATGCCAAGCTGAGACACCGTAAGGATGAAAGTATATAGTAAAGCATGACACCATTTCTACTGAAAATAGCGTATGTCAAGATGAAACGCCGGAAGGATGAGAGTATATCGTAATTCATGACACCAGTTGAGACGCCACAAAATGAATATGCGGCGCCATGATATAACACACTCTAGGTAGTGGTGTACAATATAAACTCTTTAAAAAATCAGGGCCTCCTTTTTACTTCGTTTTTGGGTGCCGAACCTTCAAAGATTCTTATGCCACCATAAACATGATAACACCTGCCACAATTGGAAACACCTGCCACAATTGGAATTTGGCAGATTAGAATTGCTTTTCTACACACACTTTGTATACGTATTACCAGGAATAAAACTGGCATATAATAATCCCATAGCTTCGGTTTAATACGTACGCTAATGCTTTTTTGCGTAAAGGGAAGCGATATATACGTCCCTGACGGAATAAATAAAATAGTTATCGATGGCAGCTGAACGCCGTTTAAATGTGTAAATTTCAAAAGGGAAGAGAAGCAAAGGGACACAATCCAATATGGAGACTGATAAATATAGACAGAAACAATCAAGATTGCTAAGACGCCCGAAATTATTGAAACCAAGACTTGAAAGTGAAATGCGTCCCTTTTAGGCCCATGACTTACAGGTCTTAAAGGGTATCGTTATGGATCATTTTTTATGATTTTCTAGTAAAAAAAGCAATTTCGCCTTCCAATCTTTCCAGACCCCACCCCGCCCTCAACTGCCCCTCTTCCCGCCCCCTCTACTCCCGCTCCCCGCCCCCTCTACCCCCGATTCCGCCCCCTCTACCCCCGATTCCGCACCCTCTATCCCCGTACCCCCCCCCCTGTCCACCCCCTTTCATATATTATTAATCAAAATTTGATTTGTTTTCTGTTTGTTCAGTTTTGATCAATCATAAAACACGTTACACTTGAATCCCATCCATCGTTTTGTACCAATCACTGCCCTATTTATATTTACAAGTCTGTGCCCTAAATTCACATTTAGTTTAACGAACAATATAACAAACATGAGTTATGTGTGTCTTATCCATAAGCTAACCAGGCCCTGTGGTTATAAAAATATTTCTATGCTCAACTCGACTGAGCATGAAATTTTAACAGCTCATAAATACTAAAATGCTGAGAACTAAAGACGTTTCTTGCTTTCCAACTCTTACATGTTGTATTTCACATGCTAATAAATGTTAAAATGTCAACAATTGTTTGCATTTAAAAATGTAAGAGCATGATGCATTTCATGCCCATTTGAGTTGAGCAAAAAGAAGTTTATAACCTGGGGGCCAGCTCATATAATCAACTCTTTGCCTGCAACAACCAAGTTACTCAGAAGGAAAAAGCATGCGCAAACAAACTAGTCCCAGATCATGCTGATTTTTGCCAAAGGTCCTATTTAGAGAATGCATTGATATAAAATAAAGGCATTTATTAGCTTACCTATTCGTTATTGGTCCCACAAAAGGATTAAATAACATCTGCATCAAAGCTTTAGAACCAAACATAATCCCAGCTTTAACGTTTGCATCACCATATTCTTCATATTCCTCTTGTTTAGATTCCTCTTTAAGAATTCGTCTAGCAGTTTCATTCACAACTTTCTCTTTTACACATTTCACTTCAGTTTTAATTAAAGATACAAAGTCTGGACCTATCCAGTTTGTGTCATTAGTCAATTTATGTACATTATCAGTTGGAGTTCTATTTGAACATATCACAATATAATCCACACCAGATGTTTCATTGAAAATGTCTTGTGGATTCTGGGACGCCTCTTCTAACTTGAGGATAAAATTTGGAACAATAGGCACTGAAAAAAATAAAATATATTATTGCAACAGATTATCGTTAATTTCACTTGATCACATTTTAAAGAGTTAAAGGTAGTCAAAATAATATAAATATGTTTGTAAATAGTACTGGCAAAACAAGATTCGTTTCTGTATTTCCTATCAAAATATACGTTGTGGCTATGTAAAAGAACCGTCTCAGTAAGAGGGTTCTTTTATGTACCAACAGCATATATTTGATTAGTGAATCATATCAGAACTAAGCCCTATAATCTGAGGGTGTCCATCATGTTATTTAACCTTGGAGGGTTCGTTTAAGCGATAAGAGGTTTATCAAGGTTATAACGTAATCCATTCCAAGGTTTTAGGCCCTTAATACCCTTTAGAGTTCACTCCACACCTTCGTGTGCTTCACAACGTATCAGTATGCACAGAAATGTAAAATTGTTGGCCAACTTAATCACATAGTTTGTCAATATTTGTAATATCTATTAAGTAAGCTTATCAAGTCATTAAGTAAATCCGTTAAGTGGTCAATGCGACCATTTCTAAAGGAGCAGTAAGAAAAGGGATGGAGAAAACTATAAGTAAACCAAAGATCATATATTACAATTATAAAAAAAAATGAAGTGGGAATGAGCGCACTTGTTCTCATTTAATTCCTTTATAATTGTAATATATGATCTATTACCTATAAGTATCTTGATAGAAAATATTCACTGTAAATGCATCACTTCTCACAGAATAGGATTTTTTTAAATAAGAATGTGATCAAACTTTTTAAGAGTTGATGCCATTATGGAACCATATCCTTCTGGTAAAGCCTAAAAATGATGAATGAATCAGACCACTGGCCACCTTTCTCGCCAAAATTGAGATTTTTTATGATAATATGATAAAAAATGCCATATCGCTGGTATCTGTCATGTTTGTTTGTTTGTTTGTTTGTTTGTGTTGTTGCTTTCCGTCCCAAGTCAACAGCTATGGTCATTGCGGGACGGTCAGTTCACCTAACCACACTTTTTCCTGGGCAGGCTTGAACAAGGGGTTAACCAGTAATTCGTGCACATACTATCGCTTGTAACTGCCAACAACCCTTCTTGAAGGAATCAGCAGAAGGGAGGAGAATGGCCATAGAATCATTTTATGATCAATCTCCACGAAAGTATGGAACCGGACCGGGATCGAACTCGCGACCCCTGGATCTGCAATCAGACAGGCATCTGTAGCCAGACATGTTACCGACTGCGCTACGCAGCCCGGCTATCTGTCATGTAGATTTGTTCAGTCCTTTATTTGGAAATAAATTTGATTAATGAAATACTCATGGAATCATGAATAATTTCATGAACAGACCAAAATTAAATTTATCACTTATATTTACATTTTATCATAAGTATCTCATAAATAGAAATTATTTATAAGTTAGGAAACAAAACAGTTTTGCATTTAATATGTAATCATATTAACAGTTTTGTTGGAGTGTAAAACAGAAATGTGGAACAGCCAGTGTGAACATGGAGAGCCAAAGGAGCAAAACATGAGGCTTGTTATGTACATGCAAAGCAGGCTATGAACGGGGCTATGAACGGTTGCAAAAATCTAAAGAAGCATTTAAGGCTTGCGTTGAAAAAATAAATATTCAATTATGAATTATGCAATCGAAATCCAGAAGGACTTTACCACTCCTTTTAAGAATAATCTGACATCTGGTATGATTAAACAATATTTAAAGTGCTCAAAATAAAAGTGAAAGTGTTATCATGCTATCACATTTCAAAACATATTTAGGCAAGCACTTTATATTCGGTAAATATCACATTTGGCGGCCAATAAATAGAAAGATGAGCAATTGCATCTCAGCATAATCTTTGCTGCTTGCATTACAAATGTGCCAAAGTATACTAAAACCAACTGCTAATTGGTCACCTTACATTTTTACGCTAGTTCATTTGTTTGTTTGTTTGTTTGTTTTGTTGCTTTACGTCCCAAGTCAACAGCTATGGTCATCGCGGGACGGTCAGTTCACCTAACCACACGTTTTTCCTGGGCAAGCTTAAACAAGCAGTTAACCAGTAATCGTGCACATACTTTCGCTTGTAACTGACAACAACCCTTCATGAATGATTCAGCGGAAGGGAGGAGAATGACTGTAGAAATTACGCTAGTTCAGAAAGTGAAACATAGGGTATACAAAATTCATGTTTTTTTTCAGTGAAGCAATACTTTCCCGAGGCTCTGCAAAATATTTCATATAAAATTAACCTGTCTTTCTTGCAGGAACGAAGCTAGAGAAAAGGTACCCTCAATTCAAAAAGTCACACTTTTTCTACAATATAAACCATAACACAAATTAGCGCTTTTGTTTGTTTGAAGATGTTACTGGCTAGCGTGCTATAAGAAGAATAAACCTCAATAGTTTTTATTCCATCGGACTCGTTGTTTTTGCTACACAACAGCATAAGACAAGCACTTTTAGCAGGTTAATCATTGAAATTCAGCTTTAAGCTTGCAATTTACATAGAGACTTTGCACTACTCTGTACGCTTTATTATCAGCGACACCACATTGAAATTTTCAGTGATTATTCATAATTACAAGACGTCACCGTCCTTCTTTGACGATTAAAAAAAACAATGCTATTAAATTGATTTTTAAATTCTCCCATTAAAACCGGAAGTGTACAGAAGTCGTAAAACAATAATCGCCCAAAATGGACCTATCAACTTCTACTGTGTTTAGCCTACAGTGTTCAAATAAAATTAAGTGCTTTAACAAATTTACCAGGAAATACTAGTGAATATCAAAAATCTTGAAAAATTTTGAAAAATGCACCATTTTAAAAATGCGTAAAAAATCCACCATAAGCAAAATTTCAATTGTTCGGTGTTTTTCAAGTCGGACAGCTTTATAAAAACTGCTCTCGAAACCATTTTTTCTTTAAAAAAAGTCAATTTTTGCATTTTTAACCCAAAAAACTTTGAAGTAAAAGAAAACTGTTCAAAAACACTGCTAAACATTTGCCCATTAAAATGCACATATATAGTCAAAGCATCATTTCAATTTTATTAGCATTTGGTCAGAAATAATGAGTTTGAAAAGTGGTCAATTTGAACATGGTTTTAGTATAGATGAAGGCTCAGACTGATAATCAAACTTTTAGTCCCACTATAATAAAGCTGTAAGTAGTATAGGTTTCTTTTAAGCCTCAATGACGTCATGAAGTCAACGTCGTGACGTCATTGAGGCTAAAGAGACACCTATACTACTGCCGTAAATAGTGTTTTAACGCATATGCGATCAAAACCATTATCTCATGAGCTGGCGCATATTGTATGCTGTTATTAGAAGCGTCCCCTATAATGCCTTTATTGAGTTTACACAGCCCTATACATGTATTTCAGTGGAATTAAGGACAAAAGTACAAGTCTAATTTATAAGGTCATTATTGAGTCCTGGAATACTTTTTATCCCAAAACTATATTGTCTTTATTCTACGTACTAAACTTTCCTATTTCAAATATCATGTAAAACAAAAGTTGAAGTCACAGCCTGGTAGCAGGCTATTCAAAATTATATAGGATAGCTAAAAACCGTACTGTAACCACAGGAAGAGATGATGAAACATACACAAACACATAACAATTTCAAAATACGAAACCTGCGCCATTTTGCACAGGTTTCATATTTTGTACATTTCAAGCGGCTACCACAACATAACAGTACTTTCATTTTTATTTTGAGATTTTTTGTGCGTGGATCAAACATGGCGCAGGTTTTATTGCCTGCAGAGATACGCCCATACTACTTCTGGACAAGATGCAGTTCAAGTCCATCATATACACCCTACCGTCCTACGATGACAATAATCTCATAATAGTTAGCATATTGAATGCGACCATCGGATTTATGAAAGAACCAATTAAATAGATGAAATATACTCAATGAGCCTCATTGAAAGAAATGTACTTTCTGGCGAAATGATATATCAAATTCGATTGTCCCGCTGTGTAATTTCTCTGGAGTTTTAATTTTGTGATGCAGGTGAGTCAAAAAGACTGAATTGGGACTAGAATTGAAGCTGGTAAACCGTTTAGGAATAGACTACACGAACGCCAATCTTTGTAATATGACTGAAACAGTGTGTTGAAATCGACTTAGCAATAAAACAAACAAACACACTTTTATCATCAGATAGTCAACTGAACTGTTTTAAGTACTACTAATTTATACCTGAGATGATAGCAAACCGCGTAGACCCTCATTCAAGGTTTATATAAGTTGCTACCATAAAAGCCAGTATCGCTCAGGAACCAAACTAAGGACTTCATGCCTAAGTCTCCATAAAAGTCTGCCAATATGACGTCGATTTTTTTTATATCCCTACCTTTGGAAAAAAAAGTCGTATATATTGTAAGCAGTTTCGTCCCTCCATCAGTTTCTGTTCGTAACACGAACTCTGTTTTCATTTTTTGACCTAGGGTATTCATATTTGACAGACTGATTGTCAGGGGCGTGTAAATTGCAAAGAAGGTTTCAGAGAACCAATATGACATAGGAGTCAAAATTCAAGGTCAAACATCCTTAAAATATGTCTCACATTTCAAAACGCGAACTCCTCTTTCATTTTTACAGAGTGTGTTCAGTTTTACAACAATGATTGCCTTTGGTTTCGGATCAATGACATGACTATGGGTCATATGTCAAGGCCAAATATACTTAAAATCTGTCTTAAGACTCGTAACGCGAACTCTTTTTCATCCTTTAACGGAGGGCGTTCAAATTTAGCATAATCATTGCTTATAGTTTACCACAAAGAAGGTTGAATCTGATGCCTTGAATGAATGGAAGATTAACATTTTTAAAATTAATGATACTCGTATTGTATCGTAGACACACCTAAGCCTAAATCTTCTTTTCGTCACCTTAAACGAGGTATCCAGGATTTTCATATGAACTATGTTTTGGTTCCAGCAGATAAAGCTGCTAACAATGTTGTAGTTGTTTGACGATTGTATTATATTAATGCTCTTAAGCGTGAGCTTGTTGACACTAATGCTGATAAACTGCAGCCTTCTTTGAGTGAGAGGGTGATTGTCGATGGGCATGGTTGTCATACAGCCCTACATTTCGGTGTCGAAGCTAAAGAAATTCAAGACAAAGTTCCTACGTTGTACTGGTTATCTAAGCTCCATAAAAGCCCTATTAAAGCAAGAGTTATTGCTAACGACAACAGAACTTTCTAAATTGTTAACCTCTCGTGTCTTACAGCTGTTAAAAACATGTTATCGAGTACTGTGAAAAGGTATATAAGAGATCCAGTAAAACCCTATTTTGGTCTATTAAAAATTTAGGTGAAATTTTAGATAAACTTAAAGCTAGAGATTTCAACGCGACCAGTTTGTCTAGTTATGGTTTGTCTACTCTTTACACTTTTTTACCTCATACTTTAGTTAAAGATAAACTTATTGATCTTAATGAAAGAACCTTCCAGAGAGAAGGCTCTCCTTACTTTGCATGTAATAACAGAAATGCATGTGTTTTACTTCTGAAAAACCTAAAACATATCATGCATGGTCATGTCAAAATATATGTGATGCGCTGACCTTTTTGTTGGACAACATTTTTATTCGATTTGGCACCAAGCTGTATAGACAAGTAGTTGGGATTCCTATGGGCATTAATTATGCTCCCCTGGTTGCAGATTTATTCCTGTTTTGTTATGATAGGGACTTTATGATGTCTCTTTCTGATGATAAGCAGGCTGATGTTATTGATGCGTTTAACACTACATCCAGATATTTGGACGATATTTTAAACATTAATAATGTATACTGAGGGTAAAAAGTTTAGTAATATACTTTGAGGATTCACAGTTTAGAATAAATAGGACTTTTAATTTCATAGTGTCAAAAATATATGTTGAGAAACATTCACGAGTACGATAATATTATAAGGTTGACATTTCACATAATGTAAAGTCTGATTTATAACCCCTTGCCAAAACAGCTTATCTGGCAAAAGTGCGAATAGTTTTCGACTAAAAATTTCAATTTTCTGTCTAACGTTTAGATCCAAGAGCAAGAAAGTGAAAAACGGTTTGAAACTGAATGTTATGTTCACCCTTTTTGTAGAGTTTTTAGTTGAAAATCATATTTTTCCAAATTACCACCCTTTCAATTGAAAAACGTTTGAAATTAAAATGCTCAGCAGATCAAATCCTCACTAGGAAGATGGATTTTGTTTCTTTTGACCACTTGCGGGTAGCCCTTAGGTCATTTTCAAACAACCGACATGTTTGCGAACCTGCCAATTAAACAGATCTAATGCTTTAAAGATCGCCTATGGGAAACCCCATAATAAATAATTGCTAAACTTTTTCCCTCAGTAAATATTTTGACAATATGGTAAGTCAAATATACCCTTTAGAGCTCCAACTTAATAAAGCCAATACCTCTGATACAGAAGCTGCATTTTTAAAACTTGCATTTGTCTATTTCTAATGATATAGTTTCTACCAAAATTTATGTTAAACATGACGACTTTGATTTTAAAATTGTCAATTTCGCATTTTAGATGGCGATGTTCCTCGCTCTACATCCTATGGAGTCTATATCTCTCAACTCATTCGTTTTGCTAGAGCATCTAGCTATATTACTGACTTCAAAACTCGCAATTAATTGTTAACTCAGAAACTTCTTAAACAAGGCTATCGGTATCATAAACTTCGCAAGACCTTTTCTTAATTTTATAGACGACACTATGATTTGATATCTAAATTCCAAGTTGGACTTAAATCTCTCTTGCACCATGGACTTTCGGAATCTGAATTCTATGGTGATTTGATGTATAAACTGAAGAAGATTGCTGGCTCTAATAATTTTCTGCGCAGTTCATTAAAATAATTTCCCATTATAAAAAGATTGGCTATAACATTTATGTATTGCAACAGACTGCATGCTTGGTGGTCAACCCAATCACTATCGGCAACTTTGCTTTCCTCTTTAATTGAACGCCGGTGGGTCGGACTTCATACTCAATGACGGTTCCAACTTAAAGACTTATCTATTGATGAGATGGTAGGGGCCTGATGCTTTGGCTGTCTGTCGGGCCACCGGGCTTTACCTGCTCCGGTATTCAGTTTTATTAACTGTTGAGTCCTTATCTTTGCTTTAACTCCTTTTTATATCTTGATTTAAATGTTCTAGGAGGTCATGCTTTGATAAGTAAGGGGGCTTTAATGCAAACCAAACATCTTTGTGTCTTGATTTACAACTAAGGGTGAGGTTGGTGCACCGTTAAACCGGTTTAAGCCCTCCAGTAAAATACTTTACTGACCGTTCCAAGGCGGTACTTCTTTTGTGGATCTTTTATGTTTTTTCTGTCTTGTGTTTGCTATGCCTTTGTACACGTCTGTTTATATGTGCCTGGTGGTCACCTGCTGGGAAAGGGCTGACCTCTTGGCTCTCATTTGTGGTGGTTTACTGTGAGTTTGTCATTTTCCCATTGTTATCCTGGGTCAGGTGTGGTACTTGATTGTATCGATTCCTGATCTTTACACCCTTACTTACTTTCATATTATCTCTATGGCATTGGAGCTAAAGGTCAAGGTCAAATAAACTTAAATATATCTTACGGCTCATACCGGGAACTCATATTTCATGTTTTGACCGAGGGTGTTCATATTTTCATGATAATTGCCTATGGTGTGTAGATAACACCGAATGTTTCAGATTACAGCTATGACCCTGGGGTCAAAGATTAAATTCATGTATACTTAAAATCTGCCTTTAAGCTTATAAAGCAAACCCCGATTTTGGTTTTTGACCGAGGGTGCTCATATTTGGTACAATGCTTGCTTATTGTGTGTAGTTTACACAAAGGTTTGACATTGCAGTACATCCAGGGAGCACGATGGAATAATCTTATTAAGTTGTCGACTAAAATGTTTTACACCTTCAGGGTCTGTTCTACTCGAAATATTTGGTTTAAGTTATATACCGTATATGATGTCCCAATATTCAGTTACTATAGATGTACTACCCTGCCAGCCAAGAGTGACAGTGACGTCGTGTTTTGTTTACAATTGTTAAGTAAAGCATTAACATATACACTCAACTTGAGCTTCCGCGAATCTATAGATCACTTGTGTATTAATCCTATCCTGCGGATAGGATTAATACACAAATGATCCATCGATTCTAAATCCCTGATAACTATGTAAGCAAAACATGACGTCACTGTCACTCTTGGCTGGCAGGACAGTAGCGATCCACCGGACTATAAGTTGTTGAGCATTACGAATACATACTGCTCGATTTCTGTAATGGAATGTTGGCTGTAAATAACGATTGGCTTTCAGGACACTTGTGTTAGATTATGAATTAAACCTTGTCATGCTGATTTTTAATACACTACACTCCTACCCGTTCATGTTAGCCTACAGCATTCCAGTTGTAACCATTCATTTTCAATCAGAATGGAAAACAGTGTGGATCCTGATCAGATGGCTTCATCAGAAGCCAGCTGATCTGGATCCACAGTGTTTTCTAATCAAGGATAAATACGGGTTCAGCAGGATATGGGTTAAGAGAAGAAGAATACAGGGAGAGATGTTTCCACCCACTCAGTCCGGTTATTGCAGCGAATCTATGCTATGTTAAGTTTAGTAGTGCTTAAAAGCTGAATTTACCCTGAAAATGCCATCAGCAAAGCAGCCAATGCCGGTTATGGTCAGTTAGTGGAAATGCTCATAGCTCTTGAACGACATGGTATATTTAGATTAAATTTTGCATACTTATACATTTTAACATTGTCTAGACACTGGTATGCAAACGATGACGAGGCTTCATTGAGCATCATTTTGGCTGGTCGAGATCTTTGAGTGAAAATGCTCATAACTCTTGAACCGCATGGTATATTTTGATCGAATTTAGTATAATTGTACATTTTAACATTGGCTAGACACTGGCGGGCCTTTTTAAACATTAATAACTTCTTAACAAATAGGCACCTCAACTCACTTCCTACTTTGTGTTACTCCCACATGAGTCAAAGTCTGGCAGAATAAAAGAAGCCCATATGGCCCAACACTAGGTGCCAGTGGAGATTTTGCTGTATCCCCATCCACACTTTTTTCAATAGAGAAAGTACGCTTAACCCACCACAATTTGTATGGAACCGGTACGTTACCTGCTCACAAACAGTCCTATCACTCTCTTCGAGTCTGTAGACCAATATTACATAATACTTAAAATCAAAGGGGGCATTTCAATAGCCAATTACTTTCTTTGCAAAATCTCTTGGCGAACAGGACCCTTTTGGTGCTCATTGAAAACAGTGGACGATTGCAGCCAATGTAATGCCCTCCACCTTAAGCAGGACTGTGAACCTTAGTTTCGCATTTAATTCCAACTTGTAGAAACACCTATCCTACAAGTCTCTTCAACTGAAATTTGCTCATAGATCGTGATTTTAAAGTCGAATATGATATGTTGGACCCCTATGTTAGAATATCTGAAAATATGTCCACTCCTAAAGTCGAAATGTCCCCTATCTATCATTCTCGACCAGTCACCATTCTCGCGAGACCTAACGATATCGCATCTAGGACTCTCGCATTTCGCGCTTTGAATTATGGGATCTAGCCCAGTCTGGCTAATCCCGTTCAATTCTCGCGCTCCTGTAGTGATACAACTTATAAGAAAAATCGTAAAAAGTCAAAATTTTAAAAGTTTTCCATTTCGCTATTTTCCGGATGTAAAGCCCTAAGTTATGCAAGTAGTGATCGCATAATTTATATTTGATAAAAATGGCGGGGGAATTGTGGTTCAATTGCTGTTTAATCCCAGTGTGCACCGAGCAAAAGGCGACAGCGCTACCTGTCGGCGACAATGGCCAGGGACAGCATGACAGACAACTGATACAAAGCTCGGGCGAAATGTATATGCGCAAAGTTCTGCAATTTATCACCAATAATGCTTGCAATTATCTGGAACCAATGAACTCATTTTGATACACCCAATGGTGATCTGCTAGATGCAAGATCACTGACCCCTTTTCCTGATGGGTCACCTGCCGAATAGGTGAGTCCACTCACCTGATGCCTTGGATTACTCAGGGAGATAACCTGCCCTAATCTATAGGCAATCTTTAGTTGGTTCCATGGGGATCACCCCAGGCTTTAGATTCAATCGATTTCTCAAGGGCCTATCGGCGAATGTGAGAAGACTGTCAAGAGGCTGTCCCCAACAAAGAGGCAAATTAAATTATTATTATGTATACAGCTGTAGTTTTTGTTAATGATAATCACATGATCACTTGCAATATTGCGATCGTTTTAGGTATTGTACATCGTACTGCATCAGTGACATTCCAATCAAGAATATATCAGTCATTCATAGTCTTAAGGTATCATCACATCCGAGGCACCTTCTGGTGAGATCTCTCAATACTTATACCTCATACTTATACATCGATCACTTCGTGATGTTATTTGCTACGAATCCATATTTAATATGCCATCCTGGCACATTCTTGGAATTAGGGTTGGGTATAAATGCTTGCTGAAGGCAGTCAGAGACTGATTTTATTTTAAAATATTGTTTCTACGATCATCAATCACCACAGGTCGTGCACATTACGGTCAGGTGACCTGATATTTATGTGACATTTTACCCGTTTCATCAACTTCGGGCAATACAAACAGAACTTCCCTAGGTTTCAATCAATGTTGCAAGCAGCATTCTATACAATGTTGCCGAACATCCCTGACTCCCTGCACAAGCGGAAATTGTATATCGTAACTTACAGGCAGTGTGGGTAAGGCGGCAGCACAGGCAGGCAAGGTTCTCTCTTGCAGATATATTATTCTTGCGTCTTGTCATTACGTAAAATAGAGAAAATATCTCATAAAGAGCCAGTATAAAAGAACAACTCATGCGATTCGTGTAACGTAGTACTTTAATGAAAGTTTATGAGCGCGTTGATTTTAGATCGATGTCAATTTCTTGTCGCGTCCAAATATAGGTTGACCGAGTCTTGCGAAAAATGCCACAGATTCACCATCGTTTCAAATCACTTCCTGGTTTACCCAAGTAAAACGTCTCCCGCTGTGCTGTGCTTGATCAGCACAGAACAGTGGGAGACTTTTTGTTTACTTCGATATTCTCAGTGATTCTATGGTGACGTTTCATTCTGCGCATGTGCAGGTGTGGTCGTCATGAATGCAAAAGTTGATCCACTGTTTCCTATAGTTACTTTCATTTAAGTGGCAGCCGTCTCGATGAAACCACTCATGCTTGGGTCAACTCATGGTATTTTGACACTTCTAGACAGGGCCTTCGCAAAGAAGGGACTTCGTCTCGCGTGATCTGGCCGTTCTTGGCGCACACACTCGACATGATCCGACCCATCGGATTAAGTTACTAAAGTAATAGTGTATATCTCACGTGGTTTTCGGTTGCAACGCTAAACGTAATTTACTGTTACCATTGCGTCGCTCAAATTAATAAAATAACGTCTGCAATTGTGTCGCAAACTATATAGTCTCTTCTTACTGACGTGAACTAAAACGCCTCACTCATTATCAATGATTTTTAGCGATGATATATAAAAATGAACAGCCACGTACTGCTTCTTATGTAGAGGTTGGGCGATGTTGGAAAATGACTTAAATTTGATATGCAGGTAACCCGCCCGTTATTCCGATGCCGTCATAAGGCTCTACGTACACATGACGGCATTGTGTATCGATCGCTTGAATTTGCACCCAGTTTGTGCCGTTAATGTTTTGCTAAACAATGAACAAATTTTGGATCATTTTTTTCAAACAGTTGTGCTTGCGAGTAATAACTTTATGAAATTATGACGTCATATAAAAGACAAAATGTAAGGTCCGTTTACGAAACTTGCCAACATTCTCGTTTTGCTTTAAGTAATGGATAAAATGTTATGGGGGTATATTAGGTAATTTACACAGAATATGCCCACCTAAAATTACGTTCTTTAAGATGAGCTGTAACGCCCAATGGTCAGTCGTTGGTCTACGTTAACGTCATCCAAAACGGCCGTCTGGAACACGTGGCAGATTGCGTTTCCTCAGCAAACGTCGCTGGTTAGAGACTAAAGACTTTTGCAAGGACTCGTAACAATATTTTCATCCACTTTGCAGAGTCATGATTTCAGTTTTACTGAACTGCATGGCGAATAGGTGGGTTGGGTAAGTTGTTTCGTTCAGCAGACGCATACAAACATTGTCTGAATATTATAAACGCATTTTTGGTAAAATAGAGACTATTTTACAATGGTAAAAGACGTTTTCCTGTCAACGGAGAGTGTCTGGAAACAAAGCAAATGTGGCTAAAATCTTGTGTCGCACGAAATGGTGACCCCTGTCTCAAACCAAGGTCGTTTTCTCATCCTCAAATATTCTTACAGCAATTTTGTCTTCATGAGATATGCTTGACTGATAAGATTATTATTATGCACTAAAATTTATAACTTTAGTCTGCTCAGTCTAAGAGATATTCACGTTGGTATTAAGATGGGGCGTTTTTTGTTGACGTCAGTATAAAACTCCGTTTGATTCCACGTTTTGCAGTATACAGAATACTGGTGTCAATGCACGTACAACGCGAGTTCAGAAAAAGCAGTAAGCGTGCATCGGTCTGCAAGGCCAGATGTCCACAGCACATGTATGTTAGGTTAGCATGCTGAGGCGTACATGTGGTCGCTGTTCTCAGATTTGTTTACACTGATATTGCGTGATAGCTTCTCTTCCTTTCAATAAAACCTCATTGTGAGAGCATAAATAGTCTGTTAATGACTTTTATTGCCAGTCGATATCTAACGTGGGAAAAAGAAATAAATAGCACCATGACAAATGCTATCTTCCAAGTCCATGTGAGCTACACATGCACATATAATATTGCGTTGACAAACTGACAGTGGACTCTTATTGATAGCTCAAATATGAAGTGTTGTCGGCTCATTCTTGAAAGGATTGGTAACGTCCATCTGGATTTCAACTGTACATGATTCGGCAATTCTATATTAGCTAGGAAGAACAATCGTAATTCTTGAGGCAAACACTGTCCGCTATTCGATTCCGTCCAGCATTATATTTCAGCTTCCCAAGAAGGAAAGACCTCTTTATTACATCAGCTATAACTTAAAAACGTTCTTGTGTACAAGCTTACTCACACTATGCAAGTCGATAAAAATCCTTTGGCAAGATAAAAATCCTGCGGTCATTCCGCGAAAATGCACGCGACGTAAACAATTTAAAAGTGAATTAATTTCTATCTACTGTTTGCTATACTGAAGAATGTTTTGAAAGTGATCGACGTCGATGGAAAACTGTTCGGCATTATTATTAAAAGAACCACTGAAACAGTTCTGCCTGGATCATGGCAGTCGATCAAAGGTGCTAAAATCGTCGAAGTAAAAATGTCTCTAAAATACCTATTCCCGCATAAGAAATTACCTTTCCTTTGTGGCAGAATAGAAGCTAAGTATACCCAACGTCTTACCACAGGTAGGGTTTTGCAGATAAAATGTCCAGCCGCATCCATCTTTAGATGATAAACAGCATAGCGAACTAATTTCGTCACTGATAACGTAATCACCGGCGAAAATCGTTGAATTTGTGACTGTTTGCTATCATGACTTCAGACTGTAAGCTGCCTTAACAAACATTTGATTGAACTGGCTGTTATATTTGCATAGTACATAATCACAATTATTTTATACCATTCTTAAACGAGCATGCTTGTCAAAGAATTGTATATGATTAATATGGTTTTCAAGCGACTGAAAAAATGAGTATATTGAATTTCCGCCAAACGCACGTGCACAGGTAAACAATACTGTTATCGGTAACGGACTGTGTGTTACGGTTCGAATATAGGGGTGTGGCTGGAAGCCATCGATGACAACCAACAAAATGAAATTTGCACCCAGATGAGACTCAGATCAGCATGGGTATCGATCCAGCCATACTTGGTTAACAGTAACAACCTTCCACTGATTGGTGGCAAAGCTAAACGTTTCTTCAAGGGTGTGGGCGAATGCCTAGGCTATTCTGAGTCTCTGCAGTGCTAAAATATCATGTTAGTTTTGTTATGAAAATCACTTACCAACTGTTGTAAGCAGCATGTTGTCAAGAAAAATGGCAATGAAGACGATAACAAGTACTAGCTTTCTGGAACCGCGAAGGCTTAAACATTGTTCTTTTAGTCGCTTAATTTGGTTTGTTGTTACGTCTAGAAACGTCATACTCTGTGAAGGGAACTACCTGAAATAAAGAGAGAGAGTCAAACACTTAAAGCACCATCTATAATTTGCAGCAGACGACAATTTCAAATTTGCCGCTTTTTCAAAAATAACAAATAAGGCATGATATTTCATGAGAATCGTCTGCTGGCAGACGATTCTCATTAAATATCTTACCTATTTTTTTTTTTAAAAAAAAATTGGGGAAGACGTCGCAAAATTTGTCGTCTGCTGCAGTTGTGATTGGGGCTTTAAGGGTTAGTAATGGTACGATCATCGATATAAGTTCTGTTACGATGATCGCTTCTACTACTGTTACAATGTCAGGTTTTCGCACTGTTGCGATGATCGATTTTAGAAGTCTTCAGATGATCACTTTTAATCAAAATTTATTATATATAGAGGATCTTACATGAGTGTTCATGTTTTATTGAATTTATTAAACGAGTTCAGGAAAAGCGATAAAATGCGAGGCTTTTGCAACGAGTTTGATAAATTCAATAATACAGGAGCACGAATGTTAGATTCTATTTATCACATGACATTAATACTACCTACTTAAAAATCGCCCTTTTGGCGAAATTACTTTACGTTCTGACTTATCGTAATACATACAATATTACCTCGTTTCGTGGGCGTTGCAACGTCACGTTCGGCAAACCATGCTTCATGTAGTTATATCAGCGGCAGTTGATAGGCATCTGAGACAATCAGAAGCTGTTTATTTATAGGTTATATAATAAACTCATTGAACAGTATTATTGAATATGTGAGCTTAAGATTAGAATAATTTCATTGTTGGCGAAAAGCTGACTTGATCTCTGTATGGAAGAAAGTGGTTATTGGGCTATTAAAGAGATTCATTTGTATGAGGGTCTGGATGGGGTAAATTGATTAGTGAATAATGGCCCTTTTTTAAAATGAATAGTGAATAATGAGCCAAAAAATAATGAATAGTGACTAATGAGTGCCTAAAAATTAATGAATAATCCTATTTTTTTAATGAGTTGAAGAAAAAATAATGAATAGTGGATTATCGGATTTCTTTGCCACCTTTCTTACTTTTAATGAATAATTGGTCTTATTTTAATGAATAACCCAAAATTTTTATGAGATTAATAATGGGCTTATTTTTTAATGAATAGTGAATACCTCCCCCCCCCCCCCATCCAGACCCTCCTGTATGACATAATTATTTTGCACTTTTTCATTGGTTTTAAACATGATTTTCATGTTGACGTTGAAAGTATGATAGTTAGAACGCGAGAGATGTCAATAAATATCTTTGATTTTACGGCACAAAAATTCTTTCGTAGAGAAGATTTGTCGCTGTTTATAGACCATATGCTGAACTATTAAGGTAGCACACACCGATTATTTTTACACTAGGTGCAACAAACAGCGAAATTGCGGTTTTAAATGTTCGTCGTTTGCGGCACAGGGGGCATGTTGTTGTTCTTTTGTGTCCTGACTTTCTAGAGTTTAACGGAATTCTAGAAGCATCACTGATTGAAAACAAAGCAAAGCATCAACAGAAACCATGAAAACACCCAATGAATATGTTTCACTTGTTTCTTTATTTTTTATTTCTCATGTTACTCATATCAAACACCTTTTCTTTCACTTCGTACTGTCAAGCCAGCCAAGAACGACAGTGGCGTCATGTTTTGTTTACAAAGTATCATGAACTTATCATCGATATATCACTTGTGTATTAATCCTATCCACAGGATAGGATTAATACACAAGTGATCTATCGATTGGCGTTAGCTCAAGTGGAGTGTGCAAGTTAAATTTTACATAACAATTGTAAACAAATTATTACGTCACTGTCAGTCTTGGTTGGCACGACAGTAGTATATCTTCTTAAGATATTGCTTGTGTATAATGCGTGCATGTTATCATTACTGTGTTGCTTAGTATTTATTTATGTATTGTACAATTTTTTTTTTAAAAAAAAAGGTTTAAACTAATCCTCGATTACACCATGAATGCAGCAGTGTGATAATATGTAACGACTTCAGCTAATTTTCGATCAATTTCTGTATATTAACAATCTAGTTTCGCGTTTTTATGCAATTTTAGTTTTGAATGATATATTCCTGTAAGAAAAATCGTTAATTAGATGAAAAAAAAATAGTTAAGGTCAAGATGAGATACTAATGAGCCACAACATGAGATTTCCAACAATGAGGTATGTGCGACCAGCAAAGCCTCAGATCAGCCTGTGCATACGCGCAGTCTGATCAGAGCCTTTGCAAGTCGTTTGAATATTTTACGAATGTTCAGCTACTGACTGAACATCATTTGGAGTTTCTAAGCTTAAAATGAGGCTGTACAGGCTCGTCTAAGTCTACACTTGTCAAATGCCACATTGTTGGAAATCACACGTGACAGATTAAATATTCTCGAGCACTGGTAAGTATCACAGTTGACCATCATACGTTTTTTTTATTCGGCAGCACTCTAAAACATGATATTATATACATATTACATTCCTGATACGCTGATGATCAAAACTCTTTATGAACCTCAACACCTTTGAAAGTTTTTCGTCAGTCATATTTATGAAACATACTGTCAGCTCTTTATCTAAAGATATATTACGAAACCCACCCCCATTTAATCTGCCAGGCGATTATCTTAGTTATTATTATTATTGTTATTATTATAATTGTTGTTGTTGTTGTTGTTGTTGTTGTTGTTGTTGTTGTTGTTGTTGTTGTTGTTGTTGTTGTTGTTGTTGTTGTTGTTGTTGTTGTTGTTGTTGTTGTTGTTGTTGTTGTTGTTGTTATCTACGACCGCACATTTAATATATGTGTTTAAATACATGTGTGTTAAAAGCACTAGCTTTCACACAAAAAAATGATATAACGAACCTTATTTCTAAACCGAGCCCGTTTATATGTCAGATTATGGCAAATCTCTTCTGTCGGTATGATAAATAGTAATAGTCCAGCCTCCTTACTGTCTTTTTCAGACCTTTCATATAATGAATACGTGTTATATAAAACGCAAAAGCATGAAAACTCTTCGTTAAAGTTGCTGAATATTCTCCTGTTCAACTAAAAGCTAGATTCCACAATCGAACACGTGAGTCTCACTGGATGGTTGACAAATACTTATAGTGTTTTATATTTGCACGGCCCACGCATGCATAGGTTGTTTTATGTAGGCTGGGTGTTTTGGCTTAGCTGTTATCATTTGATTTCCCTTTAATTATCAAGCATATTGATTTTCGTATAACATAATATTGTATTGTATATAACACTGGAGGTAAAACAAATATATTCAAACTAATGTATAGTTTGCCCAAATTGGCATGAGACTGATTATTTTTCGCCAAAATGCCAAAATCTTCGTGATATTCGCGCGTTTTCGTGATGTAATCCGACTTTGGTCATGCTTTTAACAGGAATATGAAGATAATTTCGATTCATAAATAGAAATGGTCTGATAGCCTAGTGGTTAGGTGGCAACTTACAGAACACGCCTACCTGGATCGAAACTTGGAAAAGCCTTTTTTTAAATATAATTTTCAAATTGCACCCATTTTTAAATTTAAGATTGTTCTTATATTTTACGTCATCTCGTTTTGGGCTTTACACCTTTCATTAATTTATATTTAGTTGCTTTAAATTTGTAATCATTATTTCCTAGGTTTCCTCACTCTTTTCTTATCAGCGGCGACTTTTGTTGTCTGCTGATAACCTTTGCAAGCAGTTTGTTCCCAGAAAAGTACCAGAACGTCGGTCCTGATCTGAAAACAGACCGTTTGACACTCTGATAGTGGTCCACTCTTACAACTAGAGTAATTAAATAGATCAGATCTGATCAGGTTTTCATAGCAGCCTAATGGAGTTTTATAAATAGCACAGACCCTAGTTCAAAGAGTGGTTCCTGGAAGATGCTTTGAAAAAGTTAATTTTGAAAAAAAGTCAGCAGATGATATATCCATGTCTACACAAATCAAGAATAAAGACGAACAAACTAACAAATTAAAAAGGAAGAAGAAAAAATGAAATGCTACTGGACTCGAACCCACATCTTTTGATTGCAAAGGACAGCCTCTTTTCCATTAGGCTATCGAGGAATTGTAATTTTTTCATTCATTAAAGTAATTGATAGCCAAAGATTGGAAGAAAGGTCATTGAATATCCATATGTCTCAGGTCAATGTAGACAAACAATACTGTATATACGTTTTCTGTTTATCTGAGCAAAGATATACTTTTAGATGAAAAAATAAATAATCTACTTTATAATATTCTAATGTATACATTTCTATATGTATGCGATAAATAAATATCAAATAAGAGAAAATACAATATTCTGGAGAAACAAATCAAGCTGCTATCTATACACATCTTCATATCAAAGGTCTTTTAACCTTCCCTTTTCTCAAAAGTCTTTTTGCATTTTTTGCAATTTGCAACGATAACTGTTTTGTGAGGAAAGCGCTTACATTAAGGCATCTGTATAACAAACATATATCAAGGTCATTGCGTTTCTGCACAATTACTAACATTATATTTAATTATTCCATTTGCTCACATTAAAAGTGAAATCAATGTTAAATCCTAAAATTTTAATTGGTGTGAGATCATAGTCACACTGGTAAATGTATACGTCGATTCGGTGGTATTTACGCGTATTGCCGGTACCTTAAAGACCGGAAGTGGTAGATATTGGCGTTAATACTATGTAGAAAAACATGCCATATGCCTAAAAGACTATAGAATTAGATCATTTTTTAAGTATTCGGCATGCAGATGGCGATTTATGTAAGCATTTAGGAATAGATTCGAGTACCGATCTGGATGATCGGTACTCGAATCTGTTCCTAAATGCTTACACAAATCGCCATGCACATAGTGAATACTTAAAAATGATCTAATTCTATAGTCCTTTAGGCATGTGGCATGTTTTTCTACATAGTATTAACACCAATATCTACCACTTCCGGTCTAGAAAGTACCGGCAATACGCGTAAATATTAGTATATTTTGTTAATGATAGTAAATATTATGAAGTGTTCAGAATGCACAGTGAATTGAATTTGATAATGAATGATGGCTGCCGAGAAAAGCCAGGAATAAGCATCGAAAAGTAAGTTATAGATTTACGTAAACTGTCCCTGTAACGTTTTTACTTCTCATTAAAATTAATAGGTCCCTAAATGTATATAATATTCGTGAAATACACATCCAGTTCATAAAAGATCTAAATGCTTCTACCAAAAGTAAAGAGGAATACAAATATCAGCTATTGAAATGGTTTCCATTACTTGACTAACGTGGTAATGGCCTGGACTTACATCCGATTGAAAACGTCTGGAGAGTTATGAAATAAGACATAGGGATTACAGAACAATATACATTCTAACTTTAGTGATATGTGGAAACGTGTATGTGACGCTTGATATAATGTGTCCCTTACAGAAGTTGTGAAGCCTACAAATGTGTTAACCATCAGAGTTTACTGATAATACAGTTGATGGACCAAATACGTTTGAGAAATAGATCTATCTACTAGTTATAAAAAGTATTCAGTACAATGAAGTGTTTTATTATACGTATAATATACAATTAATGGCACATTAAAGTAAAGGCTAAGAATTCTAAAAATGTAAAAAGACTTTTGAGAAAAGCTGTAAGTCTCTCGTCTGATGTTTTAGCAACCCTTGTCCAGTTTCCAATATTTTATTATTTATTTGGTGTCAACTTCTGATCACTCAAATACGCGATGCCTCAGAACCAAATTGTTATCGTTATTGTTGAATTGCTTTGGAAACAGATGATGTGTTTCATTTAATTATACAATATTTAAAGAGGTGTACACTTTAAGCTGAAAGTCATTATTATATTTCTTACTTTAATATATACTTATCATCTTACTATTGTATCATCCTTTTCCATTTGTCTTTAGTATACTTAATACACATAGTTATTTTTGTTATTTACTTCTGTATACTCATATTATTCTTTCTGTCTACTATTTATTTATTTTTATTTAATTATTTATTTATTTATTTATTTATTTACTTATTTATTTACTTATTCTGATATGTTTCCAATATATGTTCCTAACTGCTTTTCCTTGTTAATTAGGTGTGTATAATACATATGCATTTGTATATATCTAGCCTTGTTTATTAGCTATTATGTATGTTTAAAATGTAGGGGAAGGGTCGTAACTAATGTTGTGAGAACTTGTGACCCAACACCGTTGCTGTATATATTTGGCAATAAAATATGTTTAAACTAAGCTGAAATACACCATTCTATAGCTTCGACTTGACCACGTTATGTCTATTGAAACTTATCCTGTTTCATCAAACTTAACGAATTTGCACATTTTGTATTGTTTTGTTGCTTGTTTATTTATACTATCATTATTATTCTTTTTCAAATTTTAGCAAATGCAGACTTTATTATGCAGGCTTCAGATTTGGAACGAACGTGAAGATTGTGTAGGATATGTTACTTATAGATACATTGTGAGTAAGACTTTTTTAAAAAAAAAAAAAAAATGGTCATTTGCAATTCTCAAACGCCCCACTCCGGTGTACGTAAGGTGCATTATGCATAGTATCATGGACAAAAAAGCTCCATTTTGTTCGCAGGAACTGGCGTAAGGAAAAATAGCACTTAAGCGTCTGGGCCCAGTCATATTAAAATCCATTATTCTGATTACCCCAAACGTTTAATCAACGGAATAAATGAACTTTATGTTTTTTCAATAAAATATCGCGATATGATTTTTCAATAAAATATCGCATATAGCGATATTTTATTGAAAAGCATTAACTTCATTTTATCCGTTTGTTTTGCTTCAATCACACTTGTTATTATGTTAAAACATGATTTCTGGGACGCCAGCGTCCACGTTATCACCCATGTCATCGATGTACACCCGTGGTCCTGATTCGACGGGATTTCGCGGAATGGGCCTAGGCAGTTTCGATTGCAAACACCCATTTTGGAGTATCTAGCGGAGCCAGAGGTCTAAAATTTGGCTCAACTTAGCAATGCAATATGTATCAAAAATAAAAAGTGAGTATGATCAGGAAATACCACAATCACAAACCGCAGACAACCCCATGGCACCGCAAGGAAAAGCCGCTCAACCATCACGAGACACCAGGAAGACAAATTAAGCAAAGCAACCAACTCTCTCTTCCCCACCAAGATGACTGCAATACTAGAATGGACATAAAGTAACGTACAACAAAACATAGAACAGTTACAGACTCCAACAATGGGAGTAACAATAAACAAAAGTCAACAATAACAGAACCGCCGCCTTAGAACAGACAGCAGCCTAAGCAACCGTGATGGTTCATAAATTGACTGACCACGAAAGAAAAATGGATCACCGCGAAAAAAAAGCTGTTTGCATGGCTACGCAGATATTTGCATTCTGCTGAATTAAAAGTCAACATTGTTAAATATTTCGAGTTATACTGTAAATAGTCATTAAATACATTTAAGTCCCGATGATCTGAGTGCAGTTCTCACGACACGGATTGACAGAGTTGTCTATAAAGAAATTTCCATATCTTGTCATTTGTAAATAGCCATTAAATGCATTCAAAGCCGTTTGTATATACATAAAACACACCTGGTGCAGATTTGCCCTCAGATGTATGATTGCACTGGGGGCAATTGCACCCCCTGTGTCTCTTTCATATGCTAGCTATCTGAGTTCACATGACATGCAAACGTTGCCAAAAACATTTTTTTTATGTTTAAATTTCAGGTAGACAATGGTCTGCTGTGTTTGCGGTAGATGCAAAATAAAGCAGGACTGCTATACTTACAGGGGATATGGGCAGTTCGGGTTTTTTTCTGAGTACTTCACCAAATATTTTATTACAAGTTGAATGAAAGAAATCTTAAAAAAAGTGATATAAAGGGGTCACTTTTCCCACCATCAAGAAGGCCAAAATATTTCTTTAGAGTGGAAAACAAGCATGTTTACCAAGGGAAAACAACGCTCTGAAATACCTGAAATGAAAGGTAAAAATATTATACTGGGCACGGCAAATTGTCCCAATTATGATTAATATGCTGCTGTACGAATAAAATAACAAACCACCAGCCTATTTTGCTTAATTTATGGAAAATAGAAATCCTCATTAAGTTTATTTAAATTTGTATCAAATTCAAAAAGTGAGTATGATCAGGAAATACCACAATAACACACTGCAGATCAACCCACGGTACCATGAGAAAGATCCACAGAACGCTTACAGTCACAAGACACCAGATGGAATCCAACTCTCTCTTCCTCAGCAAGATGATTGCAAAACTAGAAAGGATAACAAAACAACGACCAAACACCAACCGCTATAAAAAAAAATAGGAACAAGTCCGCCTTTAAAGCAGTATAGACCAAGATCAGCTGGCTTCTGATGAAGCCAGTTGATTAAGATCCACATTGTTGTTCGCCCATACGATGTATCCGAATTTGTTATGAATTCTAACACACCTCGCCCATAGAGCCAACGGTAACAAACTGTGATATATCGGACAATAATTCACAGCTAAAGTGTGTGATAGCTGACGTCACTGGAAAATGACGTCATTTATGGCGTTAGACGGGGTTACGTCGTTTTTACCCTTGAAAGACGTTACAACTACATGTAAACGTATGCGACGTAGTCTAAGTATTAGCAGGAGTTCTTCTGTGCAATGGCGGAAAGTTGGAAGAAGCTGAAGACTTCGAATGTGTTTTCGTCGTTTATTGTGTGTTAGAATCGAAATAGATCAGCTCCAGTGCGTGAATTATTGAGTAATAATTCACTGTTTGTCGGTCAGTTGTACGAAGATAAATCACTCGCGCTGCACGCTCGTGATTTGATCTTCTTTACAACTGACCTCCAAACAGTGAATTATTACTCAACAATTCACTGCTGGAGCTGATCTATTTCTTAAATTAACCCTTACATCACCACTGCAGCAGACGAAAAAATTTGCGACATTTCTCCTTATTTTCGAAATAAATAAGGTATGGTGTTTCATGAGAATCGTCAGTCAGCAGACAATTCTCATGATATAGTATGCTTTATTTCTTATTTTTGAAAAAAGCTGCAAAATTTGAAATTGTCATCTGCTGCAAATTATAGGTGGCCCTTTTTGAAATCAAACCACTGGACTGGCTGGCTGGAAAACCAAATGTTGATGTAGCGCTATAAATAAAAAAGAAAAGTGAGCACTTGAAGGAATGTGTGCTCTTAGTTCGACGAGGTAGGTTTTTGTCTTCTTGTTATGTATTTCAACTCATTTGTTTAATTTTGATTCAGACTTCAAAAGTTGCATTCCACACCGAATAGGCGGCAATCGAAAACGCTCTGAACAATCGACGAACGCGGATCAAAAATCGCTAGAAACAGTGTTTTCAATTGACATTTGTTGCCATTCCGGCGACAAACAGTAGGAACGCAAAGAGCGTATTTTGAGTTAAAGTATTTTAAAATTGTAAAAATGCGTGACGCAAAATATTCCCTCAAAATGGCGGCCGAAAAATGGCGCCAAAAATTCCCTTTTTTAAACGCTCTTTATTCTTAATTTGTAATTAATGACAGTGTATTCTCGCTATATATTTAGATTCTGCAACCTTTAAACGCCAATTTCCTTTTTTGAAAGTGTTTAATGATATATTGCTTTGCAATGAAATCAAGCTCTGAAATGCACCACCGTCAGGCGCTTAAAAAAAGAAATGAAATATAAGCTCTGGCATATAATGGAACTTTTTTTGTCTCCAGAACTGATTTTGATGAAATAAATTAAAACATATTCACCTTTGCCCCGTCCATCTTTCAGCTGAGTATAAACGCGGGACAAAGCTCTAAAATGACGTAGTCACTAGTCAAAGTCGTCCCATATTTACGTCACAATATTACGAGTAAACGAGATTCTAAAGGAATAATGCCAATACATATTCTTCTGTAAAATGGCGAAGAACTGTGATGTTCAAATACCTTATCTCTGGGGCCTCAGATGTGCATCCTATAGGTATGCAGATTTCATTTTTAATTCGTTTCGTTCGCTGGTTCGCCTGAAAATGGGCTTTCCCGTTACTTTGAAATGAGAAATCTTATATGTTCCCTTCTTCCCGGGCTGCCGATTCTTCCCCTTTCGACTTTAGTCTTTAAATGTCATGCATGTGCGGATCCAGAGGGAAGGGGGGGGGGAGGGGTAGGGGGTCCGGACCCCCCCCGCATCCCCGGAAAATTTTGGACTAAAAAAAACCCAAAAAAACATAAAAAATCAAGGCTGTTTTCTCGCCGTTGGGCTTGGAAACCCCCCCCCCCCCCTCTGACAAAAAAAAAAATCTTGATCTGCGCATGCATTGATTATTCAACCGCTTACCCCCGGGCTCGCCCAATGTAAGAAGGAACTATATGGTTATGTCTGTACCTTGGCTGAATTATCCACTAACCATCGAGGCAATCACGGGGGGGGGGGGGGAGGCTAAAATAAACTTGCTTGTTCCCAAAAAATCGAAAATTTGTTTTCCTGGGTTCCATGTTCCCCAACATTTTCTTTGTTTGCTTATTCCCCTCAAAAGTTGCACTTACCTTCTCTGTTCCCTTGAAATAAATGTCCCTTTACCCTGTTTCCCAAAACCCATGGTGGGCCTCACCAACTACTAACCTACACCACACCCTCAATCCTCCTCTTGCTCTTATGTCTTCTTTTTTCCTAGCTGTTCCCCAATATTCTTTATTTTTGCAGGGATAATCCTGGATGGGCCTAATCCATTTTGTGAGAAAGTTTTATTGCTTTTAGAAAATGGACTTTACTTTTGGCTTGGCCCCATATATAAACTAGTCAAATTTCATGCCTAATAGCAAAGCTCACATTTTATTGGGGGTACAAAACTAAGAAAATGGGAGCCAGTATACCCCTTATTTCAGAAGTCAGTGGGAACTTTGCCATTAAATATGAAATTAAAATACAAATTATCGATAAAAGCATCCCATTATGACCCAGACCCCAATTAATACATCATTAAATTTAATATTGAATCATACAATATTCAACCTTTAAACTAGACCTAACCCTAAATAAGAGAAAAATGTTTTTGCTTTATTTTTTATTTCATTTTATTTTTTTTAAAAATGAGGTGCTAGGGGCTTGGAACAAAGACAACTTTAGTAAGAAAACATAACTATTTCTTGGGGAAAGGGAAGCAGGCTAATGTATTCAGGTAAACATTATGTAACATATCACAAACCCCACTGGTTGAGCCTCATAAATATTATTTTTGTAAAGTGTAGACTGATATTGCTTTCAATCGGGATAAAAATAGGTTTAAGTATGTATTCTCAATTGCAGCATACCAACCACTACATACATGTAATAAGCTAGAAACCAACAATGATAAAGGATTCAAAATAAGAATTTTTAACTGTCTTACAGGAATCTTAGTCAGACTCCCAAACATTAATTGGTCTTGAACTTCAAAAACTGGATGACAGTATAATTAAACACTGGTTTAAAATTTTAGAGAGATTTCATCAGCTGTTTACTGATCTGATGATTGTTTACACAGAATAAAGTTCCTGTAAAATTTACAGCTAATCAGAATGAAGCCAGCTGTTCTGGAACACCAATTTCCCTCATTTTTGAAATAGTTACATCATTTGAACAAAAGTATGCTTATTATGAAGAATATGGTACTTTATACCTTAAGCTACTATAGCCCACCTCCCCACAGCATATATCACCAATATTTACAAGAGACTAAGTATTAGATGTCAAAATAACTTGTTTACTTTCAATAACTGCAAATTGCAGAATAAGTCTGTTATATCAGTATTAAGTCTGTTTTGTTATTTTTTTTTCTACGATCTGTTGGTTTTACACAGTGCTTCTGAGAGTCAGAGACCTCTGAAATTGATCATAGGAATAAAAAACTGATGCCAGCTAGTAATGGTTTCAAATTTGAGAGAGATCTAACCAGCTTAAACCTTTTACACCTTTGAAATATCATGTATTTGAAAATATTATGGAAAATGAAGCATTTGCTCTTTTGGAGCAAATGCTCCATTTTCCATTAAATTTTCAAATTCAAGACTAATTAGCTTCAATTTTCTTGAATTTTTTCAATACTGTCTAAAAAAAGAAAATAATGTCATGATCTAAATATAGCATATATGAAGTAAAGGATTAAGATGATAAAAGAGTAAACTGAGTTTGTTTTTGTCCAAAAAAGGGTGTGTAACACATATTTTTAGTTAAACCAAACTCTAGGAAGAATATATTTGTAGATTTTTTTCATTTAGGAGGTCTTTTACAATAAAGACATATATCTATTTAAATGAATTTAAGTATGCTTATTATGAAGGATACTTTATACCCCCAAGCTTCTATAGCATTCCCTCCCCAAAGCACCTATCCCCAAGATAAGACTATTAATGTGTGATTGAATTATTTTTTAATCAAACATATGTTGTGGGTACTCAAATGAACCGTCTCAAAGAGCACCCTAAACATAGTGTCATATGTTTATATGATATTTGGATCATATAACTTTTGTATTTGTTGGGGTCTGGTAAACACTTAAATATGATTAGGGCATGCGGGGTATTCATCCTATTTAAAGAATCAGGCAGTAACTTGGACCAGAAAATTCTTTGTCTTGCAATGTAAATCTGTCTAGAGTATGTATAGTGATACAGATGTAATTGTTTTCTTGATATTTCTGATAAACTAAACAGGGTTTTTTGGCACATTTTGAAGACCAATTTTGGGTCATGTTCCCAATTGCAAAAAAGTATGTTTTTTTCCAATATCAAGGGGAATATTCCCAATTTAAGAAACAAAAAAATGTCACTATTTTGTAACAATGTACCCCAATGTAAAGTACCTGTTAAATTCATAATGTTGAAATGTTCTTATTAGCTAACTTTTGTTTGATTTGATTATAATACATGGTGTGAGTTTTCCCCAATTTGTATAAAACTATGTGAAAAATTCCCAATTCTGGGGAATGGGTCATGTTCCCAAATAGAGAGAAAAAAAAACCTGGGTCACTTTTAATAAAAGGGACTGTAACAACGTTGTAGCTTACACATAACCTGTTCTGAAAATGAAATCAAATATGTTTTGGTATACCATTTTCATGTCGATCCAACGTCTGTGTTATTTGGGGGGGGGGGGGGTCCATCACTGAAGCCCTCCCAGGGGTTGGGGTACAGGGGGAAAAGAGCATTCATCTCAGGGAAACAGAAGAACAAAGGGCCCAATTTATTTTGAGGGGAAGGGGAACATTGGGAAACAGGGAAAATATGGGGAACAAGGGAACAGGTACCATCTTCTCTCCCTTGGAGGGCCTTATCAGTAGTTTGTAAAGTATTAATTAGTGCATAATTGGGTGTAAAATTGACTATCCCAAGTTTTCTCAACCCCCATAGAAACAATCTGCGGGTTATACTTGAATAGTGCAAGACATTTCCTGATTGTAAGCAAGATTATTGAAAATCAATAAGACAACAGGAACGGCTTTCTATACCGTGTGCACTTAAAAAGATTGCTTACGTCATTTATTTATCGATGTTGTCGTCATTAACCAGACGGTCAGGAAAGATAACGTTGTCATTAATTGAGAATATTAGTGAAACATGAATTTATCGGAGGTAAATAGGGCCTAGATATCCAATATATTAAATAGATCTGTATTTGAATTTTAATACATTTATTATGGTCTAGATTGGTTTTGCGCGATATGAACTGGCTTTGCCAGTTGCACCCAATCCTCGTTTTCCGCCATCTTGGAAGTTTGACCGTTTGAAGACCGTATGACCTCTCGAAGATAATGGAACGAATTTTGTCTCCAGAACGAATTTCGATAAAAATTGGCACATTGGTAGTTGAAACCCTATTATTTTTCATGACATACATGCCACAGCGGGACCAAGTCGAAAAAATGAGAAATTTGATATCAAACGTGAACCATTTTTTTACAGTCACATCCATCTTGCAAGTTTTCTGTTTCGCCCATCTCGTTGTTTAAGAGCGTTGTCGTAGATTAAAAATCATACGCTATGTGAAAACTTGAACAAACGACGAACACAAGTGGCCAATTTTTAACAGAATAAGATTTGAGACATTCGTGAAACAAGAGGTTAAATTTGGGGTGTCGTTCCTCGCTTCGCCGAGAAAGCTGAAAAATTCGAACGTTTTTGTTGCTATGCATGTTTGATAATATTCATACGCCTTCACTACGCGTCCCGACTGAAATGTCAATCGAAAACTGTTTCTAACGACTTACGTTCGTCACTAGTATTAATGGTTTCGAACGCCGCCTATCGCGTGTGATTCACATGATCAAAATACACACAGAAACCAGTTTAGATAGGGTGCAAAGTGCAAATACATTTGACAAGTACATTTGCCCCACCTCCAAAGCTGGAATTGTGTGTCCTTGCGGGTGTATTTTATAATGAATTACACAACTGGACTGAAATTCCAATGTCAGTCAAAAAGAACTTCGTGTGAGCTTGATGGAATAAATGCTCTTATTGGGTCGTATACGGTAGAGTTTTTTCTTGTGGTGTGTCTCAACTCAATTGAATGAGACCATTTCCAGCAACTATCAGGTGCTTATTGATATCATTATTTGACTCGACGTCATTGTGAGCAATGGAATTTGAGTCAAGAGCAGTGAAATACGTATTGTCCTGCATCTGGAATACAATACTCTTGAAATAAGTGGGTGCCAGCGTTGAAGCACATATGGGCCGTGTACGTAGAAGATGTACATTTGGTATTCCCTTTAGTGTGTCTTAACTGTCTGTCTGCTAGTGTCGTTTGCTGGTAACCTTTGCAAACAGTTTGGACCCTGGTCAGGCTCGACAGAAAAGAATATATTTGGCATATATTGATTTAAAGAGGATTGTTCACTTTTATTATACGGAAACGCCTCCGTATTACAAATAAGGAACTAGAAAAAGCACCTACAAAGCCTAGTAGAATGAGCTGCTGAGTAACGTATTTGTTACCTACCAGTAACATTATTGTCGTCTGCTGAAAACATTTGCAAACAGCTTGGACTCAGATCAGGCCCGACAAAACGGCAGACCTGATCAGGGTCCAAAGTGTTTGACGCTCTGATGGTATTCTGATCTATATATGTGACAAAACCCATTTTCGTCTAAAACTGACTCGTTTTCACTCTTTTTCAAACTTTTTCACACTTATTTTTTACTCGAATAAAAAATCGAAAAAGTTGAGTTTCCATGCGAGCTTAACATTTTTTGTGCTTCAACAAAGGCAGAATCTAGGGCGAAGATTTGGTACCTGCAAAATGCATTTCAGCTCCCTGTTACTTTGGCTTCAGTCCGTTCTAATGAGGTGGTTCTGTTGTTGTTGATTCGTTCGGTGTTGAGTGTTACTCCCATTGTGGGATGATTCTGTAAGTGGTCCATGTTTTGTTGTGCGTTACTGTATGTCCATTTTAGCTTTGCAATCATCTCGATTTGGAAGAGAGAGGTGGTTGCTTTGCTTTGTTTGTCTTCCTGGTGTCTCGTGGTTGTTGTGTGGCTCTTCCTCACGATGCCACTGGTTTTGTCTGCAGTTTGTGATCGTGATATTTCCTGATCATACTCACTTACTATTTTTTTTAAAAAAGCAGATGACAAAAAAGCATGCAAAATTACCCAGGAGGCAAAGAGTTTAATAACCAATAATGACTCTGCTGCAATTTATCAAGAAGCAGTTTCAATGTCATCCATTCAATTGCAAACATCAGTTCCAAATCAAACAATTACAAAACGATTCATATTTAGCATCAATATTAGACAATAGCTTGTCACGGAGTCAGTATAGTAGTCGTGCTATAAGAAAACGCTCTTCTCACATAACCAGCGGAGTTTCAGCTCAGTTGCAATCTCTTAAGAAATCAGGTAAGATAAATCAGTAAATCTTGTAAGAGAATCAGAATTTAGCTGGCTAAAAAGGAATAATTGCTGATAATATGTGAAAAAGTAAGTGAGTATGAAAAGGAAAAACCACACTCAAACATTGCAGACCAGTCCACCGCATCGCGAGGAAGAGACACCGAACACTAACGTGAACATTACAATTTGAAAGTAAATCAAGCAGTTCTCTCTTCCCCAGCGAAATGATTGCAAAACTGGAAAGGATACTAGATAATATATACAACAAAACAAGGCCCAAACCCAATAATACCCACAAACAATGGTATGCAACAATAAACAGTTAATCAACATCAACATAACCACCATTTGCATCCTTGCTATGGGTATCTTTTGTCGTATGCTGATCTGATAACCTTTGCAAACAGTTTGGACCCAAATCAGGACCGTTGGATCTGGATCCAAACCGTTTGACACTCTGATAGTCTTCCTGAAAGAATGTTTTGAAAAAGATAATTTTGAAAATTACCCAGCATACAATGAGTTAATCTTTTTAGTGAAATCCTACAGCACAGACCCCGAGGAGACAATTTATTTTGTTGTTGTTTTTGTTTTAGATTTTATGGGGTTGGTAGGGGGTCTACACTGTATGCAACTGTCCCATTTAGCAACGCAAGATATCAATGGTGACATTTCTGAACCAGATCAAGCTCTTTCTTTGGTTGTCTAAGATCAATGCAGAGTGAGCTGCTTGGGGCAGCCCATTAGCGTATCATTGCGCCATTTTTCTAGAGTATCGTACCACCGAACTGCCATTAGCGTATCTGATGCGCCTTTCCATTGAAGATTATTACGGAATTCCCATTAGCGTATCTTCTCGCCTTCGACACTTACATTCACACCTTTGGGTCTCAGAAATAATTGTCTGTAAAGTGTTCTGCTGTGACTAAGTTTCAAAGTTTCAAAGTTTATTCAAATCACTCAGTACATGTTAACATGTAATATGAGGTAATAAATAAATATGCATATATTGATGCCCTTCAATGCCCACTCAAGGTATTGCGGAAACTGAATGTACACTCAGCCTACAAAGTCAGGAGCATGTGGCTTCTAATATACACAGTGGTCTGGTTCATTTTTAATGAACCAGACATTGTGGTATTGGGGCATCTCCGGGCTGATTGGGGAACACAGGCCGTATATATTCTAATATTTAACAACTATTATTTGTAATCACACACACACACACACACACATACATACACACAGATACACGCGCGCGCGTGCGCGCCCACCAAGCGGATGACATCTTGAACAGAGAATAACATGAGATTTGCGTCTCCCCATGCTGCATTGATCATACATTTCAGGGCAAATGCTCAAAGAAAACGGGCAAGTATGTATAGAGGAGTATACGAATATATCAAGTTTTATTTTTTTCAGGATCTCGTACACCCGAATCGATATAAACTCATATACTGGTATTTAGTTTGTGTCCCATAAAATATGATGATTGCAGCACAAGGATATGCATGGAGTTAAATAAGTTTCTGAGAATCTTAAAGAGTATATTAACGAGGACGTGACCTAAAGGTATCAATAACAATTTTCAAAAAGTTACACAGGCGTCTTAATCGCCTAAAGTTAGTATCATTAAATATATTTGCATAGGTAAAGCAGTTAACAGGTTTCCTTTTGATATGTGGTAAAAAGATTTTCCTATCAAAGTCAAAGAAACAACATTCCAAAACATAGTGAAACTCATCGCCAACAGTGCCAGAATTACACAGGTTACACTTTCTAAGGCTTCTATCAATATTGGCCCATCGGCCTATTTCTATTGGTAGTCTATTATTACAGAGCCGATAATCTATAAAGGATTTACGCATTTTAGGTGGCATTCTTATTAAATAGTTTTCAAATTTATGCTCTGTCTTAATAATTCTGTAATTCAGGCACTTCGGCGACTCGTTTAATGCTGCTGACCATGACTGCCTATACTGGTCCTGAAGCTTTTGATAGACGGTTTTCGATAGCCAAATGCTATTTTGAGGATCCTGATATGTTTAAATATTGCTCATACCTACTTCATCTAAAACTACCGTATATATTGTCAGACAAAAGGCAAGCGCTCAAGCTGATCCGAGCTTCCCCCCGCCCCACCTTGATCCGTATATATCTATATGGCCATACTCGCACAGCGTGGCTCATCCCAGACTGATATACAGTAAAACCTGTCTTAAGCGGCCAATTAACACAAATGTCTTAAAGATGCATAGTCTGTAACTTTTGATCTTTTAATTTTAGTACTAATGTTTCTATTTTTTCAAGAACACAGTAAAAAACTAAAATTCAGGTATACATTTTACCAATTTCTTAAATCTTAACAAATTATCAGTATCAAAACAACAGCATTTATATTAAAATTAACTGTCCATAATTATTGGAGGGACGCAAATAATTACCAAAAAAGAGAAAAACACTCCTGTTTTTATAAGATAATTCACTTTTCCGTGCAGTTTTCAGCTATTATATAATAGTAAACAGATTTATTGTGAAAACATAACTTAATTCTACTTTTACAAATGATTTAAAAAGAAAATAAAAAAAAGTTCATAGTTGCAGACTTAGTCTCTTTAATGTCAAATGTTAGCTTAATGAAGGTCGAAAGTATTGCAGAATGCTCCCGTTGGAGCATTCTGCGATACTTTTGACCTGCATTAAGCGATGATCGGTCTTGAAAGCCATTTCTGGTCTTTTTGAGAGTGGCCGTTTTAGACAGGTTTTACTGTACTCGTATGACACGAGACATGAGATTTTGGTACTTATCACATTGTCGAGCAGCATACACAATGCATGGATGTAGATGAAGACTCTGGCCAAAATGTAGACGTCTAGCTCCTTTGGATACGCCAGCATGGGCGTTTAATGGAGTTTTTGCGCATGTGCGATAACTTCCAAATTCCCATATTATGGCTCGGTCATACTAGCTTCCATTTGCAGAAAATGTGGTCCTTTTAGTGAGGATACTCGTGTATTGATCCCAATTTCGTCATTGATAATACTTGTAATTCTGCAGTCGATAAGGTAAATATTGTCGAATTGTTTTATGATTATTTTTCCGAGCACACAAGGAATGTATTGTTATTTGAATATGACTGTATTCTGCATCAATACAAATAAAGTGAGTCAAGTGTCCCAGACGATACGACTAAAGGACAGCAGTACATAATAGGCATTCTACCCAGTAAGTATATAATAGTGGTGTCCGCCAGCGAAACGCCATTATTAAAGGACAGCATTCCATATCCAGTGGGCCACTATCGGTCCGCCAGCGAAACGTCATTAAAATGACTGGCCCGAGACTGTTTGCTGGTTGAGTAGAGTTTTGACTTTTAGATACCCAGTCTTATGATGGAACAGACCAAGTTTTAATACGCAGAAGAGCCAATTTTTGTCTGTTTAATTAATCCATTTATGCCGACAGAAAAAAAAATCAAGTGAATATGACCAGGGAATACCACAATCACAGATCAACACACGCACACGCAAGCAGAGAGAGAGAGAGAGAGAGAGAGAGAGAGAGAGAGTATTCGGGCAACATTTAAAAATCGAAAAACTATGTTAGACGAAGTCTTATAATTTCATCGTTGGTTAAAAGCTGACTTGATATCTTTATGGAAGAAAGTACACGCCATGAAATGGTTAATATTCATCTATCTCAGAGATTTAGTAGTTTTTTTTGGGGGGGGGGGGGTTTGGGGGGAGTGCATTTTTTCATTAGTTTTAAATACGATTTTCACGTTGACGCTGAAAGAATGATAGTTAAAACGCGAGAAATGTAAAGAAATATCTGCGTCGATGGTTTAAAAAAAATGATGCATGGACCGGTACTTCTTCCGTAGGGAAGAATTACAGATGTTTGTAGGCTACGGTCAACTAAACGAATATCGGTCAACTAAACTAATATTTGTCGTGTCGGTCAACCAAATCTACTGCTATTTTAGATTTTTTGGCAACAAGCATGTATGGCACTAGCTATTTAAATATGCAGCATTTGGGCGCATGGCATATTTGTTCTTTCTGTCTCGAGTTTTCGTGAGATTTCAGCAATCTGTACCCTAGAAGCATCACTACAGATATTTTAGAATAGAATAGGTTCCTTAAGCCAAAAGCTTTACTGAGCTCAGCTGACCGAAGACATAACAAAGTATAAACATTCCCCATTTTTTTCTTCTCAATTTCATTAAAAATTATCACGTTACTCATATCAAATATGTCGTCTGTCACTTCGTCGTATATATTTTTTCAAAGATATTTCTTTTTTAGTTTAACCCTGATATTTTGATAACTGTACAGTTGAACTTAAAGTGAGAATCCATCGGTATAGTAATATTACGTTTTTATTTTCGAAAATACAATAATACAAACATGCGTTGATGATTCAGCTAAAATTAATTCGCTAACGATTTGAATAAAACTATCATTTGCATAGGGTACTGGGTATTAAACAGAACTGCATTGCCGAAAGACAATCAATAAAACAAAAGGCATAATTCCATTGCCTAGGAAAGCCCACAGACCTGATTAATTTTCTATTAAACCAACAGAAACATAACCATAATTCTACAGAAAAAAAGTCGTCTAAAGAAAAGGATTGTCACAGAAAAGAGACAAGTCATGAGTACGTGCAGGCCGATATGTGCCCTTGGTTTTCGCTCTTAGATAGTATACCAGGTACACCTGTTTCACCCAAATTTCAAATACTCTAGCTAGTCGTTGAAGCTGAGCATGCAGGTTTGAGTATTACCTTGCCTGTACACTAAGAAACAGGGGGCGTTTTTCGTGGCAGGAATCAAAACAGGCTGCAAAAACAGCGAAAATGCAAATGAGGAACAGCGTACACCAGAAAACAACTTCTTATAAAAAAATCTAAATCATATACTATTGGACCAGGAATTCATGGGCCATTGTATTTATTATAAAATGCTGCAGATGCTACTTGCTTGCTATTTCAGTTTCGCTCAAAATGCTTTGTGAGCAGAGCAGCTGTTGATTTAGCTTTGCTGCACATCTCTCCATCAATCTTAGGATCCCATTTTCCGAGAAAGAGTTGTCTAGCGCCCAATTCATTTGCATCTAGATAGACAAAGAAAGCATTCATAAATATTGAAAGGATATTTGATCCTAGGAGCCTTTGAATCGAAAAAGATTTCTGATTTACGACTGAAACTAAACATGGACCATTGCAAGAAGAAATTACCAAGGAGCCCCCGCATAAATGAGGTTCTGGACAGCGTTGTGCGTGTTCACGCGAACTGGTTAAGATCTTTGCTGGCAACGTGACATTTACTATTTCCCTGTTATAGTGGCCACTTGCTAATCAAATTTGCAAAAAAAATCTGAACCCTGAGGCACAATGGGACACTGGTTCTTTCAAATTCATCGATTGTCTAGCCATGCATTTCAGGGATTGCCACATTGTTGAACAAGATACCATAGCAACGGCTGACAATAAGCTTTATGTGCACGCATTTTCACTCAAGTTTCAGATAGTTGGGCCACTGCCTGACAAACCCACGAAATGAAGTGTACGCTCGCACGGCAGACTCAAGTCAGCACGTACATTCGGCCTTCATCAATTAAGATTGGAGACTAATTGTCCTCCATTTAATAGCACGACAAGACCTCAATTTTAACAACAAAGGACAAACGTTTGCATTATTATTATATGTGTCTTGTGCTGCTGCACGAAATGTATATGATGTCCTTCCAAGTTTAATACTATTTGCAAATCAAAACGTCAAGTGACAGTTTAGAGTGCCCTTAGCCATTTGCAGACATTCCTTTTAGCTACTCTACGTCTTTAAAGCAGATTAACTGTAAGTTTTCTCTTATGGATGGGAAAAACCTACTGTAAAATACCGTCTTCGCCGTAAAGACTGTACATGCTCTTATACGCACACATCTACAAAGTTTTAATATTAATATGTTTGAATCCTTTACCTGATATTTCGTAATGACCCCCGCCACACACACACATTCACGTTCCAGACAAGCTCTGAAAATAAAACCCTTTTGATTTGCACGCCCCTACCCATATTTATATCGTGAGTGCCCTCCCCAACCTACGCGCCACTACGGGCCATCATATTCTATAATAGTTGGCCATCCAGAGCCTGAAAAAAATTCTGTTGGCATTTTTGAGTACATTTTGGCATCCATGCTCAAAGTGTATCTTGATGTGTTTTAAGAAGGATAGGGGTGGATGTCAAGTCTGGAAATGCCCCTAAGTCCCAGAATTAGGCCAAAGGTCAACTGAGTGCAAATTCTTGTATATACCTCAGATTTTAGCGTTTTTATCAATTATCTATCCAAAATTATGATTCAAAGTAATGCAAAATCTCTTTTGGATAAAACAGCCATGCTATATAAACAAACAGCATCATCAAGGCATGATGTGTGTTTGGATCAAAGGTTATTTAAGTGCAAAATCGGTGAAAATTGTAGCAATATTTTATTTATATAGGGGCAAAATTCAAATTTTAAATACCCTTCTATCCTAATGGAAGAATCTTTTATTGCTATCCTGCTAGGTGTGTGTCTATCATGTTTGGAAAACAATGATTAACCCAGTTCCCCACGCTCAAATATTGATACTAGGCATGTAAAGCACGTTACTGTATAAAATCAATTAAAATGTAAAACAACTAAGAATAACCATTTCATTTTAAAGAAATATTTTTTTTTGCTTAGTGCTTTGTATGAATACGTCATTTTATGCAATTATCTATCTTTTTATACATAAGATGTGTTTAAGTTGTAACTTACGTTACATTATACCATCTGAAATTGAGTCATATCTCAAAGGTATATGTTCCTAGCTACAGCTTTCATGAAGGACTTGGCCGTGGTATCATGCCTATAGGACTTAAATATATTTCTTTTCTCATTTCACACATTTGTTGTGTTTGTTCCTATATATGAGTAATTGTAAAACACTTTTTACAAGGCCACTACCTTCATAGCTTTATGAAAACACAGCCACAAAGCATCCTTTCATAAAACACCAGGCGTGTTGAAACTATGATAGAATATGGTAAATACCATATATTGTAAGGAATATATCCTCAAAATTGGTCTTCACATCAGCCTGTTAGCAGATGGTAACATACATAACATAAAATTAATATACAGGTACATTTCTAATAATGGCAATCCCGTGAAAAAAATGTTCACTTTTTGTGGGGTATACCATGGAAATAGCCCTGACATTAAGGGCAATTCTCAATATAACTTTAAACATTAAATTGTAGGCATGTCCTTTCATTTGCACATATTAATGAAATGATGTGGATTCAAAAGCAGCATTTCTTTAAAATCAGGATGCTTGTGTAAACGTATTCACCCATATATAGAAGCAGTATAGATATTATATTTAAGGTAACCTCTAATTTTAAGATACCATAAAATATATATCTATGTCTTTCACAGCGCAACTTTTTATACATTGGTAATTGTTTCAGTGTCGATAAATTCAATTCTAAGTATCATTATTAAACATATTTTGCTTATTTTTTTGTAATGATGATAGAGATCAAATGCTATGAGGTTATTGGCATGTGTTTCTTTATGTTATTCTTTTTAACTGTAAAATGCCAATGCAAGTTTTATTCCAAATTAAATTTCCCCAAAACAGATGTCTTGTGACTTCTTGGGAACACAGGCATTCGCCATATTGGAGCACCTGATGATTTGATTGTGTTCATAGCTTTCCATCAGTTTGGGGTCATTTCTTGGTATTTAGAGTAAATGTGTCCTGAAATAGTTATCTAATATGTACATTTACTAGCATAATCCATTGGTTAAACATCTCCGATTTGCTTGATGCATATAAGATTCTTAGGTAGTTAACTTGCCTATTCTAGTGTAGAATCTATCTGTTAACAATGACAATTTGCTAAGACAGGGATTGGTTGCATATAGGGTAGGTGACTTACATTAATGTATACACCTACTGCTCGTTGATACGAGTGCAATATATATCAATTTGGATAGCACTTGTAACTGGTAACAGACTCGAAATGTGTAGTTTTAATATGGCATTACTCTTGAAATAAAACTGAACTACTTTCCTTTCACTATATACAAGACAGCCCTCAAACAGTGTTAGTCTTCACAAATATCTACAATGATATAGGTACAAGAGTGAGCAAGTTTATGCTTAAAATGCTTTCTGCAAGCTTTTGTCAGAAATGTTGTTCACATGTTCAATGGTTTTGCATATATATTTAAGACTATCACAATGAGCCTAATTTAGTAAACCTTTTAAAACCAGCTAACAGACCATAATTCACTTTTCATAGGACATATATAAAACATGTACTAGGGTTACAAATTGCTCAACAAAATCAAAACGTGCATAAACAAAACTAAAAACAAACTACCTTTTGAATAAGAAGAGCAAAGAAATCAGCTGCGTGTGACACTACTTTTTCAACATTCAGTTTAATCTGTGAGTTTCAGAGATGCAAACCATACTAGTGAATTTTGGGAGTCATGTTTTTGTTTTATAATTAAGAATAAAACAGTTAACTGATCTTTAAAATAAAGTATCACTAACTTTCGAATGATTTGTTATATATGTTACCATTACATATGTTCAGATGCTTTACAAGACTGCTACATGGCTCAGGTAACCTTACCTCAACCAACCTTAGTCTAAGATAATTAACAAGCAGAATAGTATCTATCAGAATTGCTGCAGAATAAATAAGGTAATCATCTTTACAATATGATATGAAATCTAGTTCAACAAAACATACAAGATTTTAATGGGGACAGATGATAAATTAATTTTATAATGTAATTGTCAACAGTGAAAAGTGAAAATTAAAAGAATTTCGCATACAAGGAAAATCTTGAATGCTAGATCTATGTAACATCCTATATTTGGACATAAACCATGCTGGTTCTGTACTACGGTGTTATATTTGCAATCTTCAAAAACCTATACCTGCTATAAAAGACACTCAGCACTACCCCTGCCTTAATTCCTGCCTTGCCACTAGATGTAGGAAATATTGCTATGCTATTTTAAGTAAATTATTGATATTAAGTCAATATTTAAATCATGATGTAGATTGCATATTTATCGTTATGTACCATTGGTAGAAAACTGAAAACTGCAATATGAATGTAAAAGAACCAAGCAAATTACAAAAAGTAATTGAGTAAGACCAGGAAATGCCACATTCACATATTGCTGACCAACCCATAGCACTCTTTTAAATAAAGGCTTATATAGAATAAAATGTGTGTAGTATATGTAAGCGAATTGTGGAGAGCAGACCCAAATTTTATATAAGCCTAACAACAGTTTACTACCTTTATCCATTTATGTAAGGCACCTTTTGTTACCTACGTTACCTCATTAATATATGTGCAGCAATTTAAGATCCATTATTGTTAATTTAGTTATAATTTGATTTCATTATGAAAGATATTTTGCCAATTCCAATGTAATATAAATAATAGAAAAGTCAATCCGTAAGCTGTTATGCGTTATATACTGGAGCCAGTACAAATTACATACTAATTAGCACATTTAAATATTTACTTGATTTCATACGAGCATACAAAATTTGGCTTGAAATGAAATATGTTTACATATAGAAAGATAAAGTTGTTTTACAGTATTACATATTTTCTCATTTTTGCACTCAATGACCTTTGACCTAATTTCTGGCCTTCATATGCAAATTCAGACTTGGCATCCACCCCTATGGCTTTGTACACATGCTAAATATTATGTTAAAAGTGGTCTAACAAATGTACTCAAAAATACCAACAAAACCAAAAATATGCATCTTTTTTCGATTCGGATTGCCAACTATAACGAACTGTCGCTTAGTATATTCGATTGATTGGTTGAAGTGGTAATTCAAAAGTTTAGCTACCTGTACAGCGCTTTCATTTTTTTTCAAAACCACGAAAAACTCAGCATACATTTCTTTCAGGATTCCATCTACACATTGAATTTTAGCAGGCTGTCTTGAGTCTCACCCGACAGTGAACCGCGAAGAAGGTTTCCTTGTTCAGATAATGTAAAAGGTTGCCTGTCACAGACGCTCAGCTTGTCTTTTAGCAAATCCTGGAGATTTATTGAACAAATTACATGAAATTCTAATTACAGAGGCCTCTGTTTCTTGATACATATCAATCACAATATGTAAATGAATCACAATTCTGTAAAACATATACTACATCATAGGTCTAGGTAAGCAAAATATTAGCGTAAAATTATGATTTTTTTCTTATCTTTTGTTTAAAACATTTTTTTGGTGCTCAAAAGAACCGTCTCATCGAGACGGTTCTTTTGAGTACCCACAACATATGTTTCTGCTGATATATAAGACGAATAATTTTTGATTACGCATTCTTATCTAGGGACCTGCTACATCCGAACATTGAAAGTAAGGGCAAAACTGCAAAAGGACAATTCAGAGGAGACTCGGGTGTGGAAGCATTTGAACTCCGTCTCGCCTCCGCTCTGGACCAGCTGCTGTTAGTCCAAAATACAGTCAGTTCTCAGTAAGTCCATTGCGCCAATTTTCTTTGGCATAATTTCTTTAACATACGGGTACATTATTGTAACTACTTGTGCACCGTAAAAAATAATGTAAGTTAAAACCAAAAGAGGTGGCAGCTCTCAATACTAAGTCCATGACACTATTTTTTTTTCTTTTCCCATTATCACTTTAGCATACATGACTAATATGTCAGCACCTTAAGTCAGCACAGCTTGATATGTGTCTCTTATAGTCATTCGTCTCTAAAATAATGAAGGACTGAGAGATAAAGTTAAACTCTTGCCTAGTTGCAAAATCATCAACTTCTTCAGCAATTAACCCCATGGTTTGCAAAATCATCAAATTCTTTATCAATTAACCCCATGGTTTGCAAAATCATCAAATTCTTCATCAATTAACCCCATGGTTTGCAGAATCATCAACTTCTTCAGCAATTAGCCCCATGGTTTGCAAAATCATCAACTGCAATTGACTCTTTGCAGACTGGGCACCCCTAAACGGGTACTTTTGCAAAAAGTGAAGCCACTATTTGCTTAGATAAAATGGTCTTCAGAGAAAGAAATACAATTTTATTTGGAAATTATAACCTATGATCCCTTGGTATATACAATTGACAATCCCAAGCCAGAAGGTCAAATACATTTGTACATAAATGTCACAGCCGCCCTCAAAATAATGTAAATACCGCCATTGGGCGGTTGGTCTACTTAGTTTCCTCGTCTAATGATATATTTGCTCAATCAGCCAGCCTGTTATAACGCCCTGAATACACCCCGTTTCTCTCCAATCGTCATGTCGCCATCTTTGGCAAAGACTGATTTCTGATGACGTCGCCCATATTACACAAGGTGCAGTTCTTGACAGTTAAGATCAATCGAAGAAGTGGCTTGATTTGAATTTATGGCACATGTCCATTAAAAGCCCATCGCATTTGCCAAAACGAGACAGACAAGGTCTCCCATAAATACAACTCATTTACATCCGTCGAAATAAAGTTCCGCTCGAACCTGTCTCTCTATCTCTCTCTGTCGTTAAATGGTATTACGTCAAAAAGACATTACAACATGCCGTGTTTAGCAGGGGCGGATCTAGGATTCTGGAAAAGGGGTTCATGTGTATAAAGATGTGTGGGGCTCGTTTGCTGATTTCCTCTCATTTTTCTTAAATATCCCATGAAAATGAAATAATTTGGTCTCACTAAGACCAAATTATTTCATTTTCATAGGATATTTAAAAACGGGGGTTGGGGAGGGGGGCTCAAGCGAACTCCCTTAACCCCCTCTGGATCCGTCACTGGTAAGCGCGCTCATAACGTTTTGTATTCCTGCATCCTATAATTAACGAGGCGAATACCAAGGCTGATGATACCCAGGCTTAGGAGTTCTAGTGATAAAGCGCTTACTTTTCCTAGTTGACCACGATGACAAATTGTCCCAATATTTATAAGACCAGTGATGTTACGGTAGGAAAATACACGTATGTTCACTAAATATCAAAATATGTTTAAAAGCATTTCAACCTGATTTAAGTCGAAAAATTTGTGCTTTTTGCTGATATCCCTCATTTATGCCATCATACTGGCTACCGTTTGATCTAATAAAGTGTAAAGGCATTGCAACTTTTTGAAAAGTAAAAGTGCTAAAATATTAGAAAAATGTGTCTTTCAATGCCAAAAGTTGAAAGTCTTTTCTCAATACATGCGAAATATGCATAAAACGCGATGATTTTTATTGAAAAGTCGAATTTGGTGTTCATTTTGACTTTAAATGCGACCCCCTTTAGATCCAATATACCCTAATGTCGCTACATGTATACGCAACATATGTAAAGGGCATCTTGGGTCTAAGGTGGAAAGAGGGTTGAACAAGTCACATCTTACACCTGAAAAACGTTAACCGCTTGGCAATGTGTTCATTTTTATTGCAAATTAGGCGTAAACTGTACAAACATATATAATCGGTGGTGACAATAATACCTTGATTTATTGGTATTAGTTTTCACACGTATCTAACTTATAATATCACGCATAGTAGATGTTTGAAATAATTTTTCATCTTAGTAGTAGCAGTATAATAAACGATCAGAAGAGTACTTTTTGTTATAAATATCTGGTCTAGAGTACGAGTTTGGCTGGTCTATGTGTCTTTGCTGAATATGTAAATCGTCTAAAGGTATACTCAAACGCCATATTCTCACGGCATTCATATTCTCACGGTAAACCATAATTCTAATATAAATGAATAGCCACACCATCTATCAGCATTTTACATATGCAAATAAGTGAATTGAAGGCTACAAACCACTCACAGAACCGAATTTTTAAAAAATGTTAACGTTGTGAATGAAAAATATTTTTTATCACTTTAACAAAGCAAATGTCATCTGCCCTCCCACCCATGTCATATAGAACTCATATTTCTGGAAATATTTTAGTTAATCCCCGCAGCTTTGACAACTAAAAGCGAGTTACATATTGATTTTCATGAATTTGAAGAAAAAATTGCATGGCCTGGTCAGGAACTTCCTGCAAGCCAAAAATAAACTAGTTACCGTGAGAATATGAGGTCCCAATTCAATATGGCTGCGGTGTGGAGGTTGTGTTTACATTGGAAGCCAGATAGAAATTCTAGGCTATAACTGTCAATAGATTATATGTATTGAAGGAATAGATAATAAGCTAACAAATTTTATGATTGATTTGATTTTATCTTCAGTAAGCATGTAAATATTGATCACTGAACTGTTAGTACCTTGAGAATATGGAGGACCAGGCTATTATTTGAACAAAATAAAGCAAAGTTACATTTAGGTAACAGTCCTCCTTGTCGCAAGAAACCCTTTGAATCTTTGCTTGACTCGCAGGTCGCTTGGTTGATTGTACCATGAACTGTCTCATACAGTTTGCTATTCTAAAAAGGCTGAAGGTATTCCCCGTGTCAACACCACGATGAATTATGATGAATGGTGGTTTTCTGAGCTGTACCGGACATTCCTGTGGTGCCTCTTCTATAACCTGCAGTATCCCATATGAACATCCGGTTCTACAAGGCTACAACACTCCTTTATTACACCTAATATGAAATAAATTGCTTTTCAATACTTTCTAGAAATACAGGTTTCGTCGTCAGGAAGCCGGATTACATCAAAATAGTGAAGACCAAATCTAGTTTCATTTCTGCAAATGCCCATGCTAAGAAATTACTTACTTATATCAAGATATTATTTTGATACATTTGATACATTGCAAAGCGCAATCATAATTGTCAGCGAAATCATGCGAAACCCAGTCTCTGAGCGAAACGATATTTACTACAGTGTATTAGATAACACTAACACAGCCTGTTCAGACTCCAACTAGCTGGCATTATAAAATGTATGGGCAGCGAACAGCAATGACGCTGATCACAATTTACATATGTGCTTTTCTATACCAGTGTTGTTCGCATAATAGTGTCAACAGGATCTCTTATGATTTGACTCAACTAATGTGTATTTTTAATGGAATCGATAAAATAGTCGATATTCTCGAATGTTTCTCAAATGTAATATCATTTTGACCGAGGACTTGTCTGTCTGTCTGCCTGTCGCTGGGAGCGCCTGAAGAAACAATGGACCCTTGGCTACCCATAGAGCACCCATCGAAGACTCTGATCAACTTACAACTATGAAGGGCATCTCAAGAATTACATTGAAATAGGGACGCTGTGTGGTGGCCAAAACTTGGTATAACCGATCAGCGCGAAACGATTTTGCACCCATTTGACGAAAAGACTGGCGTCCTTTTTATGGGACATCGGCGAACAGTGCAGAACTAGATCAGACGCCGCTGAGCGCGGCGTCTGATCTAGTTCTGCACTGTTTGCTTACAGAATGAGTTGTAACGCAATTATTTTATTTCAATTCGCCACTGTTTATACTGCTCAAAACACGTTTAACATCAGTTATAAAAATATTTCATCAACAGCTACTTGGTTTCATTTAGAGCAACCTTTTTGACATAGATGTGTGGTGGTAGTGTATTTGGTACAGAGGTTGCTGGAGGAGCTTATACTGAGTAGCTATATTTTCAGGTTTTTTGTTTGTTTGATTTGATTCTTTACGTCCCAGTCAACAACTTTTCAGTTTGTCAGGACTCTTATTTTCAGGTTTGATAAGTATTGCGTTTACTTGGTCATTACGAACGATAACAATTACATAGACCAATTTTGTTTGAAATAATGGTATCTAAGATTAATTAAAAAAAAAGATTGACAAATTCCAAAAAATGTTGATTTTTTGTTAAAACTGGCATTTTACATACAGAATGTTATTTTTACTGTTTTGGCTAAAATGATTCTTTTAAGCCCGCCATATGTGACCTGAATTATAAACAACCCTAAAAAGAGTTGTGTCTTTTTAATAACTCAGTTTTTTTTCTTCTAAAATTTGTTATATGCAAGAAAATGCAATTCTAAGATTTCGACACTATTTCCGTTTTACAGATTAATTGTAGCAATACAAATAGGTTTAGAGACAGCTGGTTGCTTTGCTTTTATTGTCTTCTGAATGTCATGTTACTGTACATGTCGTGTAGCTCTTTCTGACGGTGCCGTGGGCTTGTCTGCAGTTTGTGATTGGGGTATTTCCTGATACATTGTAATACTCACTTACTTTTTTGATCGTCCTTGTGGTTTATCAAAAAGAAATAATGCATTAATCTGTAAACATGCATTTTCTGCAAATGCAGAAATTTAGAGTTGTTTAAAAAGTTCACAACTTTTTTCATGGACTTCAGAATTACGTTTTGTTACCAAATTTAAGCTCCAAAAGTCAAGAAGAATCATTTTAGCTAACACATAAAGTAATAGTTTGGGTGAAAAATGTCATTTTTAACCAAAAAACATTTTTTTTTTTAATTTGTCAATTTTCTATATTCAAGCTAAGATACCGATATTTCAAACGAAATGTGTCATTCTGGCACCAACAGTTGCATGTAATCATCCTTAATGATTAAGCAAAGATAATAGTTATTAAACCTGGACATATTCCTATCCAATGTTAGGAGAAATTCTGAGCTTCTCCAGCCACTTCTTTACCAAACACTCTACCACCATACTTCCAGGTCTTTGTGAGCAAATAAAAAGGTTGCTCTAAATGTATATTAGTTTGTTTGTGTTTTTCACCAATAAAATATATACATCTTTATAAATGGACCTCCTCGCGACAAAACCTGTCTTTGGGGTTTCCGACAAAGCAAGACTCAAACCAGTCTCTCAGCTACAGAGACTAGCTAGAATAATGGAAATTTGTATGGAGCAAGCTTGACTACTGTGCTCTCCAGTAACGAATAACAAAGGCGCTGATCAGACTGCGCGTAAGCGCAGGCTGGTCTGCGCCTTTGTTGTTCGCAAACCATTTCTCACGTTGCTGCCCAAATGATGCAAACCTTTTTTTTGAGTAGTGTATGATTAATATATTTTGATGGTCTGCATTCCCTCAAATGAACGGCTTGTTGTACCGCCATTTTATTCTGATTCACCTCTGCATCTATTCTAGTCGATTTTCATCCTGCCATGTGGCGAAACGTCCGAGGGATCTGAGCCTGGTGAGTTTGCCAATACAAATACTAACTTGTTCTTACAATACAACTCAGATGGCACTTGCAGTTGATTAAAGACCACTCGGTCTAATAAATGATTCGTTATCAACGCTGTTTCTAACAAGACGAGTAAACTGACCGCTAGATTTCCATATTGCAGCAACATAAGAAACAGTACCTCAGATCAAATGTTAGATATTTTCATATATCAATTAAGGAAACCTAGTTCTGTTTTTTAAATATGCTGGCATATGTGTAACCGGCCGCACTCATTATGAAAATGTCCTTTGACAATGCTCAAAAATCACCTTTGTCAAATTTCTGAAACCCCACCCACTTTGCAGAGCATGGATAAAAACCGAGGTTTTCCAAATGTAATTTTGATTATTTATTTCTAACCTGGATGTGTTATAATATTAAGGCCTTGGAAGGGGGGTCCCAGTATCCCATATCCCTTTAAATATTTTGAAAAATATCCCATATCCCTTAAATAAATATGGCAAATATCCCTAAAATTCAAAAAGCATTGTATCCCCATATGCCTAAAATTGATCCAAGAATCCCGTATCCCTTTAAATATTTACAAAAGTATCCCGTATCCCTTTAATTTTTTGGCCAATATCCGTGTATCCCTAAAACCCCTTCCAGGCCTAAATATACATACATATGGATCATTGGTGGCATTTGGTTGAATATTCTTAAGTAATGATTTCATTTGAAAATCCATCAATTTTAAGTGATTTTTGTCATTTTTTTAGCCAAAATATTCATATGCCGCTTTCGTGTAGACATTTAATTGCTTATGATAAAAACTAATGGTAGCTTAATGAAGGTCGGGCATGCATATTGAAGAAAGAAGTGTTGATTGCTGTTTTGTGTCAAGGAAAGTTTCAGTAAAATCGGTGACTAAGCGTGGCACAACTTTTTAAGTGGTTACAGAGAATTGCTCTTAACGCGTTCTTAATAGGATATACTTGCGATAACTTGAACCCTGATAGCTCAAAATATTTGCGGAAGTCAATTAACAATGATTAGGGTCATTGTAAAAACAGAGGCCACATTTATTTTCCTTTACCCATATTAGCCTAGAGCTCGTTCGATGGGTAGAGACAAATAGTGAAGACCCAGATCTGACGCCACAGAACGTGGTGTATGATCTGGGTCTTCAATAATTGCTTACCTTGTAACATTTCACTCATTCTTTGATCATCAGCTGAAGCTTAAAATATTACTTTAAAGACATTTTATCTTTTTAAACCTAACATGTTTTCACCCGACACACATAGCCGTATTATAAGTTGATATCATCTATACAATTAATTAGAAAAAAAGAAAATAGTAATCTGTTTTCTAACCAAAGTGGACATTTAGTTGCTTATGATAAAAACAAATGGTAGCTTAATGAAGGTCAAAAGTATTGTATAATGCTCTCTTGGCGCTTCTGCAATACTTCTGGCCAGCATTAAGCGATAATCGGTCTTGAAAACCAATTGTTGGTCTTTTTGAGTGGCCGTATACGACCGGTTTTACTGTATACTCAAACCATAATCAAGTAAAACGTGTTACCACTTAAAAACATTGCATACACACCGTACCGTTACTTTAAAGTAAACACCAAAAAGAGATGAACACGACTCAAAAAGAGATGGCAGCTGAGCTGTTGCCCTTTTGGTGTAGACTAACACTTACTTCCTAATGCCAATTTTTCTGCTTGTTATTGTTGTAGTTGTATTCTCCTGGTCAATATAACTGAACAGAACATAACTTAAAAGCCGTTGAAAGGTTGCACAGAGAACAGTGGCATTTCAGCTGCCACCACAGTTGGTGTGGTGTTAGCTTCAATGTACTACACGTGCCAAGACACTTTTCATCCGATGTGGTCTTTGAGAGCTTGAAAGGACCCATGAACCAATCGACATCGAATGATGATAAATGCCCTTCAAAGTATCTATATGCAAATGAAATTCTTTTTCTTTGATAAATGGTAAGAAATCCTGAGTTCGATTAAGTGAAATCCAGAATTGTATGTTTGACATATATATCATCCGAATTACACTGTAAAAGTACGTGCAAGCTACCACCAAAAGATGTGGCAGCTCAGGTGCCACATCTTTTGGTGTTACTTTCCTACTAAAACAGCTAGTGGCCAACATTTCTCCAGTGATGCATGGTAAAAATTTCTACCCGTTCTTCTTTGTAAGTTTTGTGTGTCCCTTCTAGTTCTCAGAAAGAGAAAGTCTTGTCGTTTAGCTTTAATTGTGTTATTGCCGATGGGTGTTTGTGCCCTGTGACCTGTGTCTCTTTCCGGTGGAGCCATGAATTGGTCTCTGGTCTTTGTCTGTGTTATTTCCTGGTCATGCGCAAAATTTATGGCCAGGACTATTTGTCCATTGGATTTATTATTATCTCTAGGCAATTGGTAGAATGACAAATGCTATTTAAATGTCGTCTCTTTGAATCAGAATGATATTTCTGTTACAACCTATACCACCCAACAATCTTAAAATTAGAAATGGACTATTCCTATTGATAAGAATTGGAAATTCCATTAGGCAGGGAAAATGAAAATCATATTCCATTGTAAATACCACATATGTTTATAAGTTGATTCCACACTGGGCAGCGTAATCTGGTTTCGAACCGTATTGTTGGTGGTATTGAAAGCATGAAAGTATGTGATCAATTAACCCTTTGTATATTGCAAAACCCCTAAACGGATGCAATGGCAAACAGTGAAGACCAAGATGAAATGCAGCATAATACTGCATAACCAGGATCTGCACTGTTTGCTAAGATCAAAACAACCTTCAGGAACAGAAATACATCATACATTAGAAATTTCAAATTTTGACCCCTTAAAATACATACTGGGCAATCCCATACTTATTGTATCAATATGTATGAGAAAATCCATCAGAGTACAAAGGGTTAATGGCATAATTCCTCATTTGACGGCATTCATCAATTGCGAATCTGAGACTAAATGATCTAAAAAAAACTTATAAAAAATAAATGCTACTCATTGAGGAAAATCATAAAAATATGCAAAGTAGACACACTGCATGGAACGTTATTGATTCTCTCATATATGTAAAATGAAACGATTGCATGTAGTGTACAACGCTTCTAAGGCAAACAATACCTAAATGTTTAATAATGTATGAAAACGTGAATTGTGTGAGAGATTTATTATCAGGTGTCTGCTGATTTATTCCAACAGTTTGTTTACTCTGTCTCTGCAGGTACCGATATATAATTAAAAGGTAGTTTCATTATGCATACCCTGATGATTTAATGATGTAACATTAAATTTATTCCAAATATTTTTCATAATGTTGCATAATTATAGAGTCGTGAATTTTTAATAAACACACCATACATATTTAAGATCAATTGGAAGGTACTGCATTAGCTATTAGGTAGATGAAGAGGCGATGCAGCCATATCCCATATCCTGCCAGCCTATACATTAAAAACTAATATAATTCAAGTGTGCTTGTTACTCGTAATGTTTGACATCCATGTTTTTCTGAGCTTAACTTCATGCATGTATCTTCGATCATTTTGTGCAATACTTTCTCGATAAACATTTGGATTATTTTACTTCTGCTCAACGTATACTATCGGAGCTAAATGAAGTTGCACATACATCATTTCTCACATCATTCACTTTCAACTCATGATTTTCACTTGTATTTTAATGTTTTATTGTCATGTTGGGACAGCCAGCGAAAGACATTTGTGCACATAACACCGTGGCGATATGTTATTTTAGAATGGCGCCACGTAATCGTCGACAAACGAAGTTGTTGGCTGATGCTGACGATACTCCAACAAAGAGCCGCGGTCTAGGCAATAGTTATACCATGGGTTGTCCGCCTGTACGTGGAGATAATCCACGAGCTTTAGCGAGTGGATTATCTTACGTACAGGTGGACACACATGGTATAACTTTTTTATACCACCAACATCAGTGTAGATCTTGCACATCACGAGATATTTCATGCTAAAGATGGTAAATGTGGTATAAATCACATTCTTTTTCAATGTTTTGCCTTGAGAAATGCAAGCGGCTATATAGATATGTTGATCTCATCTAAGGCAGCTACAGCGAAAAAGGAAATATAAGAGTACATACCAAATAAGACGGTTCACCGCAGTCAAAAAGTATGAGTATTCCTGTATTCCACACACGGTCAATTGATGCCAAACGCACAGCATGCCCTAAAGTATTTGACACTGTCAATCGCTTCGTGTATGCTATAAGCAGGTTATTTGATTAACAGAAATGACAAAACCCATATTACTGTTTCTGGTGACTGATAAATAAGTATTTGGAACTACAGTAAACCTGTCTTTTAGCGGTCACTCAAAGACCCCAAAAATATGTTTTCAAGACCGATAATCGCTTAATGCAGATCAAAAGTATTGCAGAATTCTGCAATACTTTTGACCTGCACTAAGCTACCACTTGTCTTTAAGACCTTTGTTTTGTCTATTTTTGAATGACAGCTTAAGACAGGGTTCACTGTATATTGCTCAAATAAACTATACATTCAGATGTTAGCAAAGATATTACTTTTGCCGGACTGCTAAAACACAACCTCGACGCGCGTCATTTTTCAATTGAGCAAAGAAAAACAATAAACATTGCAATTATCAGCCAGAAAGCAAACTACGTGGGGTATTTGGAAAGTTCTTAGCTTGGTCTTTTATCTCAGTCACCGATATACAAACCCTATAATGTCTGGTATCATTTTAAAGAGCTGTCTTTCCTCTATGTTATGGCACTACTTTCATGAGGATATTATAATGCTATTACGAAAATCAGTTTTGTAAATACATGTACTGTTGGTATGTATACCGGAAAACGCGAAAATTCAGTGAAAATTTAACATTTTACCTTTTGAAAAGTGTGCAGAACATTAACAATAGTTCATGAAATTAGATACTTCTGTACAATTTGGTAGGCCACAATCTGGTACAGTTATTATACAATTGATGACCGAGTTGGATGTTTCTAATAACTAAATACTGGAACAGCAATACCAAAACCGTCTAGAAAGCAAGGCAATGCGCTAATTATTTCGACTAAATATTGCATGTCACAAGGCACATATTATGAAAATATAAAACCGACAGTTGTTTAAAAAATGCTGTGCGTTGGTATTTTTGTCAAGCCCACTTTATGCTCTTTGTATTGAAATCAAAAATTTTTGTAAACCAGAACAAAAGGAAGATAACTCATATGATCTCACCATGGGGTAGAGTAAGTTTAGCTATGAGCTGACGTTCTGGGTCATTTCAATTGAAAACGGTGGCAAACAAAAAAGTAAAAATACTTTGAGAGTAGAAACCAATCAATTTTGTGATAGTTAACGTAATACCATGAGAAGTTCTTATGTCATCGACAAAATGTGAGGGGTAAAGCTACCCCACCCACTTCTTTAAAGGTAGGGGTAGTGTTATTATGAATATTTTTCTTGAATACAGAACTAAACAAGGCACACTTTTTACGCGACGAAATGATTGATATGCATTGTTCGCTACAAATAAAGCAAAACATATACTCAATAGACATTTTCGTGCTCCTATAGTGACACAATTTATAGTAAAAGTATAAAGAAAAATCGAAAAATGTCCCATTTTTGAAATTTTACCATTTCTCTATTAGTCACTATTTTCCAATTGTAAAGGTGTAAATCGTGCAAGCAGTAATCGTATAATATATTCTAATAAAAATTGAGCTGGCACCAAATCCTAAATTTGTCAAACCATGATTGTAAATAAAGTCCCCAATTTTCCTTCGTTTTTTTACAAATATTTTGCTTAAAATTCCAGCCATCGTATAAACCCTACTCATTTTGAGCATGCGCTGCACGTGCACGCCCAGTCCTTTTTCGACAAAAATTAAACCATCAGGTAGCCATTGAATTCTAGTTTCAGAAAATGTATTATTTGACAGCATTTTATCAACGCATTGTGGAGTTATGATGCCATGCTAAGAACTTTCCAAATGCCCCTCGTACGAATCATGGCATTCGTGTACAAACCTAGTCAGCTCAGATGACGAATCTTTCCAGAAACATCATCTTGTTTTTAAAACATCTGACATTGCCAAACAGTAGGTGAGAATAACAAGGAAATGCCACAATCACACACTGCACACCAACCCACGGCACTAACAGTCGCTTGACATCAAAAGGCAATTAAAGTTAAACAACCAGCTCTCTCTTCATCAGCGAGATGGTTGCAAAACTAGAAACCACATCAAGTACTGCACAATTAAACATGGACCAAACACCCCTCCCCACACATACATACACAAAACAATGGGAGCAATAAAATAAACAACGAATCAACTATAATTGTTTTTTCTACAAAAACAGTTGTCCCCCCCCCCTTTGATGTCAGAAAGTAAATGCAATTTAAAACTGAAATAATGGTGATTTTTAAAGTAAAATACTGATTTCATATCCAGCATAGACATCTAGGTAATGCAGTAAACTAAATGCACAGCCAATCCATCATTTGGGAAAAAGTTAATCATCATATATTATTTCCATTTCAATAGAAAATCCATGTTACATCCAATCGCATGCGCATATTCATACTTAGACAAAAACAGCTGCAAAGTTTCAAAAAGGATCCAGGTAAAATTGTAGGAGGAGTTGCGTTCACAAGATACCCTTCGGTAGAAGCTGATTTAGTTCAAACTGCAAAAAGTGTAGCAAAATTTAATTTGAAGATTACAGCTAAATGTCATGCACATCTTCAGACACCTGCAAATATTGCAAAATATCCGGCTACAAGTGTAGGATGAGTTGGGTTCACAAGATACCCAGTGTCTATAGGCTTTTAACCCAAAAATGACTACGTTCAAGCTGGTGAAAAGGTGACAAAATTAATCTAAAGATTACACCCAAACGTCATGCACATCTTCTTGACCTTGACAAAAACACCTGCAAAGTTTCAAAAAGATCTGTCTAAAGCTGAAGGAAGAGTTGCGTCCACCAGATACCCAATGTCTAAATGCTTTAAGCCCCAAAACGACTAAGTGCGAACTGCGAAAAAATGACAAAAATTAATCTGAGGATTACAGCCAAACGTCATGCACATCTTCAGACCTTGACAAAACACCTGCAAAGTTTTAAAAGGGTCTAGCTAAAGTTGTAGGAGGAGTTGCGTTCACCAGAGATACCCAGTCTCTAAATTATTTAAGCCGAAAAATGACTTAGTCCCAACTGCGAAAAAAAATAACTTGAGAATTAGCCCAAACGTCATGCACATCTTCAGGCCTTGACATAAACACCTGCAAAGTTTCAAAAAGATTCGGCTTGAACTGTAGGAAGTGTGACGGACAGTCAGACAGACAGACAGACGCCCAGGGAAAAACAATATGTCTCGCGACCCTGACGGGGGTATAACAACCACATAAGCCACTTTTGTGTGTGGGGCTTTGATTATTTTACTGGCCAAATCCTCAACCTAGATTTTGTTATTATTAAATCAAGAATACCTTACCACAGCAAGAGCGCATTCAAAGCAAAGCAACCATACCCTCACAGTGCAAGACCAAAACATAAAGATTGAAACCTTATTTTCCGCCACAATCTGAAAAACTTAACCATTGCAAGGCTCTACTAACTTGAATTATCAGCTTGATGGCAAAGTAACTATCGTGATTTTCGTGCACGAACTTAATCAATCTATGGGATGACGAATCGAACACAGATGCACCTGACAAACAGCAAAACATCATCAAGAATAAACTAAACCGAGCATGAAATATATCCTGCTCATAAATGTTAACATTGCATACATTTTAACATTGATTAGCACCTGAGTGTTTTAAGCAGGAAAATGATTCAATGTTTCAGTGATCGTAGGATGAACATTAAAAACACACACACATATCCTCAAAAATCAACTTATGAAAATTGATGTCAAAATAACGAGAGGGATCTTTATATAAAAATAATACAACACTACGCCCCCGGTCCCTATCAGCTCAGGATCATAACGGTATATAGCAATAAAACCATACGTTTTTCAATCCTTAACTGTATTTTAAGCGTGGACCAACAAAGCAAGCAATTGAAAGTAATAATCAACAGAGCCTTACTTTATTCATCCGAAAATGGTCTAAATGTGCGGATGCCACGCTGATCTTGGCCTTCCGTATCCTCACATGGGCCAATACACGAGATTCTGATGCGTATCGCATATGCCCAAAAAGCCTCCTTTAAACGTCCATGCTTTCGTAACTAGTGTGGCTAGACAGTGTCTAATAATAGGTCAAAAACTTCATCTGTTTCCATACTTGGTGTACGCGAGAAGCGAAGGCTCTGACGAGACTGCGCAAACGCGCAGTCTCGTCCGAGTCTTCGCTACCAGCCGATGCGATAAGTACCATAATACCGTGTGCTGGCACATGTGTATTTTTCGGCTTTTTCCAACGCCCCAACTGGTTCCTCTCTTCCTAAGACTGCTACACTGACCTCGTTTCATACGCGGGGGCAGTTAAGCAGTCTATGTCTCCGTTAGCTTTACAAGAGACGGGGACATTGCATACCACGTGGCGATACAGTGACCGAATAGCCGAATAATACACTGGGACGTTTTGTTGCGTTATGGCTCGTTTGTCTAAGCTTGAACTGTGATCCCACTGGTATTAAGTCGTAGTGTCATTTGTTTCTAGAATTAAACTGCCCAATCTAGTATTAATTGCACAGATAATGCAATAAAAAAGGATGAGACGCGTTGTGAATAAAGACCACGTTAACACGCTTCACTATCGGTACTTGAGCTAAGGCCAGATTTTTTTATTAGTTGATTTACGGGAATTTATTTTCATACCTAGGGTCGGGGGACGAAAAAAAATAAATAAAAAAGCTCTGAAAATGACCAGTTGACTGGTCATTTTAAGAGCTTTTTTTTTCTTTTTTTCAGAGCTTTTTTTTTCAGAGCTATTTTTTTCTTTTTTTTTTTACTTTAATATCTCCAGAAAAACAGTAAAACTACTAAGGTAATCTTTAAATATTTCATCATTTTCCTAAAGATCTGGACAGGAAAATCACTTTTAACAGTGTCATTCTCAAAAATGCACAGACAAACCTCAAAAAATATTATTTTTTTCAACCAAACAATAATATTTAGGGTCGGCCGATAAAATATTTTTTTTTTTAGAAATTAATGTTTTTTCCTACTTTCCGGAAAATTACAGTAGGAGGGTTCGTAAATCGATTAAAAAATAATTCTGGCTTTAATTCGCCATTTTAGACCTTAGTCTAGTTCCTGTAGGCGCAGTCCGATCTGGGTCCACGCAGTTTTGCCTATACACTTACATTACGGTCAATAATGATAGCAAATATGTACAGCAGACGACTTAATTCTGTTTGGATGAGGTTTATGTCCCAGCCAACAGCTATGGTCATATCGAGACGGACCTAACCACACTTTTTTTCTGGACAAGCCTGACTAACTTTCGCTTGTAAAATTATTTCAAGATCAATCTCCACGAAAGTATGGGACCGGGACGGGATCGAACTCGCTACTCATGGATATACAGTCGGACTCACTACCGACTGCGCCACTGAACCAGGCAGACGACATTTTCTGGTGCATTTTTGCAGGCGCTTCAAGGTTCAAATTATACCTAAAGTGCAAAATTGAGGTCAGTTTTATACAGGACTATTTCTGGGCTTGGATGATCAGAACCTTTATGCTCATAATAATTTGCTGAATGATGGTTTTCACACGAAGAGGAGTAAATGCTGTGCCCTAATATATCTGTCAAAGAAATCAACCGCTCTAACACGAAGAAAAAAGACGAATTCATTTGCATGCAGATAGAAATGAACAACCTTCATAAATATTGAAAGGTGATTTGATCTGAGACAATTCTGTCTCGAAGATGGCACAGTCTGTCAGCTTCCAACATAAGAACGGCGCGCCGGAAATTGTCGGAATATTTAATAATTCAACGTCTAAAGTTCGTATTTTACGTTTGTCAACAGATAATGGGAAGAATTGTCAGTACAATGAAAGAAGCAACATGTATATTAATTTTGCATTTTGTTAGGATAATTTGCAGATATTACTAGCAGTGAGGCACTTTTTGAAGGTTTGTAAACAAGAGCCAGCCTATGAGATTTTGGTACTTATAGGATTTTCGTAAGACTGGCTCCAGTCCTTAAAACAATTTTTCATCAATGTGTCATATCATATTTTTGTAGCTAGTCTTACTCTGATGGCTCTGTTTACTCTGCTGAGTAAATTGTTGAGAACAACCTGGTGTTCCTTTCCCTGGTATATTTTGTAAAAGCAATTCATTAAAGAGAAGTTATTGAAAATTTTGCAGAAAGTGCGCATTTTCGTTATCCTAAAACAGGAGGGTGGTTCACTTCAAATCAAAGTTGCTAGAGTTCAGGGAAATATTTTGCATTTTTAACTCTATATAAATGATATATAATGATGGTTCTGTGGACAGCAAGCTTGTCATCCTCTGGATGGGTAGTACATGCATGGATCCAGAGTGGGAACCGGGGGTCCAGACTCCCTTGAAAATCACAAGTGACGAAAGGTTTCTTTAGAAATACTGGTACGTACCCCCACTCGAGAAGCAATCGGACCCGTACGGCCCTCTAAATGATGACTTAAGAAAAAGACTTGTCAGGACCCCCACCCCCACCCCGCCACCCCGCGACGGAATTTTCTGGATCCGCACATGCAGTACCAGAACACGTCTAACCCTTTTTTCAGCCATAATCGAGAAGCAAACATTACTGATACCAAGTACTACTTCTATATTTCCTTATTGATATTCTTCTGCTTCTTGGTAATGTGAGCCATTACTGTAGGACTTAAAGACATCTGATTGAGGTATTGTTAAATCGTTGATCTTGTTAGGACATAATCTCATCATTTAAGAAAGCACTCGAGACGTGATTAGACCGCCTGCAGATGACAAACAAGTCACAGAAGATGATAAGTGGAATCATTCAGAGATTGGAATCAAGGAAAGCGCAGGCGAGGCAACTGTCTGAAAGTCTCAAAAAAGTCAGCCAATGAGAATTTGACATACGCGAGCAGCTAACTTGTGTAGAACTGAACATAAAGTACCGCCAATAAAACTAGATGAGATATCCCATCTAGATCAGTTACGTTTTCAAAAGCAATATGCCCCTAAAACCATTGTTAATGCGGACTACGACTTAACGACAATTGTTTCGCTTCCGGGAGCTCGATTCTGGTACTAAAGGCGGGCTTGGAAGTGTACTTTTATTGAGCTGGAACCCATGCAGCTTCGATTGGTTAATCGGATGTACTCGGTATTGGCTTCTGAAAACGCCGAGAACGACTCCCTATGCTCTCTGTGGCATAGGGGACATTGCACGATATTTCGGTACTTATCACATCAGAACACTGTCTGTTGGCGCATTATCTTCAATTCTATCTCTGAACTGTCCTCAAAATGTATGTCGGTGAACTGTCTTGTCGCATCTGATTGTTTCCGGTGTCTCACTTCTAGACTTATGCTTGTACGCCTTCCTATTGGTCCCATAGATTGGCTACTTTCTGTGATTGTGGCGATTTCTGATCATATTCATGTATTTGTATGAATGAAATATTACATTTGATCCCTTTTCTTAGAGAAATACTGTTCCATTAACTCAGTGAAGATTTCAGTTACAGTTTTAACAAAATTGTGTGTTTGTTATACCTTTTCATTCTGGATACCAGCTAACAGGTACTTTTGGCAAACACTAAACACTGAAGACCCAGTGTCTGCTAAGATAAAAACAATCTTCATAGACAGACTGAATTCATCATTCATAGAAAGTTTGACCTGCGTCCCCTTAAAATACAAAATGGACGATCCATACGTATTGTATCAATATGTATTGGAGAATTCATCAGAATGAAAATCCCCAAAAGGGGGACAAACAGTTGCTACAGGTTTGCCCTGTATGAGACAATGGAACTAATAGTAGGTCTCTGGTACAGGTTTTCAAAGCAGATGCTTGATTATTCTCAATTGATAAAACCATAAAACAATCCATTAAAGCGGTCTTTTAAAGTTAACCACAAGCCGTTCAATATTTATTGACTCGGGACAATTAAACCACAGAAATCAGCTTGTATTCCACCGTTATTGCTGCTAATATAAAACTTTCAGTATATGACTTGTAATGGCCGGACCAGCAAAAAGGAAGCTTAGACCTGTTGCTGGTATTTAAGAAATGAATTCAATTTTTGAATGTTCATGGAATCATGAATACTTCGGGTCTCGTGCAAAGTAAGCGAAGTCCGAAGGGCTTCACGTTAACTTTGCAAGAGACCCGAAGTATTCATGATTCCATGAACATTCCGAAAATTGAATTTATTACTTATATTTACATTTTATATTATCTGTCAAGTATCAATTATCAATTTTCACCTAACTTGGCTGGTTTTCCAGATATTTTGAATTAAATCAGACATAACGTGGGGTTTGAAATAGCCAAAACGCCAAATTTCCGCGCTTAACGTCATGGTGATACGTGTTCGACGTCACGCAAACGTCAGTAAACAAGCAACGTTATTGGATGAACTTGACGTTAGCCCGCTCGAAAGGCGCGTATGTGGGTGTGGCTTAAATCGATTTGTTCATGAAGGTATGAACCACATCTCAAATGTAAAGGTTCATTAAAGACTCGCAGTGGAAATGTAAATATACGTACATGAATCAGTTCGTGCACACGCGTACAGCCTATTCAGTGTCTTAGCATTTCTCAAATAAAATAATTTGACATTGGAAACCTTGGCCTGGATAATACTGACTAACTCGCAATGGCTACGGAACACAACTGCTGTATGGTTGATTGGGTACATTGAATGCAGCACTCAGGTGTCTCATTTTACTTGCTCTTGCCCATTTATAGCTAATACGCATTTGGACCAGGCCGTTAAACCGCAATATTGCCATATTCAAGAATAGCTATCATTAGAAGCCAATATTAGCTCGCGATCAATATAGACATGCAAATACCTTTAGAAGTTAACCTGACCGAGCAAAGCACCAGTAAAACGTCTCCAGGAAAAAGAATTCTACGAATAAGTAATAGTTATACCACGGTTTGTCCGCCTGTACGTGGAGATAACCAACGAGCTTGAGCGAGTGGATTGTCTCACAAACGTGCGAACAAACCATGGTATAACTATTTTATACCACCTATACCAGTGTAGACCTTGCACATTACGAGATATCTCGTGCTTGTAAGGGTTGTGTTAACATTGCAATCTAATACTTTATGCCATTGGATAGCGGGTACTCTGACATTTAGATTCTATGAAACTATGTTATTTATTAATGGGTTGTTATAAAATTTACTATAATTCCGGGTTTTTGAAGATAAAAACTTACTTAGACATAAGCTCACCTATTTCAAATAACAAATCCATCGGATTCATATAATTGGTCAAACACTGGTCGTGACTACTTTAGAAACATCTTAAATGCAGAAAAAAATGACTCGGAAATGCCACAATCTAACATCACAACTATATATAAATGTTTACATAAATATCTATAACCTGGCTTGCTGTTTTATATATTTTTCAGCAACCGGTATCGTCATTGAATTTTCAAGCTTAGACACCTTGAAAATTCGATGATGATACCAGTTGCTGAAAAAAAATATTAAAATTAAATATTAAAAAAAAAGAAAAAAAGAAACACCGGAACACTTTAAGTTGTTTTAATATTATTTTTCAGCAACCGGTATCATCATTTTAGAAAACGGCTTGAAAATTCAATGATGATACCGGTTGCTGAAAAAAAATAATATTAAAATTAAATATTAAAAAAAAGAAAAAAGACTCACTGGAACACTTTAAGTTGTTTTAATATTATTTTTCAGCAACCGGTATCATCATTTTAGAAAACAGCTTGAAAATTCAATGATGATACCGGTTGCTGAAAAATAATAGACTCATTAGTTCGAGACTGTGTTATGTCCTTTAGCAACTTACACTTTATCCTCTGCTTAGTACTGGTTCAACTCAGGAAGACAGAAAAACGTCCCGACATGACTGGACAATTGTTGACTGAGACATAAAGCAACAACTTAAACAAAGAGTAAAGGCACTCTGGGATGAATCGAAAGGTTCTCTGATGCCACATACCTGACCTGACCGAGCAAAGCACCAGTAAAACGTCTCCAGGAAAAAGAACAAGTAAGAGTTATACCACAGTTTGTCCGCCTGTATGTGGAGATAACCAACGAACAATACAAATATATGAATTTAGCATTGTGTATTGACTAAATGTCTATATAAAGTATATATATGCACAGCTAAACCTGTCTTAAACGGCCACTCAAAAATAGACAAAACAAAGAGGTTTTAAAGACAAATGGTAGCTTAATGAAGGTCGATATTAAGCATTCTGCGATATTTTAACCTGCATTAAGCGATAATCGGTCTTGAAAACCATTTTTGGTCTTCTTTTGGAGTGGTCGCTTAAAACAGGTTTTACTGTATACAGTGAGCCAGTTTAGTTACGCACCACTTTTTAAGGCCCCATATTTTTTCTCACAAAAATGCTGGAATCGAACATTCTCTATTTTAATTTATTTATTGACATTTTATCTGTTTGATGACATCAAAAAAAAAAAATATCGGAATCACTCATGTGAATCATTCTGCTACGCCAAAGGCAATTTTGACAAAAGTGCACGACTGCACGTGCAATCTGAACGTCTATATTTTCTATTTGCGTTTTGCGCTAGGTATTATCCATGGTGATCGTTGTGACAGAAAAACACTAAAAACAATTATTTTATTCAAGTTAATCCCCTTTTTCGGTCGTTGAAATCAGTAACACTGTTACTGTTTGAAGAAATGCACGTGTTGACGTCATATAAACGTCAGTTACAATATTCAAAAAGATTTTCCTTCGTAAATTGTCTTGTTATGAGTCACTTGTTGACATAGAAGTACCAAAACACTTAAACATCTTATCGTTGACACGTCTTATAACCTTGGTAGTGGTGACGTCATCACTAACGTCAACACCGTTACGCCAATAAATCCATTATTTTTTTTTTACGAAAATAAATGGCGGATACATGGTTGTTTAAAATGAAATTATAATAGAAGTGTTTTGATAACTGGTTTACTAAGAATCATACGAAATTTTATCTAGCTTTAAAAAAGTACTAAAATCAACTTTTCTCAAACCTTGGCCAGCTGGGAACCAAACAAGTAAAACGTTGATTTTTTTTTATAAAGTTAACAAACACATTCCAGTCTTAGATATTGCTAAGAATAAATCGGTTCTTATCTCTGGCATAGCAGAAATTCGACCCTGAAAAAAGTACAATGTGATCTGAGTTTCATTCGAAATAATGCAATGTGAAATTGTGTTTTGAGGGTAGTGCCCTTCAAGATCCATTTTCTCATTTGTTTCTAATCTGATCACAATAAAATTTCAATGGTTAATGTAACTATAGATGCGCTTTACGCTGGTAGTCTCAGATTAAAAATATCCTATTTCTTTTTTGAATAATTTTATATTTTATAAGTAGTGCGTAACTAAAGTGGCTCAGTGTAGAATATATCAGCAATTGCGAGGACCACAGTGACTTAGTTAGTAGAGAATCAAACTTGGAAACGAAAACTCACTAGTTCGAGACTGTGCTGTGTCATTTAGCAACTAACACATTATCCTGTGCTTTGTACTGGTTCAACTCAGGAAGACAGAAAAACGTTCCGACATGACTGGCAAATTATTGACTGAGACATAAAGCAACAAAGAGTAAAGGCACTCTGAGATGAAGTATTCACCGAAAGGTTCCCTGATGCCACATACATTGTACTACTCCTGCTTTGGACGATAAGGACATTTTGCATGACGCGTGCCTGATACAAGATCAATTCAGACCAAAGATGCCGATGTCTCTCTCTAAATCGAGAAGATTAATTTCCAGGATTACATGAAATTCTAATCAGCATCTGTTTTACTCACAGATGCATATCTTTCTCTTTTATGGCAAATACCTTGACAAAAGACGGTTTCGATTTAATACCGAGCCAATTCTATCATAATTGCGTCTTTCATTTGCAGCATGAGACCTCCTTAAATGATTGGTAATGATCATTTGGGAATCAAGAGGACTTAATGGGTTCAGTGGAACTCGGACAGCGACGATGTTGCATCTGCAAGCCATTTATGTGGTTACAGAAAAGACAATAAGACAAAAAGTGAGGCTCTAATGTTTAAAAAATATTCATGCTCATCTCACACGAGCTGATCATCAATTTTAAAATGCCAACAATTGTTGGCATTTTAAAAGTTATGATCAGAACAACTGATATTACATGGTGTGCCCAGCCAAGCAAGCAGATTGTCTCAGTTGATTGTTTGTGTTTTTATACTTGTGAATGTTCATGTGAATTGGGCCTCGGACCTAGTATACTGGGTCCGTGGTTGGGCATGAGAAATGTTTTATAACTTTGGACCAGGCCTCGAGGTTATAAAACGTTTTCATGCTCAACTAAACTGAGCATGAAATTTCAACTGCTCATAAAAAATAAAGTACCGACAAATAAAGAAGTTTCTTGCTTTAAGTCTCTCGTATGTTGTGATCATCTTGCTAATAAATGTTTAAATGTCAACAATTGCTGGCGTTGGCATTAAAACATTTATGAGCAGGATAAATTTCATGCTCGGTTGAGTTGAGCATGGAAAAAGTTTTATAACCTTGGGGCCTGGTCTCTTTTTCCGGTATCGTCAAGGTTTCAAATTTCTTAATGTCACAATTCTCGTACTGTCCGAAATAACCTGACTTGACCCCTTGTGAGTGGTAGTCCCTAACGATGTGCAAACGAGCTATTTCAAGGCAGAAAATCGGGTAGCCACTAAACATTTAGTAGAGATGCTAAGTGGCTTTTCACTTCAAATCATGATGCAAAGGTCCATTTGGTATAGTCGCTCCTTGGGACCATAGTAAAAGAAATATTCAAAGACAGAACTTGTATCTTAGCCACCGTCGGCCATATTAGAAAACTTGTCCTACACATAGCCCAGTAACTTATTGTCATATAAACTTTTATACATGTTTCTAGTAATTGAAGGTCGCCAAACGCATTTCTAGCATTATCTTTTTTTCTTTTTGGATACGTTTGAAAGGTCCAATTTTAATATTATATTACAAAACGTTGCGATTTAATAGAATCTTTTCTCTTTTTTTTAAAAAAAAAAAGGCATGTTGATAAATCATGATGCAAAGGTCCCCTTCCGTATAGAAGATAAAGGTCCCCTTACGTATAGAAGCTCCTTAGGACCATAGAAAAAGAAATATTTAAAAATTTAAGTTCCACATAAAATCCAAGATACCCGTTGTTGGCCATAATCGGAAACAGCCCTAACCCATAGCCCAGAAACTATTTGTCATAGAAACTATTATAAAACATGTTTTCTAGGTAATTGTAGGTCACTGGACGTATTTTTTGTTTTTGCATTTGGTTTGCTTATTGGATACGTTTGAAAGGTCAAATCGTAATATTCGTTTCACTGAGCACACTAGTGCCGTCAGTAGCGAGTCCAACTGTGAGTCCGATCTCGATTTCGTGGAGATTGATCATGAAATAATTTCTATGGTCATTCTCATCCTTCCGCTGATTCAAGAAGGGTTGTTGTCAGTTACAAGCGAACGTATGTGCACGAAATACTGGTTAACTGCTTAGCCAAGCATGCCTAGGGAAAAAATTGTGGTCAGGTGAACAGGTCTTGACATGACTTGGACGTAAAACCTCAAACCAAACAAAACACTAAAAATGTTGCAATTTCTATTTAAAAAAGAGGCATGTTGATAATTATTAATAGGAGAATGGAATGTACCAATATCATGTCTACAATTTCGCAGTTTAGGTAAGATAAAACAGTTAACACAACAGAGGATTTCGAAATCTCGCCTTCAAGTGATAAAGGTATACGTGTTCCTGCTTTTGGAAATCAACGCCCTTCTTTTCTAGCCTACATCCTTCACAAAGGCTACGCACGGCTGGAGAAAGTGAGACTCATTTTGTGAAAACAAACTGTAGAAGCAGCTGTATGGTTCTCATGGGCAGCATACTATGCAAGTATTACAGAACATCTTGCTACTTCCCCCAAACAAGTCGTTCATGTTGCCCTTGTTCAACGCGTCTCCCAACAGCCATGCAATGGCTCTGCGTTGGATGAAAGTTCTCAGCCAGCCAACTACATCAATCTGAGTCAGACACCTGGGTCGTTGCACCCGATCAACCCTTATCCACGCTGGCCAAGAAACTTCATTGGAAGTATCCAAAGACAGAGCATTGTGAAGACTCCTATCAAGTGGCATTAGGACAGTGAACACTGAGAAGATGCTGCGTGGTGTGCCTGGTGACTGGCTGGACGGTAGTGGCTTGATTATAGCACTCACTAAAAGTGGTATCTTGACTAGTGGCAAAGCTTAATCCTACATCAGTATCACCATATCACCACTAGGTAAATGTGCATGCACCGGCATCAGTGGCCGTTTTTTACATGATTTTGAGAAAAGCGCATGATAATTATGTTGATAAAACAACAAATTATGATGATGGTGACTCTGCCATTCGGCGTATGGCTTAAGCATATAAGAATCTATCATGAAGGCCACAATGTTATCTTTGACCACAAGAACTGCATCGAACCAGGCAATGTATTTAGCATTTAATATATTAGCATGTTGAAATATAAATACTTAACTTAAGTCTACCTTAACTTTAAGGAGACATTGTAATTCCGGGCCCCGGTGTGCAAGAAATTGCTTGTCGTACAGTCCAATGCAGATTACTGACTTGGTTTAAGTCCATGGAGTTAGCTCTTCTCATTCTTCAGTTTATAAACTCACTTCTCACTTTATATGGAGACACTTGATTCTCTGATGACATGGGTTTTCATGCTGAATCATACTCACTTGTCTCGGAACCTGCCCATCAATGGCAGGAAAACATTTGAAAAATGGCATTCTGCTCTGTAGCGCGCCGTGAAACTGGTTTAAGCCCTCCAGTAAAATATTTTACTGACCGTTCCAAGGCGGTGCTTCTTTTGTGGATCATCTATGTTATTTCTGTCTTGTTTTTGTTATGTTTTCGTGCGCGTCTGATTATCACCTGCTGGGAAAGGGCTGACCATAACACCATGAACAATACCCCAAGTTCCAATCTGACTACAAAGCTGCTGTCATAGCATAAGTGGATGCATTTGAACAATTGGTAAACCCTTTCTTGAAAGACAGCAGAGAGCTACCGAACTTAGCCAGTCAATATTCATGCCTCCAGATGCGGGAGGCAATGTGAGAAAAGCGAAAAACAGATCATATTTCAACTATACTCAGCATTTCTCAACAAGCAAATCAGCTCACAGGAAGGGGCTTTCACTGCTACAATGTTCAATGTTTCCGTCTGAACCACACAGAAAGTAATCAAAATCTACAAGCGAAACTAACTCAAATTTTGTTTGCAGCATGCTCTTATCTTTTCACCAACGACTATGTATTCTCCCATGAAAGCTCCATCCCTCCTCCCTCACTTTACTCTGAAGGATAGTCTTCACTGTGGAAAGAAGGATGAGATCCTGGACTCCATTACCCCTGCCGATCTTGCCCATGCAGTGAGGACCGCCACTGTGTTGGATGTTGCTGTTCTCATTCAAATATTTCGTCCTGGAGTGAGCATGAAGGCGGGTTACATTCTAAACAAACAATCCTAGCAGCTGCACTGCCTTCCTTGGTGTAGATTTGAACAAGCATGTGTTTTGTTGAGCTGGGCACAATTTTGAAGGACAAATTGCTTCCATAGGGCAAGCAGCTATTCTCCACAATCCTGGTGACTGTGCAAATTCATTATCTGATGCTGATACTGGTACTGTCATCCCCTGCTCACACAAGGAAACTGACACTCAGGCCTTTTCTACATATGGCTGCTACATCATCGCCGTTCATAGTAGAGTGATTGTAATAACCAGTAAATTTAACCAATAATATAGTTCTAGGCATCTTGACATTTGTGACCCTCAGACAGCAGATATGTGAACCCTGGATTAAATTTGGAATTCAACGTTTCATAGCTGCTCCCAAGCCCTAACTCAACCCAAGATGATTAGAAGTCACACACCTGAGCTTGAGAGATTCATGACACAGCACTGTGGTGTCTATTAAGAGGTGATTACAACTGTAGGTGATGCCAGACTCTGTCTATTTTTTACGCAAAGAAAGAAACTTCGATCACATGCCTCCAAGCAGTGATGTTCTGCATCTGTATCAGAGTGGAAATAATTATGTTATATGGGGCATTATATAAACAACAGATCCAGTGTCTCAAATGAATTGGGGATGGCAGCAAGATTATCCTTACTCCCGTGCCAATTTAAGTAAGAAAGAGGGCAAAGATCAGGAATCGATACAATTTTAATTCAAATTTATATCAAATTTATATCACGATTTTCATCATTTCGATCAACTTACCTGAGCTTGTTATTTGCAACTAAGAGAGACTGTACAGTTCCTTTCAAGGGTTGTATGCATGGACAACACTGCATGGTTCTCTTTAAATGTAAAGGTTAGTGCTCCATTAAATGTAACAGGATTGGGGAACAGACAGATTGAGAATGGGTTGAAATTTTGTATCACAAGAATGATTTACAGGATGTTTTTGTTAATTACGAACATTTCAACTCCGTGTGTTATTTTGATGATCAAAAGACATTCCGATACCAGAAATGAGTTCAGTGACGTCAAATTAGCTAGAAAACATGTATTATAATAGTTCCTATGACAAAAAGTTTTTGGGTCATTGGTCGGACAAGTATTCAAATATGGTCGATGGTGGTCATCTTGAATTTTATGATACAGCTTGTGTCTTTGGGTACTTCTTTTTCTGCTGGCTTGTGGAGCTCCTATACCAAAGGAGACCTTTGCATCATGATTTGAAGTTATAGCCTATATTTTTGGACTTAACATCTCTACTAATGGGGGGGGGTATCAGCAAACGTAAATGGGCCTGGCTGGGGGGTTCTGAAAATCGCTAATGAATAAAATAGTTCGCCACTTAATCGCTTACGTTACAATATTTGCCTAATTATTAAAATTTAAATCAGCTAAACCTGTAATCACCATTTTTTCACTTCATCGTTAAATTTTTGAATGTGCTTAACCGGTAATCACAACTTTTTTATCCTCTTTATATTTAAGCAGAAATTTGTTAAATTTTAGACCGAAAAAAATCGCTAAACCTTATTTTTGGCGGCTGAAAATCGCTAATCGATAAAAAAAAAAACAGTACACGATGTACCCCATCAAGGCCCTCAGATATGGAATTATAAAATATACCAGCCGTTATATGCTTTTAATCCGTTTTTAAATGTTTTAAAATGTCTCCATTCAGTTTGATAAATTAGATTGGATATTTTGAGACGTCGAGGGTTATACGAGACATCTCAATTTATTTCAGTCTTTGAAGACTCAATTTAAGCTCAACGCACAGTGCAGACCCTGATGAGATGCCGCTTTTTTGTGGCATCGAAACTGTGCATACACTGTGTCAAGCGATAAAGTGCTTAAGACAATATTGTAAATCATTATTACTAGAATAAACGTTTCAGGGACACACATGAACAATTCACCAAGCGGCCGATGTCGTATTCTAAATCCAGCAGATTTATTACAAGGATTACATGAAATTCCAATCAAGCCCTTTTTTAACTCACAGATGCATATCTTTCACATTCACTGCAAATGTCTTGACGATGAACGTCCTGAACAGAATATGGAATCGATTTATTTTATTTATGCCCAGCGTCCTCAAAAAGAGCAGTAAGCGGTAATACAAGGTCCAGGTGAACATACGACGTCATTAAAATTGAGCCACAACATGAGATTTCCATTAATGTGGTATGTGCGACCAATAACGGCTCAGACCAGCCTGCGCAGTTTGATCAGAGCCGGTGCTAGTCGCTTGTATATTCTATGACTCTTAGGTCACTGACCGAACATCATTTGGAGTTTCATAGCTTAAAAGTAGGCTGCACGGGCTCATCCGAGTCTACACTTGAAAATGCCACATTTTTGGAAATCACATGTCATGGCTCAATTTCAGGAATTACAGATGTTCAACCGCATTAAATGTACAAAATATGAAACCTGTGCAGTTTTGCACTACCTACACAATATGCTTAATTATAAAGGACTATAAATGAAAACAACCTGCATGTGCGGATCCAGAGGGGGGACAGGGGGTCCGGACCCCCCCCCCCCCCCGATAAATCACAAAAATATAGGGTTTCTTAGCAATACTGGTCTGGATCCCCTTAAAAATCACAAAGCTACCAAGCCAGCATTCAATGTTGGGCCATCATCGGCACGCCAGCGAAACGCCATTTAACAGGCGTTTCGCTGGCTTGCCGATGATGGCCCGATTTCAGTTGTATTTGGATCCACTCATAAACTAGAAGAAAAAAAAACAACAAAAAAGTTGGACCCCCACTGAAAAAAAAACTTTTTGGATCCGCGCATGACCTGGCCCATTATATTTTGGCGAAGGTAGGTACAAATGAAAGTACTATAGAGGACAGTTAAATAACTCATAGTCCTTTGATATGTCTACAGAAATTACTTAGTGCTAAGCATGGAAGTTAATCATTAAATATTCATAACACGCATGATTAATTTCAGCATTTCTTATAAAAACATATGCTCTGTGTGTTTTAAAAGAAAGGTCACGCCTACCACGCCTTTCTTACTTTTTGGCCGCCCAAAACGCATGAAAATTGAGGCAAAGATCGTGATTTACTCTACGTTGGTGCCTTGCTAGAAGTTTGGCATGCCATTATTTCGTTTGGTAAGCTTGTGTTTTTAGTATCCAAAGTATAAGTTTTGATAGGGTATATAGCTGAAAAGCAATATCTAACAATAGGTGGCATGACTATCGCATGCTGCGCAGACAATGAGCCTAAAGTGAATTTGAATGAGCGGGTAATTAGTACTATCTCGGATTTTTTTACTGTAATTCTTTTGACTATCACAGAAGGCTGCATTGTTCTCAGATACAACATTTTACAACGGAACTGCGATATCTTTTATTACTGACCGTCATATGCCATCGACCAATAAATCGCCAGGAAACAAACATTTGAGTCATGTTAGTGTGGGGCCATATCAATAAATAGTAAAGAAAAGTAGCATGTTTTAAATGTAGTGGTTTAATCGTTCAGTGGTATACCTGAAAAGTCCTATTAATCTCTGAAAAGTTTAATAATAAGTAAAAGCAATAACAAAACACGGATCTTAATCTCTGAAAAGAGCGAACTTACAACATATGAAAACTAGACTGTTTCATCAAGCCTTTATTAGATACACATTGACCCTGTACATGCTTTATGTACTAATGTGTTCTTCTCTCTGGTTTGATACAATTAACTTGGAATGGTTCATTGCATATATCAAAGAGTCACACGTTACAAATGCCAAATAAAACTGTACGTCTCTCTCTTTTATCTTAGCAAACAGTGTAAGCCCTGATGAAATCCCGAAATATGCGGCATTTCATCTGGGCCTTCACTGTTTGACAAAGTACTGACGCATAAGTAAGTCACTAGTTTCCCATATTTGACTGAAATCGTGCGCCTATTTTCTCTTGTGCCATTCTTTAATCCAATAATTAACCAGATGATAGGTCAAAGATCAGAATCGTGAGAAGGTTTTACATGTACGCAGGCCTTGGTGCAACTAGATGAACCTATTCAAGTTGTCGTTTGGTACCTTTTTTGATGATGTATCCCTTTTTATGACATGTCCATAATAGGGGAAGGTGCTAAGAAATGATATCGTATTATTGCTATATTGCATTACTTATCGATTAAAAGCTGTTAACAGCGCAAATAACGAGTGATTTTAATAATAAAAGTCAGCCTTCACTATATATTGAGCAGCATCATGAGAAAAAACATGGATAACTTGTTAACGCTTGTCCTGCTGACCCCGGATTTTTTAAAAATTGAAAACACTGTAGATCCAGATAGTTGACTTCTGATTTCAGGAAACACACTGTTTTCAGTTCTGGTTGAAAATGCATGTGCTGCGGGTTAACTCAAGAAATATATATAGAACACGTCAGTGTAAATGTTGGTTCAGCTCAGGCGGTAGAGATGCCCTTGATTAACAGAGGTCTGATACAACGAGTAAAAAAATACAACCGCAAAAAAAAATTTAAGCAATTATTTTCGCAGTTCTAGTTTTCGTGTAATAAATAACACTTCTCCAAATTGTGCACAGAGATTCGACGAAAATTGTTTAACTATTTATTAAAACTTTTGAACTTTCTGATCTTTAATGAACAATGGTATTTTAAACCTAGAAACCCATTTAATAATATTTTCATCCGTTTTATATAAGAGGATGGAATTGTATATTCTGTCCGCACTTATGTTACTTATATGATATTTGAACCTTAGTCACAATATGTCCGATCTCCGATTTAAGATATCGACGTAGCGTTGGGGTATGATGATGATGTGTTGTTGTTTTACTTCCGCGACCTCGATCTACACTTTTAAGCTCACTGCTGGGCATAACTTGACTGCAAAGTTATGCCAAAACAGGCTGATTTCATTATTTCTGCAAATAAGCAAATGACTACTTATCATGTATTCACCACTCCGTGCATAATGAGATCGGGTAAAGTCGGGTAACTTCGGACATCAGGTTAAATTCGGACATACGTTTGCAAACAGTGGAAACCCAGAGGAGACGGCTCCTTAAGAGCCGTCTCATCAGGATTTTCACTGTTTGCTTAGTTAATTTATTTTTTCATTTAAGTAATTAAAATATGAAGCAAACAAGGTCGCTGTCCGAATTTACTTGATGTCCGATGTTACCTGACTTTACCATACATGTTACATTTGGTGTGGATACCATTGACGTTGACCTAAACGTGACTACGCGATACTTCAAGAACCAGTTGGCGAATTTATAACAAATTTACCCGGACATAAACTTGAGACATGATGAACAGTTGATTTGGCTTTGCTGACATTTGGCCCAATTTTCAACGTAACTGTTGGACAAACTGTCAAAACTATTCGAAAACGTGCATATGTGCACCGTATTCTTTGAACTTTTGGATGCAAATTCAACAAAGATTGCGAAGATACCACATGTTATCATGACGAAACGTTCATTACGATTTGATTACCTTGGTCTAATTTTTAAGGCCATTGTTAGACTTGAATTACGGCTAATGTTTGGCAAAATGTGAATGCATTCAAGGATGCCGGATGGACCAGGGTAGACGGAGTACAGGCACAATTGCATGGTTATAATAGTAGGAAATAGTTAAAATTGAAATGTGACTCGAATTTCAAGGTCACTCTTGGAATAAAGAATGGAAATTTCTCCCAGTCTATGAGCAAGTACATGAAAGTTTAGTACTCATCGCATATCACACTTCTACTGTCATAATGCGCGTTTTCGCTCACTGCGAGTTCCATGATGTTTTCTCCCAGAAGTGCTAAAGAAAGCTGTCTCATTCACGTTAACAATGAAGTAAATGGGTTTGATAAATAAATGATCACTGTTGACAATATTGGATAAAGAGGCTTTATGAAGATCGTAGCAGAATAGAAAGCATTAATTTCGACTTAAGTCCAAAACAGGTCATCATTTTAAGAGCACTGATTAGTATCTGAGTATACTATTGTCAAACACATACTTTTTTGTTAGGGGAGTAGAAGACTATCCATTATACACCTAGGTTCTTTTGAGGACCTCTCGCCAAACCCACCCCTTCCACTCTATCCTTAGTCGCATCCAGGCAGTATATACCTTTAACTTAATGCACGTACAGTTGGTGGACAGATGTATTCTGTGACCTTGCCATTTAAACCAGTGTAGTTCAAGGTTTTGTTTGTAAAAAATAACCGTCACTAAGTTTCGGGTGCAATTTCACAAAACTTATGGGACCGAATAGCAAATAGAAAATAGCATTTGGAATGTAAATATCAAAGTGATTACACTTGTGGTTCTTAAATAAAACCCATGTTATGTGAACGTAAGTGTTAAAATACTCAATTTTCCATTGACGCTAATTTTAACGTCATCGAAAAACGGACAATTTATTTTGTTTTTGATTTCTAATTGTTGGTATAAAAACAGACAGCAGTAGTAATGGGAGGCACTCTGGCTCTGGCCTCCCATTACTACTGACAGCAGAAAACTACTGTAAATATGATAATACCATGCTCATTTAGGCGGTTCTTTTAAGTACCCACAACATATGTTTTGGTTGGGAAATTGTTTTTCTGTTACGCACTCTTAACTAAAGTCCTGACAAATGTTGATACACAGTTTGCTGCTGATAATAACAGTATCATTAAAGATGCAAAATTTGTTGCTTAAAGGAATGATTCATGCAATGATCACATTTTTGGTGGAAAGAATCATATCCTGATGGATAGAAAGCTTGTAACTGATAAAACCGATATTTAGGAAGGTTCACAGTCTGCTGCTGAAAACACATATCATAAAAATGTGCAGTTTGTTGCTAAACGGAATCAAATCATGTAAGTTGAGTGTTTAGCTGAAATAAATATGTCATGAAAGTTCAACGACTTGTTGGAATTAATAAATACCATGAAATATTCACAGTTTGTTGCTGGTATGGTCATATCATGAAAGGTGCATAGTTAGTTACTGACAGCAATAATATGATAAAAATTGCATTACATGTTTATGACATGATTAATATCACATAATTTTCATAGTTTGTTGTTGAAAAAAATATAAATTGATGAAAGATGCCACGTTTGTTGGTGTATTATCTAATACAATGAAAATTGCACAGTCTTTTGCTGAAGTGAATAAATTCTTGAAAGATGGACATTTGTATTTGGCATTATATCATGTTAGATGTACGATTGGTTGCTGAATAGAGTAACATCATCAAATATGAACATTTTGTTGCTGACGGGTACAATATCATGAAAGGAACACAGTTTATTGCTGGCATGAACAACTTCACGAAAGATACAGAGTTCGTTTGTGATGGGAATGAAAGTAAAAGGTACATAGTTTGCTGCCCCTGACAGGTAAAATATGAGCCGTGACATAAGATTTCCAACAATGTGGTATGTGCGACCAGCAAATGCTCAGACCAGCCTGCGCATACGCGCAGTCTGATCAGAGCCTTTGCAAGTCGCTTGAATATTCTATGAATATTCAGCTACTGGCTGAACAGCATTTGGAGTTTTTAAGCTTAAAAGGAGACTGCACATGCTGGTCTGAATCTACACTTGTCAAAATGCCACATTGTTGGAAATCACATGTCGCGGCTCATATCGTTAAATAAGCGCAGTCTGTTACTGATAGGAATGATATCATAGAAGGTGCATATTGTGTTACTCAAAGGAATCGTATCATGGAGCATGCACAGTTTGTTGTTGATAAGAATGATATCAATGAAGATGCACAGTTCGCTGCTGTCGGTATTAGAGAATTCTAGGTGAGTGTCTTTTGATATCAAGTTTACCAGGCAAGGCTTTGAGAATGCTTGTTGACATCGCGAGGCTTGCCGAGCGATTCAACATGCGTTCTCAAAGCTGAGCCTGGTAGACGTGATATCAAAAGACCCGACCCTGATATTCTATATATCAGTTTACCCATTGTTGCACTCTTCAAACTAGGGATAATGACGTAGTTTTCGATTTTTTGTGTTGATTCAGCGTCATAAGCGACGTCATTCAAAAAAGTGAAACGCCATCATGACCTGATAAAGGCACATGCTGTGAGATAGACAACGTTTATCAGACAACATTTAATAATGCAGTTAATATGCGAGGTAACTGATAATAATAAGATTCATGGCGGTTTGTTTCTGACATAATGATACCATGACAGGTACATCGTTTGTGTACTGAGACATAATACCATAACCTGTGAGCAGTTGGTACCATCCAGAGTAATATGAGACAATGTTTCCAAGTTGGATCAGCTAGTAAACATTGTAACACATCGTTAGCTTTTAAAAGATATTTTGGCACGTGCATTTTTTATTTATGCAACAGCAGAATCAAGTCTAAGATTTGTTTAAGGCATTTGTTCTGTTGTTGGTACTCATTATTTATTGTTGCACCCGTTATTTATGTGTGGGGTGTGTTTGGTTCTTGTTTTGTAATGCATTCCTTATTGCCCTGTATAGTTAACAATCATCTCGCTGAGAAAGCGAGAGATAGTTGTTTTACTTTAAATTTTAAATGTGTTCTTATTGTCGTATGAGTGTTAGTGGGGTTTTTTTTATTTAGGGGGGGGGGGTATAACATCCTTACCAGAGTATGTGACTTTAAATTAACTTGTCGCCTTATACCACCACTCATTACCATACATGTACATCACGACTAGTTCACACGAGTTCAACTCCTTTTTGAATTTACTAAAAAGTCTCACTTCCAAATAATAACGAGGCCCATGATGTTATATAGCATAGTACTCTTTCACTCTGATTAAAGCTGCATAGTCTGTAACTTTTGATCTTTTAATTTTAGAACTAATGTTTCTATTTTTCAAGAACAGAGTAAAAAAACTAAAATTCAGGTATACATTTTACCAATTTCGTAAATCTAATAAACTATCAGTATCAAAACAACAGCATTTATGTTAAAATTAACTGTCTATAATTATTGTAGGGACGCAAATAATTACCAATATGAGAAAAACACACCTGTTTTATAAGATAATTCACTTTTCCGTGCAGTTTTCAGCTATAGTGAACATATTTATTGTGAAAGCGTAACTAAATTCTACTTTTAGAAATGATTTAAAAAGAAAATAAAAAAATTCGAAAAATGTTCATAGCTGCAGACTTAGTCTCTTTAAGTGTTGGTGATGTTTTGACGCCAATTAGCGGCTAAATGTTTTCTTTGCACAAGTGCTAATCAGATGTTATGCCTCACTATGTGGTATCTTAGGGAGCGACCATTGATTTTTATTGGGGGAGATTACTTTGGTCCTGGAATTATTTTTTCTTCGCGCGCCGGAGCCTGGCTTTTTTTGCGCTGTGTGGTAAGGTCCTTGATTTTTTTCCAGCCAGGATCATGCATATAAAAACTAACAATAAAATTTATTATATAAGGGTCCACCCGGTTGATAGTGACCTGGAGATGTCTTGTTTTGTTAAAATGGAATACAATAATAAATAAGTCTTGTTTTGAAAAAAAAAATCTGCAATTTAAATATCATTGAGTAAGAACTTTTAAAGTTAGTTAATACAATGGATCTATATTGGCTTGAAATGTTTATTGGTTATCTGTTTGCAGTTAATACTATCCAAATATATTCATAGATTGAGCATGGCAAGGCCACAAGCGGAGACATAGTAGACAAAATGAAAACTTCGACAGTTTGAAGTGAAAAAATGGTCCTAAAGCCATTTTTACACAAAAAATCATAATATTCCGTGTGTACACACTTAGTCTGTGTTTGACACCGGCATTATGCAGACTGTCAAAAATGTACCTTAACATTATAAATATCTATCATACTCTAATACTCTGGTTCCCTTTTTTCTCTATTTCTCTTGCTCTTTCAATTTTTCTACCGTTGCCTATCTCTGCTTCAGCAGGCCGGGTCCTGGCGTTTTTCTTCTTCTTGTGATTCGTCCTGGATTTTTTTTTATTTCGAAGGCCGATCCTGACTATTTTTTCAAAAAATCTTCCCACCCTCCACATTTAAATCAAATGGTCGCTCCCTCATCTGGATCTAAACTGTTGATTCAATATATAGATAACGGGTTTCCAATACAGAATTGGTGTGTAATGTGCAATAACCATTAGACCAAGGCTTTCGCTATGTGCTCATGGGCTGTATAACCTAATGTACTTTATTCCATTCATCAGAAATCAAACAGCAAAAACATTTTATACTGACGTCAAGAAAAAACGCCTCATCTAAAAATAAACGTGAATATCTCTTAGACTGATCAGACTAAAGTTATGAATTTTAGTGCATTATAACATCTTACCAGTCAAGCGTATCTCATGAAAACAGGATTGCTGAAAGAATATTTGAGGCTGAGAAAACGACCTCGGTTTGAGACAGGGGTCACCATTTCGTGCGACACAAGATTTTAGCCACATTTGCTTGTTTCTAGACACAATCCGTTGACAGGAAAAACGTGTTTTACCATTGTAAAACAGTCTCTATTTTACCAAAAATGCGTTTATAATGTTCAGACAATGTTTGTATGCGTCTGCTGAAAGAAACAACTTACCCCACCCACCTTTTCGCCATGCATTTCAGTAAAACTTAAATGTCATGACTCTGCAAAGTGGATGAAAAGATTGTTAGGAATTCTTTGCAAAAGTCTTAAGGCTTTAACCAGCGACGATTGCGGAGAAAACGCAATCTGGCACGTGTTCCAGACGGCCGTTTTGGATGACGTTAACGTAGACCAACGACTGGCCATTGGGCGTTACAGTTTATCTTAAATAACGTAATTTTATGTAGGCATATTCTGTGTACATTATCTAATGTACCACCTTATCATTTTTTCCATTACTTAAAGGAAAACGAGAATGTTTGCAAGATTCGAAAACAGACCTTACATTTTGTCCTTAATATGACGTCATAGTTTCACAAAGTGATTACTCGCAAGCACAACTGTTTGAAAAAATTATCCAAAATTGTTCTTTGATTAGCAAAACATTTGCGACACAAACTGGGTGCAAATTCAAATTGAAATCATAATTGATCGATGCACAATGCCGTCATGTGTACGTTGAGCCTGTATGACGTCATCGGAATAACGCGTCACCTGCATATCAAATAAAAGTCATTTTCCAACATCGCCCAACCTCTACATAAAGAAGCAGTACGTCACTGTTCATTTCCTTTAATCATCGCTAAGAAATCAGTGATAATGAGTGAGGCGTTTTTAGTTGACGTCAGTATAGTATATACAGGCGTTTCCTGTTTTAATATCGACTAATAAGCGTGTAGTCGTTGTACATTTAGGTGGGGACTTTCAATCGCTAAATAATCATATGTTTCACTCCTGCTTTATAAATGAAGCCGATCGAACAACTTTTTCAACAATTGGTACAATAGTAATCAATACTATTACTACTTTACCTACGATAATAAGATTAAGCTGATGGTACCTATTGTCTGTAAGTGCGATGTGGGTAGCAAGCACTTTAGCATTAATGGATAACAAAATATCAAAGGGCCATCATGTACATTCAGCTTATTTTGATCACGTCAGTATTAGGATAAAGTCAATAACAAATTTTAACCAAATATGGCCACCGTCATGAGAAAACCCTCTTTCGGTTTTTGGATTTGTTGACAACCAAACCAGCCCATTCAGCTACACGAACTAACTAGAATATTGATTTTTGCTCATGCAGCATGATTAGCTATTTGGTAGCCTACCTACAATTGTGCAAAAGCTCTCACCCTCCCCATATGCGCAAACGCCTCCTTTAAATTATTGCTGGTCTTGATGTCTAAATTTAGGTCTGAGTCTTCATCAATGTCAGTACTTTGTGTATATTATGTTTCAGTATCGTTTTGTCATATGATTCTGCGTCATGTGACGGGTAAAACGTATTGACAAAAGAATGGCCATTAATGATTTGTTTCGTTGTTCAACCATGCGATGGGTACCAAATAGCTTATGTACCAAAGTTTAGTACGGCTAAAGCTGGTACTTAAATGATATAAGTCAGTGTGTGACAAATCGAATAAATGATCATACAGCCAGCAAAGACTGAACCCAGCCTTGATATCCATTATCTTTCAGAAATATCAGCAAAGTAGCAAATAATTTGGATCCAAACTGATATCAACAGACGATAAAAGTCGTCAGTAGCATGGAAAGACATGGAATCTAATATTAGACAGCTGTGAATAGTGAAACCCAGTTACGCTCCGAAATGTGACACATAAAGTGCATTAAGCAACAATAAAGTTTGTAATCAACCCTTGAATGAAGTCGATCTATGCTACCCTGATGTATTTCCAGCTGTCTCGCTAATCGATCAGGATCAATTTTGATAGATGAGAAAACACCAACACTGAACAACATCCAATAAAGAGCATTATATTGATATCTACTGCTAATATGGAAATACTTAATAATTTTCGTTAATTTACTCGAGCATTTCACACCCACGGAAATCTATGGCATCTTTATAACTAAGAGGTTATAGATCAGTCATGTTAGTGTGAACAGCACAGCGATTGGCTTAAAAAGGTGGATGAAAATAATGACTATTCTCAAGAGTAAACTGGTTCATGATCTGATGATTGGTCATTAATGCACGAATGGAACATAAATTAGTATTATTAAACTGAAATATAGTTGCTACAAATTTTGAGACAACATTACAAATACAAACATACTGAGGGACTCTAAAAACGCACCATTTTACATTCTCTGTCTCTTCCACATCGTTGATTTGAAGATTTTTTTCTTTATCATTTTTTATCCTCTTGCAAAATGGACCATGATTTGCCATGATTCGATTTGCTCATGCTGTTCATTCTGGCGTAATATAAACGTAAGTGTTTTTCAACTATTGTCGTCTGACAAATGTGAATTTGATTCAATTTGAAAACAAATACTTTAAGGTGGTAGCCAGATGTCTTAACAAATGGAAAAACAAAAATTTTTTTTTTTCAGAAATAATTGTTTTATTACACTCCCACTCGCAGCGTTTCATTGCTAACGTCAGTCTTAAATTTTCAAACATCAATAACAGACGGGTGACGTCCGCGCATGACGCGATACTTTTGTCTTTTATACAACTGTTTGAGGAGTATCTGTTGGCAACAAAAAAAAAGATTATTCCTGAATCTTAGGATATAAACGGCCAATTACGCCAAAAATCAATGACGTCATGTAGACGTAATGAACGTTGCCAGAGGCCTAAAACTTCAGGATTTGATTTGTCTTTCCTTTTGCTTTCAAGAACAAACATCGGTTTGAAAACTTTTTTTCGTTCATTATGGAAGGTATGGGTACTCTGTGTCTTTTTGAATTTGAGTTGTCTCAGAATTCTCGCGACGTCACGGCAATCATAAGTCACAGCGTTTCGATTTTCTTATTGAATGCAAGCTAAATGACGGAACTTGTCAATTTTATTTTTCACATAATGAATATATCCAAATTTCGACATAAATTAGCATTTAAGCAGGTTGTGCGTTTTTAAAGGCCTTCAGTATAATTAAGTTCATTGATCCTGTAGATTTGTTTTCCGTGTGTGTCTTAGGAAATAGAGCTTGGAATCTTATGGGTTTTTTCAATGATTTTTCCTCCTATGTAGGGTGCCTATTTTGAGCAAATCAAGGCGGTTTCCACTACTCATACTGACACTTGGCATAATTTATATATAAAATTGGTTATCTTTATTTTCTGTATTTTTGTCATTTCATTTTGGCTGTTATAAAACAAAAATTTGTCGTCACCGTCTACGGCACATCATTGACAGAGAACCGGCTGGTTATTGGTCATTAATACTCGAAGGAAAAGTAAATCATGCTGATTTAACTGAAATATAGTTGCTACAAATTCTGAGACCACTTGGCCTTTTTCTTCAGAATAGTATCAGGATCAAAGGAAGAAAAAATAGATTTCGTGAAACTAGAAAATCATAAACACCACTTGTGATGGTATGAGCTTTAAAATCAACAACTTCGTCGTCTTTGATATTGAAACTACTATTCCTGATTCTTGAGAATGTAAGGAATCAAAAATTGCTATCAACCTGCTGGTCATATAATAACATGGGATTTAAAAATGATCACTGAATCAATAATTCGATCTATTATATGTAAAGGATCTTAATACAGGTTTCCTTCATCGATAGACTTCAACATATGTCGTAAAGAAATTGCTGGTTCCTTACAATAATTTTATAATCGATGGTGCAAGCGAGAGCATGTTGAATTTAATGCTTCAATACTAAATATTTTTAAATTATTGACAGTAGAAATTCATTTTTATTGCAATAATTTAGTTCTTCTACCACCTAAACCTAAATTTACTTTTAGAAATTAGAAGGAAGGGGTCCATAGGAGGTTTGTTTTAGCGCCTACAGATTGTGGTCGTTTGAAAAATGTACTAAATTAATACCCTAAAGCGAGATTTAGCACTACTTAGACCTATGAGCATAATTTGCTTGACGAGAGGTCTGTCGTTGATAGACATTCACCATATGGCTGCTATGTTTGGTGTATTCGTTAATGAGGATCATAGCTAGCTTCATACGTTACCTAAACTTCATGAAATACCATATAAGTCAAAGTTTATTGCAAATTCTAGCTCATGTTCTACTACTGAGTTGTCTATAAGTTTGACATCCTGCCTTACTGCGATTAAAAAAAAAAAATTTTGAGAGGAATGGTAAAACTCACTTTTGGTCTATTAAAAACTCAGGTGAGATTCTTAACAAATTAAAATTAAAAGGTTTTCTAGCATCTAGTGTGTCTACATATGATTTCCTCACTCTCTATACTACGTTACCTCATAATCTTATCAAAGAAAAACAACTGAATTGATTGAACAATTATTTACAGAGAGGGCTCACTATATTTGGCTTGTAAAGGGAAACGCGTATTTTTTACTTCTGAACAACCTAAAAGGTTCATGTCAGAATGTTTGTTACGCTCTCCATTATCTTTTGGACAATATAAGTATAATATTCGGCTCGAAATTGCACAGACAAATCGTAGGTATTACTATGGGTACTAATTGTGCTCCTCTTTTTGCAGATTTGTTTTGTTTTGTTATGAGAGAGACTTCATTTTGTCTCTTTCTGACAATAATCAAGCAGATGTTGTTGAAACTTTTAACTCAATCTCAAGATATCTAGATGACTTGCTTAATTTTGATGATCCTTATTTTTGAACAAATGGTAAGTCAGATATATCCCACTGAACTTCAGGTAAATAAGGCAAATTCCTCAGATAATGAAGTCCCCTTTTTGGACTTGCGTTTGTCCATTACAAATGGCATAGTTTCTTCTAATTTTAATGATAAACGGGCCGATTTTAATTTTTAAATAGTTAATTTTCCATTTCTTGATGGAGATGTTCCTCGCCCCCTTCCAATGGTGTATACATTTCGCAACTTGTTCGTTTTGCGAGAGTATGTTCTAATGTTGATGACTTCTAAGTTATTAAAACAAGGTTATCGATACCATAAACTTTGTAAAGCTTTATCAAAATCTTATTACAGACACTCAGAGTTGATTGTTAAATACAATAGTTGTTTAAAACTCTTCTTCAACAAGGCATATCAGAACCTGTATTTTATGGTGATTTAGTTTATACATTCAAAATAATTGTTGGATAGCCTAGTTTCAGTGATCAATTTTTAAAGACGATTACACGGAAACAACATGAATATCATGCGACAGTCTGTATGCTCAATGTTGTAAACTCAATCACGGTTTATAGCTATGGTTTATATATAAACATCTGCATTTCGATAAGGTGTATGAATGCAATAACTAGGCCCAATTCAAATACAGATTCCGAACGAAATTGTTTGTATCTCAGTTCGGTGGGATCACACAGGTACCTGCAAAGGGACCTTACTTACATGTACACAAAAAGGTGCGCCAATGGAGCTACCAAGAAACTGTTATTCACTGATTAGCAAGTTTTCTGTAGCTAAAACAAACCAAACGCGCGTCATAAATGACGGAGGTACGGACGGAGGTACATATGCTTGATTATGTGCTTTGTGGCTTTACAGAAAAGCACCAATCCCCTGTATTCGGTAATGAATAATGTGCTAGCTCAAATGCTTATCGCATATTGGCAAAATCCTCCTTTAAACGCGCATGCTGGCATATCCAGCGAGGTTGGAAGTCTTAATATTGGCCTGAGTCTTCACCAACGTCCATCATTAGAGTATTAAAGTAGCGAAATCTCTGGTGAATATGCGAATTTGCACAGGCTCGCCTTAGCCATTGTTATTCGACATTACGATAAGTACCAAAATATCATGTGCTGGCTCGAAATTGTGGATGCCCAGTCGTGAATCATCATTCCCAGTCAGCTCAAAAAGCCCACTGTGCAATTTGTGGGTAGCTAAATTCATGTAGATAGTTAATGCCCTAGGCCCAAAACTACAATGCCCCCATAAAGTTAAGGTAGACTTAACCTAAGTATTGATTTTTAGTATGATCAAAATAACGTTTCGAACTTATTAAAATCAAAATAGTTTCATTTTTTCTGTAGATCACGATGATATCTTTGACCATAAGTACTGCATCGATCCAGGCAATTTATTAAACATTTAATGTGAAATGTTGAAATTTAAATACTTAACTTAAGTCGCCCTTGACTTTATTTGGGTAATTCTTAGTCAATAAAAGTGGTACCACTGCCTTAGGGCTATTCCAGACAGATTTAAGGGTAATCTCTGTGATGTGATTATGACTTCTTTGTAGGGGGCAATAAAGTAGTCCAATGAAGGGTTTAATAGGTACTTTCTGATTAAATATTGATATTTATCTTAGTGAAAGAAATTTTGTTGTATACAGGTAAGTCCCCTCTTGAGGCCCCTTTAATCCTGTGAGACACTGAAACTGTCCCTTATCAGTTAATCCTTTAATGATCTATGTTGGACAGGTATATAGGTCATAAAGGAAGCGTTGTAATTTTGGGCCCTGATCAGATTGATCCGAGTCTTCCATAGGCTCACCGGTTATTTTAGTTTTGTCATGCACTGGCACATATGGGTCTAGCTCCACTGGATAGCTATGCACCCATGGTTAACGAATGACTAAATGCATACAGTAAAACCTGTGTCAAACGACCACTCAAAAATAGACAAAACAAGGACATTAATGACAAATAGTAGCTTAATGAAGGTCGAAAGTATTGTAGAATGCTCCCTTTGGAGCATTCTGCAATACATTTGCCCTGCATTAAAGCTGCATAGTCTGTAACTTTTGATCTTCTAATTTTAGAAATAAAGTTTCTATTTTTCAAGAATACAGTAAAACTACTCACTGACAGGGACATGCTCAGTTCAATCAGACTTGATCTGTGATATGGGTCAGTACATGAGGGTTTTGCACTTATCGCATTTGCGCAAAGAACTTCATCCACTTCCATACGTATGGTATGCAGACCGCAATTGAGTACTCTGACGAGACTAATTGGGTGTGCATGGTCGTCTGAGCCTTCCATGGTCGTCAATGCTATAATTAATGGTTCCTATGAGCTGATCAATATGTCACTCAAAATATAGTAAACCCTCGATATCTTGAAATCTAGAAATACCCTAATAACTTGAATTAAATATGGGATACATTGAATGCGAAATAAAAGCTATGGTACCGAGGGCTTCAAATTAATCAGTTTCGACTTTACATGTATCTTAATTGTTTTAATTATTACATAGCAAATATATAATCTTGGTGCTTAAAAGAGCCGTTTCATCGACATGGCCCTTTTTGCAATCAGAATATATTAAATGTTGATAGGATAATCATGTACAGAAAAAAATCAAATGTTTTCGTCATATATGACTGTACAGATCAGCTACTTTACCTAGTCTACGGAATACTCGAAGTGGGAACTATATTTCCGAGGTTATAAAAACGTGTTCATGCCAAACTCAACTAAGCGTGGAATTTTAATTGCTCATAAATGGTGAATTATTAAGATTTGTTTGCTTTAAAACTATCCGATGTTGTATTTATCCTGCTAATAAAAGTTAAAATGCCAACAATGGTGGGCATTTTAACATTCATGAGCCGGATAGATTTTATGCTCAGTTCAGATTAGCATGATTGTTTTATATTTTGTGGCCCGGTCTCGTGGACAACGAGCTACGGAATTCATTTGATTTTCAAAAAAAAGCAGTTTTCTGTCTCCAAGATGAATATATTCTGTGTATACATCAACATTCATAAAACAATTAACAGTCAGGACAATACCAATCCTACCTGTATAAGTAAACACCGACTAGTTCCTGATAAAATTAAATAATTTGCCGTTTATAACCTTTTAAATAAGTTCTGAATGAGTTTAACAACTTCTGAGCAGTTAGAAAGTTTTACTATTGCGTTGACGTCTGACGCACGGAAGTTGGCTGATTGTCACGTGACCCTGTTCGCAGACGATAAAAGGTTGTCTTCCGCTTTTGGTGAAAGTCGCTGCTAATTGGCTCTTTGGAACATCAATATTTACAGACGGCCAACAAAAAGCAGAAATCAGGGAACGGACAATAAAGAAGAGAATAGAATAAATCAATGACAGTTTTCCCTTGTACGACAGCGATCGTTAACATTTACTCTATATGCTAAAATCTGCTATCTGTAACGGGGTACGATAAAACCGAACTGTTACCACGACCGTCGTGGGTCATTACCAGAACTCCACACTGTAAAAACATATGTGGAAATTTACACTAAATTTGGTGGCAGCTGAACTGTCATTGATCTTCGTGTAGCCTTTCAACTGCTTAAAAAGCTATGTTCAGTGAAGTTGTAAAGCCCCGTTCTCACTGTCCCGGTTTAAGGTGCCGGTTCACCCCGGTTTGATGATCCGGGATGAACCGTGATGAACCGTGTCACAACCGTGGCGGCACCGTGGACAACCTTGGAGATCCGGGATGAACCGTGTTGAACCGTGTTAAACCGGCTCATGTCCCCGGTTGTTTTAAAATGTTTAAAACAACCGGGACTCACCGGGAGTAACCGGGAAGGCTGTCAAATACCGTGATAAACCGGGAAGACGCCGGGAGCAACCGTGTCTCCACCGGGACGGCGTCGGGGCGATACCGGCGTAATCCGGGAACATCCGTGTCTCCACCGTGATAAACCGTGTGGTTCCGCTGCCTATGTATATGTAATAAAATGCAAAATAAAAATGAAAAGTCACTCCTGCTGCACCTAAAATGAAATTGGATTCATCCAAATGATAAGGATGGGATAGTCCATTCGTCACAAGTTGGTTAAATTGTCAGCAGTATAAATGTGCTCATTTACAAAGCTAAATATGAATAAATGCACTTATAATTACTGAAGAGTCAAGCATATATGAGCCACGACATGAGATCTCCAACAATGTGGTAGTTGCCATTAGCAAAGCCTCAGATCAGCCTGCGCCGATGCGCAGTCTGATCAGAGCCTTTGCTTGTCGCTTGATTATTCTATGACTGTTAAGCTACTGACCGAACAACTTTACAGCTTAATTGGGGACTGTACACTTCTCAAAATATCACATTGTTGGAAATAACATGCCCCGCTCAAAGTGTTTATATATTTTTACGAAAAAGCAAGACAATCTGGGCCTAGAATTACAATGTATCCTTAAAGTTAAGGAGTACTTAAGTTAAGTATTGAATTTCCAGGATGCGAAAAATAACGTTTCCAAACTGATTAAAACCAAAATAGTTTCATTTTTTCTGTAGATCACAATGATATCTTTGACCATGAGTACTGCATCGGTCTTGGCAATTTATTAAGCATTTAATGTACATGTTGAAGTATCAAGAATTGAATAAGTCTTCCTTAACTTTAAGGAGGCATTGTAATTCTGGGCCCAGATCAACAACATTTAAACCTCGTCGTAAGAAAACAGGTCTGCTTCTGCTTATTTGTCATGCCACTGAGCTGCGAGGTTACTAGGCAATTTTGCTTTCGCTACTCAGATCATGATTCCTCTAGTAACTCGTTTATGGATGTGCAGTCCAATTTGTGTCATAACTGTTATGCGATAGAGACAGAAGAAAACTGATGTTACTCCACGTTTTTATCCTGGTTTTATAGTGTAGAGTAGCACCGGGACGCAACCGTGGCCCTACCGGCATGTAACCGTGGCGCAACCGGCAGTTACCGGGACATCACCGTAAACAACCTGGGTAACACCGGGGTATACCGGCACGAACCGTGGCTCCACCGTGCTGCACCGTAAGTGCTCCGTGGTGAACCGGGGCTCAACCGGCGTCTTGCTTTCTCGAGAACCGGGGCTATACCGGGGTAACGTCGGCACAGTGAGAACGCAATTTATTTTTTATGAAATGTGTCCCGGTGCATCACGGTATACCGGCTGTCCTGCATCGGGATGAACCGTGGCTACACCGGCACAGTGAGAATGGGGCTTAACTTTAATATCATGTGCGGATCCAGAGGGGGGCAGGGGGTCCGGACCCCCCCCCCCCCCCTGAAAGATCACAAAATAGAGGATTTCTTAGCAATTCTGGAATTCTGGTCCAGATCCCCTGAAAAATTACAAAGCTACCAAGCCAGCATTCAATATTGGACCTTCATCATCCATTTAATTTGCGTTTCACTGGCAGGCCGATGATGACCCTCTTTTAGTGCTATTTAGATCCTTTCTGACCTCATAAAAAACGTCAGAGTTGAAACCCCTCTGACAGAATTTTCTGGATCCGGGCATGAATTTGGTGATGTAATATGGGATAAAAGTACCCAGTGTGAGAATGACTACAACAATATTTAAAAGGTAGAGTCGCACAGCCTTATGCTGGCTTTGCCGACAATCTGTATTAAATTTTACAATATTTTTTTAAATACCAGTAACAAAGTTATTTTCAATTCACTATTTTTAGAACAATAGATGTATTTTATTACATGCACATGGAAGTAGAGAGTTCGAACCGCAGCACCGTACTTTTTTCGATTTTATTTATTTTATTGATTTATTTACAGATACAACTGTTTGAATATAATTCATATAATCAGTTCCAAATCATGTCGGTTGCTGAATATCGCTAAAAGTCCATACCCTATTGGGTTGACGTATTCCGTGGCAATTCGCATATGCGTTTTCGTGTTTGTTAATGTCCCCTTTAAGGGACACTTTGTGTTAAAACTGTCGCCCAAATATGATTTAAGAATACATAGAAAATATTATACAATAAAAATGACGAAAAGAAATGAAAGCATCGACGTGAATCGAAATTTCGCATAATGGAAATAGAATGGATGTGCTGCTGGCAGCGACTATACCTACTGAGTTATTCATGCTGACAACAAATGGTTTTCAAAACCACAGCTGACTTCTGATTATGCCACCCAAATGTGTTTGATTAAAGCAAATGTAAACATAGCCATTAGATCTTTGGAGAACTATAGAAAGGCTCAACATTTATCACTGGAGAAATGTTGGACTTAAATTGTTTTAGTAGGAAAGTATTATTTTAACACAAAAAGGGATAGTAGCTTAACAGTCAACTCTTTTTGTGTTAACTTACACTTATTTTAACAGTACAGAACTCCTTTGATTTGATTACAGCCGCGCGAAACCTAAAAAAATTGAATCTTGTAGTAAGTTTGAAATCACTGTTAAAGGATTGTAAAGAAATATAATAGAACAATCAATAGCATTTGTACCAATTTATAATGTAGACCAGCGCATTCTTTGCTGCATCTGGCTGTCTGCGTTGCAATTATATAGGAACACCAAGTGGTTCTCGTTATATAATACCAGCGATTAGGCCTTTTCGAAATGCAGGAAAAGTCAATATACAAGGGTCTGGATGGGGGGTCTGGTATTTACTATTCATTAAAAATTTAGCCCATTATTCATTTCATTAAAATTTTGAGTTATTCATTAAAATAAGACCAATTATTCATTAAAAGTAAGAAAGATGGCAAAGAAATCTGATTATTCACTATTCATTAATTTTTTCTTTAATTCCTTAAAAAAAAATAGGATTATTCATTAATTTTAGGCCCTCATTATTCACTATTTATTATTCTTTTGGCTCATTATTTACTATTCATTATAAAAAAGGGCCATTATTCACTAATCATTATACCCCATCCATACCCTCATATACGTTGCAAACCGGGATATTACTGATAAACAAAACATCAAAATAGCGAAGAAAAATTATCAGACTTTATACCACCCTTACCAACATTAGCATGAAATATCTCATGATGTGCTAGGTCTACACTGATGTAGGTGGTATAAAATAGTTATACCATGTTTGTCCTCCTGTACGTAAGATAATCCACTCGCTAAAGCTCGTGGATTATCTCCACGTACAGGCGGACAACCCATGGTATAACTATTACGTAACCAGGGCTTATGACATTGACGCCATTCCGTTTCGTAATCTCTTGTGTGCTAACGTTGCTCTTGAGGAGCGCGGTGGCTCAGTCCTGAGATCGAAAGGTCGCTGATTCGAGACTCACTGCGTTGTGTCTTTGAACAAGGCATGTTATCCTTTCATAGTATTGGTATTGGAAGACAGGAAATCGTCCCGATATGACTGAAAATTGTTGACTGGGACGTAAAGCATCAACACACACAAACAAACAAAACTAAATAACGTCGCGCTATTTCCATAAACTCTGTTCTCTCTGTCTCTTGCAGCCTTTTCTGCAGTTTTACTGCCTTAGCTTCCAAAAAAGGCCAACTGACAATCAAATAAGTAATTAAGCTTTTAATTTTCCTGCTATCAATTATATCGAATAAAATGACAGCGAGAAGACCTTATTTCTTTGAGAAAAATTAAATATGTTTCATGGTAACAGAATTATGCCACAACCATCGGGTCTATTAGTGCAATCGACAGCGTGTCGGATTGGTAATCTTACTACTATTGGTTGTGTGAGGGCGGTTACGAGATCGAATCCCTGTCGTTATGGCACAACCTATGAAGTGTTGTCAGGCCTACTTATGGCATAGGCGACAAGCGATGGCTCTGACGATGCTGCGCACCAGCTCAGTCTCGTCAGAGCATTCGCTTTTCGCGTACAAAAATATGGAAGTACATGTAGATGAAGTTTGAATAAAACAAAATAGACAAACGTATACTGACGGACTTTAAAAACGCAACACTTGAATAGCAGCTACAGTAAAAGAAGGCAAACCGATCATTTTGGTTGCATGTTAAAGAGTGTTCATTTGTAAGTAACACATAAAAATGTCCAATTATAAAATGAATTTAACGATGTGAAAATGTATATTTTTTGATTATGCATATGCTTTAAGCGGCGCACTCTTTTTTTGGGGTCAGTTGTTTCATGTGACAAAATGTTATCAGTGAGAGAGTTACTACTTCTTTAAATCAAGAAGCAATAGAAGTATCAAATTTATATCATGGACTCCTTTGGTCATCAAGGAATCAATCACATATTGTTTGCCAGGTCTGCGATACAGTCCGTTTGCTTATTTGACGTTCATCTGTTTGTACCCTCTCATTCGATGGATTAAAATCTCCTATACTTAAGAAATGTTTCAGTGACATACATTTATACGAAGCAGTTACGTCATCAGATTGGTTGTACAGTTAAAACTAAAGTTTTTGCTGATAAAGCAAACTTATGATGACATAATCGAAGCAAAGGAAGTTTACATTTAACTGCCTTTTGAAAGATATAAAGCGGAGTTAATGTTGCGTAATTAAAGTCCGTCAGTATATATTGAAACTGTACAACTTCACGTTAAAAGTTTGCTTTAAACTTTATTTTATTTGTATACAGAATTTGATTACAATACAACCGCTATACAAATGGGATTCAGAAAATAAAGTCAAATGATTATTAGAATCTGCATCCCAAGAGTTCACATTACTATTATGTGTACTATCATGTCATATTTTTTATCATTTAAATGATGAAAATTAGTCGCACTTTATAGCTGTTTAATAATAAGTATGGTAGGTAACTATTTAGAGCTCCACCGGGATATATGTACCAGTAGATAGCTGAATAAAATGCTATTCGACGTGTATGTACCCGCGTACGTACGTATCAGATCGCATTTTTATGCTTTTTGTTTTGTGTTTTGATAGGCTTTTCAAATTCGTACATTATGTTCTATCAGTCAGTCGCCTAAGCAGAAACGTTTTGATTTTAGTACATATAAAATTGCACCGCTGAAAAGATTTCTGCATTTTGATCACCTGATAGATCAGTGCAGCCATACAAGAAGGCACTGACTGCTGGTTCACAGGAAGTCGAGACTCTATCTGACAAATCTTGCCTTAGTTGTCCAAGAATCTGTGAAGTGTTTTCAACGTCACCGTATTCACAAACAGGACTGTCAATGTAATTTTTCTGGACAGTAAGCAAGCGGGCGTGGTATATTTGTCCTAGTCGTAAACCAGACTGGCAGTAAAGTGGTGGTTTGATAATATTGTTAATGAGTTTATGTTTAAAGGCTTCAACAGATGGCGAGTTCTTAGTATCGTTGGGAAAGTGCTTCACATCCACGTGGTTAAAGGGAGAAATGGGTAATAGTATTGTTGGGATCTTGCAGGGTTCGTTACGGAGATTTTATCAACTTCAGAGGCGGATCCAGGATTTTTGGAAAGGGGGTTCATATGTATAAAGGTGTAGGGGGTTCCCTTTGCTGATTTTATCTCATTTACACGGTCCACAAGCAGCCAATCATTGCTCTTTATTTTGAGTTTGAGAATGAACTCGAGTTTTATAACCTCGCGGCCATATGGTCATCAGCAAACATGCTGGTGAGTAATAATATTGGGAGCCCCAGATGTCAAAAGGATTTGGGAACCTTTTCTGCCATCAGTTGTATTTGTTATGCGGTTTACAGAAACGATCTGTATGCCATCAGAACTCTGATTCTGTTTTTTTCTGCTGTACATGTACCAGCTTTCAATCAATCTGAGACATTCTGACCCCAAGAATATAAAATAAATTTCATGCTCAACTCAACTGAGCATGAAATTACAACTGCTCACTAAGCTAAAATGCTAAAAATGATTATCTTTCACTGATTATAACACTGAGATGTTTTATTTTGCTAATAAATGTTAAAATGCCAACAATTGTTGGCTTATTTATACTTATGAGCCGAATAGATGGCATGCTCAGTTGAGTTGACCATGAAGATAGTTTTATAACCTCGGGGCCTGGTCCCAGGTGAATAATAATAATGGAAACACCTGATGTCAAAAGAAATTTGCATGAAGTGAGGGATCCTTTTCTGTCATCAGTCGTATTTGTATTGTGGTTTACAGAAACGATCTTTATACCATCAGAATTCTGATTCTGTTTGCTTGTTTTACCAGCTTTCAATCAATCTGAGACACTCTGGACGCTATTCATTATTGAAGCTTATTTATGTAACCTAATAGTTTTAGGGTATCATCAATACTGCTTTAATAAAACAATTCTGCATTACATAGAAATACGACATGACAGAAAGCAAGTATAACCCACGCAATACAATTTGTAAATAGTGTCCCACATGGGAAAAAGCCAGTTTTTGTGAGAGAAAAGAAGAATACATCCCAGCTACTAATGGTACACAGGGACCGCTTGGGGTCATGGCTTCTTGAATTATTAGGAAATGCAGTATAGACAACATTTGAATGCTATTTGCGTCAAAATAATTCCTCTTTAACCCATATACGTCAAAAATAGTAAGTGAGTATGATCAGGAAATAACACAATACCAAAATACAGACAACCCCATGGCACCGCGAGGAAGAACCACACAATAATCACGAAAGACCAGGAAGACAAACTAAGCAAAGCAACCAGCTCTCTCTTTCCCACAAGATGATTTCAAAACTAGAACAATTACAGACTCCCTCAGAGGGAGTAACAATCAATAACGAATCAACAACAATAGAACCACCGCCTTAAAGCGGACAGCATCCTAAGCCACTGGGGGATCATCAAATGCATTTTACTGGTACCAAATCTTCGCCCTAGATTCTGCTGTTGTTGAAGCACAAAAATGTTAAGCTCGCATGGATGTTTCCTTGCAATTTATCATCATGGAGAAACAATCTAATCAAATTAACACACTATGATGAAACACAGAAAAGGGCTCACGACTCACAGATAGTCAGAGCCAAAGAAAACCTCAAGTTGAGCCACGGTGGGCCCAGCTACAGCATCAGACACCAATCCACCGATTAAAGCTTTACGTAAGAGCCGTCATTGAGTCTAAGACCTGACCCACCGTCTTGCAATTAAATTTGGAAATGGGCTCGTCCTACTGACAAGGGTAGGAAAGCCCATTTGGCTTAAATGGGTTAAACATCTATTGACATTTTACCAAGCATATGCCATAAACAAACATATTTGCTCAATAATGGTCTACGGTAATATTAATCGCTGAAAGTGTATTTGCATTTCGGAAAATAGTGGGGGGATACACAAAATGCATTTTGGGAGTAGCATATACCACGAATATCAAATGAAATGGATACATAAAATGGGAATTGCACAATGCAATAAACATAGCAATAGCAAAAGAATAATTTACGTCCCTTACTGATATCTACTATAATTGTATTTCTCTAGAAGTGGTAAAGACAAATAAATGAAACTTCACACACTGTCTTGGAGCAATAATAGGTAGTGCAGGGGATAAGAATTGTGACCCTATGGCAATCGGCTACAAACTAAATATGAGCCAATTCACGATATTTCGGTACTTAACGCATCAGCGAGCAGTGAAGCTTCTGGCAAGTCTGCGCATATGCGCAGACTCGCCAGATCCTTCCCTGCTCGCATACACAAAGCATGGCTGTAGATGAAGGCTCAGTCCAAAATTTAGACCTCTAGTTTCGCTTGATACATCAGCACGGGCGTTTATTGGAGGTGTTTGCGCATATGCTATAAGTACCGAAATCTCGTGTGCTGACCCATTTACAGTAAAACTTGTGTAAAACGGCCACTCAAAAATCAACAAAACATAGATCTTAATAACAAATGGAAGTTTAATGAAGGTCAAAAGTATTGCAGAATGCTCCCTTTGGAGCATTCTGCAATACTTTTGACCTGCATTAAGCAATAATTGGTCTTGAAAACCAATTTTCTGTCTTTTTGAGAGTGGCTGTTCTACACAGGTTTTACTGTACAGTCATTCAACTGTATAATCTCCTACTTAACAATACGCGCATTTGGGACGAACCCGTTGGTGATACCGACTCTCTTATTTCTTCGATCTATCCATTCTTTAAACGGGCTTATGTGCTATTTGTTTATTTTAGTTTTGACCGAATTTTTGCCAAATTGCAAACAGAGAAGTATTGGCGAGACTGAGCAATTGAGCATGCCCCTATTTTGAGATTTCATCGACCAGTTGTCTGTTTCCAGAGATACATAATGGTCAACTTATTAATGGACTGCTGGCTCACACTTCTATTTTTGTATGTCATTACAGGTGTGAATCTGCTATTTAAACATGTGTGTCGGTGGCAAATTGTTTGTTTGCTAAATAACCTATTAGTATTTGTTGTTGTCATAATCGTGATGAGTTTTAAGATCGAGCTGACATTGGCTACGGAGCTGTATCGTTCTTACTTCATTTTTATATCTAATTTAATGGTTATAGTGCGTGTGATTAACATTTTTGCCACTTTGAATCTATTTTGAGACTACTACTACTACATCGTTTAAGATCGAATGACAAGAAAGATTTTACTTACAGCTAAAATAATTGCTAGCTTCCCTTTCCTGCCTATCGAAGAATGCTATAATAATCTGTGGTTTTCGTCCATCTCTATAGGGGATGACATTGTTTATACCTACGACCTCATAGCTCGAGTCTATAGTCCAGAATCAAGATCCAAATTTTTGATTTACCCCACATGATGTTGGCCAGAAGCGTTGGTGTTTGTTTTGGGTAGGTATATGCTAGTATAGTATACAGTATTCTGTTTATTGCATTGTGTAATTCCCATTTTATGTATCCATTTCGTGTGATATTCGTGGTATATGCTATTCCCCAAAAATTAGGCCGGCGAAAGTCTCCAAAATGATTAAGGGTTAATTACGTTATCCCTCATTTTCTTAAAAACAAAAATATGCAAATACGTCTGTCTAGTTAGCAGATGAAATGTTTAAATGAACAAAACTGTTTTGTTTTTTTGTTTTTTGTTTTTTTTTGTTAAATAGTTGAAGTTGAAAAAAAATATAAACAGGTATTTTAGTTTATGACAAGATTTATTCAAAAAGCCATTTACTGACCATCTCAAAACTGCAAACATATATGTTCTATCATAAATATGTGTCGTATATAAAATTTCAATTAGATGCCCTTTGATAAAACGTTATATAAGTTTAGAACCCTTAAATTTTGGATTTAAACAGGCGATTTTTTATATTAGCGTTTATACAACTTCTTATATTTGTTTGATGACACTCGACTTAACAGTACTACTAAATACGTAGTGTTTCTGGTGTAAAATATCTTTTTGTTCGATTTTCAATAGGTCACGTATATATCAAAGATAAAGACAAACAAATATTCCTTAAGTTCATAAACTTTACGTCACTGGATAGTTTTATTTCATTGAAAAGGGAAGATGTGTTTAATAGACATGAAATAACCATTTTTTCCAAAATAAAATTGATCAGTTCTAATTAAGAGGCTATGTGAATATGGGTGCATATTTTCTTTAAGTGAACTTTTGTATTTCTTAGCTTAAAATCAACCACAAAGGCTTTGCTAATTTTTCTCAGTTGTTTGTTATGAAATTTATAAACTAATAAAATGATAAATTAAATGAAACTTCTCAACTAGCTAGGCGGCTAAGAGCCAAGATTGTGCTATTCCGGATACAAGCATGAAACTTTGCACACTTGTTAAGATTGGTGAGCTGATGATTTTTAGATATAGAACCACTTTGACAAATTTCCTCTGCGCATGCGCAAGGCAAAATTCACTTCCGTTATAGAAAATTTGGTGTCACTTAACTACACAGACCAATATTTGCGTTTAATATGGTAAAAATTGACCCACTATATCTCTGGATGTCCTTAAAGACATAAACAAATATATTTAAAAATAGTTTCCATGATTACGCATGCGCAAACAAGCTAACACTTCCGGTTATCTCATTTAAAGATGTCAAAGCGGTAGAAAACATTGAATAAATTGAATACTTATATCTTTTGACTGGGAACCAAATGTGTTTGTGCATGACTATTTATCCATTATTATTTGCTCAGCATGCATTCACGCTAGAGAGCCACTGTACTAGAACAGTGCAGTAATCGCGGGTTGGTTGCAGTCGATGAGGGCACACACACTATATTACTTTGGTTTACTGTGATCCATTCTATGAGCTAGTTCTTTACAGCTATTAATTTTCATGATGATTTTTTGAGTTGCAATTATCACTTAGGTATTTTAGTCCATTCTGGGACAATTGGAGCCTTTAAATTTTAAAGCTAGCTAAGTAGCAGCCGATTTCTGGATAGCCAGTGGGATTTTTTATGTGCATGAAATGTGTTCACAGATTAATGAGACACTATTTTAGTCATTAGTTATGATTTAATGGCATCACATAATGAAGAATACAAATAAGTGAATGAATAGAATGTCTTACATATTTCTGTTTATTTTTTGTGAAGTTGCAAACCATTTTGTAGCTGTACGCAAAATTTGAGTAGTCAAGGGCATTGTACTAGTAGTCGAGGGTCTAAATATAATCAATTTGTATGCATTCTATGATCCGGTCACTAGACCAGAAAAGCCGCTTTATGTAGTACTATGCGCACAGTAAGAAAGTAAGAAAGGGGGCAAAGATCAGGAATCAATACAATCAAGTACCACACCTGACCAAGGATACCAAATAGGAAAGTAACAACCACACAATTTTACACCACAAACGAGAGTCAATAGGTCAGCCCTTTACCAGCAGGTGACCACAAGGCGGCAATGAGCAGACGCGAACGCATAACAAACACAATGCAGAAATAACATAAATGATCCACCAAAGAAGTACCGCCTTGGAACGGTCAGTAAAGGTATTTTACTGGAGGGCTTAAACCAGTTTCACTTGAATAACTTTCAAAATGCTTTCACAACCAAAACTATAAGGCATATCAGGCATCACAAAAAATGTAACATTATCACACCGACATAAAATAGACTGGCGTAGACTAACTAATGTTTGGTATGGTTCGTTAACAGGAAGTGAGACACTTGAAATATACATATACAGTTCACTGACAGTTTGAAGACAGTCCATCAGCAGACAGTGATATGAGGTCTGTGAGCTCAAGCACAGCAGAAAATATATGTATGCCTACCTGTCTGTCTGTGTGTCTGTCTGTTTGTCTATCAAATTGGCCAGTGACCTGTAAAAGCTACGTCGCTGCCTTGGCTTAAAACATAACTTTTTCAGAGACGTACCCAAGTCAAAACAATTCAAATTGGTCAACACAAAGAAAATATGTAGTGCTGACTTTGGACAACCCTGGTAGCTCAGGTGGTGAGCGCGTCTGTCCAGTGTTCCAAGGGCTTTGAGCTTGAGCAAAAAAACTGATTGCATGTCTGTCTATCTGCCACAAGCCTACTATCCTCTTTTCTTAAAACTTGACTTTTAAGTCTAATATCAATTTTATATATGTTTAGCGTAGACAGAGTTTTTTTTGTAAAAGCTTATACTTGTAAATAAATGGGACTTTGTTAATCGTCTGAACAACATCTGGTTAAAAGAAACCCACTGCGCATGCGCATCTAAACAGTTCTGTAGGTCCCTATATCATGTATATTGAAGACATGCTTTGGTCCTTTGATAGGGGCATTTGCGCAGTTTACAATAAAAGAGAAACAGAATACCTCCTTTGTACAAAATTCAAATTTTATGCTACAATTTTATGCTAAAAGAACTACAAACAATGCGCAGCAATAAAAGAACTACAAACAATTAACATCAGTTCTGCCACATTTTATTATTCTACAGCCAACATGACCCCTTCTTTAAAGTCAAACTGCATGAAAGCTCTATGACAACAGCCTAAAATCAGAAAATGCTTTGCGCATGCGCAGTAGTCATTTCCCAATGTGGTTCTGTATCCTATTTGGCTTAGTCAGTCATGGTCTACAACTGTGCCAAATTTTATGCTTGTATCCGGAATAGCACAATCAGGCCAAAATTTGGCTCTTAGCCGCCTAGCTAAACTAAGATACATTCCCTTGTTCTGTCAAATATGTTAAAGTAGCATATATTACTAAAGAAATATATACCATGATTATATATTTGTCTCAACTGTTTTCAGTATACAACTGAGCCTGAAAACCTGAACAGATTTAGGTGTTTGCATTTTTCTTTTAATTGAAAAAAATCTAATCAGCTGTTCAAACGCAACCAAAGGTTTATGTCAAATCAGTCCATTCTTACGAACCTCGTAAATAGTAAATAACAGATTTGTCCTTATCAAATCAGGTTCGTTTATGATAAAATATCTATGAATTACTTAAATGCTGTGTGGATGGTGGAAACTTTGTTGTTGCTTCCATTGGTTATAGGATTTTGTTTTGGGCCAATGTTTTCTAATTTGGTTCTTGGCGCCTTTCTCGTTCAGCAATCATCTTGCTGAGAAAGATGACTGGATGCTTTACTTTAGATAAGTCGTGGCTGTCTGTGTCCATTCCTCATGGTGTCATGGATCAATTGGCATTCTAGATATGTGACTGTGACATTTCTTGGTCATATTCTCTTGTAGAAAGCATATGTTTGCTGGCAATCCAGATAACACCAAGCCTCTAATATTTGAAGTTAAATGATGTATATGTTACAATAAATATCTGGCAATATATGTGTCTGAAATCATTTATACTTTAAAAAGAGTGGCTTTTGCTGAAGCAATGTAAACCTTAAGAGTGAATGGATATTTAAAATGAAGCAGTTCCGTTAAACTAATGGGTGGTGAAAATTATTCATAAGGGTGGGCATATTTGTGCTTCAACAAAAGCAGAATCAAGGACGAAGATTTGGTACCAGTAAAATGCATTTAAGCCCCCCACCCCCAGTGACTTTGGCTGCTGTCCGTTAAAAGGCGGTGGTTCTGTTGCTGCTGATTCGTTGTTGATTGTTACTCCCATTGTGGGATTCAGTAATTGTTCTATGTTTTGTTGTGCGTTACTTTGTGTCCATTCTAGTTTTGCAACCATCTCGATGGTGAAGAGAGATTTGGTTGCTTTACCTTATAACGGAAATGGACAGACTTAAGTGTATATGATATTAGCTCTTTGTCAGCTAGTTTCTTCTCCGCTGGTAACTTTTGCAAACAAAATAAGGTCCAATAAAATATTAGCATTTTTGTCCTTATCTGAATTCAATCCATTTGATTCTTTGATGCTTTTCCTGTTTTTGAGAAACGGGAATAATTGGAAAATAGCAAATAAAACAGTAAGTTATAGATGACTCTATATACTAAATATCAAGGATGTTTGCCTAGGTGTTTCATACAGATTGTTTAAGGTTTCACTGTTAATGTCATTGTTAACATAAAGCCCAGGGATGGAACCAGTTTTGACCAAAGAACCATTATTCGACGAAATTTGGTAAAATACCATTAGGCAATTCTACATACAGAATATCAAGGCTTAATGCCCTCGTGGTTTTAAACAAAACGATGTTTGTGGCTTCTCCAAATAAATCTGAACATGTGTTTAGAAGTCTAATCCACAGAATGTGTATTTGCCAGGTGGTCATTATGCTACAACTTCACAATGCAAACCAACTCGTTGCACCCTAAGGAAGCCACATGACATAAATGATAATACTACTTTAAGTAAAGTGACCAAGCCTGGTAGCGATCAACTAAGTGATGCTGCATACCTAATACCAAGGCTTTAAAGCATTTGAGTTTCAGACAAGAAGATTCTTTTAAGATTTCTCTAAATAAAACTATGTAAAATGTGTGACCCCTGAGGCGTAACTTTAGCCCCAGGGCCATAATTTGTATAAACTTGATAAAGCACCACTACGGGATGCCACATACCTAATATAAAGATTATATGCCTAGCAGTTTGATTCAAGAGATTTTTTTAATGTTTTGCCTATATAAGCATGTGTAAAGCATATGACCCAAGGCCGCGACCATTTTTGAATCAGGCGACATTTAATAAACTTGGTAGAGGTCTACTTGATGATAATACATGTACATATGTGGTGGTTCAGATAAACGCCAATGTAAATATTGTTACCCATTGGGGTCAAGCCTTTTTAGTCCTAGGGCCATAATTTCAATAAACCTGGTATAGGTCCACTGGCAGATGCTATATACCAAATATCAAAGCTCTAGATCTTGTGGTTTCAGACAAAAATATCTGTTTATGATTTCCCTATTTAAGCCTATGGTTAGCACATGATCTCTAGATTGAGCCATTTTTGGTACAAAGTCCATAATTTGACCATACATTGTAGAAGTACACTAGGTAATGCTAGATGCCAAAATATAATATTAGGGCTATAGACATTGTGACCTCAGACGTGAAGCTTTTATTATTTGTTATTTATATTCATTTTAAGCTCATGTGACCTAGACATGCAATTGTATGTAACCATACAAACAACTTATAATGGAACCATATAATGATAATTTAACTTGGTCAAAATCCAGATGTAAGTTAATGTTCACTTTGAGCATATGGCTAAGGTATGTAAGCTAAAATGGAATATGCGTGCAGCAAATGCTCAGATCAGTATGAGAGGTAACCGAGTCTATAAGTATTTGCATTCGCCGATTATGACGATATTTGCTTTCTAGATACAATGGGTAGCTTAAATCAGGCAAAATGCTTCATGGTGATGATGGCCAGTTTTATGGATCTTCATGGTATCAAAAACCTATGTCTTAACTGTCGCATAATTCACAGAAACTACTTGTTTCTACACGATACACAGCGGAAAGAGCCATGGTCTACACGATATCAAGGCCGATATTTCGAAACTCGAATATCATCATCCAAGACGGTTTCTTTGGGCTTTCATGACTTGACGGTAAACTATCAAAGGCTGAGCTAATAGTATATAGTAATGAAATCGCGACATTTGCTGTTAAAAGGAGAAAATGACACGAAATTCGGCCAAGTCTCCGCTTCGTTTCCACTTTCTGCAAGTCACTCGCTTCCCTCTGTCGACATTTCGCTTAACAGATCAAAATGAGCAAAGAGAATAAGAAAATCATAAAATCCATTTTTTTCTTCTTCGCGTGTTAGCATCTATGACTGGCCGCTGGGTGTAAATAAACATGCCATATTTTGCAAATGAAAGTGTACTCACGATTTGCTGTCTCTCACGTCCGCCATCTTTGAAAGTCTATACTGCAGCCAAAAAGTCTACACGATATCACGTATACGACTGTGACGAATGAATCTTAAAAAATAAGAAGATAAAGAAAAAAATCTGAAGATGTCCTAGATTTCTAGCACCGGTCTGGGGCATGGATCCAAATACCCGAAATGGTTGAGTGGAGTCCAGCAATAAATGGTATCATTTGTCGAAATATGAATACTTTCTAATAAAGTGAATAGTACTTATTGTTTAGATAAGAATTATTCTATACAAGAACAATAAGTTAAGATGTCCCAACTCTTTTCCTCTAGCCTCACCCGGAAGCGTGGTACCAAGTGTTCAAATATGTATGGTTTGTTAGATATCGACATAATTCAGAAAAAACAGAATAACACTTTTTAAAGGTGTCATAGATTTAGACCACCAGTCCCACCCAACGAAAGGGGCCCTGTGTCTGAGTTAGGATGTGAATACCATTCCTACAGGTAACTAATTTCCAAATGTAATTGGTTACTGAGATATACACTACTTGAAAAACTTTGACCAAAACTGTGTCGTAAATTTCCATAAACGTGGTGGAAGTTAGTACGAACAAACGAATACATAGATGAATGTACCCCTCGACAATGCTGAGGGGCTAAATCAACATGATGAATAGCTTAAAAATGTCCGAATTCACTATCTGGTATTCGGTTACTTTTTGCTTTTTCTACAGTCCACAATCCACCAATTGATATAATTCAATGTTACTTTCAGCTTTTGATTCTCCATTAAAACTACACTCTGCAACTAATTACTTTGCATTCCATGCTCTGCCTTGCTTAGGAGTCTTCTTAAAGTTGGAGTTTTAGAAGTCAGTACAGAAGAATTGCAATGTATCCATCTATTTCCAGGTGTCGTTTGTCTCATAGTGATATTTAAATCAGAAAGTGATACAGCATGGACATTTTGCGTTTTTGGAGTACCATGCGATCATTTATTGCGTTTATGAATATCTTAAAGACAAAATAAAATGTTACAATCTGGAAATCTAGAAGCAATACCTTATTTGTAAGTATTATCGCTCAACCCATGTGTAAGTGGCCTTGTCATGATTTTTCCACTTTAACACTTATGCATACATAAGATTATCTTTACATTTTTTGTAGTATTGTTGTCATCGACTTTTTCTACAGGTTAAATAGAAATTAGACTTTGAAAATAATTAGTTCCTATAAAATGTTTAATTATGAAAAACATCAATTTTACTAGAAAACTAATTTGAGAAAATGGCAAGTATGACCAACATATTGAATTCTCCAATCTTAAACCCCTCAAGATACAACAAAACTAAACTTAAATGTAACTACAGAACATTGCCTATCAATAACGTTAGATTTAATTACAGATCCTTGCATAAATACCTACACATAGCATTTTCAAATGAACGAAATTCTATGTTAAAATTATATGGTTCACTTGCTGTTTGACATGGGTTTTGACTTGACAATACTTAAAATTAGCCATGGGTTATTTGCATGACATTACACGGGAACGCATCATCAAGTTAACTAGTGGCATTAAGTTCCACAGTTTCCCTGAGACCAGGCAAATGTAAATACATGCCAAAAAGTGTGATCCCTATATTTACAACATAAATGCTCGCAACGGTCACACCTCTTGACATTGCACCTGGAAATAAATTTCCATTGCAATTCTTTTGTACTGAATTCTAAAACTCCTACGTTCGTGAGACTTAAGGGGAGAAAATGCCAACTTTTAAAAGACTCCGAAGCAAGGCAGAGCATGACATGCGAAGTAATTAGTTGCAGAGAGTAGTTTTAATGCATAAGCAAAAGCTGAAAGTAACATTGAATTATATCAACTGGTGGATTGTGGATTGTAGAGGAAGCAGGACGTAAACGAAACAGCAATTGAATATGATCCGGAAATACCACAATTACAAACTGCAGACAAATCTGTGGCATCGTGAGGAAGAGCCACACAACAATCACGAGACACCAGGAAGACACGCAAAGCAAAGCAACCAGCTCTCTCTTCCCCATCAAGAGATTGCAAAACTAGAATGAACGCAAAGTAACGCACAACAAAAATTAGAACAATTAGAAAATCCCACAATGAGAGTAACAATCAACAACGAATCAACAACACGAGTAACACCAACTAGTGAATTCTGACCATTTTTTTAAATTATTCATAATGTTGATTAAACCCATCAGCATTTATGTCGAGGGGTATATATTTTTTTTGTCTTTTCATTCATCCATTTGTGTGTTCATTCGTACTTCCTTCCAATCTCGTTTGAGAATTTAAGACACAGTTTTGGTTAAAGTTTCTCAAGTGGTGTGTATCTCAGTAACTCACTTATATTTGGCTTGGAAAGAGTGTGGTATATATCGCTCTTCGACCCCAAATTTATTGCATAGATATTTCAAATATTATTTGATCTAAAACTATAGGTTTCAACAATAAAATAATATAAGTGTGCCTGCAAGGGCACTTTAACAAGGCTATATATATCATAAACACCATAAAGCATTTTCTAAAAGATATAGCTGACAATTTAAGCTGATATTTGAACATAATGATAGCTAAGAAACTCTTCTGCAAAAAGGCATATCAGAACCAGTATTTTGTAGTAATTTTGTTTATTAATTCAAAGAATCGTGTCCAGACCAATTCAAATAGATTTAGCATTTTTAAAATTCAGGCCTAGATGTCTACCTATAAATCGGACGACTTCGCCGTGTTTGTCTTAGGCTAGGCTCGCTATAGCTCAACTAGATGTTTTCTTAATATAGTGTTAATTGTTGATTGTTATGCAATATTTGCATTCCAGTTAATTAAATTGATTTTATAGTGTGTGTTTTTGTGATGGTACTTTGAACAATTTGGTTATGAAGCCTCTTTGTGAGTAGAGCCATATTATGTGTTTTCACAATATTAGAATCTAGAGCAAAGTTATGCTCAACAAAATCCAAATTCCTTCACAACAGCAGTGACTACGGCTGCAGTCTGTTTTAAGGTGGCGACTCGTTTGTCACTTATGTTAGTTCAGTACCACCCCTGCCAGGAAAGTATGAAACATATGATTGTTCGTTATGTTTTGTATGCACAAGTAAATGTGTAAAGATAACGCCCTGCTTATTCATGTACATCAATAATTCATTTCACGAAGAACTAAACAAAATTAACACATCGACGAAGCCATCCAGTGTATGATGGAAACGTCTTATTAAAATTCCATCCTATATCGCGGAGTTGTGACCTTCAGCAAAACACTTTATCCTCTGTAACATCAAAATTGTCGAACTTATTGATCAGCCCTCATATCATATATGTGCAGTATTTTTGTCTTTTCGCTCAGGTAACGTCGGCCCCGCGGGCATAATACAGCTCGCTTGTCATTTCATGTCTGCATGAGGCGGATTGTGCGCACTGATTCTTTTTGTCATCAACAGATACCGAGGCAATGATTAGTCTACGCAACTTAATCAGCATCATTATTGTCGACTGTTAGATAGTGTTATATACATATACCTGTACCATACAAGATGTATAAATCTAGCTGACGGTCTGATCCGGTCATGTTAAATGCTCGAGACATCATTTCTCGCGACGTGGCTAAGTGCTGTAAATGCCATTCCTTGACCGGAAGTGTGAACGTTTTATTCTTTTAGGAACATATACTGACGGACTTTAAAAACGCAATACTTGCAAGTCTTGGATAGCAACTTTAATTTATGTCTCGAAAAAAGGGAAAACGATAATTTTGATTGTGTTTGAAAGAAGTTCAGTTGTTAGTAACACATGAAAAAAATTGTTAAAGCGCTAAAATGTTAACTTTTTAGATAAGGGTCAACTGTTTCATGTGACAAAATGTTGTCAGTGAGATAATCCCTACTTCTTTAAATCATGAGACATGAAAAGCATTAAATGTTGGCATGGACTGTGTAAGTCATCGAGGGTTCACTCTCATATTTTTGGCATGTCTGCGATACAGCTTGTTTGCTTTTTTGACGTTTATCTGTTGGTAACCTTTCACTCTATGACTAAAAATCTCCGCTACTTTAAGAAATGTTCCATTGGCTAAATTAATTCGAAGCAATAAGTAATAAATAAAGGATACTCTTCTGAGGCTTTCTAGTTTAAGCCGCGAGGTGGGCGTAGCCCACCGAGCGGTTTAAACAGAAAACCGAGGAAGAACCCTTTATTTAGCTTGTAGTATGGCGCAGGCGCAAATAAACATGTGTTTCTGACACCTGACATTCGCTCCGCCCTGCATCCGGCCTAAGCTGTCAATTATATTACGTTTACCTACGGGATATTTTGTCGCTATTTAGAAAGTTACCGCCCACATCGCTGTTTAACTAAAATTGGAAGTTAGAGTACGGTACTAAGCTCCTCCTTCGTCGTTATTCTAGGCTGTCTGATTTAAACATCAGCAGAGATCAAAGAAAAAAGCACCGACCATACTACAAGTAATAAATAAAGGATACTCTTCTGAGGCTTTCTAGTTTAAGCCGCGAGGTGGGCGCCCACCGAGCGGTTTAAACAGAAAGCCGAGGAAGAATCCTTTATTTAGCTTGTAGTATGGCGCAGGCGCAAATAAACATGTGTTTCTGACACCTGACATTCGCTCCGCCCTGCATCCGGCCTAAGCTGTCAATTATATTACGTTTACCTACGGGATATTTTGTCGCTATTTAGAAAGTTACCGCCCACATCGCTGTTTAACTAAAATTGGAAGTTAGAGTACGGTACTAAGCTCCTCCTTCATCGTTATTCTAGGCTGTCTGATTTAAACATCAGCAGAGATCAAAGAAAAAAGCACCGACCATACTACAAGTAATAAATAAAGGATACTCTTCTGAGGCTTTCTAGTTTAAGCCGCGAGGTGGGCGCCCACCGAGCGGTTTAAACAGAAAGCCGAGGAAGAATCCTTTATTTAGCTTGTAGTATGGCGCGGGCGCAAATAAACATGTGTTTCTGACACCTGACATTCGCTCCGCCCTGCATCCGGCCTAAGCTGTCAATTATATTACGTTTACCTACGGGATATTTTGTCGCTATTTAGAAAGTTACCGCCCACATCGCTGTTTAACTAAGATTGGAAGTTAGAGTACGGTACTAAGCTCCTCCTTCGTCGTTATTCTAGGCTGTCTGATTTAAACATCAGCAGAGATCAAAGAAAAAAGCACCGACCATACTACAAGTAATAAATAAAGGATACTCTTCTGAGGCTTTCTAGTTTAAGCCGCGAGGTGGGCGCCCACTGAGCGGTTTAAACAGAAAGCCGAGGAAGAACCCTTTATTTAGCTTGTAGTATGGCGCGGGCGCAAATAAACATGTGTTTCTGACACCTGACATTCGCTTCGCCCTGCATCCGGCCTAAGCTGTCAATTATATTACGTTTACCTACGGGATATTTTGTCGCTATTTAGAAAGTTACTGCCAACATCGCTGTTTAACTAAAATTGGAAGTTAGAGTACGGTACTAAGCTCCTCCTTCGTCGTTATTCTAGGCTGTCTGATTTAAACATTAGCAGAGATCAAAGAAAAAAGCACCGACCATACTACAAGTAATAAATAAAGGATACTCTTCAGAGGCTTTCTAGTTTAAGCCGCGAGGTGGGCGTAGCCCACCGAGCGGTTTAAACAGAAAGCTGAGGAAGAATCCTTTATTTAGCTTGTAGTATGGCGCAGGCGCAAATAAACATGTGTTTCTGACACCTGACATTCGCTCCGCCCTGCATCCGGCCTAAGCTGTCAATTATTTTACGTTTACCTACGGGATATTTTGTCGCTATTTAGAAAGTTACCGCCCACATCGCTGTTTAACTAAAATTGGAAGTTAGAGTACGGTACTAAGCTCCTCCTTCGTCGTTATTCTAGGCTGTCTGATTTAAACATCAGCAGAGATCAAAGAAAAAAGCACCGGCCATACTACAACATAGTATTAGTCCAATTTAGTTTTACAATTAAAATTTATGTGTTGGGTAAGGAAGACAACGTAAGATGACATTTTAGAAGCAAAGAAAGTTTGTATTTAACTATTATCATTAGTAGTAGTAGTATAATTTTGCCAAATTCACCGTGCATTACGATGGTTATGCCGAACAGTGAGTTATCCCTGACCCCCTATTATATTGAGGGAGTTTGGGACAAAATCTCGCGTGCTGCCCAAAACCTTATAGAAAAGCATAATCCTGAATTCGGTTGATCAGTACAAAAATATACGGTATTGGTTAAGTTTTCAATATATTAGACGATATGATGCGGTCATACCAGTGCACCACCGGAGGTACTGTGTTGTGTCCTGGAGAAAAAACACACCATCATTACAGAAAGCGCCTCGACATTACTGAAATATTGTAAATTGGGCATAAAGCATCAGCTTCAGACACTTGATAAAACAAGGACATTCATGTATTGAGCTGTATAAGATTTATGACAAATTTAAACATTTGGCCACTCGCTATGGAATATGACAAAATAAAATCGTCTAATAGCAAACTACTGATTCATACCCATGCGTCCTATCCTACTCGTATACTACGGTGTATGCATTTTCTTAAACATTTCCGTTTTGTGGTTTCAGTTCACCAATCATTTTAAAATGGTCACCACTCCATATTCCCGCAGGAATCCCTTCTTTAACACTTACCCATTTATTGCAATAAAAAACCTACCATCGTGATTGGTTTGATCGTATTGCATTGTGGTGCCAATGTATTCGTTTAAGTTTCCTTGCTTGCGCCGACTTTTAATATCAAACAGATTAGGCCCAGATAAGGATTAAAATCGTTTGACACTCTGATGGTGTTCCTGAAAAAGTTTGAAACAGGTCACCAGATGACAACAAAAGTATGAAAAATTATCCAGCATACATAGGGTTAAACCTTAAAACATTCTTGAAAATGCTTTCTATTAAAGACAAAGATTACTGTCCAATAGAGATCATTAAAGGATTAACTGATAAGGGACAGTTTCAGTATCTCACAAAATTAATGGGGCCTCAAGAGGGGACTTACCTGTATCCAACACAATTTCATTCACTAAGATAAAGATCAATATTTTATCATAAAATACCTATTCCCTTTATGGGACCACTTTATTGCCCCAGTAAGGAAGTCATAATCACCTCATTATGGCTGTCCTTTTGATCTGCCCTGTATGACCCCTGGAGAGAGTCATAATGAGTGGTACCAGTATTATTGCTCAAATATTTGCCCCTTTAAGCAATGTGCCCTCGTGACCGAACATACTGATGAAATCCACTATAGTGTTGGCCATTCTAAACGCAACATGATACCCATTTAAGCCGAATGGACTTTCCTACCCTTAAACAGTAGGATGAGCCCATTTCTAATTTTAGGAGTATTGGGTGCTATTTTATTTTTTCCCAATTTTAATAGAGCATCCTGTAAGCAAACAGTGAAGATCCTGATCAGACACCGCATTAGGCGGTGTCTGATCTGGGTCTGCACTGTTTGCCTATTCCCATAAAAAGGACGCTAAGTCACATGTATATGGGATAAAATCTTACTACTAAAATATTACTGGCGAAAACGCTACTTCTAGGTCTCTTTTCATAGGACAGGTCTCAGTTTATTACAAAATCTTGCCAAAGGAATAATTTTAGCTGTGAATCTTGACATGTTAGCTTAGTAAGCGATATGTATGACGAACATAAAAAAGCATAACACAGATGACAGATATTTTCTTATTTACTTGTAAAAATGTGAGATAATTAATTAACGTTTCGTAATTAAGGATTTTGGGAAACTTACATTACGAAGGTAACGTTTCATTACTACATTATTATTCTTTTTACACACTTAAGAGCGTGTTTCTAGTACTGGTGCCGTTGGCAAACAGTGTAGAACCAGAAAAGATCATCTCATCTGGGTCTACACTGTGCATGTTAAGATAAAAAAAAACAGCAGATATACAATATCATATGCCTTATGTGTGAGCCCTAAAATATATAATACGCCAATCTTTTATTGTACACCCGCCTATCAATCTGAATGAACAAGCTTTCACCGTTGGATTGGGGCCTGGTGCTTGTCTTTGGCTGGACCCTCCGTGGCTCAACAATAAAGACCATTCTTTGTTTCATATCAGCCTGTTACTTTGATATGATTGTATCCCTGTGATGATCCATTGCATAGGTAAGGACGCCTTTATGTGAGCTAAACTTTTTTTGTGTTTTAACAACATTAGAGTCTAGGGCGAAATTTTGACTAGTAAATATAAATTTAGGTCCCCTGTACCCTCGGCTGTTGTCCGTACTAAGGCGGTGGTTCTGTCTTTGTTTGTTGCTGCGTTTTGCTTGTGTGTGGGCGTGGGGTGTATTGTTTGGTGAAGTTCTAAGTGTCCTTTCTCACACCGGATAGGCGGCAATCGAAAACCTTTTATACTATCGACGAACGTAGATCAAAATCGTTAGAAACGCGTTTTTGATTGTCATTTGTCGCCAGTCGGCAAAACACTGCTTCTAGCGATTTTCGATCCGCGTTCGTCGATTGTTAAGAGCGGTTTCGATTGCCGCCTATCCGGTGTGTTTCTAGTACTGCAATCAGGATGAGAGATCATTGTGTTCTTCATGTTGTTCTGCGTTGGTCAATGGTATGTGGTTGTGGCATTACTTGGTTTTTGCTTATTTGCTTATAGAATGGAGTTAAATGGTTTGAACACCCATAGATGATGATGATGATGATGATGATGATGATGATGTTGATGATGATGATGATGATGATGATGATGATGATGATGATGATGATGATGATGATGATGATTTGACATTTAAACAGATCGGGTAAATGATTTGCGATGTTAAAGGTATCCGCAGAGGCACAATGGGTCCATAAAACCTCAGTGTTCAGAATCGCTTGCATTAATGGTACAAATGGCATAAACAGCTTCCGCAAATAACAGAACAATTTCTTACCTAATCACACATTTAGCTCACAAAGATATATCCTGTTGAGCTCTGAAAATATGGCACAGGCTGATCTGAGTCTACGCTAGGCGTATCAATTATACGGCTGGTATTGTCACGTCATGGCTCATATATGGGCCTCGTCGCGAGAAAACTTCTTTTTGGAGTTTGCGACCATGCCCAAACCAGTCTATTCAGCTACAGAGACTAGCTACAATATATATAAAATATTTTACATGTAGCATGTTCAACTATAATACTTTCTAGAGTGTGACAAACATTGGAACCTTTCTATTTGTATGAAACAAAATCAGTTTTTTCTCGCGATAATTAATGACAGCAAAACTTGATGCGGTCATCTGAAAATAAATGCTGCTTGTTCTATAATGTTATTGACTGTCCCTCGTAGTTAACTTGATGAAATGGCAATAATATAGCAATAATCTAGGTATTGAATACATATGTCAGTCCATGAGCTGAAGGTACGTATCGCATGATATTCAAAGTCACAGTTTACACGCTAAGTGTAGCTATCTAGTGGGACCTTTTGTTTATTTTTTCTAGTTTGAGCCTCATGCGCTGATCCAACTATGAGAAGAGTCAGAACGAGCCTATATGACTTGCGTAGATGTAATAAAAATACTTTGATTTCCTGGCTTACATGTACCCCCTTTTTCAGTTTGCCAAATTTCTGGGGATGGTGGGTCCTCCGCCTCTGGATCCGCACATTCATACAGTATGGATGTAGATGAATTTAGACATCTAGGTCCGCTGGATACATCAGCATTGACATGATTTGTTTAATAGAGGCACTTGATTTGTGCATGACCATGATCTCTTGTGCTGGCCCTTTGGCCTCTACCATAAGAGGCAGCATGTGTACATAAGAGAAATGCCTCAAAGACCTACAGAATATTATAAAAAATTTCACCTGACAACTATCAAGTTGTCAGGTGAAAGCTTCTTAGGTACGAACCTTTCAAATATACATTTTGTGTGTGAAATTGAAAATATAAAATCTTCATAATGAACACTTCCACACAGGAACTCAAAGAATATCTCAATGGGACTGGTGATTCACGTTACCACAGCAGATCTTTTGATAGGATAAAGGTGAATAAATCTGAAATACACATGTATATCCTCTGATCTCAATCCAATGTCTAATGGCCTATTGGAAACAGTGGAAGGGAGAGAACAATTACAAACATATTTTCTGGACCAAAAGCTATTACTCTATTAGACGGATGGCTGAGAATGGGTTTGCTCCCCCACCCCCCTAGGGAATTTCGCAGACATATCCTATCTTGTAGAGAATTAAAAGCCGAGTCTTTTAAGAGATGTTTGCACTCTGTGCTCCGGGGCGTTAGTCTGTAAGAGCCTGTAACATACGTTACTTAATCAAACTAAGAAAAAGTAAAATGAAAGTTTGGGCTACAAATTTAAGACATTAAAATATTTATTTTTAAAAATCATTCATATAGTCTGCATAATGGATATCTTAACTACGTATGACAGCAATTTGAACAAAATTGCGGCTTCCTAAGGTGTCATATGCGTTACATAAATCAGATAACCCATTAAAATTTGCAAGTGTGGCTAACATCATTTACATTCACAATCTCTCTGTGTGTTTTGCAAAATGTTTTTAACCATGTCTGACTAGCTTATGCAATTGGCTAACAGAAAAATTAAAGTTTGTTTTCCTAGCTTAAATATTTTTTCTGAAATAAGCAAATAAACAACCCTACCCCTACCCAGTTCTAAGGTGAAATGTTTGGTATTAAAACTAAAGTAAAAATAGTTAAAAAATATTTGCAGTTGATGAATGTGTTTCATTGTTTGGGATTTATTTGCTTATATGAAAAGACTCATAAATCTGCAAGTTTGTTGCAAAAACCTTAATATCAGAGGCTGTAACATATGTTACCTGATGTAATAAATGGGCAAGCTCATTGTCTTTACGTAAGATATGCCTAAAAATAGTTTAATGTCCTCGAGGGAATTTTGAAGACATATTCCTTTTTATAGTACAACTCAAGCTGCATTGAATAAGGGATGTTTGCACTCTCTATGTTGGGGCGTTAGTCTGAAACAGGATGTTACATGCGTTACTATATCAAATAAAGGAAATGTAGTTTGAAAGTTTGAGCTAAAATTGTGAAAAAAAAATTCACAGCTGTTGGATATCTTACATTGTTTAGGAATTTCAAACTGGCTCCTATGATAAAGACTTATAGATCTGCTAGTTGTCATCAAGTTTTAAAGGTCAGAGAGTGTTATATATGTTAGCTTGATAAGTAAAATCATCAAACAGTATTTTGACATCAAGCTGAGTAAGGTCCTGCTCCATCCTAATCCCCTTTGGAATTCTGCAGACAAATTACATCTTATGTAACCATTCAAGGTGCATTTAATAAGAAATGTTTGCACTCTGTAAGTCTGGGCGTTAGCCTGGAACAGCTTGTTACATATGTTACTATATCAATTTGAGAATAAGAAATTTGAATGCTTGAGCTACCAAAAGAAGACATTAAAATTATCTAATAAATTGACATTCTTATTGTGTTTATACTGGATGTCTTTACTACATATAGAAGCTGTTTAACATTAAAACGGCTAACTGTGGTGTTGTGTGCGTTACATGAACCTAATTATAATTTAAAAGCTATAATTGTGGCTATCGTCATGTAGTTAAACAACTACTATGACTTGGTTTCAAATTGTTTTATTAGATTTTACAAACATATACTCAATTGATGAATAGGAAAAACCAAGTTTGCTTTTCTATCTTAAATATATTATCTTGTAGGAGCTAATACACAGCCCTACTCCCAGTTTTACAGAGAAGCGAATTTGAATTTTGTTATTACCGTTTAAGTAAAACACATGAAAGCAATTACAGCGTGTGGATATTTTTCATTTTCTTAGTCTGTCTTGCTCATATATCTACAAGATGTCATTAAGTTAAAGATCAGGACACTTAATGTGTACTTATAAGTCGCTGGTGCCAAAACACTAGAAATTGTATTCATTTCTGATTATCAAGCCCATGGACTGGTGTTACAGATGTTACCATGACCTTTTGAGCACATTTCCTAATACTGTGCATATAATGCTAAATATAGAGCCACAAATAGAGAAGATCGTTTTACATTTTAACAAGAAAATAAAATAAATGAAATGGTCAAAACTATTTCTCATCGATTTAACACTCATGTTAAACGTTTGTCATTGTCTGCTTCTGTGGTTATCATTATTATCACACGCCTCCTTGCAACTAGTAGAATCATCACACAATATTTAAATCATTTACTGTTATTCAATTTTACCACCAGTCCACTCAAAATTGATGAGCCATTATCAACTTTCCAATTTTGCCATTTATGGCTTGGAACATTCGGAAACTGATGTGAATTCCTAATAGTTGACTCTTTGAGTATGTGTTTCAAGTGATACTCTGCAAGTAGGAGAAAGACTAAAGCTTTACAAGGAGGAAACTATGCCATTAAGAGCAATGAGTACCTGGACTGATGTACCTTGATATTTCTGTGATAAAGAACCATATCTTAGCTGGTTAACTTTTATAAATGTAGCCTTTCCATACATGCAACCCACATATTTTCATCTAATAATGTCTCTACACTTATTATCTTTCCCCAATCATTCAAAAACTTACTTGAAGTCTTCGTACTTCTGAAGTGCTGAAACCTAGGTAACTCTTTCCCTTCAGATAAACGAACTAGATGTATCACAGCAGGTAAAGCAATGAAATGCAGGATGAACAGAGTGCAAATTAGACCCTTTCAATGATTCACTAAGTTTCTATGATAAGAGCGCTTATTAAAGGATGTAACATATATAACTCGTCATAATAAATTAGCAAGGGCATTGTTGTGACATCCTTTTTGATTACACAGTCAGAGGCAAGTGTTTTCAATTTCAGTGTTTTCAATGGATCATGAAATGAGGCACCTTATCAACTTGTTTACTCTGTATAAATCTTCCGTAGAGCATAATATAGAACTACTGGTTATCCCATTCTACCTATAGTCCACTTTCCTTCTTTTGAATGCAACAGCTAATGATATGGCTGCAAAAACTGGAAATCATAGGTTTTTACATTATTTTAAGACATGGTTCAATGTACTGACATAAAAAAAACAACCAACTGCAAACATAATTGATGGCAATGTCCAACTTCATATTCTTTCTCTTATACCAGATAACTTTCAAAGTGTAACAGAAATTGTTTCAGACGGTCTGCCAAAACCATCAAGAGTCAACATTGTAACTAAGGAAAACTTTTAAAGTTCTTTGGGCGCAGCAAAATACTATTGATCTAAGACCTGAGGACTTAAGCACCAAAAGACTGGATAGGTTCCATGGCAAATGATGCAAAAAGCAGCCTATCAAATTTCTGTTTGACCAATGTCAGAAATCTTAAAGTATTCTTAGAGGTACTGGTAGAGACATAGATTTTGCAAAATCAGAGCAAAGTTATCATTTGACTAGCACGGATGCAGAGGCAGCTGCAGTTAGATTGCTCTTGCCACATCACAGGAAGAGATATATACCAGAGTCATACTCCATTGTATGCATATATGTGAAATGGCATTAAACCCATATTTAATCAGGTGTAAGATCCCATGACACTGACATGCTGTTTCTGCTTTTGAAGAATGCTCAGGATTCAAGTTTGGCTGAGTCAAGTTGTTTGACGCTGGCACTGGTCACACATATCAAGAAAATTAAGTCTTTTGATGGCTAAAGAGGAGGATCACACGAAATGCTTATAAGTGATGTTTGTCACAATTACCAATTTTAAAAAGTAATCTTAAATAATGTAACACATATAACACCATAGGAAGCTGTATATTTGTTAAAAAAAATCTTTTCTTATGTATCAAAGGTATTCAGCATGCAAACTACATGAATAATTCAAATAAATAGATAGTTTTATGTCTTCTTTCTGTTTCTCAGACTTTTATTTATTCTTAAATTGATATGGTAACATACGTATCATACCATTACAGGCTAACCCCCTAGTTAACAGAGTACAAACATCTCTTATTTGATGCAGCTTGAATTGTTCTTTAAGGTAGGATATGTCTGCACAATTCCCAAAGGGGTGGAGAGGAACAGGATTGTACTCAGTTTGCAGTCCTAATACAATGCCATGATTCTACTGGTTTTGATGAAATTGGTGATTATTTTGCAATAGAAGCAGACATAATGATAGACATTGTGAGGGTGACTTGAATAAAGATTGTTTTTGAATAATTTTATTTAATAGGAATATTTATTAAATTGTGTCATTTAAATGAGAACTATTATTTTCTATCTATTTGTCTATATATTCTAATATTATAGGCATTAGGAAATATGTGATTAAAAAAGGTTATATATAACATAGGTAACACAATTCCATGGGCTTGTTATCAGCAATGACTGTAATTACTAAGACTAAGGCACCAGAGGCTAGAGATTAATAGGAAAACATGTGAAAACGGTATTTTTCTGAAATATCATCTCTTACTTCCAAGAAAATTTCCTAGCTCATTCATTATGCCATGTAACATACGTTACATACTTTAATAAGTGCTCTGATCCTGATGTCAAACTTGCAAATGTATGATTCTTTATTGCATTAGCAAGACAGTGCCAAAAATGTAAGATATCTACAAGCGTAAAATATTTTCATATATTTTTCTTCAATAATAGATACCAAAATTGGATACTTAAAATTGGGGGTAGGGTTGTTTAATAGCTCATATAAAACAATGTATTTGAGATAGAAAAGCAAACTTTGTTTTTTCTATTAGTCAAATAAGTATTTTAGTAAACTAAGATTAAAAACACTTGTAAAAATGCACAAATCGTCTGTAAAATGAATGATGTTAGTCACGATTTCAACTTTCAAAGGGAAATTTAATCTATGTAACGCATATAACACCATTAAAGGCTGTAATTTTGTTTAAAATGCTGCTTTTATGTAGCTTAGGTATCCAGCTTGCAAACTACATAAGAAATTTAAATAATTAGATGGTTTAATGTCTTCTTTCTGTAGCTCAAACTTTCATTTTGATTTTTTCCTTAGTTTGTTACAGTAACATATGTAACAGGCTGTCAGAGACTAACGCCCCGGAGCACAGAGTGCAAACATCTCTTAAAAGATGCGGCTTGAAATTTTCTTCAAGATAGGATATGTCTGCAAAATTCCCTAGGGGGGGGGGGGGGGAGCAGGACCTTTTTTAGCTCGAAGTCTATATCGCAATACATGGTGTGGTGTGTCGTTAAAGATTACCCTTAAGAGCCTATCACAACAACAGTCGTCTACTTTGTCGTCTGCTCAAATTTTAGATGTATCTCCGGCAAACATGTCTGATCTGGGTCCACACTCTTTGCATTGCCTCTATACTTGCTTAAGTCAATAATGTAAGCAAATAAATGTAGCAAACGACATAAGCAGACGACATAAGCAGACGACTTTTATATTCATTTTGCAGGCTCTTTTATGATTATTTAGTTGATAATTTCATGGAAAACGTATCCGACACATTCGTCCATTTCATTTTGTTTTGTTCTTTTTTTCAGATTAGCGTCATTTTCTTCGACAATATGTTTCCAGGCTCACTTGTTTTTCTTGTGACCATCACTGTGAGTGTATTTACCACCATTACTTGTGTGGAGCCAGTAGTACCTCTCGCTCAGTCACAGCCAATCCAACAAGGTACCAAACTATCCATAATCATATATTATATAGGCAGAACCAAAAATAAGGGAACCCTTGTATTTCTTTTTTTTTTACCTAAAACACATAAAAATATGAAAGTAAGAATGGAAGCAAAGATCAGGGAACGATACAATCAAGTCCCACACCTGGCCCAGGATACCACATTGGAAAGTAACAAAAATACAATAAACATCACCAACAAGAGCCAAGAGGTCAGCCCTTCCCAGCAGGTGGCCACAAGGCATTAATGAACAGACGCAAAAGCACGAGAAACACAAGACACAAAAACACAGAAGTTCCGCTTTTGGAACGGTCAGTAAATATTTTACTGAAGGGCATAAACCAGTTTCACGGCGTCAACCTCGCCATTGATTCTGATGTGGACCAGGACACATTTGAGAAATTGACAAAACACAACACACACGACAGCCAAGAGGCCAGCCCATTTCCCAGCAGGTGACCACAAGGCTACAAAGAACAGAAAAGACATTACAACACACACCAACATGAAGCATAACTAACAAAAAAGATCCACAAAAGAAGCACTGTCTTGGAACGGTCAGTAAAAAAACCTTCTGGAGGGCAAAAGTCCAAGTCAATATCGATTGTGACCTCCACGCACGACACCTGTAGGACATACTGAAGATGATACGGCGTGTCCCTGCAGGGGCGACTCCAGGATTTCTGGAAAGGGGGTTCATATGTATAAAGGTGTGGGGTTCGCTTAGCTGATTTATCTCATTTTTTCATAAATATCCCATGAAAATGAAATAATTTGGTCTCACTGAGACCAAATTATTTCATTTTCATTGGATATTTAAAAACGGGGCGGGGATGGGGATCAAGTGAACCCCCTGAACCCCCTGAACCCCCTCTCTGGATCCGCCACTGCCCTGCTCTCGGAATATGCTGAATCTGAGAGGCAAAGTCAGACTATAATATCAAGCAAATAAGAAACCAGGAACAGGGTTCCCTTATTTTTGTATCTAGGTACACGTGTATAATTTATATACTAAATCTTATCAAAATCTGATCACATGTCGCTCAACCGCTAAATAACTGAATACCTTTGCAGCAAGCATACTCTACTTGATCAGACCACTCTCATATTAAATATTCACAATTTCAAAACTGGTGAAAGCACAATATAGTTATAAAAAGCAGAGCATATATCGCTCAATTTTCAACATAGTACATGTCTTATCGTCTTGTTGATACATTACACGCTCAGTCGAATTACAAGTAGATTTTATTTGTCCCAAACCAAAGGCTACAAGCTTTATTTGACCATTAATAATATGCCACATTCCCAAACCAAAAAAGTTATAAACACTATCAACTTCGTCCCATAGCCAACACGCTAAGTGCACGATCTCATTACACAACCACATAACCAGCCCGCTACAAGCCCAATCTAATTAACATTACAATATATGCCTAATCTTTTTACCAGTATAATGTATGCTCAGTACCATAACCTGCACAATATATGCTCAATTTCATTACCTGCACAATATATGCTCAGTCCCATTACCAGTAGTCAATATATGTCCAGTCTCATTACCAGTGCATTATATATTCAATCCCCTTATCAATACAATATATGCTCAGCCCCATTACCAGTACAATATATGCTTAGTACAATATATGCTCAATCTCATAACCAGTAAACCATATGCTAAATTTCAATACCAGTATTATATAAACATGTATGCTCAGTCTCATTACCAGTTGAATATATGCTAAATCCCATTACCAATACAATATATGCCCAGTCTCATTACCTTCACAAAAGTTGCATTTTCTGGAGTACGCTTCTCACTGAATATGGTTTCCTTTATAGGGGACTGTATTAAATACCTTCTACCTGGTAAGGGTGACTTTAAGATTGAGAAGAAACGGTATGGTACACAGAAGCCAGATTATTACATCGCCAGTTTGGAGATAAAACAGAGAACCTCTTTCTACAAGTGTACTCCCCAGGAGTTCAAGTATGGTATTGACGTCAACTCAAAGACGTGGTGGGTGGATAAAGGATGCGAAGGCATTTTCGAGGTCCGAGAGTGTCATGACAATCCGGGTAGGTTCCCACACCGTATTATTAATCTCATTTTTAAGTCAGAAAGGACTTTCCAAAACATATACTAGAGGACTTTGAAAACGCATCACCCAGACTAAATCCTTTATTGCTCAAACACTGGAGATGTCAGCGAGATCAATTTGATTACATATTGAAGTCTAGCCAGATTTTAGTGTGCCCTAGAAAATTCATGATTGTAAATTTAAGTTAAGGTACTGAAAGAGTAGCCGTTTTAAGACAGTGGCTGTTGATTCTGAAGGACACCATTTCAGCTGCAAGTTAACCCGGTTTAGTTTTGATTCCTGACTCAACAGATATGTGTGCTTCTTTGACGATTGCACATTCATCATTGAATGATTCGAATCGAATTGTGTTGACAGTGGGTTATGCTCAAATTAATACCCATTTAAAGATGCTGGCATACACCCACCACTCTGGTTACTAAGGTCTAGCAATAAAATTCAAAATCAAAATCAGGTTTTCTCACGTCATGACCCATATGTATATGTGTGTAGGGTGTGGGTGTTCTTTATTGTTGGATATATGTATTTTCCTCATGTTTGAGGGCCCCAAGGAAGATTGATTTGTCAAGTGGGTTACCCTCACTAAATAAAGTCGTTACTTATTTACTTACTTACTTACTTAATGTTTTTTCGCTAGATTTTGTTTAAATATTCGAAGGGAATATACATTGACAGATTGTGAATAAATAAAGCTTTATCACGTTTTGCATTGTGCAAGTGACGTTAACGTAAACTTTGAAGGCGTTATTGATCACCCGACAAACTACATCATGACATTTATTTGCATTAGAACATATTACCCATATGACTGTCAGTTTAAGTAGTCATTTTAAATGATGGAAGTGTACATAAAGGTAACTTATGGAGATGTTTTGGAAAAGGGGCTGTAAAATGATGTTTAAATTTGACGTTTATTTACGAAATATTGGAGTTATCAATTGCTGTTGATAAGAACAAGTCTATAAACTGCGTTAATGGTTTTGATATCACATACGCCACAATGTAAACACAAAATCACCAAAAGGCATCAATTGATTTTGCAGAATGATGCTGGATGCTGTGTGCACCCGTGTGACGTCATCAGCAACTTCGCGTTATGATGCAGTCAAATTAAAGACCCATTTATACCAATTTTGAGTTGCACATTAAAACCTGCAAGTAACTTTTCAATCGAATATACCCTTTTGGGGAAAATGCAAAACTTATGGTGGTGCGTTTTCAAATCCTCTAGTATATCAATTTGTTGAGTCCAGTTCCGATTGCAGGTGTTTGGGTGTATTTTCTTCATTTTTAATCGAACTTTAATAGAAAATGTGTTAAGGAAACAGAGGAGGCCCCTGATCAGACACCACGTTTAGTGGCGGCTGATCTGATCTGTACTGTTTGTCTATGTCCCATAAAAATGCTTTAGGGAGTATAACAGAACAATGAAATAAGGGCTGTTTGAATCAAGGCCATTTTTTTCTTGCTATGCATCGGCTTTTGAGACAAACTTTGCAGAGTAAAAAGTGAATATTTTTGCATGAGTGTATTTTCGACCAGCATGTCAATGCTTAAGAAATGAAGGCTGGCTGGAAATTACACATGAGTGTGATAGAACTGCATGTTAATAGAGACATTTTCTGACTGTTGCAGTCCAATATGAGCCACCTTGGCTGAACTTTGGAAGCTTTTTTACAGCCATTGTCTCATTTGGCTTAACACATCTCAGGTTTAATGATTTTGGATTCAACGGTTAAAATTCAACTTTCCAAGATTTTTCTCAAATGAATACATTAAGAATCAAATAGGTCAATGTCGACCTAGGATGTCGTCTTTTTTTAAAAAAAGACCCACATCCCTGACTCTATCTCTATACAAAGACCAAACACCATTGCTCCTAAAGAGTTTTTGAAGAATGTTTACCTTATATGGACATGACAGCCATTTTGGTAATTTGACATAAACCGCAGTCATATTTATATTGTCAGGGCCACTGTGTGCCCAATCTGAAACCAGACTTCATTTGGCAGTGGTTTCCGAGATAAAATGTTAGAATTAGTTGATGGCAGTCCAATACCTGATGCTGTAGCCATGTTAACTGAGTGGTCAAAGGTGAACTTGACCTTTGGTGCTTATTTATGCATATAGTTATTGTTTCAATTGGTTAAATAGAACAGGTAAGAATAATGGCTTTGGCTTCAACAGTTTCTTAAAGAAATGCACTTTTCAAAATTTTCACTTAAAAATGCATTGTAAATCAAATATGAACAAACTTGGTAGGACTCACATTCACAAAGTTACATTCCTTTATCTGTTTGCATCTGCATGGCTTTTTTTCTCATTAACATTGTCATCTTTTAATTTGAGCCGTGACATGTGATTTCCAACAACGTGGCTTTTTGACAAGTGTAGTCTCAGACGAGCCTGTGCAGCCTCCTTTTAAGCTTAGAAACCCCAAATGATCTTCATACTAGATAATTCAAGCGACTTTCAAAGGCTCTGATGAGACTGCACATATGCTCAGGCTGGTCTGAGTCATTGGTGGTCGCACATACCACATTACTGGAAATCTCATGTCGCTGCTCATTTATTCATGCTCTCCTTACTTAACAGTTGTCTGGAATTACTTCATACGAAATGTGAAGTTTTATATACAAGCACTGACATAGTTGTGATAAATAGTTTAGAACTTAACATTTACGCATCTAAATACAACATTATTTCCTCTATCAAGACAGTATAGAATGAGACATTATTGTTTTAGTATTGACAAGTCTGATCTCAGTTTTACCAAAACAGATAATATGTTTATCTGATATACCATCTGGTTAACTCTTTGCATGCTGTGAAATTTAGCCTATTCAGAAACGATCTTTCCGAAATACCAGTGTTAAAAAGTCTGGATCCAGATCAGGATGGATGTTGGGCCTAATCTCTGTCCAAACTGTGGTATTGTAAGACGACACTGACAGATAAAATGTTAACACTCTCTAAAACAAGTTCCAATGAACTCTCTAAAATACTAAAGTACACTTGTACCTACTTAAGAGAAAGTTAATTTTGGACTCGGGCACACTGTAAAATGAGCCACAACAAGTGATTTCCAACAATGTGGCATTTTGACCAGTGTAGATGATGTTCAGCCAGTGGCTTAACAGTCAAAGAATATTTAAGCAACTAGCAAAAGCTCTGACTAGACTGTGCGTATGCGCAGGCTGGTCTGAGACTTTATGGTCGCACATACTACATTGTTGGAAATCTCATGTCACGGCTCAATTATAGGTAAGTTTACACCAAAAGATGTTGCAGTCCTCTTTTGGTGTAAACTTACACTTACTTTCCCACTCCAGTAACATGAGACCAGCATTTCTCCATTGGTAAATGACTTACATTTCTGTCTGCCATTGTTATTGTTGTACCGTAAAACCTGTGTAAAACGGCCACTCAAAAAAAGACAAAATAAAGATCTTAATGACAAATGGTAGTATAGCCTAATGAAGGTTGAAAGTATTGCAGAATGCTCCCCTTGGAGCATTCTGCAATAATTTTGGCCTACATTATTCGATAGTTGGTTTTGAAAACCAATTTTTGGTCTTTTTGAGAGTGGCAGTTTTACACAGGTTTTCTGATACAGTAGTTATTTTCCGGATCAATAGAATGTAACAGAACATACATAACTTTTAAAGCACTTAAAGGGTTACATCAAGATCAGTAGCAGTTCAGCTGTCGCCTAGTTTGGTTTAAAGTGAACACTTATTTTCTACAGAGTAGTATTTCACAACTATTCAGATCATAACCAATGTATGTTCATAAAAGAGCCATGTCACTGTTAAGGATCTTTTAAGCCTGTAGAATTTCTATTTTGATAGTGTGTAATAACTTTGCTTTATTCGCGCTTTGCCCTTGGTTTTTACCCCCCCCCCCCCCCCACACACACACACACACACTCTCCCTCCCTTGGAACCTGGCAAAAACTTTTAAGGATGAAAAAACATGTTTGATTCCTATATTGACACACGAGAAGGATATAGGGAGCAATGGCAGCATCATGATATACATAAAGTGATAAAGTCATGTATACAATGAAAGTAATGCCACATACTCAGGCTGGATAAGAAGCAAGTGTTGAACCACTGCCCAAAATGAAAATTGAAGAAGACAACAGGCCTCTATTGACCCGCCAGCAAAACACCATCATAATGGTGATTTGCTGGTAGGTCCATAGTGGCCTGTGACTGTAATGCTGTCTGGGATCATAACTGCCTTGTGGCGTCTGTATAATTTGCTTGTTTATTCTGTCTTTGACTTATAAATTCAATTACTTTTTTCAGGCTGGAAGGACACAGTATATTCAGATTATTTGAAGTACCACGACAAACCTGTGGCTATCAATAGTCTACATGAGTGGAAGGTTGTTGGTACAGAGAACAGATTCGACCATCCTGACGTTACTGCTCAATAAACTTATACTAAAGCGGTCTTGTTACGAACATACTTTTTAGAGGTTTAGGTACCACTTGATCCTAACTTACGAGATTTGTTCTAGTAAATGGGCTATGCGCATAAAATTTTCAAATTCTATTCCCTCTTAAATAGTGTAGATCCAATCAACTGACTTCTGACAAAGCCATCTGATTAGGTTCCACAAGATGGATCCAATATAATTGATGATACTGTAGATTCGGAAATTTTCGCTTGAATTTAATTTTTGCAAAAAGAATTAAAAGACATATAAGTAATGTGAAAAATTTGCGACAAAGGCAAGATTTACCTACAGAGTGATTTTGCCACTTCAGGAGGGTTTTATTTTCACGAAACTTCGCATATGCCATGTTTCGTGGAAATAAAGTCCTCGCGAAAATTTCTGAATTTACAGTAATAATAATGAAATTCCACCAGTGGACTTACTGGAATCAACCTTCATAGTGTCAACAACCCATTAAAACGCCAGTGTTCTCTTATTAGGTCCAATATGGAAACATTATGAGGGAAAATTTAAGGACATATGCTACTAAATACTTCCCATATTGAAATATTTTCAATACTTTGCATACAGTTTGTTTTATGCATGGGCTATCCATTTATGAAATAAAAAGGATATGTCACCGTGCTTATTTTTTCAGAATCTCATATTGAAGTTTACAGCATTTGACCAATTTTCTAGAAATATAAAATAATAACACTAGTCCTAATTATCGAGCTAAAACGGTTGTAATCTTCAGCCAGCTTCTTTCTTTTAACTTAAATTACTGCCCAAGACCTCAAACTTTTAAGAAAATGTGCATGTTTACTTGTTATCCCATGCTGTGAGAAGATACTGCATGATATATTTTGGCAATTCGTCGAAAAATGGAATTTGTTTTTAGAATAAATCATGTATTAAAAAATCTGATATTGAAAATCTTGAAAATTTATTTTTAATTCATGGACTATTATAATACCTTTCAGAAAAAAGAATAAATATCTGGGGTCACCGAACTAATTCTCTTTCTAGAGGGCCAAATTTAACCCCACCCCCATAGGTTTCATGCGTAATTCAATATAAAAAGTTCGGGGATGACCATTTCGGTCGTTTTGATGATGCCATTTTACTAGTAAATGAAGTAATTTAGCATTAAAATGTTAAAAAAGAAAGAAAAAACACACTGAAAATATATGCGCATCCGGGAATCGATTCTGGTCCTCTGGCTTTGTAGCCAGACACGCTAACCACTAGGCCACGAGGTCAGGTCGTGCGCCGCTCGAAATAACCATACAAATAGTATAGACTCGGCCACTATCGTATTCGTAACCAGGGTTATTGTGTACGTCGTTTGATTTCGACTGAGCTACATTTATCTGTCTTTAGTGCTGAGACGATCAGTTCTGAAAAGATGTCAATAGATATTTCGAAAACACTTTAATTAGTTATTTTGTGAAGAAAATGTCGGAACACCGATATGACATAAGAATATCGGAAGCTGTGTTGATCCGAATCCGTTAAGGGTCGAAAGACAGGACCTAGACAACTTTCCCCGTTTGCAGACGCGGGAAAGGTGCGCATTGGAAATAGCCGCATATGTCTTTAAATGCAGGTGATAATGAGGGTAGCATAAGCTCCCTATGGGAGAAACTGAAAAGGTCCCAAAATACTCACCTGAGCTGTTGACCTCATGGTTTCAGAGGTTAAGCTCTCTTTGCTTAAAAACGCCATATCCTGTGGTGGAATTTTTTTTCAACAGATCAATCTTGTTTTAGCTGATTTTGTCGAGGGTCACCCAGGGAACAGTTCAGTGTAGTTTAGTTAAAATTTGGATTAGAATAGATGTCATTTTAAGCAAAGTGTTGATGTGTCAAGACACATGCCAGAAATTGAGTTATGCCAGTAGTTCACTTTAACCCTGTGTATTCTGGTGGATTTTCCCATACATATTGAAACAACAAGTATGGGCCTGTCCATTGTGTACTTTAAGGGGTCAAAGGAAAATTTTTTCTAAATTTTTGATGTTTTTCTGTTCCTAAAGATAGTTTTAATCTAAGAAAACAGTGCAGACCCTGATGAAATGCAGCATTATGCAGCATTTTATCTGGGTATGCAATGTTTCAGAAGGTCCCAATTTAGGGGTTTCCAGTATACAAAGGCTTTTGCATATTACTTCACTTTCAGGTGAGCTAATAATCTGGATCATTCTATAATGCTTTTGGGGAATGTTTCTCAAGGGACAATTCCTTCTTAAAGTAAGTAAGGGTGCAAAGATCATGAACCGATACAATCAAGTACCACACCTGACCCAGGATACCTATAGGAAAGTGACAAACTCACAGTTAGACACCACAACGAGAGCCAAGAGGTCAGCCCTTTCCCAGCAGGTGACCACAAGGCACATATAAACAGATGCGCACAAAAACATAGCAACCACAAGACAGAAAAAACATAAAAGATCAAAAAAAGAAGTACCACCTTGGAACGGTCAGTAAAATATTTTCGGCTGAACTATTCAAGAAGTGTTGTTATCAGTTACAATCTAAAGTATGTCCACAAAGTACTGGTTAACCGCTTGTTCAAGCATGCCCAGCAAAAAAGCGTGGTTAGGTGAACTGACCGTCCAGCCATGACCTTAGCTGTTGACTTGGGACGTAAAGCAACAAAACAAACAAACAAAACCCCAAAATAGCCTACATGTATGTTCATAGCTTCCTTCTGCTACATGGGAGGACATGCTTCCCCTGCCTGAGGCTGTGAACTGGTGGTCACTAGTCGTGTGAAAACCACCTTGAAGAAGTTCAGGTCTCACATCTCACCACCTCAACATGCAAGACCTGGACACAGAGAATGACTGTCATGAGTGGAAGCTCACAACAGTTGATTCCTAAGAAAGGAACACCTGAAGATCAAGTGTGAGATCTGCTATACAAGCAGCTAGCCAGCTACCTAGAGGGGTCCACTGAAGTGAAAGATGCCCCTGCATGTTAATCAAAATCCTGATGATGATGATGATGATGATGATGATGATGATGATGATGGATGATGATGATGATGATATTTAAATATCTCATTGGTTCAGAGCCATTTTCCAAATACCACTTGGGCTGCTCGGACAAAATGTCTTGAGTACTTAATTTTAAATCAAGCTTAATCGCTGCCACCCAGTGGTTAAGGAGATGTTGTTTGAATCAAATGTAGATGGACAGGTGCTAAGGGATACAGGACATCTAACAATCACAATAGCTCACCTTGAGTCAATGGCTTAGGTGAGCTAAATAAGGTGTCTTAGTACTGTTGCACCATTAAAATTATAATGTAGGTTTGATTTAGAAATTAACAAAACACAAACTTTAAATGGTTTCTTTAATGTCTGAGACCATAAAACATTTGAGCCGTGACATGTGATTCCCAACAATGTGGGATTTTGCCAAGTGTAAACTCAGACGAGCCTGTGCAGCCTCTTTTTAAGCGCAGAAACTTCAAATAATGTTCAGTCAGTAGTTTAAAACTAATAGAACATCCACATGACTAGCAATGGCTCTGATCAGACTGAGGTGTTGCTGGTCGCACATACCACATCGTTGGAAATCTCATGTCACGGTTCATTTTCCAATTATACATATCTTTGAGCCAGCTCTTTAAGAATATTAATGAGCGGGTATCCAGCATCAGGTATAAGTTGGCATGTGTGTACAGCTAAAATTCAAATCATGTCTAGGCTTCTGCAGTCTGATCAGTTTTCTACCTGAAGAAACGTTGGACCCTTGGCTTCCAATAGAGCAAACATCAAGGACTCTGATCAGACGCAAATGCACAGGCTGATCAGTCTTTGATGGGCTTACATGCTAACTTGTACCTTAACTGGACACATTTTGAAATTATTTACCCATAACATTCTAATAGATATGACTTAGCAATCAGGGCTGATCGGAGTCTACTTGTCTATGATTCTATCAAAAACCTTTCACACACAGTCCCTAGAACCATTTGAGCAAGTACCACAATGAAATTAACCTTATTTGCTCAGGCCTACCTGTCCAAAGATTTAAGGTACATATAGATTTCCCTTACCATGTTGGAAGTGCTCAAGCAGATGTCCTTCAAGAAATCATTTCTCAGCATCCAAAGAGACACATGGCCGGGAAGTATACCTTACATTATGTTAGTTGCAACAACCACCAACAGGTTTTCTTTAACATACAACTACAGTAAAACCTGTCTTAAGGGGCCACTCAAAAAGAAGACCAAAATTGGTTTTCAAGACTGATTATCGCTTAATGCAGGTCAAAAATATTGCAGAATGCTCCAAGAGAGCATTCTGCAATACTTTCGACCTTCATTAAGCTACCATTTGTCGTTAAGACCTTTGCTTTGTCTATTTTTGAGTGGCCCCTTAAGACAAGTTTTACTGTATACACATCTATGTTACCAATGTTTCTTTCAGAAACTTCACAAATATATGGTAGCAACACAAACATTAAGCAATTCCTAACACAAACTATGCTGCATCAGTCTTTTGCAACCTGGCTACCGCGGCCATCATATATACAAGGAATTTAGAATTCATGTTGTATTAACAATCTTTCACAGCCCAATTAGGATGGCTGGATATCCTTTTTCTGGGCCTGCTACCTTCACCTGTCAACAGATAATATTAAATGGGCCTCAACCCGAGAAAACCTGTCTTCAAGGGTTTGAGAACAACAAAGGCACAGACCAGTCTGTATATCAGTGCCTTTGTTATTCGCCTATTGGAAAGTATCATATCTACACTTGCTACAGGTGAAATTTCAATGTTCTAGCTAGTCTCTGTAGCCAAGGGGAATAGTTGGAATCTTGCTTTGTCGGAAACATGGAAAAAGGCTTTATGATGTTGAGGCCCACATAATAGCGGTTGGGTTCCACTAGGTTTGTCGAGCACTGGCTAAATCAATTGAACAATGATCTATTAAATATTGATTAACAAAACTTCTAGAAATATCTTGTGTTGATCCTTATTTCTGGTTTTGGATATAGTAAAACTGGAAATTGTTTGCAAAACAAATAGATTATATGGGAAAATGACCATTAATGGTTATTTTTTCTATATGCTTTGCAAAATTAATGGTCATTATTCTATATAATCTATGTTTTGCAAAATTAATTGTAATTTTTCGATATTATCTATATGTTTTGCATATTAATGGTCATTTTTCGTTATGCAATATTAATCATCATTTTTCTATATAATCTATGTTTTGCAAATTAATGGTCATTTTTCAATATAATCTTTAGTTTGCATTGGCAATAATTACATGTTTTGCAGTTATCACAATTTTCTCATGATCCTAACCTATTTCAAGAAAACTTTACTTTACATGTAAAAAGAGATAAAGTTTAATCTAATATGGAAAACCAACATAGCTTTGTAGTCATTTGCAGTAAACAAGCAAATGTCAAGTGAATAGATTATTAAACCAGCAAACCAAAGATGTTTTAACAGTAAGTGGCCCAAGGAATAATAAGAACTCTGATTTTTATCTCCATGTAGAATCCCTGTGAAGCTCAACCCTGCTATCAAAAGGCACCATGGTGGCTGATCTTGCAAATGACTGCTGCATTCAACATCTAACCAGGCTAAAAAATAAGCCCTGCATCTTCTTCACAATGGTAAATGTTCTAAACTTTTCAACACTTTTCATTAAGGGCTATCCAAATTTTAATCACCAGGGACCAGAATTACAAACATTCCTGAAATTTATGTATTTCTGGGTGTTAAGTATTATTATTTTAGGGAATTTCAAGAAAAATGACACTAGACACATATGTACATTAAAATTGTCACATGTATTCAGTATATAACAATAACATCTAGGATCATATGAATTGCACCAAAACTGGACACCATTTAAAATATCATGACGACATATCAATACTTAACTTTATTAAAATATCATAATGACATATCAATACTTAACTTTATTAAAACAATTATCATAATGACATATCAATACTTAACTTTATTAAAATAATTATCATAATGACATATCAATACTTAACTTAGGTTCAGTATTGATATATCATCCTGATATTTAAAATTTTCATGATGAGATGACAATATTTTAAAATTTTCTTAATCCTATGAAAAAACTTTTAGCTCTTAATGATTGTAATTCTGGGCCCTGGTCTTTAATTCACAAAATGTTTGTCAGAATAGCAAATAGCAAAGACCTTTGCCAGAATGTCACTTCAAGAGAAATATGACCTTCCTCTACCCTGACCTCTAGCATCAGAAACTTTAAAACATTTATCATACTCAAAACTAGAAATATAATGTACATTAACAGTAATTTTTGTGCGTTTAATAGCCCTTAGACATCACATTGACATGGGTCTGATCAGCACCTCTGCTATTCACTACAAAGATAATACAGTGAAATCCATCTTAAGCAGCCACTCAAAAATACTAAAAAAAAACAAAGGTCTAAAAGCCATGTGGTAGCTTAATGCAGGTCAAAGTACTGCAGAATTGACCTGAATTAAGCGATTATCATTTTTGAAAACCTATTTTTTGGTCTTCTTTTGAGTGGCCGCTTAAGACAGGTTTTACTGTACTATAGCTATGTTTAATCAATTCAACTTGTCAGACTTCTTGCCAGTCTCTGTAGCTGATTATAGGGGTCCAAGTCTTATCAGGTTGCAAACCTCTACAACAGATTTCATCCCCATGTGGCTCATACAACAGGCATCTGAAGCTACAACAAAGGGACTGTCCAGTCTCACCAGCGCCTTTGTAGTTTGCTTTTTTTTTTAGAAAGAGTTACTTAATCAAAATACATGCCAAACTTCAATACTCTAGCTAGTCTCTGTAGCTGAGTAGGCTGGATTGAGCCTTAAATAGTTAGAGGCCCGGAAAACATGTTTTCTCATAGTGAGGCCAATGCAATCAACAATACCTTTTCAGATGGCCTAGATTTATTTACATTTATGCTAGTCCATGAAAAATATACCAATCACATCACATTGGGCCAACCCATCAGATTTTGGTACAAAACCTCAGGGATTGCTCATTTATTGATATCGTCATTTTTAAAAACTATGTACATTTGTATACACATGACTTTCAAAGGACTCTTAAGCCACTTGTGTGAAACTAACTACCACCACTCTATCAAAGCCCTTTTAGGTTAGTAGTTAAACTACCAACCAAGGCTTGCTATAATATTCCTTTAAGGAAAATATTTAAACTACATGTAGCAACCATCACTCGCTATAAAATCCCTTTAAGGTAAATAGTTCAACTACATGTACCAACTATCATTTACTATATAAATCCCTCTTAGACCAGTAATTAGCATTAGACTTCGAGCTAAAAAAGGTCCTGCTCCCCCCCCCTAGGGAATTTTGCAGACATATCCTATCTTGAAGAAAATTTCAAGCCGCATCTTTTAAGAGATGTTTGCACTCTGTGCTCCGGGGCGTTAGTCTCTGACAGCCTGTTACATATGTTACTGTAACAAACTAAGGAAAAAATCAAAATGAAAGTTTGAGCTACAGAAGGAAGACATTTAACCATCTAATTATTCAAATTTCTTATGTAGTTTGCAAGCTGGATGCCTAAGCTACATAAAAGCAGCATTTTAAACAAAATTACAGCCTTCAATGGTGTTATATGCGTTACATAGGTTAAATTTCCCTTTGAAAGTTTAAATCGTGACTAACATCATTCATTTTACAGACGATTTGTGCATTTTTACAAGTGTTTTTAATCTTAGTTTACTAAAGTACTCATTTGACTAATAGAAAAAACAAAGTTTGCTTTTCTATCTCAAATACATTGTTTTATATGAGCTATTAAACAACCCTACCCCCAATTTTAAGTATCCAATTTTGGTATCTATTATTGAAGAAAAAATATATGAAAATATTTGACGCTCGTGGATATCTTACATTTTTGGCACTGTCTTGCTAATGCAATAAATAACCATACATTTGCAAGTTTGACATCAGGATCAGAGCACTTATTAAAGTATGTAACGTATGTTACATGGCATAATGAATGAGCAAGGAAATTTTCTTGGAAGTAAGAGATGATATTTCAGAAAAATACGGTTTTTCACATGTTTTCCTATTAATCTCTAGCCTCTGGTGCCTTAGTCTTAGTAATTACAGTCATTGCTGATAACAAGCCCTTGGAATTGTGTTATCTATGTTATATATAACCTTTGTAATCACATATTTCCTAAAGCCTATAATATTAAAATATATAGACATATAGATAGAAAAAATTAGTTCTCATTTAAATGACACAATTTAATAAATATTCCTATTAAATAAAATTATTCAAAAACAATCTTTATTCAAGTCACCCTCACAATGTCTATCATTGTGTCTGCTTCTATTGCAAAATAATCACCCATCTCATCACAACCAGTAGAATCATGGCATTGTATTAGGACTGCAAACTGAGTACAACCCTGTTCCTCTCCACCCCTTTGGGAATTGTGCAGACATATCCTACCTTAAAGAACAATTTAATCTGCATCAAATAAGAGATGTTTGCACTCTATTAACTAGGGGTTTAGCCTGTAATGGTATGATACGTATATTACCATATCAATTTAAGAATAAATGAATTTAAAGTCTGAGAAACAGAAAGAAGACATAAAACTATCTATTTGTTTGAATTATTCATGTAGTTTGCATGCTGAATACCTTTGATACATAAGAAAAGATTTTTTAACAAATATACAGCTTCCTATGGTGTTGTATGTGTTACATTAATTAAGATTACTTTTTAAAATTGGTAATTGTGTCAAACATCACTTATAAGCATTTCGTGTGATCCTCCTCTTAAGCCATCAAAAGACTTAATTTTCTTTGTATGTGTGGCCAGTGTCAGCGTCAAACAACTTGACTCAGCCAAACTTGAATCCTTAGCAATCTTCAAAAGCAGAAACAGCATGTCAGTGTCATGGGATCAAACACCTGATTAAATATGGGTTTAATGCCATTTCACATATATGCATACAATGGAGTATGACTCTGGTATATATCTCTTCCTGTGAAGTGGCAAGAGCAAACTAACTGCAGCTGCCTCTGCATCCATGCTAGTCAAATGATAACTTTGCTCTGATTTTGCAAAATCTATGTCTCTACCGTGTACCTCTAAGAATATTTAAGATTTCTGACATTGGTCAAACAGAAATTTGATAGGCTGCTTTTTTGCATCATTTGCCATGAAACCTATCCAGTCTTTTGATGCTTAAGTCCTCAGGTCTTAGATCAATAGTATTTTGCTGTGCCCAAAAAACTTTATAAGTTTTCTTTAGTTACAATGTTGACCCTTGATGGTTTTGGCAGACCGTCTGAAACAATTTCTGTTACAACTTGAAAGTTATCTGGTATAAGAGAAAGAATATGAAGCTGGACATTGCCATCAATTATGTTTGCAGTTGGTTGTTTTTTGATGTCAGTACATTGAAGCATGTCTTAAAATAATGTAAAACCTATCTCAGTTTTTGCAGCCATATCATTAGCTGTTGCATTCAAAAGAAGGAAAGTGGACTATAGGTAGAATGGGATAACCAGTAGTTCTATATTATGCTCTATGGAAGATTTATACAATGTACAGAGTAAACAAGTTGATAAGGTGCCTCATTTCATGATCCATTGATTACACTTGCCTCTGACTGTGTAATCAAAAAGGATGTCACGACAATGCCCTTACTCATTTATTATGACGAGTTATATATGTTACATCCTTTAATAAGCGCTCTTATCTTAGAAACTTAGTGAATCATTGAATTGAAAGGGTCTAATTTGCGCTCTTTTCATCCTGCATTTCATTGCTTTACCTGCTGTGATACATCTAGTTCATTTATCTGAAGGGAAAGAGTTACCTAGGTTTCAGCACTTCAGAAGTACTAAGACTTCAAATAAGATTTTGAAGGCTTGGGGAAAGATAATAAGTGCAGAGACATTATTAGATGAAAATATGTGGGTTTCATGTATGGAAAGGCTACATTTATAAAAGTTAACCAGCTAAGATATGATTCTTTATCACAGAAATATCAAGGTACATCAGTCCAGGTTCTCATTGCTCTTAATGGCATAGTTTTCCTCCTTGTAAAGCTTTAGTCTTTCTCCTACTTGCAGAGTATCACTTGAAACACATACTCAAAGAGCCAACTATTAGGAATTCATATCAGTTTCCGAATGTTCCAAGCCATAAATGGCAAAATTGGAAAGTTGATAATGGCTCATCAATTTTGAGTGGACTGGTGGTAAAATATTATATTAGTAAATGATTGAAATATTGTGTGATGATTCTACTAGTTGCAAGGAGGCTTGTGATACCCGGTAATAATGATTACCACAGAAGCAGACGACGACAAACGTTTAACATGAGTGTTAAATCGATGAGAAATAGTTTCGACCATTTCATTTATTGTATTTTCTTGTAAAAATGTAAAACTATCTTTTCTATTTGTGGCTCTATATTTAGCATTATATGCACAGTATTAGGAAATATGTCCAAAAGGTCATTGATAACATCTGTAACACCAGTCCATGGGCTTGATAATCAGAAATGAATATAATTCCTAGTGTTTTGGCACCAAAGACTTATAAGTACACATTAAGTGTCCTGATCTTTAACTTAATGACATCTTGAAGATAAATGAGCAAGACAGACTAAGAAAATGAAAAATATCCACACGCTGTAATCGCTTTCATGTGTTTTACTTAAACGGTAATAACAAAATTCGCTTGTCTGTAAAACTGGGAGTAGGGCTGTGTATTAGCTCCTAAAAGACAATATATTTAAGATAGAAAAGCAAACTTGGTTTTTCCTATTTTATCAATTGAGTATATGTTTGTAAAATCTAATAAAACAGTTTAAAACCAAGTCATAGTAGTTGTTTAACTACATGACGATAGCCACAATTATAGCTTTTAAATTATAATTAGGTTCATGTAACGCACATAACACCACAGTTAGCCATGTTAATGTTAAACAGCTTCCATATGTAGTAAAGACATCCAGTATAAAGACTATAAGAATGTCAATTTATTAGATAATTTTAATGTCTTCTTTTGGTAGCTCAAACATTCAAATTTCTTATTCTCAAATTGATATAGTAACATATGTAACAAGCTGTTACAGGCTAACGCCTCGACTTACAAAGTGCAAACATTTCTTATTAAATGCACCTTGAATGGTTACATAAGATGTAATTTGTCTGCAGAATTCCAAAGGGGATTAGGATGGAGCAGGCCCTTACTCAGCTTGATGTCAAAATACTGTTTGATGATTTTACTTATCACGCTAACATATGTAACGCTCTCTAATCTTTAAAACTTGATGACAACTAGCAGATCTATAAGTCTTTATCATAGGAGCCAGTTTAAAATCCCTAAACAATGTAAGATATCCAACAGCTGCGAGTTTTTTTCACAATTTTAGCTCAAACTTTCAAACTACATTTCCTTTATTTGATATAGTAACGCATGTAACACGCTGTTTCAGACTAACGCCCCAACATAGAGAGTGCAAACATCCCTTATTCGATGCAGCTTGAGTTGTACTATAAGAAGGAATATGTCTGCAAAATTCCCTCGAGGAGATTTAAACATTTTTAGGCATATCTTACGTAAAGAGAATGAGCTTGCCCATTTATTACATCAGGTAACATATGTTACAGCCTCTGATATTAAAAATTTTGCAACAAACTTGCAGATTTATGAGTCTTTTCATATAAGCAAATAAATCCCATACAATGAAACACATTCATCAACTGCAAATATTTTTTAACTATTTTTACTTTAGTTTTAATACCAAACATTTTTCCTTAAAACTGGGTAGGGGTAGGGTTGTTTAATTGCTTATTTCAGAAAAAATATTTAAGCTAGGGAAGCAAACTTTAATTTTTCTGTTAGCCAATTGCATAAGCTAGTCAGACATGGTTAAAAACATTTTTCAAAACACACAGAGAGATTGTGAATGTAAATGATGTTAGCCACACTTGCAAATTTTAATGGGTCATCTGATTTATGTAACGCATATGACACCTTAGGAAGCCGCAATTTTGTACAAATGGCTGTCATATGTAGTTAAGATATCCAGTATGCAGACTGTATGAATGATTTTTAAAAATAAATATTTTAAAGTCTTTAATTTGTAGCCCAAACTTTCAATTTACTTTTTCTTAGTTTGATTAAGTAACGTATGTTACAGGCTCTTACAGACTAACGCCCCGGAGCACAGAGTGCAAACATCTCTTAAAAGACTCGGCTTTCAATTCTCTACAAGATAGGATATGTCTGCAAAATTCCCTAGGGGGGGGGAGCAAACCCATTCTCAGCCATCCGTCTACATGTGCTAACAATCATTCTGTTTTAAGATTCTTTAGGCACATAGTTTGCAAATAGGCAACAGAAAGGGAACTAAAATGAAAACTATTTTGGACGTGAACAATACAAGAGCTAAATGAGCCAGTGCATGAGATTTCCAACAATGTGGTATGTGTGACCAGCAAAGGCTCAGATCAGCCTGCGCTTACGCGCAGTCTGATCAGAGCCTTTGCTAGTTGCTTAAATATTCTATGGCTGTTCAGTTACTGACCGAACATCATTTGGAGTTTCTAAGCTTAAAAGGAGATTGCAGAGGCTCATCTGAGTTTACACTTGTCAAAATACCTTATTGTTGGAAATCTCATGTCACGGCTCAAATACAATCAGCACTTCAGTGAGGGAGAACAGCTTTATGGCCTGCAAATGCAAAACCTCTCCAGAGCCTGTGCTGCTCCAACACATAAAACATGATTAATGAAGATTAGGACTAAATTTTACACCTCTTGCCTCAAGATTAAAAGAGCTGCTCATGCATGTTTAAAGAAAGACTTTACACATATGCAATAAATACCAATATCTTATCATGAGTGTTTTTAAATCCTGTTTCTGCTAAGATTTTGCAATATATATGTGACTTTATGAATAACATCATTACATAGCATTACCAAAATCTGTAAACCACTAATGGTTTACCAATTTTTTTGCATGGCGTTATATTACTCCCAGACGCGACATCATATGATAAATTCCAAAATCTTATCATGATCTGGCCAATTTCTCACTAAAACAGATGCTGTGGGTAAAGCATCAAAATGAACAAGCTCAATGAGATGTAAGAACCCACAAAATATCTTTTAGTTAAGTCATCAGAAAATAAGCATCTTCAGAAAAACAGGTATATGGCACAAACTTTCAATATGGATTAAGTCTGATTTTTTTTTTTTGAATAACAGGATGGGACTCAGGGACTGCCTTTGAATTTGCATATACATTTATATGATTAATATCAGAAAAAATTCCAATTATATTCCATTCTGTACCTTTAATATAAAATGATTGTGTAAACAGTTACACACACTGTCAATCAAACAGTGACATGGTTCATATACGAGAATACTTTAATCACAATTTTCATGAACAGAAACAAGCTTAAACATCAACAAGTGCAATCATGGTTACATTTAATTTATCAACTCTTTAAGTACCAGTACTCTAGAACAGATTTTCTCACATATAAGCATGTGCATACAAAAAAGTCCCAGATCAGGGACTGTTTGTTTGCTGTATTCAGCTAATTATTTATAGACTACTACAATGGATTAGTCCAGATATTCAACTGGAAGATTCCATTTTAACCCTTGTCTTGCTGAATTGGAGTATGTCCTCTTTATAAAACAGTGTAGATCCAGATCAGCTGGCTTCTAATGAAGCCAGCTGATCAGGATCTACACTGTGTTCCATGCAGCCGCAGAATCAAAAGTTTTAATTGAAATCACACAGCTGAACTATCTGATAAAAAGAAGTGGATGTGCCATATTTAATCTATTCAGCAGGAGAAGGGTTAAAACCCAGCACTTAAAGTATTACAGGATGCAGAGAGAATATATAATCACATATTTTCCAGCACCATATTAAACAGTTACATTAACCATATTAATCTGACACCACCTTTACCATTTTCATGGTTACAGCAAACACAAAGCTAAGCTCTATGAGGTTTTTTCCATTTTACCCTTTACCTCATAGTGACGCCTTTTAAAGATTTTGCAAACAGAGCAGACCCTGATCAGGCAGCTTTTGTAAGAGCTGCCTGATCAGGGTCTACTCTGTTTGCTTATGGAAATATAATGTTTTTGATCCTACACTAGTAGACCTGACTAGTGATTTCTTTGTTATATGTACCAACATGAAAATTATTTATGGTGGGTGGAGCCTTACATGTATATTCATGAAGGAAAGGGTTAAAGGCAATCCAAAAAATCATGATCCATCTTAGACAGATCAAAGATGTTTGGGAACCTGCTCCAGTTATATAGTTCAACAAATATGGAATTTAATCATTAGAAATCACATCAATCACACAGAACCCCAATACATACATAGTCTTGACTTTTTTTCCATTTATAATGACAATTCAGCCACTCAAGTCCTCACACTGTGTTTGTGAAATTGAATACATGTAATAAGTTTCCAATTTTCTGTAGAACCAAATGCTGTTCTTGCCAAAAATTACTTGCAATTACTGCTAAATGTAAAATTTAGAAATTAAAGTTAACCTTTTTTCACTTAGAAAAACCAAAACCCTATAAACCCTATTGAGTTTTGGTCACTGGAGTTCAACAAGGTTTCAAACTGTCTTGATTTAGTTCAACCATAGTCAGCAGTTTAATTCTAGCAACCAGGTCCACTCAACCATAATCATATTTTTTTTTATTTACATGCAGGTGCATGGGGCATCATTGACATCAGTGGGCCCCCTTCCAGGAAACTGGCTAGCTGCACACATAGCTTCCACTCATGAACCCAACTATAATGTATGACCAGTCCAAGTACAATATGGTTCCTATAATTAATTTTATAAGTAATCTAGACAGTCCTACACACATCCTAAATAAGTTGATCAGCCCATAATAGCATAATGGAGTGCTATAAATATCACAGACACGATATCTAGGAGTGTAGAGAAACGCACATCCACTATTTCCATTATGACAAGAATAGCACTCTTATGGAAAATTTACGAAAACAAAGCTCCCTCAGTTATGACTAAACACACATTCATAATTAAGTCCTTAGGACCCAGTGCTTCACAGTACTATAAATTTAACAAAATGGTTATGTTTAATTAGCTTGGATTTGGGGTTTGAAGCCCAGTCAATGATAGATAAGACACAGAAACAGTTCTTTTTGCACCCCACAACATAATAAGTTTTGATTGAGAAATTAGAAAATAAAATCAAATATGCACTGTTATCTGGATGCCTGCAACTAGTCAAAAATAATGCCCAACTGCCAAATTTTCACTGCACTAAAGGACTCCAACAAAGCTTAATATCAATGATGAACTAAATCTTCAAGTAATGTTACATCCCTGTTTACAATGTTTCAGTCATGGCAGGACTGAGGACATTTCCTGTCTTCCTGGGTTGAACCAGTGCTTAGCAGAGAATAAGTGTTTTGCTCAAGGACAAAACACAGTTGCTCCAGTGAGTCTCAAACTATCACTCTTAATCATTTTTACAAAAACATTCAATTGTCTTAAATGATAATGCTAAAACAGCAGAAGCTTCACTATTTTTTTAAGCTGGTGAAAATTTTGACAAGTGGGTCATAGTTTTATATTTTTAAAAATTCTATTTTTCCTTTTCAGCTTTTCTCTTGTTCGTAATTGGCATAGTTATATTGTTTTCTGGCCTCCATCAATCTATCTTGAATGGTTCCCTGGTTGTCTACAGGCTTGAAACTAGATATATTTGTCCTACTATAAAATTTCTTAGCTGCATCATGCAGGGTACCAACGAAGCTGGGTAAACCTGAAATATACATATATCAAATAAGCCGGTATCCAGTATAATGTACGTGTTGGCTTGTGAGTAAAGGGGAAAATTCAAATCAGTCTGCACATATGCACAGTCTGATCAGTCTTTAGTTTTCCCCCTGAAGAAACTTTGGACCCTTGGCTACCCATAAAGGCCCAATCCAAGACCCTGATTAGACTGTGCTGATGTGCAGGCTGATCTGAGTCTTAGATAGGCGCACATGCCAACTTGTACCTTTTGCTAGGTACCAGATAATATTATCAATGTAGAAAACATACAGTACAGTCCTTTATAATGCTATGTTTGGGGTCTATTGGAATGGACAGTGTTATTTAAGAAATAGATTTTCGCTGGCAGTGATTTGTTGCTTAATATATGACTGGCTGGAGATCAGTCGTTAAAGTGAATAAATCATGAGCGCGGAGCGCGAATGATTTATCAATTTAGGACTGACCGACAGACAGTGATATATTAAGCAACAAATCACTGCCAGTGCGGATTTATTTAGATACTAACACACAAAAAGATAAAATATGAACTAATCCTTCACAGTCTATAATGAGTCCGCCATCTTAAACAGGTCATCCTGGGTTGAACCAGTACAAAGCAGGGATTAATGTGTCTTGCTCAAGGACACAATGCAGTGCTACCTGTGAGGCTCCAACCCGCAACCCTTCTCGAGTCAAGCACTCTACTACTTACTCACTGCGCTCCCTATATGACTGGTTTACATACATTGCAAAACAAGCCTCTTGTTATTCAAGGTCAAGTTGGCAGTCCCACTATTCCATTTTTAAATCCAATAAAACCATTAAAATGATTAAACATTAAAATTGCTATGTATCCATAAATATTTATATAAATATGTATTTTATGAGATACAGATAGCATATTACAATTACGTTTTGCATGTGAGAACATTCTATTCTGTTTGATATATCTATCAAACTTCACATAATTTCAACTGGATGCTGATTTGTAAGTTTCAGTGCTAATATCCTGTAAAGTTCAGCAGTATTTTGAAAGATTATCATGTACAATTTCTTCAAAAATTTGTAAACTTTTCCCTTTCTGTTTGCAAATAAGATATTGGTTATCAGGGCTGGAAGTCATAAAATACTTGTCTGAATAGCAAACAGGGAAGGCCCTTCAAAAGCAGTCCTGATCTGGGTCTGATCTTTTGTACTTGTATGCCTTTTTTGGCAGGTAAACCAGTGTTCAAAATTTTAGAAAAATTACCATATGTCTCAATCACTGTGCTTTGATTGAAAATAAGAAAATCAACTACAGCAGATGTTCTAAAATTGATCACTAGTTGCCTGCAAAAAGGTATAGACAAACAGTGCAGACCCCATAGCCCAAGATAAGGCTGCGTATTGCGTATTTACGCAATTGCTTGGACCCAAAAACACAATTAAATTATTTTCTGTGCGTACAAAAACGCAATAAAAATTCTTGATACTCAATTCCAAACTTTTTCATAGCGTATGACGCTTTGCGATTGCCGTTTTTTGTATACAACACTGGCAACTTATCGGGTACTAATTAATACACGGCATGGTGCCAAATCTAGTATATTAAATTGTAAACCAGTCCAGGAACATTCTTATCGCTGTTTAGCGGTACCCAATATTTACACAATAACGACATTCATCTCACTTTACGATAACAATGGCGAAACATGGGCGAAAAAGCAATAAAAAAATATCGTTTTGTACAGTAGTAACTCAACTTTAATACCGCGTTGAAGGTAAGACGAAGCATAGATGACTTGATAAATATGTTGGAGTTTCGAAATAAGTCAGAAATAGCGGTCTCAGGTGTACTAAAGCAGTATTGGCAGTGGGTTTCTGAAAGTGAAACCGAAAGTAAACCAAGAAAAATCAGGAGAAACTAGCGCAGGCCCAGTTTCATTGCTTATTTGCTTTCAGATGGATACCCAATACAAAAACTTGAAATACCCAATTTAAAATTTGAAATACCCAATTAAGCCAAAAAGAGGTGGGTAAATACCCAATTGCCTCCAATCCTTATCTGGAGCTATGAGACTCAGATCAGACTGCTTCTTCAGAAGCAGTCTGATCAGGGTCTTCCCTGTATGCTATTCTGACAGGCGTTTAGAAACTCCAGCCTTGATACCCATCATTTTATTGGAGAACCGAAAGAAAAAAAGTGTTCCAAATTTTAGAAATTTTACCGTCAAGTCGAGTGTCTTCAACTTACTCGAAACAGTCATTCTGTTGACTGCCCAATATGGCACAGAGAGTTGTGGATCATCAAAATATGACATCACATAATCAAAGCCTTTCTCATCAAACGACTTGTGTGGTCTAATGAACATCTGTGATCTGTACTCTTGAACACGAACATAGTCGTTAGTGGCCGGGTAGGAAGGATGATCAATAGACCTGGCTGTCAGAATCATCATATTGTTCTTACGGTCCACCTGAATAGAAGGAGTACAGTAAAACCTGTGTAAAACAGCCACTCAAAAATAGACAAAACAAAGATCTCAATGAGAAATGTTTGTTTAATGAAGGTCAAAAGTATTGCAGAATGCTCCCCTTGGATAAAAGTCCTGAAAAAGAATTTTTGGTCTTTTTTAGAGTGGCAGTTTTACTCAGGTTTTAATGTAATAATAATCATAGGTCATAAGATAAGCACACTTATTGAGCATAAAATGTGATTATTTTCTTGTACAATAATTTGAGTGTGCGTTTTTGACGCTGTTCTTTTCAGTATTTAAAGACATCACATAATCAAAGCCTTTCTCGTCAAATGACTTGTGTGGTCTAATGAACATCTGTGATCTGTACTCTTGAACACGAACATAGTCGTTAGTGGCCGGGTAGGAAGGATCATCAATAGACCTGGCTGTCAGAATCATCATATTGTTCTTACGGTCCACCTGAATAGAAGGAGTAACAATAATCATGGGGCTAGGTAAGCAAACTTTTGGGGCATAAAACTGAATAGAGGATCTTAGTATCTTATATTATATGAGTGCTCATGTATTTTTGAATTTATTAAGAGTTGAGGAATATATTTTATCGCTTTCTCACAAAAAGTTAAATTGAATTTATAATACAGGAGCACAAAGTTAGTATTTATTCATCAAATGACATTAAAATTACTTTAAAAAAGCATCTTTGGCATAAAAAGGCTAAGATTTTTTCATTATGTACCCACTGTGTTATGGACATCAAAATGTTACAAAATGCGTAAACCACTAGTGGTTAATCTATTTTAATATGTTGTATTATATCACTCCCAGACAAGATGACGTCAGATGATCATTTCTTATCAATCAGGTTGAGGATGTGTTCTGGGTGATCAAATGGACCTCATCATGCAGATTGTACTTTTGAGTTGCCACATGTTTGGATGAGAAATATCAAAATCCATTCAAATTACACACTCTTCTACAAATCTGGACATATTTCAAGTGTTTACTTTTTGTCATTAATTGCTCTTTTTTAACAGTCATTTTCAAGACTGGAAACCCCTAAACAGGTACAGTAAAACCTGTATAAAATGGCCACTCAAAAATAGACAAAACCTTATTGACAACTGGTAGCATAATGAAGGTCAAAAATATTGCAGAATGCTCCCTTTGGAGCATTCTGCAATACTTTTGACCTGCATTAAGCGATAATCGGTCTTGAAAACCAATTATCGGTCTTTTTGAGAACGGTCATTTACACAGGTTTTACTGTACTTTCATATGGTAGAGCTGATTCCTACATCTTTTACTAACCTTGTGTCTTCTCACATACACATAGTCTCTACTGTATATAAAACCAAGCTGAAAGATAGAAAACAACATTTTAACCTCTATTATGCTCGATATTTTGCGTTCTACACTCCTCCCAATCCGTATCGAATTAAATTGTAGGATTCCAGTTATTCTCATGCATATACTCGTATAAGGCCATCCTTCAACATATATTTGTTTGCCGTGCTCCTACCCATCAATTTTAGTTTGGGTTTGTAGGTAGGGTTTTTTTTTTTTTTAGAAATACAGCATAATTCTATGACCTCTTCTTACTATCACTTTTAGAGGTCTACAAATGCTGTAAGAATGCATATGATGTAACAGTCTCTGTAACAGTTTCTTTAATGAAAATACCACCTTTTAATGATTTTAAAAAAGAGTTTGTTAACAGTCTAATAGAATTGGAGAAAAATTAAAAAAAAAAAAAATTCTCAGAAAGGCATTAAATTTTTTGGAGTAAGGCCTGTTTTGGGCGGGTAGGTAGGCCAAACAACATTTTTCTAAGGGAGGCCTAAGCAAAGTGGAAAAATGAGTGGTACCTAAACAGTCATGTCAGGACATTTTCCTGGTTTGCCTGTTCTAACTTCTAAGACGGTGGTTCTCTTGTTGTTGATTCATTGTTTATTGTTGCTCCCAATGTGGTATGAAGGTTTAAAACCTGAGTCGAAGGCTAAAAACAACAAGATAAAAGCAGATCTGTACTTAAGAGAAGTAGGTGGCTATGCTTAAAGAATAGAAGACCAGGGTGGCCACACAATTTAGCCCCTTGCTGCCTACTTATGAGAATGCTGAGGGTGTACATGTACCTATAGGACCAGTTAAGCAAAATTTTTGTGTGTAAAATTGTAGTTATTTTCTTATTTCTCCACCAAAACATATGTTTTGGATGCTCAAAAGAACCGTCTCATTGAGACGGTTCTTTTGAGTACCCACAACATATGTTTTGGTGGAGAAATAAGAAAAATAATTTTCAGTTACGCACATTTTATCTGGAACCCTGTTTACCCATAGATGATAAATTGATGCATATTTGAAGATATTTTACATAATAAGAGTGGTAAGGGAGATAGAAATTTAATGTTAAAGATCATAAAATTTCAAAGATTTTACAGTCCATTAAATTGATAGCTTGGGGGAATTCAAATCCACATATTTTGTTAGTAAATTTTGTGTGATGGAAAATGAAATGAAACCCAGCATAAAACATGTAACAGTAGACAAAGGAAATACAGAAGAAATGTCTTACAAATTTAATGTGAATCTTTTTCCTATATATCTAAATCTTACATATTGGGCCTCCAGATAAGAATGCGTAATTGAAAATTAGTTTTCTTATTTCTCAACCAAAACATATGTTGTGGGTACTCAAAAGAACCGTCTCAATGAGACAGTTCTTTTGAGCACCCAAGACATATCAGGGATATTCACAGAATAATTCGACTTTGCAGCAAAATATACAAATTTATATCTAATTTTGTCAGATATACTTCTACCAGATTTGTTAAATGTATGTAAACAACTGTTTTTTTCCCCATTTATAACTCAACATGGTGCCTGATGACTAATGTGCTACAAAAAAGCCTTTTACCCTATTCTTGCCATTGACAACAATTGCCGGTCTGCTGTATCATCCGCTTATATGTACTTTGGTAGTCTATATATTGCAAACAATATGAACCCTTAGGAGCTGTCTGATCAGGGTTCATAGTGTTTGCTCCCATGATAAAATTAGTCTGGAGTGCAGCAGACATAATAATCAAACAACATTTTCCAGACAAAAGAATATTAGCAGCATAAGGGTTAAATCAAGTTTGCAGTGCTTTTAAGGTAACATGTGGTCTCAATAGGATAATCATTGTCCTGCTGAATCTGTTAACTCTTTGCATGCTGGGTAATTTTGCATGCTTTTTAGTGCCTGGTCTGCTGATTTCATCACAATTAACTTGCAAAAAATCATCTTATATAGGAATAGCTTCAACCCAGATCAGGCCCAACCATTTGACAGGCCAGATCTGGGTCAAAGCTATTTGAAAAGGTTATCAGCAGACGGCGCTAGCAGTGAAAGAGTTATTATAATATAAACAGTTATATCATGATTTCTAGCCTACCCATAGTAGCTTTCCATTTTTTACCATGAATTCATATCATAGGTTATGTGAAAAACATTGGGGCCAGAAAGAAGGAAAAATGTGATCTGGATAACCCCTAAATTGGGTTACAGGGGAACTTTTCTTCCATATCTTTCTCTCTTTCCCTCAAGCTTTCAAGATTGTTCAACATGACTAAAAATTTGTCAAGTCCGCAATTAAACAATCACAAAATCAAAATATTGAAGGAAATATCCCCCAAATTCTGACATATTTAACCCATAGGCATTTTAGCCTCAAGAATATTATTAAATTGATACTTTTATAAGATTGACACCCTCTTAGTCCTACCATTCAAAAATGGATCTTTCATCCACATTTGATAAACATTGGTGATTATTTTCAGAAGTAAGGCATGAACAAATTTCTAATTGAAATATATTAAATATTTTTACCCAATTTTAAGAGAAATTATGTAATAGATTATCAAGATATACTGCAATGATTTTTTGGGGGTGTGCATCCTGCATTTTTTACTCCAAAAAATCTGCTGACTTTGAATAATGGGACCTATTGATTTTTTTTAGAAAAGTGGTAAAGGTCGACTGATATTGTCTGACTTGCTTTTCTGAAAAAAAACTACTATCATTTAGAATAACTCGTTGCCTACTGGTACATGTAATTTTGCATGCCTTTTTGTCATCTGCTGATTTTTTTTTTGAAATTTACTTTTTCGAAAAATTCTTGCAGAAATGCCACCAGTGCATCAAACAGTTTTGATCAAGATCAGACCGGACAAAACTAATCTGGGTCCAAACTGTTTAAAATTTTTAGGTTATCAACAGACAACACTAGTAGGCAGAGTTAATTCCATCAGTGCTGTTTAAAATTAACAGTTTATGTGTTTCCATTGGAAAAGCCCAATCTGCTCAATGAGTCAATCAAGGCGGTTTAAATGCTATGTTGAGAAGGCATTATTGTTTTACACAAAGTGCACAGATCTACATGCATTGTACCTGACAACATATTAACTCCTTTACCTCCTAGTGTCATATGCTGATTATCTTTGCATACAATTTTGATCCAGATCAGGCCCGACAAATGTCGGGCCTATACTGGATCCAAACTGTTTAACACCCTGATGGCATTCCATAATATGTTTTGAAAATATTAAATTTGAAAAAAAATAGAAGACGACCAAAAAAGTCCTTTAAAATTTCTCAGGAAGCAAGTTAGAAGCTGACGCATGCCTGATAATCTGGCATGACAAATTGCAACAAAATACCGTACCGGGAAATGAGTGGCCCAGTAAATAATCTCGGATCCAGTTTCTTTGTCTTCATCAACTTTTTCTATTTTTATCACATGGGAATCCCACTCTTTTCTGTACTCCAAGTCAATCTACAAAAGATAAAATAAGAAGTTCTATTAATGCTCTGAATCAAGATTAGACCCAGGTTTGTTTGAGATAATGCTTAACATCCTAATCAACAATTTTTCAGTTATATTGGGATGCTTTCCTGTGTTGCACAGTACAAAACAATGAAGATAAAGTGTCTTGTTTAACACAACACTGCCCAGTCAGTGGTATTTGTACCAGCACTTTTTTCATCACGGGCCTCCATAGGCTATTTTTAGATCATGACATCATTTTCTATTTTAGACAACATTGAAAAAATTCACGAAAAATTTAAGTAAAGCTTTGAATACTTTTGAAAACATTATGGAAAATGGAGCATTTGCTCCAAAAGAGCAAATGCTCCATTTACCATAATATTTCAAATACGTTTGCTTGTTTGATTTGATTCTTTACGTCCCATCAACAATCTTTCATTTTTCAAGTACATGATATTTCAAAAGGTGTTATTATGGAGTAAGGGTTAACTGAACTACAGCGCTTCCCATTAGATCCAGGAGCCAAACTAAATAAGCTATAGAATTATAACTCAAACCAATTATATTTTTACTCTCAAATTACCTCCGTTTCAGTGACACAGTGTAGGTTTCTACAGAAATGCACACAAAACACAGAGATAACTGCTGAAGCTAGACTGTTAATGTATGGTTCTGAAGTATCTTGGCCGAGAATTCTTGTCAGAAAAAGGCTTAGACAAGGTCAGTGTGAGATTTTGGTACATGTATTTAACGCATAAGTTCACAAGATTTCGGTACTCATATACGGAAGAATTTCGTAAATTCGAAGTCCAAGGGACTAGATTTTATTTCAAAGTATTGTATTAAAGTTCGAGTTATAGGGAGGTAGACATAAAAATAAATAACCCCCAAAAAATGATTATTATCAGTTTTTCCAATCAAACATATGTTTTGTGTGCTTAAAGCTGCATAGTCTGTAACTTTTGATCTTCTAATTTTAAAAATATTTTTTTATTTTTCAAGAACACAGTAAAAATACTCAAATTCTCGTAAACATTTTACCATTTTCGTAAATCTTAACAAGTTATCACTATCAAAACAACTGCATTTATGTTAAAATTCAACGGTCTAGAATTATTGGAGGGACGCAAATAATTATCAACAGTAGAAATAAACACCTATTTGATAAGATCATTCACTTTTTCATGCAGTTTTCAGCTGTACTGAACATTTTCATTGTGAAAACATAGCTTAATTCTACTTTTACAAATGATTTAAAAAGAAAATAAAATTTTTCGAAAAATGTTCATAGTTACAGAGTATGCAGCTTTAAAGGAAATGTCTCCCTGAGGCGTTTCTTTCATGCACACAAAATATATGTTTTTATAGATAATATCTAAAATAGTTCATAAATAGACCCTATATTCTTTGAATCCAATTGTGTCCGAAATTTATATCGAATTAGCAAGTATTTCGAAAAATCAGAGTTCAAATTTTGGAGGTTTTACCGTATTTGCAAAGTCATTCTTCAAATATATGTGTAGTTTTGCACAGCTATCTAGTGGGGCTAGAGGCCTAGATGTTGGCTTGAGCTTCATCTACGTCCCTTAGTAATGTAACTTTGTGTGTGTCTGTGAAGACTGCTCGTTTGTGCAAGCTTGCACACAGGCTCAATTTTTAGTAGTAAAATCATAGGTTTAGATAAACAAAATTTTTGAGCGTAAAATTGTAAATGTTTTCTAATCCATCAGTTTGAACATATGTTTTGGGTGCTCAAAAGAACCGTCTCAATCGTCTCATTGAGACAGTTCTTTTGAGTACCCACAACATCAGTGATTTTGTTACCTGCGCATCCTGCATCTTTTGTGCATAAGTTTTTATTTCAGCGAGTCCCGGGATGCAATAATATTGCAGACTTGTCATTGAAAATAGTGTTTTGGACTCATAAGTTTGCAGTTGGGACTCATTGATATTGGAAACAGCGAGTCCCAGAACCCATAAGCCCAAAACTGTAAATGAATCACTGCAACATATGTTTTGATTGAGAAATAAAAAAACTTATTTTTTTGGTCCTCATTCTTAACTAAAGGCCTGGGTAACATTACTGTAGAATATTCTACACTTACCTGTACATTAAAAAATGCCCTAGCTGGAATGTCCTTGTAAGTACCATAAGCTGAAAATAGTGAATATAGAAGAGAATGAAAACACCAGTGTTCTGCCAAGGCTGCTAAGACATGGGGACAAATGTCTCAACAGCCCTGAAAATTAGGGGACATTTTTAAAATCAGTGAGACATTAGCCTTTTTCCTGAAAATACACTGGAACACCTTTAGAATGCGGTACCTGGGCGCCACAGTTTGCCCACAGCGTAATAAGTGGTCACGATTGCTACAACACGATACCCCACCCACCTGCCCACGGCACATCGATGCTGAAACTTTTCCGCTAAGCTAGTACTTGTTTATAAGGGAGCTAAATGCTGCATAACCCCATTGTCGCACAGGAAATCCGCTAGCACGAACTAACCTGTCGCCTTTCGCTCGGTGCACACTGGGATTGAACCGCCATTTTTATTTAAAATATATTATGCGATTACTGCTTGCATGACTCAGGGCTTTACATTCAGAAAATATTGACTAAAAGAGAAATGATAAACTGTCAAAAATTTAACCTTTTGCTATTTTTAACACTAAATTCTGTCACTACAGGAGTGCGAGAATTGAACGAGACTAGCCAAATATCGCTAGTTACCCATGATGCAAAGGGCGAAATGCGAGAGATCTAGATGAGGTATCGTCAGGTCTCGCGAGAATGGCATAACCCTAATATATATAGCAATTGTAAGGGAGATAATGCGCTTTTTTATACATGCTAAAAGTAGTTCACAAATGCTCAATACTTTTGAAAAAATAAAAACAAAAAAAAAATGTGATTTTTATAAGCATAATAATTAGCATAATAATGCTGTTTTGGTGAGCTACATTAAACTCAAAGTTCACTCTGTGATTTGTGGTGTCTACTGTGAGTTTGTCACTTTCCCATTGGTATCCTGGGTCAGGTGTGGTACTTGATTGTATCGATTCCTGATCTTTGCCCCCATACTTACTTTAACAATGGATTTAAAATATGCAAATTTCAGAACAATAAAACACTTAATTTAGATTGACTATCTATCAAAATTCGGCCGCGACAAGATTCGCAACTAGGGTGTTTCGGCCGCGACTTTGCTGAAATTTCCGCGATATTCTCGCGGGGTCGCTGCCTCGGCAGAACACTGAAAACACTATCAGCACTGCTGGTTGGATGTTGCTCTCAATTGACCAATCATCTATTAAACAATTACATGTACACAGGTTTAGTTAAACAAAATTTTTGAGCGTAAATATTTTCTTACCCATCAGTTTTAACACATTTTGAGTACCCACAGCATATCCTTTGGTTGAGAAAAATGAAAAATTAATTTTTTGGTGCACACTCTTAATTACATCAATCAAAATTTCTAAAAATATTCAAAATGCTCTTTGTTAGTGGTACCAGAAGTTTGTTAGCAAAATGTATGCATTGTAACATATATGAGTACATTATACAGAAAAATTACCATTAATTAAATCAATGTTCAGTTTAATGCACTTCCTTGCTTGATTTCTTGAACGTTTTTCATATCATAATGTTCATTGTTGCAAGCTGCATATAACCACATGTTATGACATCCAATTAAAGAGGACGTAAATTGATGACATCAAAAGATCAGAAGCCATGTTACATTCACAGACAGTTGCATAAGAATGTAGATGGCAAAGCTGCAACTAGTACATGTACATGACCTCATTTGAGCTAGTTTCATGAAATTTGGGTACTTATCCCACATACAGGAAAATCTGTGTAAAAGGGTCACTCTCAAAAAGACCAAAAATTATTTTTCATGATCAAATATGGCTTAATGCAGGTCAAAAGTATTGCAGAATGCCCCCCTGGAGCATTCTGTAATACTTTTGACCATTAAGCCAACATTTGTAATGAAGATCTTTGTTTTGTCTATTTTCGAGTGGCCGTTTTACATATATATATGCATAAATTCCTCATTCAAACATGTATGTGCAGGTAAGTCGCCAGGTATCTAGTGGGCATAAAAGTATAAATTTTGGCCTGAGCAATCTTTCTCCCTACTGGGTAGACGCTGGTTTATAAATGCCAGGTTCAAATCTACAAAGGGGTTTCAATTTGTTAATTTTACCTGATTATTTATTATTTTTTCCTGATTTTTCTGAAAATTCTCCATGAAAAAAAGAAATAATTTTGTCTCAAAGTGGTGTTTGAGCGAATCCCCTCTGGATCCGCCACTGAAACATGCATAGCAAAATACATCAGAATGAAAAGGATTAATCATGTATGATAAGGCCAAATAAAAAAAGAAGTGTGTATCGGGTTATAGTTCTGAAAATTTTAGGTAAGGTAGGCACACACTTTTTATTTCTTTTTTGGGGGTAAAAGTATAATTTCATGCATTTTGAAAGTGCCTTTCAAAATGCATAAAAAATTATATTTTGTCCAGAAAACCTGAAAAAAATTCTAGGTTTCACCAGTAAATTTAGGTAGGGTCGGGTTACCCTAAACACAGGTAATTTTTTATTTGGCCTTTCCTAGTGATACCTTTATACTGATAGAGGTGGCTGTTTGGCACAGGACTACGCCATAGTTTGAAGGATTCATGATCAACCACCTTCTCCCAGTCATGACCTTCATGATCTCGTATAACATTATCACTGCTGCCGTCATGATTGTCCCAAAACTCTTTCATATCATCCACATAGCTGTAACATAAGGTTCAGTGCCCATACAAATATATAACGGATTTTCCTAGGCCTGATTTGGGGCCGAATATCGGCCCCTTCCCATCTAAAATAAAATATAGCAAAAACTAAAAAAAATGGTAAATATCGTTAGCAATTTCTTAGTTCTACATTTTGGTGAAAAATTCATGAAAATCCAAACAAAAATACCAAAGTTACAGATGCTTGAAAATTTGCATAGTATGCGAATGAAAACATGTTTTCATTCACATTTTAATTTTTATGCAATTTTTCAAGAGTTTTTATGGTGGGCAATTAAAGCAGCTTTACACTGCTGGTTTTTAATCAATTTTAAACAGCAGTCCATTATTTTTAGACTGCATCAAGATTTCCCAATTTTGACAGCCCAAATGCTTTTTCCCAATTTCAACAGGCCCCTGGCACGACTTCAGAAAGGTAGGAAAATCCCTGTACAATTCAACTACGTTATTCCATGGTATAAAGCCGTATGAAGATTGGGGACAATTTCTGTTGCCCATGTGCTCTTTTTCACTGTAAAGGTCTAAACTAAAATATGAATGCAAAGGGCCAGTTAAGCAAAAAAATCCAGTGTTTTTTCTCTGTTTTAGGGGAATGGTGGCGGGGCCTTTCAAAAGGGGAAAATTAGCGCGCGTAGGGGCAAAAAGGGGAAAACTATTAACTTAACACAATAGCATCATCAGTGATTTTATTTGGCCATTTTTGAGGCCGTATATGGGAGTCATTCCCAATCCAAAAATGTCCTTTATTTTCCCCATTTCATGTATTTTAGCTCTTATTTTCCCAATTTTAATATAATAGTTTCCCAAATGTGTAGGAAAAGGTAGCTTCCCAAAATCCCAAATAAAATCACTGGGCATCTTTTATTGAAACATTTGCAGTTAAAAATGAAAGTGTTATATCTTTTGACAGGCTTATGATACAACACAGCCAAACTGGATCCATGTTTTCCATTCTATTTATTAAATAGAATGAAAAAATGGATCCAGTTAAGTTTGGCTGTATTGTACCATAAGTCTGTTAAAGGATATAACACTGTAGTATTTAACTTTTATTTAACTAATTAAATCCATTCAGTGCACTGTGGGTCAGTTGTTCAAAACATTTAACCAAACAATGCTTGTTAACTAATGAATCCCCCTAAACTTTTTTTGCGCCACATTTGTTCAAAACATTTATCCTAAATGATTTGTTAAAACATGTCATTTTTGATAAATGTTTTGAACCAAAGTCCAAAACATATTGCTACATGGAACAAAGATGTTGACGATGATTCATTAAGTTATCAAGGATTTTGTCGTTAAAAGTTTTGAACAACTGGGCCGCAGACAAATTAGGTTGATGGACTGATTCGTTTGACTCAATACATGTCGCAGAAGAGACTGAGTCAATCCCCAAATCCTTGTCACAAACATCAAAGTCACAGGTAAAGGCCTTCAGGGAAGCCTGCTTAAACATTAAGTCGACTCTTCTTGATCCCTGCGCCGCCGATTTATTAATTTTCTTCACGTTACAACGCTTATTGTGCGACATTTTGTTCGCGAAGTCACGATTGGAACTTCTCCCTTAGATGCTCTTGAGAAACCCGCATGAAAGCGTCTATCGATCACCAAGGGACGCTACTTGCAAATTCACGGCATGGCTAATGCACGGAACGATTTTATACGCACTTCCGACACTTCCGATTTTTTTTAATACTTCATTTTGAGGGGAATTTTCTTTCAAAATAGGGAAAAAACCCATACTTTTTGGCGAGGGGAATGGGGCCGTATTTCGGCCCCAAAAACAGCAGAAAAAAACACTGAAATCCAGCGTGAAATTCTGATTATTGCCTTATCAATCAGTTTAAACAAGTGTTTTGTGTGCTCAAAAGAACCGTCTCAATGAGACGGTTCTTTTGAGTACCCACAACATATGTTTTGGGCGAGAAATAAGAAAATAATTTTCAGTTACGCACTCTCATCTGGGGCCTGCAAATAAATACACCTGATGACAAAAAAGAAAATAGGCTATGCATAAAAACCTTAGTTCCAAAAAACAATCATGGCAGAATCAACAAATGAAGTCACGTTAGGCGATGCTGGCAGAAACCAGATTTCTGTCAGTGGCGTCTCCGGCTTGGCCCCCTCTCAGGTGTGGGGGGCAGGGTCGGGCCATTGCGGCAAATCCAGCAAGCATCTGAGAAATTTCAGGGTGGGCACTCTTAATGTGAACACTCTAAAAGGGAGGGTCTGCGAGGTGGTGGAAACACTATCTCGTAGAAAAGTAGATCTTTGTTGTGTCCAAGAGACCAGATACCGGGGTGGTCATTGCCGTATAATAACGGGCAAAGACTCAAGGTACAAACTGTTCTGGTCTGGAAACAACAAGGGTACTGCTGGTGTTGGAGTGTTTGTGGCAGAGAAGTGGATAGAGAAGGTATTTGAGGTCAAGCGAGTCTCCGACCGGATCATCCTGGTGAAGATCATAGTCGGTCAGCGGGTGCTTTGTCTTCTGTCTGTCTATGCCCCACAGTGTGGTCTCAGTGATTCTGTAAAGGATCTATTCTACGACCAACTTAGGGCTGTGACTGCAATGATCCCAGCATCAGAATTACTCATCCCATGTGGTGATTGGAATGGCCATGTAGGCAGTACAGGCTCCGGTTACAAAGAAGTTCATGGAGGCTATGGGTATGGCAAGCCAGACCCTGATAGTGAGGGTGAGAGGATCCTGGAATATGCACTAGCATTTGACCTGTTCCTCGGTAACACATGTTTCAAGAAACGTGACAGTCACCTCATCACATACAGGTCCGGTAATACAGCAACCCAGATAGACTTCATGTTATTTCGAAAGAGCCTGCGCAAACTTGTTATGGATGTGAAGGTGATTCCTGGAGAGGAGGTTGCTCTGCAGCATCAGCTCCTTGTGTGCCACATGATGATTGATATGCCGCCCCAAATTAAGCGCAAATTCACCCCACATCCAAAAGTGTGGAAGCTCAGAGATCCTCAAACGTGTAGCCGATTCCAGGAAGTCTTCAAGGCACATGTGCCTGCTGTGGAAACTGAAGCGGCTACTACTACTGAGGAAATCTGGGCGAAACTCAAGACAGGTTTGCTGAAGACAACAGAGGAGGTGTGCGGCACAACAAAGCCCCACCGATGGCGACGTGAAACTTGGTGGTGGAATAAGGAAGTAGATGATGCCATCACAGCCAAGCTTTCAAAGCATGGAAGGCTGGCAAATGCACACGAGCATCATATAACACTGCCAAGCGCATCTCCAGACGTGTGGTGCACCATGCACGCCACGAAGCAGACAAGGTGGTCTATGAGGGCATTGACCACAAGTCGTCTGATATCTTCCGCCTCGCCAACCAGATGAGGAAAGAGAATGTTGATGTTGTAGGCGAAAAGCCAGTGAAGAATGACACTGGGGAAATGTCAATGAGTGAGGAGGCAAAGCAGAATGCATGGGCTGAACATTATGAAAGGCTTCTCAACAATGAATTTGATTGGGACCCTGATCACCTGTCCAATGAACCTCCGTTAGAAGGCCCGCCTATCCCAATCACTATTGACATGGTAAAGAAGGCCATCTCAAAGATGAAGTCGGGCAAAGCTGCAGGTCCATCAGGCATAGTGGTGGAGATGATCAAGGCAGCAGGTGATGCAGGGGCCACCATGATCCGAGATCTTGCTACTGCGATTATCCGTGATGGCAAGGTCCCAACTGACTGGGAGGAAAGTTTCATTGTCTGCCTCTACAAGGGCAAGGGTGATGCTTTGGATAGAGGCAACTATCGAGGCCTCAAGCTGACTGAGCAGGCCATGAAGATCCTAGAGAGGATTGTCGATGGTCTCATAAGACAGGTGGTGTCTATTGACGACTCCCAGTTTGGCTTTGTCCCAGGAAGAGGCACTACAGATGCAATCTTTGTGGTCCGGCAGGTGCAGGAGAAATACTTAGCAGTGAACAAGAGGCTTTATATGGCCTTCGTGGACCTAGAGAAAGCATTTGACCGTGTCCCTCGGAAGGTTATCTGGTGGGCCCTGAGAAAGCTAGGCGTTGAGGAATGGATTGTTCGTTTAGTCCTGGGAATGTACGCTAATGCACGAAGCCGGGTTCGTGTTGGCGAGGGTTTCAGCAAAGAGTTTGAGGTGAAGGTCGGGGTCCATCAGGGATCCGTACTCAGTCCCTTGCTCTTCATCATTGTGCTGGAGGCCTTGTCACGTGAGTTTCGGGCTGGTGTTCCCTGAGAGGACCTATATGCAGATGATCTTGTCATCATTGCTGACTCCCTAGAGGAATGTGTCAGGAGGCTCTTGATATGGAAAGAAGCCATGGAGAAGAAGGGATTGAGGGTGAATGCAGGAAAGACAAAAGTCATGATCTGTGGTACAGGCCTGGACCTCTTGCAGAGTTCAGGCGAATACCCATGCGCTGTCTGTCGTACAGGAGTAGGCAACAACAGCATCTACTGCAATGGCTGCAAACTTTGGGTGCATAAGAAATGCAGTGGGCTACAAAGACTGACACCAAATCCTGATTATAGGTGTGCACGGTGCATGGGAAATGCTCGCCCTATTGACGGCAGACCACAGAGTGAAGTCCAGGTTGGACCTGATAAGCTTGAGGTGGTAGCTTCCTTCTTCTACCTAGGTGACATGCTTTCTGCTGGTGGAGGCTGTGAAATGGCAGTCACTACTCGTGTGAAAACTGCCTGGAAGAAGTTCAGGGAGCTACTACCAGTTCTCACATCCCACCACCTCTCTTACAAGACCCGTGGCCATGTGTACAGCTCTTGCGTGCGGAGCACCATGCTCCATGCCCGTGAAACTTGGCCACTTACCAAGACAAACCTGCAGCGCTTGCAACGCAATGATAGGGCCATGATCAGACAGATCTGCAGTATCAAGCCAGAGGATGTGGCCAGGGTAAGGTCAAGCGAGCTACTGGCAAAGCTTCAGCTTGAGGACCTCCACCTCATTTTGAGAGAGAGAAGGCTTCGCTGGTTTGGGCATGTGGCGCATTCCAGTGGTGCAATCAGAACAGCATATGATATGCAGATTGACGGCAAGCGGGGGGCAGGGAGGCCCAATCAAACATGGAAGAAACTGACAGAGAAAGACTACCGTGAGTGGAAGCTCACCACAGTTGACCCTCAAGAAAGGAGCACCTGGAGATCAGGTGTGAGATCTGCTATGCGTGCAGCTAGCCAGTTACCTGGAAAGGGGCCCACTGATGTGGATGATGCCCCTGCACCTGCACGTTAATCAAAAATCCGATTATGATATGATATGCACAGATTTTATAAATAAATCATTATAATTGTATGAGCGCTTTCCACCAATAGCATTGAAGACTCAGGCAAATCTCAAAATCACTAACATACAGGATTTGACATAAGGATTTTACCAGCACTTGCCCAGGGAGAAAGTTAGATTTTAATTCAGCTTGCCCCCCAGCTTTTGAACTTGCCCAGGCGGGCAAGTTGGATATGATTTTAGCTTGCCCCCAAAAATTTTAACTTACCCAAGGAAATGTCCTGTATAAACCTTTTTCTGAAGGCTAGAACTAAAACTGCTCATTATTAATTTATCCCTGTTGATTTGCACACTCATTTACATGTCAAAAGACAAGTATCCATATACATTCACACTGACTAGTGTAAATTTTTGTATATATTACTGCTGCAACAGATGTTGAAGGCTGCTTTTTGGCTTCAAACTTTTCAATGTTGTTCAGGTGTGAAACTGATTTATATATATATTCCGCTGTCGTCTTCAGGAGTTTGAGACCGGTCACGCATCAGCAGAAAAAACATTGGAGTAAATTAGAATCCCAAGCAGGATAATGTACGCGTACCAAACAAAAGTAAGCGTAAAAATATGCCCAGAACTCTGTAATCATATGTAAATTACAGTAGGGTTCTTTAACCTGCACAAGGCCCTGAAGGATTCCGGGACATCTCGGCCCCTAACAAACTCGGCCGCTGACAAACTCTGCCCCTAACAAACTCGGCCCCTTACAAACTCGGCCCCCATATATTCGGGGACCAAACTCGACCCCTACAAATTAGGCTGTCTAGTTTCATGTCTCGAAGCAATATACTATATATGTATATTGCTTCGAGTACATGTGCAGCATTGGTTAGAAACATTAGTGCCCATTCAAAACACATGCAGATTATGCGTACTGTGATGGATATAAATGGATGTTGTGCTGGATATCGGCATTTTATGATGTTGGCGCTGTCCACTTTTGTGAAAGAAAGGTTCAGTCGAATACTAAGGTATGTTTACTCAATTGTGCATGAGCGTTCTACATGAAACCCAGGACAGTCTCGATGTTAGGAATTGTAAATTGGACATCGACTCGAGAAAACCTGGGGGTTTGCTAACATCAATGTGCTTTTGATTATAAGAGCTAGCAGTTCTATCGAGCCTGGGCAAATGCACTAACTCGAGAGAGCGGGACCGCTGCTTGGACACAAAATGCTGTGGTTAGAGTATACATATTATGCAAAAATCAAATAAGAGATATGTCATTTATCGCACTTGTTTAAGCTCAATCGAGCCTGCGCAAATGCACAGACTCGACAGAGCTTTCGACCGCGGTTCAGTGAATAAGCATACATATGCGGAAATCGAATGGGTGATACCGTCTTGGATAATTTTTTGACATTTTAATATACAGTCGAATCTCGAAAATTCGAAGACTTAGGGACTTTGAAATATCGAAAGTTCGAATTACAGGGAGAAAAATATATAACGTTACCTAAGGCCTATACTGGGTCTGAGATAGAACTGTGCCCCATTGAAGCTAGTTGCAGAACTGCGACTTTAGATTTTTTTTCGATCTGGCTGAATCTAAAGTCGCAGTGTTTTTGTGCTCTATCTTGACCAGTGATGGAGTCCCCTTTTGCCTTGGGAAAGACTCGTTTCCTTGACAATCCAACCATTTAGACTTCTTCATGTGTTTTACATACACAACCAAAGTTATAAAAATGTTACCATTGACTTCGTTATTATGACACGATCAATGCAATCTGTAATATCATGTTCATGTTGTTGTTTTTCGGCTCATCGCAGCCATTTTGCATGCTTTTCACGAGCTAGGGGTGATCACTGATGACGTTTTTGCGATAAAATTCGGATGTTGAATTGATGAGACGAACTTAATAAAACGTTGAGAAATATAATAATAAAACCCGGTACTGGTTATACTCCCCATGACTAGGTAAGGTATGTCAGCCCTTTTTGAAAAACTCAGTACATTATTATATAAGATTAACAGTGGATTTTGGACATTATAAGAAACAAGTAGGTGTTTTAATTTTGAAAATCAGGGCAAAATTGTTAAAGCTATTGATATTGTTAACTTACTCAATGTTGTTACGCTCCCAGCAGTCACGTTTCTGTATTATTGTGCATTGTAGCGCCCCCTATTTTCTATTAAATTATAACGAGTAATGACCTATTTCAGAAAATGAAAGTCGATTTCCAAGAATGGTTTGATTTCAATTTAACATAGCATGCCAAAGAAAATGAGATACTTACTTGACAGAAATCCTAAAAAATCACATACCCCACCCGTATAAATCTAATTTTCAGAAAGGAAGCTTTGTCATGTCCCAAAATGTCATAATCAGACCGAAAATGGACTTTTCCAACAAGGCGGACAATTGTTATTCTGATCATGTGCTCACGTGACAAGTTTCCCGCCAAAAATAGCAAGCTAACGCAAGAGTACATTGACCTCTGAACAGAGAGAGGGTCAGCTTGTTTACGACAAGAAGCGATGGATTGGAAAGATCAGAATCAAATTACTTTTGCACAGTGATCAGTAAGATATTAGTGAAAGAAATATTTTTTATTTCATGGCTAACCTTGCTGCACGCTGAATAGCTTTACTATCACACGCTTATGTTCAAATAGGCTATTAGTCAATACACACAGTTGGTACCCATCGTTTTTAAGGCGCCACGTGAATCTTATATAGAGACATTGGGTGTTTTGACCTTCTTTTTGAACATGTGCGCAATGGTTTATGATTAGAATTGTATAATGATGTCGTTGTTTGAATATGCAAAACCATTTGGATTTTTTTTCTATATATTTCCTGTTAGCGGAAGTGGGGGAGTTCCTTATCTGAAAATAGTCAATTTTCAATCCAGTGACATCCGTCGGAATACAGAACCAGGGTGAAAAATTTGCATACTAGGTTGAAGATTGACCTTTATTCGTTGACATTCATCAAGATATTAAAAGAAAACCTATTACAAATGGTTAGAGAGGTCACCATAAAAATCAACCTGTATGCACAATAAAGGATCCCATCCATTGCCATTAAGAACTCCTCGGACACAGTTTGTACATGTCCAACTGGGTAGTTCTCGATGGCAACAAATTGGTAAAAGGCGGCCCCAGTTAGATCAGTAATTGGTCATCTTTTTTTGCAAATATCTACATGTAACAAATGTATGGTGAGATGGTATTGGATTCTTTTAATCTCAACAGACCAGGTATGATCATTTTTAGGCCAATTATGATAATAAGGAAGGTAAAAGAAAACATTATATAAGTCTGATTTTGGTATTTAATGTTGTTGAAACATCTGTGTATTCAGAAAACGGAAAGTAAACGGGTCATTGTCGGTACATTAAATACCAAAACAAATTCGTGCGTGACTTTAGTACCCACAGAAAAAGCATGCTCTTCAGCTCAGAAGACAAAAATGACGCCATGTTTTGAAAACAAATAGTGTAAACATTCTGTGTGGACAGGAGTATTTTACCTTTTTAGAACTAATCAGGTATGCATCAGCGGCAAACTAAATAGCAAAATATAGACAAACCTATAAACATACAAAATGGAGTAGTGTTAGAGGAAGACACTGTTTGGAAATGTGTTTTCAACTTGGTTTACGTCCACGATAACAGTAAGGGAAAAGATAGAGGCTTAAAAAATCAGGGCTATATGATAACATAAAATAAAAATCCATCATATCGCCCTGAATTCAGTGCTACATTGAAGCAAGATATACATAACATATTATATAGGGGCCGAGTTGGTTAGGGGCCGAGTTGGTTAGGGGCCGAGTTTGTGGGGGCCGAGTTTGTTAGGGGCCGAGTTTGTTAGGGGCCGAGATGTCCAGAAACCCCCTGAAGGGGTGACTTTCCCTGCACAGGGGACATCCACCTAAGGACGGCACAACAGCTAACTTAAATACTCACTTCTGAAGATCATTATCAGTCACTTTTTCATCATCCCATGAAAACAGTGCAGCCCCCAACATGAGAGATAATGGATGCTTTTTGGTCTTCTTCAAAATATCACCTAGACTTCGGAACAATCTGTAGTATTTGTCTCCATATAAATCGTTGTACAACAACATAATTTGATTAGCTCTTCTTACTCGTTGTGCTGCGATAGCATTGCACTGTTTACCAAAAAGTTTACCAAGAACTGTCAGTTTGTCATTCAGATATTTCACACAAGATTGAGTTCTTACGTTCATCATCATCTTGTTGCAAGCTGCCAAGAGTTCAAACCGGTTTCTTATGGCCGACTGAATAATATCAACGTTATTGGCAAAAAGTTTGTGTCTGATACACTTCAAACGGGGCATTTTTATTCAATCTAAACGTCCAAAAACTCCCAAAAAACTCTACAGCTTCCTATTCACGTGTTATGAATCTCCGATTTGACCTTCACAGTTGGTTCCCGGTGACAATATTTAGATAAAAGCCAGACTGGACGTGCAAACTCCCCAAGTAAATTAATCAATTCATAGCCGACTATGCGACCAGCCCCAGGGGGGTACTCTGATATACCTGAGTGTTTTTCACTACGCAAGTTATACCTAAAAGCCTAATTACCAGAGTGGTATTTCGGCCAGATGGCTGCTAACAACAACAACAACATATTTTCACATGTACAATGTACGTAGGCTTGGTCTATTTATAGAGTTTTTTCTTCAATTTTTTGAATTTGAATATTTTTTTTTTGGGGGGGGGGGGGTGGGAGGGGGGTTCAGAAAATTGAATATGTTTTTTTTGTGTGTGAAGATTTTGTTATTAATTTTTGGAGGTAATCACAAAACTGGACTGTTTTTGCAGATCGAAACATCGATGAAACATCGAGTAAAGTACCAGTTGAATCTGGGGTACCCCAGGGCACAGTCGTGGGGCCCCTCCTCTTCCTTTGTCACATACATGACTTGCCATTATCTGTAACCTCCACAGTTAGATTATTCGCAGATGACTGCCTTTTATACAGGACAATCACTCCTCAACAGGATCACATCGCCTTACAAAATCACTTATCTTAACTAGAAAGATGGGCAAACAAATGGGGTGTGCGTTTTAACGCTAAGAAGTGTTACATCATGAGTATAAACTGTAAGTCAACACACTATTATACCCTCTGTGACCATATACTAAAACAAGTTGAGGAAACCCCATATCTCGGACTCACTCTCACTGAAAGCTTTAAGTGGTCATCTCACATTACAAAACTTACAAAAAAGGCTACAACAACTCTTAACTTCCTAAGACGGAACCTGAAAAACTTTCCACAGGAATGCTGAAAAACGGCTTAAATATCCCTTGTACGCTCAATTTTAGACTATGGATCTATTGTGTGGGACTCCTATCTCAAACAGGATAATGAGAAACTAAAAAGAGTACAAAAACAGGCATCCCGTTTTATAACAGGTGATTACAGAACGCGAGAGGAGGGCTGTGTTACTGGTATGCTTCAATCATTAGAGCTGTCATCATTGGAAAATCGCCGCTCCTCGAACAGGCTTATCTTCATGTACGAGGTGGTCGAGGGGCTAGTGCCGGCTATACCCCCAAATGAGTTTCTAAAACCAACCAGACAAAAACGACAGGTGAAAGCGAAACATTTTGAAAGTTGTGAAACAAAAAAACATTTTGGACAGGCACGTGTCAAATAATAACAGGAGTTTCATAGTTGAACATTGTAAAACTGAGCAACTAAAACATTCATTCTTCGTTAGAACAGTAGTGGAGTGGAACCATCTTGACACAGAAACAGTGTGCGCAGAATCAGTAGAGAGTTTCAAACAAGCTCTCCATCAGTGCTACTAAGTCGCTCTCTCCCCGGTGTGTTATGCTGAACAAGCCCTACACCTTAACCATACAGATACAGATACAGGGATCATTTATATGCATTTTAGGGTCTTTCCCTAAGGTCAATGTACAGAATGGAGATATTTTTGGGGGGTTGGTAGTATTGTACATAAACAACATTATACACTGTCTTTGAGACATCGCTTCGGCGAGCAGCGAAGCCTCAGATGAGCCAGTGCCATTTGGAACTCTCTCAGCCAATTCTAAAATTGAGCAGAGTAGTTCCGATTGGAGCCAGTGCATCTGCAAAGCCTGGCTGCTCGCATACACAAAATATGGAAGCAGATGAAGGCTCATACCAAATATAAGCCCTCCGTATAGACTTAAAAATTGCTTAAAACATGGTGCCTGATACATTGATCCATTCTTATATTTAGCTCGGACCAAGTATACTGTTACAGTGAGTGTATAACGGTATACCAGTTATACTGGGTTAGTCAAATATTTTTGAAGTTTTTATAATAATTGACTTTCCTTTATATAGCAAACCTGGAAATAAAATGTTGGCTTCGAGAGCAAACCAATACTTTAAAAACTCAAAGAACCATATCCTGACACAAGCTTCTTTGTTATCTTTAGACATCTATATACCAACAAAGGAGCTAACCAGACTGCGCGGTTGTGAAGGCTATTATTTCTTTGTTCACAAAGCAGTCAATACGGATAGTAGGTATGCTGCTAATGATTAAGTTAACACTAAAGGCGCTGAACAGACTCGGTGGTTGTGCAGGCTGACATGCCCCTTTGTTTTTCGCATTAAATGAAAACGGATACACGTTTACTGCTATAAAGCAATTTTTTAACATTGAACAGCACTGTCGTTGGTCAGATTGTGTAGTTGAGCAGTCTGATCAACGCATGTATCGTTTGCAAACAACGAAAACCAGTTTCTCATGGACACATACATGGTTGCATTAATACATTATCAATACAGTATTCCAGTTTGGTATATTAAATTTAGTGAATAAAATGGCGAGGCATCGCAGATTGCAACGTCTCCTAAGAATCTTTACTGTTCAGTAGAACAACATATTTTCGGTCATAACATTATTATCAGTCAAAACATTACAGTCTCTAATATACGTCACTGGTCAAAATGGTGACCATCAAAATTGTCCATTAGAATAATCCGCTCAACTCAACAACAGCAATAATTGGATTATCAAAGCCCGTGAACCGATCATCAATATTTGATATGGTACCGATTATTGATAGATTGGTTGTTTTTGAATGTCGCCACGTGCCCGTCACTAGCGTGTCACGTGCTAGGCTAGCCTGCAAAACTTATAACCTGCTTACTGAAGTTTCATGAACAGTGTAACAAATATTGTATTTCTTTCTCTGAAGACCATAATTGTAGTCCCGGATGAAATGCCACAAGTTTGCATAAAGCGATCGCCAGTATACAAAGGGTTTATTTTGTGAAAATATATAAGCCAGTTAATAAAAGATAGGTGCTTATCGCATTCGCGAACAGTCATGAGCGGATCCAGAGGGTGAGAGGGCAGGGGTCAAGATCCCCACCCCTGAAAAATCACAAAAAACATAGGGTTTCTTAGCAATATTGGTCCGGATCCTCTGAACAATCAACCAAGCCAGCATTCAATGTTTGACCATCATCGGCCCGCCAGCGGAACGCCATGACGGGCCGTTGATGGTCCATTTTAAGTGCTATTTGGATCCTATCTCCCTTCACCAAAAATGTTGTCAGAGTTAGACCCCCTCTGGCAAAACTGTCTGGATCCACGCATGACAGTGAACGCACCCACAGTCTTGCCAGAGCATTCGCTGCTCGCATACATACAGTTAGGTCGTTGATGATGGCTCAGACCAAAAGTTGCACTTATAGACCCACTAGATAGCTGCATTATGTGTATAAAGAATGGCTTTACGCAAACCCATTCTCTCTCTAAAATTGTTTTACTCAGTGACCTGTAGGTCACTGTTTTACTTTACAACAGCGTAGCCAAAACGCTGAAAAAGTTACGCACATCAAAGGAAAACTGCTGGATAAATCAGTGATTATCTTCAATTGCGCCCTTTTTCAAAATGGGAACTTTTCTTAAAGGAAAGAATTTGCTGCCAGAGGGAGCGAATTCTTTCCTTTGAGAGCAGTTTCTTATGGTATGGAAAATCACTAAACTACCACATTAGGTGACCTCCCTTGATTATTACTATTTTTATTACGCACGCGCGTAACTGCGTAATGGGAGCTATGCCAATGCAAGAATACAAGAATGCAAGATCTTTATTTTGAATTTTCGACCCATATAGGGGCATACATAGAGACATATAATATATGAAAGCAAATATATAATCAAGGAAGGAATTCCAAATGTCAGTTTAACTATGTATTGAACTGAAAATACTATTGAGAGAGAGAGAGAGAGAGAGAGAGAGAGAGAGTGAGAGTGGTATATAGCAAGAATCCAAATCCCAACTTACAAGATGGTATGATCATGGTTTTGACATTCTTCGTCGTAACACTCCCGTATAATTTATACCCCCTAGGGGTAAACATTAAGGTCTGCAACTTTGCCCGGTTCACTGTTACCTCCTATTGTCGTCTGCTGACACTTTTTGCAAACAGTTTGGAACCAAATCAGGCCCGGCAAAACGTGGGGCCTGATCGTGATCCAAACTGTTTGACACTTCGATAGTATTCCTGAAAGAATTTTTCGAAAACGTTGATTTTGGAAGAAAAACATCTCCCCCCCTCTACAAAAATAACTAAAACAACAACTCAATCTAACGCTGTAAGTGAGACTACACTTAACCCATATAGGCCTAGCGTCCTATATGTGGGACGTTGGCAAACAGTGTAGACCCAGATCAGATGCCACAGAACGCGGCGTCTGGTCAGGGTCTCCACTGTTTGCTTACAGAATGTTCTATTGGAATTTAAAAAAATGAAATATACCACCCAGCAACCCCTAAAACGGAAATGGACTGGTCCAATTGATAAGAATGGGGAATTCCGTTCGGCTTATATGGGTCAAGAAAACGGTATGTATCGCACATTCTTTAAACATGCATACGCAGCTATCTGGTAGGGTTATAGTTTTCGGTTTTAACAGTATGTTATTAATTATTTGCATTTCAAATCATTAACTTCAATGCAAGTATAAAAAAGATATAAACGTTTTATAAATTCAAAATAATTGTTGGAAAGCCTAATTTAAGTGATCATTCAAAAAAAAAGACGTTGGATACAACATGGATATCATGCGACAGACTGTATGTCTGACCACGGTTTATTGCGATAATAAGGTTTCCTCTTTAATTGCACGACTGTGGGTCAGGCCTCAGACTCAATGACGGCACCGCGGGTTGGTTCCTGATGTGTGTCTTTGGCTGGGCCGACGGTGGCTCAACTTGAGATTTTCTTATCTCTTACTATCTCTGAGTCGTGATCACTTTTCTTTGTTTCATCATAGTGTGTTAACTTGATTATATTATTTCTCTGTGAGGATACATTGCATAAGTTAGGAAGCCTCCGTGCGAGTTAAACATTTTTTTTTTGTTTTAACAACAACAGAATTTAGGGCGAATATTTGGTACCAGTTAAAATGCACCACCCCCATTTGCTTAGGCTGCTGTCCGTTCTAAGGCAGTAATTCTGTTGTTGTTGATTCATTGTGTACTTTTTTTTAAATTTGCTCCCATTGTTTGTAGGGTTCTGTGTTTGGTCCTTGTTTTGTTATGCAGTACTTAGTGTCCTTTCTAGTTTTGCAACCATCTTGATGGGGAAAAGAGAGATGGTTGCTTTACTTTTTTGTCTTCCTTGTGTCTCGTGACAGTTAGTATTCTGTGGCTCTTTCTCGTGGTGCCATGGGTGGGTATGCAATGTGTTATTGTGGTATTGCCTGCATGCCATACTCACTTTTTTTGCATCGCATATTATGTATTCAATACTTTCAAAGTGATGGCGGCGTTGAAAACTTGTAATACTCAGAGGACTAATTAAATTCTTCTGCGCCTCAAAAGCTGGCCACTACAGCACATCAAGCATGTGGCCAATACTACTTGTGCTGTGCCACCTCCTACAGGTCCAATGGGCTGAGCACTGCCCTCTATACTTGCACAATCTGTTAAATCTGAGTTTAAGAGCTCCAAATATGTGCCGCATACTCCTCCTGTATGGTACCTCAATGCCAAAGGCACATTATGCAAAGCTGATTATTAATTTAAGACAATAAAAACATATATACCACGAATATGTGAAATAGATGTCTGCTTGAAACCAAAAAGCATCAAGGGACGAATGGCCTAGACACTTTCACAGCCAACTAATTTGATAAAAAAGCCTTTCCAACGATTCATTTGAATTCATAAACTAAATAGCAATGAAATACTGGCTCTGATATGCCTTGTTTCAGAAGAAATACTATATTCACTGGTGCTTAATTTTAGCAGACGACGAATTCGTAATCCTAACAATACCTTTTATAAATACGATATTTATAGTTTTTAGACAGCCATGTCACGTTTTATCAAGTTTTTGTTGTTGTTTTTAACAAACTGTTTTGTATTAATTCATTTATTTATTTAGGTCAATTCTTAATCAAAATCTTCTTGTTGCTGAATTTAGTACAGTACACTACATGATTTTAGCAGAGGGGGGGTATCGTTCGTTGTATCGGCGCACCCAGATAAACTGGTAAAAGGGGGGCAATGGATAAAATGTTCTAAACACTAAAGTCACCAACACCAGTGTACACTGTACAATATATCACACAGGGAGAAATCAATTGAAAAGTTTCGAAACACCTCCACACGAAGTTCTATGTACAAAACTGAGCTTTTTCAGTTAGTTAAATGGCTCGAGAGATTGGATAGATTTGCATAGCTGTTTATGTGAGGGCCAATCTGATATCTGGCAGTCTTTGCTACAATATCAGATGCTCAGTATCTTGAATTTCCGTGTTTCCGTATTTCAGGCCAGAAGGCCCAAATTTCCTCGCAGGTATCTTCTTTACACGCTGGTATTTACTTGCGTATACTCTCGTGGTATTTGGTGGTGCACAGCTGTTGACTCAGTTCTCGTGTGGTGAAACGTTTGGTCCCATCCACATAGGTCTCAAGCTCTGGCAGAAAAAGGTCTCTCCATTCCCTGTAATCATCCTCTGGTTTTGCATCCAATAACATATTTATGTCCAGATGAATGATTCCACAGCACTCAAAAAGTCTTTTTCTCATTTGTTCTCTTTCATTTTCATAGTTTTCACATTCTAGCAGGTAGTGATTTATAGTTTCTTTCTCTCCACATTCACAGTTTGCATCATTTTTTTATGTTGCATTTTTGTAGGTATTCATTTAATTCTTTATAGCCCGTCCTCAATTGACTTATAATTTTTTCTCCATGGGGAGATTTAATTTGTTGTTGTTGTTATTGGCCATTTAGCCAAAGTATCTCTCTGGTATAATGATTTCCCTGTAATATAGTCTCGCCTAGTAAAATCACTCCGGTATGTTTTGTTAAAAGCCTGTGTGTCTGGTTCAATTGTATAAATTAGTTTTTGGTAATCTTATTGTTTTTGTTATAAAATTGACAGTTTAGTGAATGGGTTACTTTGTATTTATAGAATGTCTTGAACTTGGATATCCCGAAGCTTTGTCTGATACACTGTACATTTGCTTGATGAAGTTTTATGTGATCCTCCACAATTGAAGCATTTTGGACTATTAGAACAATTAGTTGCTGAGTGTTCTTCCCCACAGTTCTCAAACTGCTGAAGTAAAAAACATGTAGAGCCAATGTGGCCAAAACGCATGCAATTAAAACAACGCACTACTTTCCTTCTTCTCTCCAACTCCACATATGTTTGTTTACCATTAAACTTTAATCCCAGTTCCGTATTTATAGTATCTACCAAATCTTTATGTGATTCATGGAATATTTTCACCACTGGCATAGGCCTACCTATATTTCTATGAAACAGTCGCTTTACATCACTTACTGTACGCCTCTTATCCTTTAGTATCTGCAAAATTTGCTGTTTAGAATATCTTGGATCCACATTCTTTGCAAAACCGACTTTGGGTCCACTATTACCTCTTGGGCGATGAACAATTTCTTTTTCTCCGAATACTTTGCTCATCATTATTTATTGCTTCCTCTGCTTGGTAAGAATCATTGAAACGCACTGTTACACCTCCTTTGGCTAATGGGTAAGCAAATTCAACACAATCTGTATTTAAACAACTACTCTTTAACTTCTCATTTATTTTCTGCGAGTCACTAACACCAGAAGGATTATCTATACTGTCTATAATGATTACTTTTTTACCAAATGTAACCTTTTTATCACTTTTAGCCTGTAATTTGGTTGGTTTTAATTGTTGTTTCTGCGATTCTAATTTTTGACTGCTTTGAAATGGTCTTTCTTTTGTTTGGCTACATGTATCTACCAATGGTCTAGTGTTCAGTGATTCTAAGACACAAAATGCACATGGGAAATATATTTTTTTCTTATTTATCAACTTGCCACTTTCAGGAGTTAAGCATGCACATTCCAAGTGCCACCAACCATTACATACATCATATTGAATCCATGGCTCCTCAACAAATCGTTTGATTCTTGGACTAGGTAACTTGCAACCTGAACAAACATAAGCTTCCTCTTTCTGTAAGCTCTTATCTTTGACTGAGTCTGTTTCTACTGGTGTTGTGCTTTCCTGAATAATTGCTGTGCCACAATTTCCATCAAAATTTACAGAAAAATATGTCTTTGGTGATTTTTAATGAAAAAAAAGTGAACTTTGATTTATATGGAGCTCGAAAGATAAACAACTGAACCGTCGCACGCGCTTTTTATAACCGTCTATGGCTCTGTTAATAGCGGTCGGGTCTGAAAGCCCCTGCCGAGCCGAGCTGCCGAGTGCCGACCTACATAGTTTATTTTTTCAAATTCATCCTCAATGAAGATTTTTCATAAATAATTTTTATTTAATATCATCACATGGACTAAAATCGATAAGTGGAACAATAATAATAATAGTAAATAACAATAATTTTGATTTTATTGCCATTTTATTGCTCGCAGGGGGTCTGAAAATCACAGCCGAGTGAACCAAGGTTTCAGTTGATTTTTATTGGAAATTTGAGAGGTCCACAAGCGAGTTTGGCAAACATTCTGAAGATTAAAGATAATTGAAGAAAAAGGTTTAAGGAATCTTGATTAAAAATGCGTTAATTTCAAGAAAATCGTCATTTTCCTAAAGACCACATCCGGGTCTATTTATAGACATTTTGATTAACCTTAATGAAATGGCAATTAAAATCAAATTATAACTGTTAACTATTATCATTAATCTTCCACTTATTGCCTTTAGTCTATGTGATGGTTTTAGATAATATTTATTTTTGAAAAATCTCCACAGAAGAAACCATGTGGGTCGGCAGCTCGGCTCGGCAGGGGGCTTTCAGACCCGACCGTTAATAGCTGGGGAGTTTAATTCGATCACAATTTTCAGGTACCGGCATTTACTTAAAACAGATGCCGCCGGTAGCCAAACAAACCCGTTGATCTCGCGAGATTTGCAAAGTTCGCCTTAGCAACAATTCAACAATCTGCTGAATCTGTGAGGAGAAATCGTTTGTTTTTATGGTGAAAAAATAAGTGTTTGACATGGACCAAATTGGAACTCTAGAGCTCTCGTAAGTCAGCGTAATGTTTTCTTCGCCATAGCTTCCGAGAATTTGTGATTGCGCCGATGAAACACGCGCTGACGCTGTTTCAGCTTTCTCTATTTTTTATTATTTTTTTTTAGTTTAGATAAAAAGTGCTCTCAAACTTCAAAGGTTTGATGGTAACGGAATACGACAATGACAGTGTATTCTTTGAAATAAAAAGAATAAAGCGTGACACCTCAATGGTTAGGGCACTGGCCTCTGCTAGAGGTCGGAGGTTAAATTGATAAGTTTAACTGCCTCGATACCTTTCTTTCTTTCTCTATATACTGCCAGACCCTCTTTCGAGTATTATCGGCAGGTGTACCTTGTACACTCCAGGTTGCAGGATGAAAGCCTACAAGTAACCATATCGAAATTACCGTAGGGTTCTTTAACCTGCACAAGGGGTGACTCTTCCTGCACAGGGGCCATCCAGTTAACGTCCCGATCCGAAGGACGATGCACTTATCTAGTGTCATCCCTGCAAATGACACTAGGGAAAGCGTGTTTGAACACCGAAATTTTCCTCGCCGCGAGCGAGGATCGAACCTGAGACCTCTAGCACCAGAGGCAAGTGCCTAACCACTGAGCTACCACGCTTCCCTTCCACTTTTGGAGCGTGAGGTCATGGATTCAAATCCTGGTCACACCATACCAAAGGGTGTAAAAAATGGTACAAGCAGCTCCCTTGCTGACGCTCACGAAAAGGGGATTCCAGTGATTCATTTACAATTTTGGGCTTATGAGTCCAGGGGCTCGCTGTTTCCAATACCAATGAGTCCAACTGCAAATTTATGAGTCCCAAACACTATTTTTAATGACAAGTCTGCAATACTATTGCATCCTGGGACTCGCCGGGACTCGCTGACATAAAAACTTATGCGCAAAAGATACAGGATGCGCAGGTAACAAAATCACTGGGGGATGTGCTAGGAAGTTAGAGTAAGGCAGGTAAGTATCTGTTAAAAGATATCGTTATGTCGCAGTGAAAGCTCGACAGAGCTCATGTTATCTGTTTCAAATAAGTGACGTTAAATAAAGCTTCTTTATCTTTAATACCCGAGGAAGTTTCAGTTTCTTTCAACGCTATTATACAGGCTGTACTCTGCACAATGGTTTTCTTCTCAGATGGTAAACTTTTTAATTAGCTCTTCGGTAATTATTCTCCGAACACACTTTCTTAAGTGTCATTTGCAGGAATGACACTAAATAAGGGCGCTGTCGAAACGATTCCGTTTACACAAAACTTCCAGATTGCTTTTTTCATGATGCAGATCAGTAATATTGCCGACATTTTTCCTAAAAACTCTTTGAAAAATGTACCTTGTGCAAACATTCGAAAATCGTTTGGTTGGGTGTTGTGATAGAACTCATTTCAAGTGACTGGAAAGCGATAACAACATGCGCAGACTTGTACATTACCAACATTTTCTTCAGTTGCAAGTGTGTAATTAATGAGTTGACAGGCACAAGACATAGACCTGCCAATCACACCAACAGGAATTAAAAAACAAACAAAACAAAAACAGTTTTAAGCCATACATTTTCACATGCGTATCCACCAAATATTAAGACATGCCTTTACATAACTGATCAAAATGCATGAATATTGCTCCTAGCAGTGACTGAGTAAGACAATATTCAGGACATTTTTATGGCAATGAGACATGTCCATTGAGCATGTCTGCCCTAGTTCTGTAATTGCAGTAGATACTTTATCGAATACAGCCGAATCTGGGAAAACAAACAAACAATATTTTTCATTAGGATATGCTATTAATAAACCACGACACTGGTCACATGCTAAAGTTTGTGTAAACGGTAGGCCAATTTTGTAAACATTTATTGCAAAAACGCGAAACTTTACCAGTTACACCTATAAATGGGGCAGCCCTAGTCCCCTGTGCAGGGAAAGTCACACCCTTTGCAGGTTAAAGAACCTACGGTAATTTAGATATGGTTACTTATAGGCTTTCATTCTCCAACCGGAATGTATAAAGGTACATCCTGCAGGACCTGCCTATAATGTCCATGAGATGGTCTGGCAGTAGATAGATAGAATAATAGCAGAACAAGCTGTGTCATTTTAATTTGACTGTCAATCAAAATCAATTTGCTTAAGGATTGTTTCTGTATTTCTGTTTTCATAATAGGTAGGCCTAAAATGTATAGATACTGTCCTAAAAGTGTGAAGCTAGGTTGTCTTTCTGTAGACAGTTTTGGCTAATCAAAGAGTATTGGTTATTACTTGTATCTTGAGTATACTTGGTGCAGTTTATGATGACTGAAAAAGGCACATTGGTGGATGATTCAATGGGGACTTTTGCTTCTTTTTTGAGTGGGGCTATTCATTAAGTACACCATCGGACTTGTTTCTTATTTCAGTATGCACAATTACAAAGCAGCAAATATAATGCGCCGACTAGGCTTTATCACAGCATTTATATTTTTATAAGTAAAGTTGACAATTGAAATTTAATGTGGCCAAATGTCACTCTATGAGAGTGAATTGGCATCATCATCACAAAGAAATTAATTTGGCCTAAGACTTACACAAAATTGAAAAGAGGAATAGTACTAAATATTTTTGTAATGTTTGTGAAATAGTTTGATTATTTACAGAAAGTCCACTGGCTTTTTTCATATTGCATCCATGAAAAGTAGACACCCCGGGATATTCACATTCTTACCTGTGCTAGGGTATTAGGATAGTAAGTATCTACTTTCTAAGTGGCTTCAGGGATTTTTTTTGCAATTTTGGGAAGGGGCCCTAGGGCCTTTCAGATTGGGAAAATTAGCGCGGTAAACCACTATTTTGGGAAATTTTCTAAACAAACAAGAACAGCATTTTTGGTCAGTTTAAAAACAAAATTAGCTATTACACATACTATTGCCATTAAATTGAAGAAAAATAGGATGCAATTCTAGTAGATTGTCATCATGTAGCTTGTGAGTGTGTGTGTGTGTGTGGTGACTGAATGAAAATTCTCAAAAAAAAAAAAAAAAAAAAAAAAAAATTTTTTTTTTTTTTTTTTTTTTTTTTTTGAGATTGGGAATTTTTTTTCAAATTGGGAAAAAAGTCACCTAAATCCCATTGGGAAAGGGGCCGAATTTCGGCCCCTGAGGACACCAAAAAAAATCCCTGGGCTTATTCACTGGGGGCTATGTGACCAAATGTGAATTAGCTATGATCATGGTTTCAAGACGTTTGGATGGATAAAGCTCATATTAATAAAGCTTAACTGGATAATGATTGGGGAGGAGTGAAGTACATATATATAAGTATTCAGTATGATAAGGGTTGAAATAGAGAGGAGTCAGACAATTTAGTGGGGCCTCCATTCAAGTATGATACTGCTTCCCCTGTCTTGAGTTAACCATTAAATTACCATGCTAGATATTTTATATGTATTACACTCTTCCCCAATTTAACCCTATAAACCTGCAGAATTCTAGTTGTAAGCATGTAATTTCAGTCAGAGTGGAAAACAGTGTGGATCCTGATCAGATGGCTTTGCCAGAGGCAGCTGATCTTGATCAGTACAGTGTTTTCAAAAAAGGATATATCCATCCAGTTTCAGAAGGACAAGAGTTAATATATTTATAGGGTCAATAATGTGTTGTTGAAGTAGGAAAATGCATATGAGCAGGACTTTAGTTAAGAGTGCGTAACAGAAAAATAGTTTTGGAATTTCTCAACCAAAACATATGTTGTGGGTACTCAAAAGAACCGTCTCAATGAGACAGTCCTTTTGAGCACCCAAAACATATGCTAAAAATTATGGGTAAGAAAATCTTTACAATTTTAAGCTGAAAATTGTTGTTTATCTAAACTTGTGCATGAGTTTTATTTTAGCTTTAACTTTTATATTTTAGATGGGCTCAGGGCTACAATGGTGGGAAAGCTTCCTATATTGACAAGGATGTTATCTGCTATCTCTGTGGTAGCAATGTGAAGTTCGTAGCTGAGGATGGAGCTGAAACAGTGTTTAACTTCCCAGGCGAGGGAGTCGGTCCTTTTGCCGTCAGCACTATAAACAGATGTTTTGCAGTGGCAGAGCAATGCTTGAATCCAAAGATTTATGTCTTTGTATATCCTACATTCAGAGAGATGTCTATTCTTACAGGTACAGATAAGTATATAGCAAATCCTAAGGCCAAATAAAAATAACTGTGTTTAAGGTAACCCCACCCTACCTAAATTTACTGGTGAAACCTAGAATTTTTTTCAGGTTTTCTGGAAAAAAATATGAGTACATATATGCATTTTGAAAGTCAACTGCATTTTGAAAGGTGAATGCCTTTCAAAATGTGTACAATTATATTTTTTTTTCAAGAAAAAAAAAAAATTAAAAAACATATATATGGGCCTACCCTACCTAAAATTTTCAGACTGGTTACCCGAAACATACTTATTTTTTTTATTAGGCCTAATCAGTAACCTAGCACTTTTCTTTGGATTTAATAGTAATCAGGATTGATTGAATATTGCATTAAAATGTGTCTGTCATAAACTGAAAAAAATTAAGTGTTTAACATATTCTTTAATATCCACAAATATTAATTTAATTTCTTAAAATTTCAACTTATAAAATCAGATTTTTCGACACTTAGATCTCCATAAACACATACTTCTCTCATTTTGACTATGGCAATTAGTCAAAATTTAAACAATCCTTTTATTGAACAATCTCTTAAAAAGTTTATATTCCATGTAAATTTATAAATATAACATAATGAGTAGCAATACAGTAAAACCTACAGGTGTAAAACCACCACCCTCAAAAAGACAGAAAATTGGTTTCAAGACCAATTATCGCTTAATGCAATCCAAAAGTATTGCAGAATGCGCCAAGGGGAGCATTCTGCAATACGTTTTGACCTTCATTAAGCTACCATTTGTCATTAAGATCTTTGTTTTGTCTATTTTTGAGGGGCCGTTTAACACAGGTTTTACTGTACAAAAACATATGCGTCCATCACAGACTCAGATACGTATGGACATTTCCAAAGGACGATCAGAGTCGTTGCCATCTGCATGAAGCAGCCAAGTAAGCCCTAATTAAGCTACTTGTTGAGTGTAATATTAATACTCTGATCTGACTCTGCTAATGTCCTGAGCTTATGTCGCTAGATCTAAACAAAAATTTTGAGCTTGAAAATGTAAATATTTTCTTATCTATGATGTTTTGTGTGCTCATTGAGTATCCACAACATTATGTTTTGGTTGAGAAATGAGAAAATTAATTTTTAATTACTCACATTTATCTAAAGCCCAGGCCCCAATGTTATAAAACTTTTTTCATGCTGAACTCAGCTGAGCACGGAATTTATCCAGCTCATAAATGTTAAAATGCCAACAGTTGTTGGGACTTGAAGCAAGAAACTTCTTTATTTTCGGTATTTTAGTTTTTATGAGCAGTTGTAATTTCATGCTCAATTGAGTTGAGCATGGTAAAGTTTTTATCAACCCGGGGCCTGGTCCTGTCTGCTGGACACAGGCATGTAGCTAGTCATTTTGTTCAGGGCTGTGGAAATACCATGCCTGACTTGTCCGACCTGGTCCCATTTCATGCAGGACAAGTTGAAAATTTCAATTTACTTGTCCTTGGACAAGTATAAATGTATAAAGTGAATACAATTCTGCATTTCAGTTTGATTTTATTATTACGAGCTTACATGTTGCTTTGTAAACAGTGTGGATCCAGATCAGCTGGCTTCGGAAGAAGCCAGCTGATCTGGATCTACACTGTTTACAAGAGAAGCCAGTTAATCAGAATCCCCACTCTTTATCTGGTTTCATACTGTTTTCAAAATAGTAAATTGTTTAAGCAAAGTAAGGTATAAGCTAATTAGTTGTTTCGGACAAGTAAAATTTTCTTTGGACAAGTACATTATAGCCATTTACTTGTCCCCGGACAAGTAGAAAATTTTACTATTTCCACACCCCTGATTTTGTTGGTACATTATTTGCTCATTTTGTTGTTTGAATATCAGGTTTCCAGTCTAGAGGGTATATTTCTGAATTATGCATGGGCCTCGATGTGAGAAAACCTGGCCCGAGGTTATGATTTTTTTTTCATGCTCGAAATTTCAACTGCTCATAAAAACTAAAATACCTATAAATGAAGTTTATTGCTTTAAGTCTCTCAGATGTTGTATGTATCATGCTAATAAATGTTAAAATGCCAACAATTGTTGGCATTTTAACATTTAACAGCAGGATAAATTTCATGCTCAACTGAATTGAGTTTGGAAAAAGTTTTATAACCTCGGGGCCTGTCTTTGGGGTTTGCGACCAGGTAAGGCTCAAACCAGTCTGCTCAGATACAGAGACTAGCTAAAATAATGAAATTTTGCATGAAGCAAGTTTAAGATATATTATATTCTGCAAGCAGTGAATAATAAAGGCACTGACCAGTAGATTGCCAGGATGTGCAGGCTGGTCTGTTCCTTTGTTATTTGCATGCAATAAAATAAGGTTTTCTATTGGGGGTGTAACTTAAATTCTTATATTTTCCAGGTGGTGCCCAGCTTGAATTCACCAAACTTTTCTTTTCCCATAGTGATTACATTTGTAGTTTGTCAGGAATTCCCGACTTCGAGCTTGTTCTCTGGTAGGTTTTTCTTCACTAACAAACAACTAATGAAACAAACAGTCTCTTTGTTTCTAGGCTCATCTAACAATTATGTTACAGAACAGAACATACTTTTATTGACATAAAACTCAGGCCACTCACAGGTAGCCTAAAAGTATACATATGAGCACATACTAGTTGTAAATTTTGTCAGGGCTACTAGCATAAAAACTTGTCTTTGTGGTTTCCAATCAGGTCAAACCAAAACTAGCCTGCTCAGCTACAGAGACCAGATAGAATAGTGAATTTCGGCTTGTAATAAGTTTAGATGTGATACTTTCCAATAAGCCGATAACAAAGGTGCTGATCAGACTGCACGCATACACAGGCTGGTCTGCGCCTTTTGGTATTCGCAAACCACCGAAGACAGGATTTCTCGCGTCAAGGCCCATTTGTCTATGACTAATTCGAATTTCACTTCATCTCACTGCTGTCTGAAAATTGTTAATATAAATGTATCATTTAATCTGCAAGCAAATTGATTGAAGGTTGCCTTTAGCACAGAAATCATGAGAAATGTGTTTATTTTTACCATTTCTGTCTTTTATCTTTGGTTTAGGACAATATATTTCATTAGGCCATCCTTAAAAATCTTTTTAACAAAATTTATCAGTGATTTTATTTTAAATACCCACTTGAAAAATTGTGAGTAGAGTGACAGCAAACAATTTTTTTAAGGATGGCCTTAATGTATCCATATTTATATAAAAATACAATTCACTAAATATGACAAGTTCCAGAATCTGGCTTAACACTTTTTGCTTATGGTAGGAGTGATTGATTAATGTAGGTCATAAACTTGACTTTAAAAGTAAGTAATGGTGCAAAGATCAGGAATCGATACAATCAAGTACCACACCTGACCCAGGATACCAATGGGAAAGTGACAAACTCACAGAAGACACCACAAACGAGAGCCAAGAGGTCAGCCCTTTCCCAGCAGGTGACCACAAAGCACATATAAACAGACGCGCACAAAACATAGCAAACACAAGACAGAACAAAAACACAAAAGATCGACAAAAGAAGTACCGCATTGGAACGGTCAGTAAAACATTTTACTGGAGGGCTTAAACCGGTTTAACGGCGCCAACCTCACCCTTAATTCAGATATGGATCAAGACACATAGAAATTTGGTTTGCATGAAAGACCCCTAACTTATCAATGCATCATCTCCTAAAACATATAAATCAAGATATAACAAGGAGATAAAGCAAGGATAAGGACTCAACAGTAAATTAAACTGAATACCGGAGCAAAAGAAATCCAACAGGTAACCCTTTCTTTCATGAATATTCATGATAGACTCCACTCACTATGAATAATTATATAAAGAAATGTTCATGTTGGTACATAGAACAAAGGAATTACTTGTTAGGTCCACTAGTATACTGTAGGATCAGATATATCATTTCCACAAGCAAACAGAAATGACCCTTATCAGGCAGCTCCGGCAAGATCTGTGCCTACTCTGTTTGCAAAAGCATAAAAAGGAGTCTCTATGGGGTAAAGGGTTAAGATACAGCTGCTGTTGTTCCCGCTATCGTTTTCACTGAGATTGGTATGACAGATGAGTTTGTCCTTTTAATATATTGGCTGTGATTGTCTTTTGCTAGAACTTTTATTGAGTTTTTTTATAATTTGTATTTTTTTTAGGAACTTTGTTGATGGGACTAAACTATGCTCCTACAAACTTTCATCCACCATACCAACCAGTCTGTCTTTTAATCCTGGTAACTGGCACCAAATATGTATCACCACAGAGACGAGTGTCACAGTTCTGCAGATAGAACAGAGTGATAAACACTATGTTATGCTACCACAGTAAGTAATATAAGTGAATCCTGGTAACTGGCACCAAGTATGTATCACCACAGAGACCAGTGTCACAGTACTGCAGATAGAACAAAGTGATAAACACTATGTTATGCTGCCACAGTAAGTAATATAAGTGAATCCTGGTAACTGGCACCAAATATGTATCACCACGGAGACAATTGTCACAGTTCTGCAGATAGAACAGAGTGATAAACACTATGTTATGCTACCACAGTAAGTAATATAAGTGAATCCTGGTAACTGGCACCAGATATGTATCACCACAGAGACCAGTGTCACAGTACTGCAGATAGAACAGAGTGATAAACACTATGTTATGCTACCACAGTAAGTAATATAAGTGAATCCTGGTAACTGGCACCAAATTTGTATCACCACAGGGACAAGTGTCATAGTACTGCAGATAGAACAGAGTCATAAACACTATGTTATGCTGCCACAGTAAGTAATATAAGTGAATCCTGGTAACTGGCACCAAATATGTATCACCACAGAGACCAGTGTCACAGTTCTGCAGATAGAACAGAGTGATAAACACTATGTTTTGCTGCCACAGTAAGTAATATAAGTGAATCCTGGTAACTGGCACCAAATATGTATCACAACAGAGACCAGTGTCACAGTTCTGCAGATAGAACAGAGTGATAAACACTATGTAATGCTGCCACAGTAAGTAATATAAGTGAATCCTGGTAACTGGCACCAAATATGTATCACCACAGGGACAAGTGTCACAGTACTACAGATAGAACAGAGTGATAAACACTATGTTATGCTGCCACAGTAAGTAATATAAGTGAATCCTGGTAACTGGCACCAAATATGTATCACCACAGGGACAAGTGTCACAGTACTACAGATAGAACAGAGTGATAAACACTATGTTATGCTGCCACAGTAAGTAATATAAGTGAATCCTGGTAACTGGCACCAAATATGTATCACCACAGGGACAAGTGTCACAGTACTGCAGATAGAACAGAGTGATAAACACTATGTTATGCTGCCACAGTAAGTAATATAAGTGAATCCTGGTAACTGGCACCAGATATGTATCACCAAAGGGACAAGTGTCACAGTACTACAGATAGAACAGAGTGATAAACACTATGTTATGCTGCCACAGTAAGTAATATAAGTGAATCCTGGTAACTGGCACCAAATATGTATAACCACAGAGACAAGTGTCACAGTACTACAGATAGAACAGAGTGATAAACACTATGTTATGCTGCCACAGTAAGTAATATAAGTGAATCCTGGTAACTGGCACCAAATATGTATCACCACAGGGACAAGTGTCACAGTACTGCAGATAGAACAGAGTGATAAACACTATGTTTTGCTGCCACAGTAAGTAATATAAGTGAATCCTGGTAACTGGCACCAAATATGTATAACCACAGAGACAAGTGTCATAGTACTACAGATAGAACAGAGTGATAAACACTATGTTATGCTGCCACAGTAAGTAAAACAGTAAAACCTGTCTTAAGCGGCCACTCAAAAAGAAGACCAAATTTGGTTTTGAAGACCAATTATCACTTAATGCAAGTCAAAAGTATTGCAGAATGCTCCAAGAGAGCATTCTGCAATACTTTCGACCTTCATTAAGCTACCATTTGTCTTTAAGACCTTTGTTTTGTCTTTTTTGAGTGGACGCTTAAGACAGGTTTTACTGTAATATAAGTGAATAGTGTGTATACCAGAGTTTTCCTGAACAGCAAGATGGTGATCAGGACTTTCAGTATAGTTTTCATGCAATATCTAGTATGAATGATTCTTTAAAATTATTCTATTTTTCTGCAGTTAAAATACGTACATACAATGTAATAATCATTGTTATGTGATTAAGTTGCTCCACTATTAGTTTTAACACAAACCAGACACACTTTAACAATGGTTGTAATGATTATAGGGCAGTATTCGCCTCATGAAACAACACACATTTTGACACACTTTTGACATGAAGAGGAATTTTGAATGAAATAAAAACTCAGACACAAATAATGGTTATATATTACAGTGAAAACTCTTTATAGTGACATTCTTTATAACAGCAAAATTATTTACAAGGTCAATTGTATTTGCACAAATGCACCAGTTTAGCTTGAATTTGAATTCATTACAACAGAAATTCAGTTTAATGTCAAATATCTTGGGGACATCATATTATTTGGGGACAAACAGTGTTGTTGTAAAGAGGGTTGACTGTATATATATATTTGTTTGGGGTTGAGATTGACTATATCATTGGCAGTTAATAAAAGAGCGATAGATATCTAATGCTTTACTTTTACATGGCATTTCCCAAACAAGAATAAACCTAGATCTATATGATCTTGCTTTCTGACATAGTATATACCTTTAAGATATAACTGTTATTGTAATCTACACTACTCTTATTCTCTATTATTTCTGCCAGACAAGTAGAATTTGGCCATTTTAGCTGGCCAAGGAATAGGTAAGGCTTCACATTGTGTAGCATCCTGCACCTGAAACATGTCAATAAGTAAAGTTGCACTTTTTAATTTTATACCTCACTATGCTCGAGTATTGAGGGGAATTTCTATATTTTCATGTTGGCAATGGTAAATGTTCTAAAATTTCGAACACTAGCTACCTGGCAAAAAGGACTAGACAAATATTGCAGACCCAGATCAGACTGCTTCTGAAGAAGCAGTCTGATCAGGGTCTTCCCTGTTTGCTATTCTGACAAGCATTTTGTGAATTCCAGCCCTGATAACCAACAGTTTAGTTGAGAACAGAAAGAGAAAAATGTTCGAAATTTTAGAATGTTTACCGTAACCTTGTACATTGTATCTCTCTGTCTGACAGTCATGCTTCAAAGTCCATTTTTTCTTAATTATACAATGTGCTTGTCAGTGTTTTTATTTCAGATCAGTAAATGAATAGTTTTATTCAGTCGCAGTGGTAGGGTGTAAGACTTGGGATCGAAGGGTCAAAAGTTAGAGACTCACCATAGGCACTGTGCTGTTTCCTTGTGCAAAACACGTGCAAAACACTTTATCCTCTACTAAGCTTAGTACTGGTTCGACCCAGGAAGACAGGAAAAGGTCTCAAAATGACTGAAAAAATGTAGACTGGGACGTAACGCATCAACACAGTGACAAACAAACAGATACAGTCTGCTCTCATTAACTTGAAGCTCAAGGATCAGAACTTTGTTTTTTGTTAAAATACACAGGCATACTTTCCACTATCAGAGGTCCTTTGCACATTGCTTTTGGTGATAGCTGTTTTATGTTTTATGTTATATATGAGACAACCAATGTGATACATTTAAACAGTAAATTATCACTGCTGGGTAGTTTTACTTGCTGAATTCAATTGATTTATACCAAGTGTCCAATATATGGTAAGGGTGCCCCATGGGTGAAAGCTTTCTTTCATTATCATTCCTGAATTCACCGAATTCAGGATGTTGAGGCTGACTTTCTTTGGAAAGTCAGCCTCAAAATGCTGAATTAGGCAAATTATAATGTTTTCAGATTATCTAAAGGCAATTTATTATTTAAACTTGAAATTATTATTTGTTTAAAATGAATCTTTCTTTTGATATTTATAGGGTACATAGCGTGCCCAGGCAGTCCCCATTTTTGTTTTAAATTTTACTAAGACATGTATTGCTTAGTGTTGTATCGCACTCCTATTTTCCCTATTTTTTCAACAAACCCTAAAGTTATTTTTTATTAACAGAGCGAGTGCTAGAAAATGAAAATATTAATCAGTGTTAATATTTCCAGTACTTTCAAACATTAATTTGAGTTGTGGCAGGAAACAAGGTAATGTCTGTTAACTCTTTGCATGCTGGGTAATTTTGCAGGCTTTTTATGTTGTCTGCTGATTTTTTAGCTCACCTGACAAGGGGAGCTATTGTGATCAGCCTTCGTCCATTGTATGTCTGTAAATATTTTCTTTAAGGAACATCTCTTCCTTAACTACTGGTCCAAAATAAAAATAATTACATAGGAATGTTCCCAACAATGCTCTCTACCAAAATTGCACAATGGTTCCGTTCAGCCAAGCAAAAGGGCCTCCAGAGCTATAAGAAATAATTTAAAAGACATCTCCTCCTGAGCCACTTGTCCAAATAAAAAATAATTCCACAGAAATGTTTCTCATAATGCCCTCTACTAAAATTGCACAAATATTCCTGGTGGCTGTCAGAGTTGTAGATAAGAAATATCTGTAAACGACATCTCCTTCAGGCTCCTGAACCACTTGTCCACATTTAAAAATAATTTCACATGTTTCTCATAATGCTCTCTACCAAAATTTGCACAAATGGTTCCACTCCACCAATCAAATTGGTGGCTAGAGCTGTAGATAAGAAATACAAAATTTATCTATAAACGTCATCTCCTCCTGAACCACTGGTCCAAATTGAGTTGTGGCAGGACTTGTGATGGTATATCATACATTATCAGTTACATGTACCTCTCATATTAACTGCATTGTTGCGCGTTGCCTGATAAGCATTGTCTATCTCACGGCATGTTGCCTTTATCAGGTCATGATGACGTTGCACTTTTTGAGTGACGTCGCTAATGACACTGAATCAACAAAAAATCAAAAATTACGTCATTATCGCTAGTTTGAAGAGTGTTCAACAATGGGTAAACTGATAAATAGAATACCAGGTTCGCGTCTTTTGATATCAAGTTTACCAGGCTCGGCTTTGAGAACGCATGTTGAATCGCTCGGCAAGCCTCGCGATGTCAACATGCGTTCTCAAAGCCTTGCCTGGTAAACTTGATATCAAAAGACCCGAACCTGGTATTCTCTATTTCTGTTTCCACACTCCTGTATGTACAGTGTAATACTAAAGCAGTGTGTATGTAAATGCTGTCATGTTTATTGGGATTGAATTTACTCTCAGGAGAGTTAGGCTACCCCCAACAGACCCAAGTGAGGAAGAAGAAGATCTTGATAAACCACCAACACGGGCCTCAACTAGAATGACCCGATATACTGTTGATGTGCCAAAGGCTGCCAAGGCCGGCCTTGTGGGTGAGATGGCCGAGAGGCTAGATGATATTCAGGATGAGGTTGAGAGGGTCAAGCCTGTTTCTCAAGCCTGGAACGCTATTGGAGATATATACATAGGTTGTCAAGGGGGACAGCTCATAAAGGTAAGCAAAGCTAGAACAAAAAGTCTACTGAATTACACACCTCTCATCTGTGAAGATAAAATTAAGGCTGTAACCATATTGCACTCAGAGTAGCAAAATAGTAGCCGTCTTACCTTGTAAACCAAAAGTCACAGGTTCGATCCCCGGCTTCACCAGTCTGTCGGATAAGACTTTAAGCTGTGGCCCTGTCTCCATATGACCTTAGCTGTTGGTGAGACGTTAAATATATACAAACTCAAATGAGTTATTGCCTTTCTGAGTGCATTTACAAACTATTTGATATCAGGTCTGCAGGTTATAAAGCCTTTTTTGCATGCTGAACTGACCATGAATTTTCGATGGCTCATAGAGACTAAAATACTGAAAAATTAAGTTTTTTTCCTTCTTAAAACACTCTGATGTTATGTTCATCGTGCTAATAAATGTTAAAATGTTTTCAATGTCTAAGCCATATTAACCACAAATTTTTGCCAGTTTCTAAATATTATATGCTGTACTTGAATTTGTGGTATTCTTAAGGGTTTGATTCAAACAGTGTTAATGAATAGTAAGATGACACAAGGAGGCTCAAATTTTTATCTCTTCAGGTTGATGGGGAAATCTACAAGGCACAGGTATTATATTACCCTCCCCCACCAGCAGAATCACCAGGGTCAAGATTATCAAGTGCTGGAGACCTTAGGGCCTCAACTATGGATATCTCCCCTGATGGTGAGTCCACTATAAACTCTTGGAGTGCTAGAACCAAATTACTCCGACAGGAAAAGTATATGCACACAAAATAGTCCCAGATGCTAGAACCAAATTACTCTGACAGGAAAAGTATGTGCACACAAAATAGTCACAGATACTAGAACCAAATTGCTCTGACAGGAAAAGTATGTGCACACAAAATAGTCCCAGATGCTAGAACCAAATTACCCAGGCAGGAAAAACATGTGCAAACAAAATAGTCCCAGATCAGACTGCTCCTAGAGGAGCAGTCTGATCAGGGACCATTTGTTTGCTTTCTACAGCAAATGATTTATTGATAACTAGAATGGATTAGTCTAGGTCATCAACTGAAAGATTCCATTTTAAGAAATTGTGCATGTAAAGAGTTGATTGGGCATAGAATTACTTATCACACATGCATTTACCCCTTCCTTTAATGTGCATGTACAGCCAACCAATGGGGCTGTATGTATGCTGCTTGCCTGAAACATCTTATTCGTCTGGTAAGGGAATCCCATTGTGTGTACGCCCAATGAAAGCTCAGGGAGACTAAGCAGATATACACAGACTTTTCTGAGTATTTGCTGTTCACCTAATTATACATGATAGGTACCATTTAGTGTTTTGAACAGGCCCTGTTCATTTGTTGGGCTTAATTAATATACAAATTTGGTTGCTCACAAAAGCTTTTGGGTAAATGAGCAACTATATGGGCCAGCTTATGAAACGGTGGTACATATCACATTTGCTTAACAACATTCTTTAAACATGTCTGCCCAACAATCCAGTAATGCTATATATCTTGTGCTTTAGTGTGTACCTACGTCTACTAACATACTGTGTGTGTATGATCTAAACAGTCTAGACTGAGCCTTTGCTCATTGACTAATAGTATTACAACCTCATTACCTGGTTCAGTTTGATGCATGAAAGTGAAAATACTTGTCAGATTAAGCAGTCACATTAGGGCATTTATTTTACAATGGGACAGGCAAGTACCTAAAACAGTAATACAAATTAGTTTATGTGAAGGGTAGTACACATGCGCCAGTGGTAAAAATTTCAAAATTTGCACTCCCTGGCGTTTTGATAGAAGTTTGATCGAGCCTGTATAAGAAGATAGATAGATAAATGTGCTTAGTTTTAGCACTAGAAATTTTTAAAAGTTTTGTGTTCTGGAGGAGACAGGAGTGTCTCCTGGATATTATATGCCTCCAATTAGCACCAAAACAATTTGAAAATTCCCAGATAAAAAAACAATTTTTAGGGACTGTGACTTCTCAAAATCTATAATGAACTGTCCAAATTGTATTGTGCAAAACTTCATCGAGAGTTCATGAGGGATAATGCCCAAAAGAAAGGCCAGATTGATTACATTACTTTGCAGTGTGGCTTATGAATTATTTCATTCTTGCCTTGTCATTTATCATATAATTCTTTCAAATAGTGATACTATTTTATGTATCTTTACAGCTGATGTTTCTAGCCTGCTTTTAGAAGGTAGTCTCAACTGTATTGGTCTACACAGGAGAGGGTTATACTGTACTGGTGATGTAAGTACCAGTGATAAAGATGATCACATTTTTTACATATCTTTTTTATCTCTTTGAGTCCCAGAACTAAATTACTCAGACAGGAAGAGCATATATGCAAACAAAATATTCCCAGATAAGACTGCTCCTCTAGTCTGATCAGGGACTATTTGTTTACTTTATTCAGCAAATGGTTTATTGGTTATTAGGATAGATTAGTTCCGATCATCAACTGGGAGAATCCGTTATGAGCACCAACGCATGTTTAAACTGATGGGTATGAAATTAAATACATTTGTGCATTCAAAAGTTTTCTTTAATATCTGATATGGACCTATGTAATTTTTAAACCACTCAATATATCTGTCACTGATGTATTTGTTAACTTAACTACATACTTTAACCCTTTCCTTCATGAATATTCATGCTAGGCTCAACAGACTATGAATAATTATATAAATAAACTTTCATGTTAGTACATAGAACAAAGAAATTACTTGTCAGGTTCACTAGTGTAGGATCAGATATATCATATTTCCATAAGCAAAGAGAGTAGACCCTGTTCAGGCAGCCCTTACAAGAGCTGTCTGATCTGGGTCTTCTCTGTTTGCAAACATGTTAAAAGGCATCTTATGGTGTAAAGGAATAAACATGTTCAACAATGTTTGCCTGTTGTTTCACAATTAATAATTACACAATTTTTCTGTCTATTGCAGGATGGTACCCTCAGACTGGTAGATGTGAAATCTAATGAGTTTAGAGTGATAGAACAGTGCAATATTGGGATTCCTATCACATCTTTCTCCTTCTCTCCCTCATACAGGCATATAGCTCTTGGCTCCTCAAAGGTAAGTTCATTTCTGCCTATTAACATATTAAGGGGATAACTGTATTAAAAAAAATCATTTTGGGAGGTATATTGTTGGATATACGGTCAGAATTTTAGTTATAAGGCCACTCAAGCGTCGCTGTAAAACTAAACTTTCAACCATATATCTGACGATATACCACTCCAGCGTCTCTGTAAAACTAATTTTTGACCGTATACCACCACTCCAGCATGGCCGAAAAAATCCGCACATCATACAACAAAATGTGACATAATTTATGATGTCAACTATTTCTGACAGTATATCGCAGGATATACTGTTGCAAATTTTTGTGTTATCCAATCAGACGTCATGTTACAAAATTTAAAGCAAGTACATTAGAATCTTTGACAATCAGAAGACAGTTTTTCTTTTTAAAATTAGATATCAGCACAGAATATATATAACATAAGAAAAGTTTTAAGATTTTGTGTGTCAGGGTAAATTAGCCATCTGCAGGGCTTTCACGGCCCTTTTTGGGAATCGAGAAAATTATTGGTGTTTTGAATAAAATTTGGAAAAATTATATTGTCATTCCATTACCTTGATTTTTAAAACCTACCTTGTTTCTTGATATCTAAAGAGAAATCTCATCTCAGAGCATTCATTATAATCTAATGAATACCCACAACAATTTTTTTTATAAAATTTATAATAGTGGAGCTCAGTATCTTTTATCTCAGTAAGTCAATCATTCATACAATCATTCTATATACCTGCATCTCTGTCAGATTTTTGTAGTCACTATTTTAAAATAATATGAGCCACGATCTGTGAAAACCTGCCTTAATGACATTTAGGACTTTTTATGTAAAAATCATTTGAAAAACACCAAAAAATAAGAAATTTGACATGTTCCAATATTGTCTTAAAACCTATTTAGATGGATAGTAGAATAAAATTGGTAATTATTTCTGATTAAATTTCTTCGTTTTCATGCCATATGTTTCCATGGCAACAACTTTACCTTAGCAACTGTCAGAATTTTTAAAGTATGGTCAGTCGTTTTCAGATCATGCAAACTTAAGGCAAAAATGTATCAGTGTCAACTTTTCTGCGAATTCTATTGCACACATGCTAACGATAATAAAAAAAGTAGGTTAGCAAGTAATAGCATGTTTTTCATGCACCCGACAAACCCGCAAATCAGGAAGTTAACTTTGACGTCATTAGTAACGTCATGACGTTTCTGACGTTGCGTGTTAAAGTTAAGACAGTGTATAGTTTCAAAAGACCATGTTTCCATAAATAATGGAGATAACTTCATAAAATTTACACTTCAAAGATTAAGTGTGTACAATTTACTCAAATTTGTCGACTTCGTCATTAGGGCTGGTTTTCACAGATTGTGGCTCATATTGATTATTATTTTATTATAGTGACGACAACATCTGGCAGAGATTCAGGTTTAGAAAGGTTGTGTGAAAGATTGGTCCATTTCTTGAACTTTTATACCTGGTGTGCCCCAAAACACACTGGCCATACACTTAGAAACAACAAGAAGACATGGCCGAAAACAATTGGCACAATTCTACCTGGGTTCGAAACACAAAAACAACTGAAACATCAATATTTCTTTTAAAATTCTCTTCAGGTGAGAGCAATGAATGGCTTTATTTATTTCTAAGCAAAAAAAAATATTGATATTCAGTTTACCACAACAATGTTAGCCACTCAAACAGACAGAACTCGCATGATCCCACTGATTGCTTTGTGATTTGCATTTGTGTCATGGTTTGTATATTGTTTGAACAGGATAAATTAATGTATAGGGCTATCATTTTAATACTTCTGTTGTTTTTCAGGGAAGTATTCACCTGTATGAAGCTGGAACACCTGAAAGTCTGAAGTTGCTCAAAGACATCCATTGTGGGAGTTTTGTAGGAATATGTTGCCTTGTTGGCAGTGATTACTGTGTGGTAGGTGACAGAGTTATAACTTCTTAAAACCTATCAATGGGTATGTGTCCAAATGTTGTGCATTGAAATGTCAAAAGGCCTTTGATATTAGCATTTCTCTGGGCCTCAAGATAAGAGTGTGTAACTAAAAAATTGCTTTTGTTTCTCATCAAGAAATATGTTGTAGGACAAAAGAGCCATCTCAATGAGATGGGTCTTTTGAGCATCCAAACTGATGGATAAGAAAGTAATCACAACTTTACACACAAAAGACATGCTTATCTGGACATCAGGTCTGAAAATGTTAGATGGGCTTAAGTTGCTTTCATCAGGTCCATTAATATTGATTCTCTAAATTTTATAGTCTAGTAGAAAAAGTATTTTTTCCTGAAAGTAAAGAAAAAACACCAAAAAACAAACAAACCCCATCATCTGTATTAAGCGAAAGAAATTTTGCATTTAACCTGTATTTAGCAAACACCTGTCTTAAACAATCAGTTTTGCTCTTTTATATTTAGCAACCACCTGGCTTAAACAGTCAGATTTAGCTTTTCACGGAAAAGAATAATCGGCTTACTTCATGCAGGTGCTTTTTAATAGCTGTCCATTAAAACTTTACAATGACAATTGTTATAGAAGGTAAGTATGTGTGTTTATCTGCAGCAATATTTTCCCCAAAAGCTTAGCATCCACATAACCTTGACATTGTTCTGTAAACTATATCTAAATATACTTTTCTTCTACCTTTCAGTCTTGCCGAGACAATGGAGAGATTCAGGTGTGGTCCATTGACAAAGGCTTCTTCATCTCAAGTTACACAGTTGGCTTGCCTGTAAGTACTTTATTCTTGGCTCATCTGTAAAATTAGGCCAAAATAAGAAATACCTGTGTTTAGGGTAACCTGACCCTACCTAAATTTACTGGTGAAACGTAGAATTTTTTTCAGGTTTTCTGGAAAAAAATTTTTTTATGCCTTTTGAAAGGGGAAATGCCTTTCAAAACGCATAAAGTTATATATATTTTTTTCCAGAAAAAAAAAATGTTTTAAAGAAATATGTGGGCCTACCCTACCTAAAATTTTCAGACCTGTTACCCGAAACACACTTATTTTTTATTTGGCCTTAATTGAGCCACTAGCTGCAGGGATAGGCAGTCAGATTGATAATCTTGACTTCTATGGGTTGGGGTCTAAATTTTGAGTCCTGGTCAGGCCTAATGTTCACATGCAGCTGTCTGATACCATTGAATGTTCAGTAAAACCTGTATTAAGTGTCCACTCAAAAATAGACAAAACAGAGGTCTTAATGGCAAATAGTAGCTTAATGCAGGTTGAAAGTATTGCAGAATGCACCCCTTGGAGCATTCTGCAATACTTTTGACCTGCATTAAGTGATAAACAATTTTTTGTCTTTAAAAACAATTTCTGGTCTTTTTGAGAGTGGCCGTTATACACAGGTTTTACATTCTGCAATACTGTTGATCTGCAGTAAGCGATTATCAATCTTGAAAACCAAATTTTGGTCTTTTTTTTTGAGTGGCTACTTAAGACAGGTTTTACTGTATACTGTATATACTAGATACTGGTTAAATATTGGGTGTATCTGCCCATGAACAGCGTAATAGGATAGTTGACCAGTGTGACATGACTGAAAGATTGTTTAAAGTGACATGGCTTCTCTCCCACTGTCACTGGCCCCATAAAAGCTCAAATCAAATAGTAATTTTGGCAACAGATGGTTTTGGTAACTTAAATGCACTCATTTCTGGTGACTTTTTATGGTTGTTGATCCTTTTATCACTCTTATATGGGCCTCGACACGAGAAAACTTGTCTTTGGGGGGTTGCGAACAGCACAGGCACAGACTAGCCTGCGCATACACACAGTCTGATCAGCGCATTTGTTATTCACTATTTGGAAAGTATCATATGTAAGCTTGCTACAGGTGAAATTTGAGTCTCTAGCTAGTCTGTGTAGCTGAGGAGACTGATTTGAAGCTAGCTTTGTCGAAAACCCCAAAGACAGGTTTTCTCACGTCGCAGCCCATATAATGATTAGCCCTAGAAGACGGATAGTGAGTTACTGAAACCATCCAGCCATGTCTTGACTGCGAAATGATGACAAAATAGAAAGACCTGTCCCAACATGACTGAAAAATTGTTGACTGGGATGTAAAGAATCAAATCAAGCAAGCCCATATTTTTCACAGATTTTGGCCGATATTTAGTTAATTAATGCAATGATAGCAATGTAACATGCTTTTTCAATACAACCTTTGCCAGGTCCCTCCCGAGAGCTATGCCCTTGGTTTTTAAAATCTTACTCGGGACCTGGCGAACATTAATGCATGGAAAACCAAGTTTGAACCCTATATTATAATGTCTACCTGCTCAGTGTGGTATATCCTTTTGATATTGTAGGTTGTGGCTATAGCTTGCAGTCCCATGTCTCATGTTTGTGCAGTGGGTACAGTAACTGGCCATATTTTCTTCCTGGATATGAACAATGTAGAGGAACCCAGAATCATACAGAGAGTGAGGGTGTATGAGGGACCTGTCACTCATCTTACGTAAGTATTCACTGAATCCCTAACATAGAGAGATCTTCCCATGTCAGAGTACCACAGTATATGTTTGAGCTTGTATGGAAATGTTACTTATACAGTAAAACTTACATGTAAACGGTCACTCAAAAATAGACAAAACAAAGGTCTTAATGACAAATGGTAGCTTGATGAAGGTCCAAAGTATTGCAGAATGCTCCCCTTGGAGCATTCTGCAATACTTATGACCTACATTAAGCGATAATTGGTATTGAAAACCAATTTTCAGTCTTTTTGAGAGTGGCTGTTTTACACAAGTTTTACTGTATGTGTAAAGTACAGAGCAGTAACTTTATAATCCTATGTTTGTGGCCCTTAGGAATGGACTGTGTTAAAAATGAATCGTGCTTTAAATTTTATAAAAGAATTATGGGAAAATGACTCATTTTGTTGGTTTTATCATGTCAGTGCTCAAATAATTATCTTTCAGTATAGGGATCAAACATGTTTTTCTATGCATTAACATCTGCTAGACACCAAGGGTGGTTTTGAAACCCCTGCCTGAAAGGCGAGGGTTTTAACAACCCCGAGGGGTTTAGCAGATGTAAGTGTATCAGAAAACCATGTTTGATCGTTATTATTGCATAAAGTCATTTTATCACTTGAAAACTTTGGAAAAATGCTGTGAAAAGTTCACTTTTGTATTACTACAATGGCGTGCAAAAGCATGAAGGATTCCTAGGTTTTGAAAACGCCTGGTCTAGAGCAAAGACTTACGTCATCCTAACGTCACTAAATTACGTTCACTTCTATGCACATTACTGCTGATGACGTCAATTTTTGTGACAGCCTAGAATGCGTATATGTAAAGTACAAAAGTCGTGCATCACAGCACGTAATTTGCCTGATTAATACATGGGTTTTTGCCGGTTAAAACATGGCTGTTAGTAGTGTTCGAAAAGGCTTTTTATGCAATAATTACTGTAAATGGCTGTTTCCAAAATAATGAAATTGGTATATAAAACGCCTCTCCTTTACCTAAACACCCTCATTTTGAGTGCACAAGTCTAAACCCATATAAGCCTAGTGTCATTTTTGTGGCACATAGGCAAACAGGGCAGACCCAGATTGGACTCGTAACAGGGTCTCTACTTTTTGCTTACAGAATGTTCTACTAAAATTCGAATATAATTGAAAAATACCATCAACAACCCTTAAAACAGAAATGGACTGGTCCAATTGATAAGAGTGGGAAATTCCATTTGGCTTAATTGGTTTAAAGTGAGACTTATTAGAAGTAATTTTGTGATTCAGATTTGACGGTGATGGTAAATACCTGTTCAGTGCCAGTGAAGATGGCCATGTGTTTGTGATTGATGGCCGAGCCTCTATGAACTTCAAGCCACTAGCCCATGCAGGTACTAGCCTTTGATTGTATATATTCATGCTGTTTTTTATAATAAACTTGCTTATGAACCTTTTGCATTTGTTAATGATAGCTAATTGTAGTATAAATATGCAGATTGCTTCAATATTTTCTATTGTCATATTGGCATTAAACATTTGGACAGATAGACCTAGCCCAGAGGTTATAAAACTTTATCATGCTCAACTTAACTGAGCATAAAATTAATACGGCTCATAAATGTTAAAATGCCAATTGTTGGCATGTTAACATTTATTAGCAGTATAAATACAACATCTGAGAGACGTATCTGAGAGCAAGAAATATATTTATTTTTCAGCATTTTAGCTTTTATGAGTGATTGAAATTTCATGCTCAGATGAGTTGAGCATGAAAAAAGTTTTATAACTTCCTGCCCTGATCAAACAAGATAAATTGTTTGTCATGTCATAACTTTGTTTTACACACCTTATCAGGTGAATGAACATGTTTTAAATTTTGGGATAAATATGGTTAAAGAAATTAAGGTGTAACTTTGGCATATTTTGCTAGAACATCACCAAATACCAAATTGGCCAGTTCTGAACATGAGATTTTGGTACTTATCACATGATGCGCAAAATCACTCTTTAAACATGCATATACAGCTATCTAGTGGGACCAGGCAAGTAAAATTTGGCCTGATGTTTCATCCATTGCCCTTTTTATGTGTGCGAGCAGTGAAGGCTCTGGTGAGAATGAGCATATACGCAGGCTTGTGTGAGCCTTCATTGCTAGCATATGTGATGACTAGCAAAATCTCATGTGCTAGCCTATGTTTACTTACGGCAGAATCTTGACTTGAATACAAAAGGTCATTAATTAAATGGATTTTTTTTATATTCTGTGCTAGTTCTACTCTTGTACAATAAGGATTGTCAAATAAAGCATACATAGAAAATGCCAAAGCAGAAACCAAGTAAAGTAAAACCTGTGTAAAACGGCTACTCTCAAAAAGACCAAAAATTAGTTTTCAAGACTAATTATCACTAAATACAGGTCAAATGTATTGCAGAATGCTCCAAAGGCATTCTGCAATACTTCTGACCTTCATTAAGCTACCTTTTGCCATAAAGATCTTTGTTTTGTGTATTTTTGAGTGGCAGTTTTACACAGGTTTTACTGTACATCATAAAAATTTCACATTTTACTCATTTTGAAAACTTTACACATGAAATTAGAAAGAAAGTGAACATTGGGTTCAATATCTCCTCAGAAAAGTTTATTTATAAAAGTGTTTTCATGATAGGAATTTGAATTATGAAATATTCTAACACAGCTCGCCTATAGAGCAATGCTAAAAAACGTGATATATCAAACAATAATTTACTGTTTTGAAAGCGTGATGAAAACCTGCCCTAGCTGATGTCATTTGTTACTGCAAAATGAACTCAGTCTGTAGGTTAGATGGTGCAATGTCATTTTCACTCTTGAAAGACGTTACAAATACATGTAAATGTATGTGACACAGTCCAACTATTGGCAGGAATTTCATCAGTGCAATGGTGGAAAGTTGGAGGAAGCCGAAGACTTCAAATGTGTTTTCCTCGTTTATTATGCGTTAGAAATGAAATAGATCAGCTCTATTGCATGAATTGTTGTATAAAAATTCACTGTTTGTTGGTCAGTTATACGAAGATAAATCACTCACGCTGCCCGCTCATGATTTGATCTTCTTTACAACTCACTGAACTGACATCCGAACAGTGAATTATTATACAACAAATCACTGCAAGAGCTGATCTATTTCTTAAGTAAAATACCTTGTGTGAGTATTTATATATGATATCTGTATATGTTTTCCTTGCAGACACAATGCCAGAAGGTGATTGATGCTTAAAAAACAATGATCAACATTGTCAACCAAGGAACCAGCAAAAGAATTTTATTGAATAATAATAGATTGATATTTATGGTTAAATATAGTATAAAAATCCTCTTGATTATGTTGAATGGCTGTGAGGCACACAAACCTTCAATATAATCAAGAGTTATTTAGATACTCTTTTATGTGATAACAGTTTGCTTTTGAAGAAAACACAAATGAAGTAACCTAAAATATTGCTGGTTTCTTTCCAAGTTCAGTCCAGCTGCTCAGTTGATAATCAAATATGTAACATATTTAGGTTCACACCGGTCTCATTAGGAATCCAAATTGCTAAAAAATATCTTCTATCATTTTTATTTTTTCGTTAAATCAAAATTCATATGGTTTTGAAGAGTGTATGGATTTTTAGCTAGCATGTGAGATTTAGGTTCTTATCGCATAAGCCAAAGATCAGATGAGAAACAGCAGTATCATCTGCAAAGTCTTACCAGAGCCTTCGCTGCTTGCAGTTACAAAAAGGGACTAAGATCATGATTTAGGCCATAAACTGAATCATTTGTTTTAAACCTGGTTGTTTTTAAAATAAATTGTGGTCTTTTATACATAAAAAAGCAAATCAACATTTTTAAAAAGAAATAAGCAATATCCTTTGATACTTTAATATTGAACAACTGGGCTGAACTTGACATGGTCAAAAGTTCTCTGTTTGTTATAGTGTTCCTGTCTGTTATAGTGTTAGTCTGTCTTTTGTTCCTTTCTGTCAATTTTTTAAAAAAGGTTACTTGTTTGCTTTTTATGTCTAATGTCAAGAGAAATATAAGGAGCTATGGAGACCAGGAAATCAGTCTTTTCCTATATGACCAATAGCACAAGAAAATACACTGCTAGGCATGTGTGAAATATTCTGTAAACCACTTAATTTTCACGTCATCAATATTTGAAATTTGGCTATTTTAAAAAAACTGACATTTTGGCGTAATTTAATTTTGATAGCTTCTCAAGTTAATGCCTTATAAAGTTATTTTTTATTCTCATATGGACTACTTTTAAAGGAAAGAATATGCTCTAGACTTTCCTTTTAATAAAAGCACCATTTAAGATGTGGTTTCCTCTGTGTTGAAACATGCTACCATTCAAAAGTTCGGTTTTACTTATACGGATACCAACATACTAAGGGTGTTGTGTGTCCATTTATTGCTTATTGTGTATCTGGATTCTAAACTATATTTCAAGGTGTCATATTTTGTTGATTTTTGTTTTTACTGCCAATGGCGCCAAATAAAAATACCCACCAAATGTAAGTTTTTTTACAGTATTTGCCCTAATATTGTCATAAATATAAATCTTTATGAATTTGTTGGAATAAATACTGTATACAAGAAGAAACACATTTTGCAATGTTTCATCTATGATGTCCTATTTTATGTCGCTTAAAGCTTTGGATAATACACTATGTAACAACGTAAATCTTTACCAATTTCAATTGATCAGCAAAAGCAAACAAGTAGTCTTATATGGTCTGTTTCTGTTTTTAATATATGGTCATAATTATGATTGATCGAGTTACAGTTTAACACAGCTTTTCAAAATGTGCTCTCTCCTTTTAGTCTCAGTCTAAAGTTACAGGTGATAAAAATCCATCCTTTCACTTAAGGCATCATTCATATTAATATATTTTGCTTGAGTTTGAATATATTTTCCATGTTCAAGTATAATTCCCATAGTAAAGTACAAACTGTACATATTGCCTTAACTCAAAGAATCCATTTGATCATTAGCCTTCCATGATGTGGAGAGCAAGTAGCACTAATTAAGTGTGGCCAGTCTCTGCAGTAAAACAGCTCTGTAAATAGCAATTATAAACAAATTACATATTACAAACTCCTTATATATTTCATTCAATTTATGGAAATGTTTAGTGTAAAATTCATAACTTTCATTTTTAGTTTTGAGCAACAAATAAAAAGAACATTATTGATACCAATATAACATTCAGAATGGCCAAATTATAATAGATTGTTGGCCATCAATGTTTTATTAAGGGCTAAAGTATTGCTGTCTATTTCATAGTTACAGATAAACAAATATTTTGGGCATAAAATTGAGATTAACTTCTTATTCATCCGTCTAATCTATGTTTTGGGTGTTCAAAAGCATAGATCCTATATTACCTGGATATGAAACTCCAATAGATTTACCAATAATCATTATCCGATCATTGTCATGTGAGTGTCCAGTCCATTCAATATAGAGCCCATGTCAAAATACATATCTAATTAATTAAACAACAACTAATGTTATGTTTGAGAAAAAAAGGAAATTAAGTTGTAATAACCTCTTATCTTTAGCCCTGTGTTTGGTTGATGTGTACTTGTGGCTTTTGCTTGTTCTCTAATTTGACATTTTATTTGCAGTTGAAGCTTTTTAATCTCTTCCACATGCTCTATATGCTTTATTTCTGCCAGGGTGGGGGCAGGAATGATGGTCTTGCTTAATTCTTTTTCCAGGTTTGGATCGTTTCACTTCAAACAAATTATTTTAGAAACTCTCAAAATTTTATTAAATGTTGTGTTGCTTATGAAGCCTAGGCTGATAAATTGAATGTTTAATGTCTTATTCTTAGATGTAACACCAAGTGGAGGCAAAAAGAAATCTGGTAAAAATTGAATGGTTGCATCAATTTGCACTTATTGTACATCACATATTAATTTTATGTGTGCACTACTTTCGCCTTTTTTCACACAAGTTTACAGTGTGCATCAATTTACACTACTCACACATAACTTTGCTGTGTGCATCAGCTCATTACATATTTTCGCATGTTCATCATTCTATTTTCCAATAATTATTTTCTAGAGGTACTAGTCTCTATTTTCCACATGTTTCTGTGCTGTGCTCATCAACTCACACATAAATTTTCTGTGCTGTGTGTATCATTTAAAAATTCTTATGCCACCCTGATTTGTACATCAGTTTTCACTCTTCGCATTACTGCATACATCAATTCATACTTTTCCCATTTCTAATTTCCTTTCTGCATCATTCCACACTGTTCAAACATGACATAGATGTGTGTATCAATTCACTCCTTCAAACACCATGTACCGTGGGCATTAATGAATACATATACAATTATGATTTTTCACTTTCTGCATCATTCCACACTGTTCAAACATGGCATAGATGTGTGTATCAATTCACCCCTTCAAACACCATGTACCTTGGGCATCAATGATTACATACAGGGTTTGCGCTAGGATTTATTTTTCTTTCGCCACCATTTTCGCCAATCAGATTTTTTTTGTGCCATTTTCTTAAACTTAGAGCCAGATTTTTGGCCATGTTCCGCCAAAAAAGAGCCAGGTTTTGGGGCATTTTCGCAAAAAAAGCCTTCTGTCTTTAACCCCCTTAATTCTGGTGGATTATTCTATACACATTAATACAATAAGTATGGAGTAGTCCATTTTGTATTTAAAGCAGTTGACAGTCTTTAAATTGATGTCTATTTGTACCTGAAGATTTTTCATTTTCTTAACAAACAGGGCAGACACTGATGAAATGCCTTGCTTTGGGTATTCTCTGTTTGCCAAAGTACATGTTTGCAAGTATTCAGAATGAAAAGGATTAACCAACCGTTAAACTCTTTTAACAGCTAAACTTTACTGATCATGAATAATGGTGTCAGCTAATAAATATTAAGACAGTTGATAGTGATTTGACTAATCTTGGTCTTTCTATAGTATAAACTTTACTGATGTTGATCATGAATGATGGTGTCAGCTAATAATTATTAAGACAACTGATAGTGATTTGACTGTAATCTTGGTCTTCCCATAGTATATGGGAAACCTCCATTCAGTTTAAATAAAAAAAACTGAACGTGAGTAAAAGTAAGTAATGGTGCAAAGATCAGGAATCGATACAATCAAGTACCACACCTGACCCAGGATACCAATGGGAAAGTGACAAACTCACGGAAGACACCACAAACGAGAGCCAAGAGGTCAGCCCTTTCCCAGCAGGTGACCACAAAGCACATATAAACAGACGTGCACAAAACATAGCAAACACAAGACAGAACAAAAACATAAAAGATCCACAAAAGAAGTACCGCCTTGGAACGGTCAGTAAAATATTTTACTGGAGGGCTTAAACCAGTTTTACGGCGCCAACCTCACCCTTAATTCTAATGTGGACCAGGACACATTTGGGAAAGTGACAAAACACAACGATTACAACAGCAAAAAGGTCAGCCCTTTCCCAGCAGGTGACCACAAGGCTACAAGGAACAGACATGACAGCAAAACACACACCAACATGAAGCACGACTAACAAAAACGATCCACAAAAGAACCACCGCCTTGGAACGGTCAGTAAAAGTACTTTTACTGGAGGGCTTAAACCGGTTTAACGGCGCCAACCTCACCCTTAATTCAGATGTGGATCAAGACACATAGATATTTGGTTTGCATGAAAGACCCCTAACTTATCAATGCATCATCTCCTAAAACATATAAATCAAGATATAACAAGGAGATAAAGCAAGGATAAGGACTCAACAGTAAATTAAACTGAATACCGGAGCAAAAGAAATCCAACAGGTAAACCCCGGTGGGCCCGACAAACAGCCAAAGCATCAGGCCCCTACCATCTCATCAATAGATAAGCCTTTAAGTCGGAACCATCATAGAGTCTGAAGTCCGACCCACCGGCGTGCAATTAAAGAGGAAAGCAAAGTTGCCAACCGTGATTGGGTTGACTACCAAGCATGCAGTCCGTTGCAATACATTAATGTTATAGCCAATCTTTTTATAATGGGAAATTATTTTAATGAACCGCGTTGAAAAATTATTAGAGCCAACAATCTTCTTCAACTTATACACATTAAAAGCAAAGGAAGGTATAACAAATGCAAGCGATAATCCAAATGGCTAATACAAGTCCACAGGTATATAGAAAGCACAAGTTATACAACGGGGTATGAAAATCGGTCATCTAGTGATCTTAAATGCGGTACAAGACATAGAGGATATCCAGGGACAGGAATAATGGAAGGAGATTGTACACACAATCCTGAGGATTGGAAAAATAAGAGCATTAAATGAAAGTGCGGGGAGACTTTTTAGGGCCGCCACGCAGCACAGACAAAACAACTCTGATAATAAAAGTAAGTAATGGTGCAAAGATCAGGAATCGATACAATCAAGTACCACACCTGACCCAGGATACCAATGGGAAAGTGAGGTATTTTTCAACACTATCAATACATGGCACAATGGAAATATATATGACGCCAATATTAATTTTTCTGCCGCTTTTTGCTCTTTGGTTTTAGTGATTAAAAGTTTGCAATCAACAATATTCTCGCTAGAATATAATATTATAAAATACCTTTATTAAAAATGTTTAAATTTGGAATATATATGTTAAATAAAACGAATAACTCCATTGAATAAAGTTTGCTGAATATATTGCAACAAGGGAGCTAATTCAAAAATGTTAGGGGAGAGCACAATTGCAAATTTTTATCTCGGACACAGGTCCAAGTTTTTAACGATCCTATTTCTGAACAAACAGATTTAAGAAAGCCATAACATCATCCACCTTATAAATAAAGGCTTCTGTTTAGAACTGATGGGTTCAAGTATCTGTGACTGTCGAGAAAAGCACTTTGAACAGCGTGCGTTACTCTGTCTTGAAGAGAGAAGCAATTTTCGGTGTTGTCTTGCTACTGTCGGCATTTTGCGAAATGCGCAGATCCTTTCGCATGCCTGGTAATGTCTGGTGGGTGATGCTGTCAGATGAAAGAATGGCACAGTGAACAACATGCATATCTTTCCCTTTTCTCATTATGCTTGATGGAAAGTGAGCTTGAAAGTGACCCTTGATTTTTTTCTTCTCGCCGACGGCGATGTAGCGGTCTTTTCAACATGATTTAGAATCCGTGTTAAAAGTTACGGATTCAGAAAGCTAATTTAACATTTGATATTGACCACAATAAGCAAAGATGTCATGGTGATGGTGCAGTTTATTTCATGCACAGTATGACACCATGTATATTATGGACTGTCAATCTGACCGTTACCGGTAGCAGCTGTTAAAAGTGCGTGCCGATCGCCGCAGGCTAGCAGCGCGTGTCCAGGTTTGACTCGATCAGCTACCGAATTGTGTGGTCGATAATTGGGGTGTTAATTGACAATTAAGATAAACATTGATGACCTTTAAGCGGCACGAGGCAATGATTTTAAGCCGGAGGAGACACTCGGACGCCAGACAACGATTTTTCTTTCGCCAATAGTTGTCGCCAAATTCATATTTTTTGCGCCAAATTTATTATTTCTTCGCATTTGGCGACAATGGCGATTGGTAGCGCGAACCCTGACATATGAATGATTTTTTTGTGGCAATCTATTGATTTTGTTCACACATTCATCTGCAATGTGCATCATTTTACACTTCACATTTGTTGTGTGAATCAAGCATCAATTTAATCTTGTCATTTTACTTTGTTCTGTATGTACCCTTGTCCCACTCAAAGGCTATATATTATATACAAGCTGATGAGTGCTTGCTCCAAGGTTATAAAACTTTTTTCTTGCTCAACTCAAATGAGCATAAAATTTATCATGCTCATAAATGTGAAAATGCCAACAATTGTTGGCATTTTTACATTTATTAGCATGAAAAATAAAACATCTGAGTGTTTGAAAGCAAGAAAAGTTGTTATTTTTCAGCAGTTAAGTTTTTATGAGCAGTTGAAATTTCATGCTCAGTTGAGTTGACCATGAAAAAGTTTTATAACCTCCGGCCCAGTATGCTAAATAATGAACATATTATGGATCTAGCCTGGAGAAAACCTAATTTTCTTTTATGACAAAACAAAGGCACAGACAAGCCTGTGTATCTGCATAGTGTGATCAGAACCTCTATTTTTCACTTTTTGTGAAATTCTGTCATCCCTTCATCTCTCTAAGATGAATATTTTCATCATATAGCCAGTAAAGTTGAAACTTGATTCATACATGAAGAATGGATCAGTTAAGCCATTCTCAGGATGCTGTTCTATAAATTATTCATCTTTCAAATGTTTTTATCCTTCCAATTTTCAGTTTCTAAAATTGTCTTTTGTCTCTGTTAAGGCTGTTACATTGATCTAGACTGATTTTCTGACAGTCCTTACCTTATTAGTGATGGTTATTTCCTAATTAATGTATACTCCGTATAACATATATGAAGCCTTTTAATTCTTCTATAAATTCCCATTTTTAGAATCCATTCATTCCTTAGTCTATTAACATTGTTTAACATGTATGCAAACCAAAATATTTGAAAATACATGTAGCATTTTGTATTCATTCATTTTGTCACTTAACCATTTGTATACAGTAAAACCTGTGTAAAACAGCCACTCCAAAATAGACAAAACAAAGATCTTAATGACAAATGGTAGCTTAACGAAGGTCTAAAGTATTGCAGAATGCTCCCCTTGGAGCATTCTGCAATACTTTTGACCTGCATCAAGCAAATATTGGTCTTGAAAACCAGTTTGTGGTCTTTTTGAGGGTGGCCATTTTATACAGGTTTTACTGTACTCACTTGTCTAGTGACTTTTGCAAACAGAGAAGACCTCGATGAAACACTGCATAAAGGAGCATTTCATCAGGGTTTACACTGTTTAAGACAAAGATGATTTTCAGAAAAAAAATACAATTTTATTTGGAAATTTATCCTGTGACCCCTTGATATATACAATGGACCATCCCAAGTTTATTGTATCAAATCAGAAGGAACAATTCATTAGTACATAAAAGGGTTGAAGCTGCAACTAATAGTGCACAGACCTATGTCATGTTTTTATGTCCCGTGGGACTTTTTTGAAGAAAGCAAACGACTATTATATTTTGTTTTGGGGATGTATGGTGAAGACGAAAATGGTTGTTGGCAGCCCTGGAATCGTGGCAGACACCAGTTATGATGTCATCAATATGGCGCCTGTCAAAAGCTTATTTTGAGGAAAATTCATCATTATTGTAAGCATAGGAGATTTCATTATCGGTTCTATGTCAATCAAAAGTTGATATTGCATAAAAGACAGACACAAATGAACAGTACAGAGTACACAAATGATACATTTGTGTACATTTTAATGCAGTTTTATTGAAATAACCTAGGCATTTTTCTCGTAAACGCTTGGAGTGCTGCAAATCATGAGTTCGACAGTGCCATTCTTTGGAACAAAATTTGGGCGAATAAAAGGATATATTAAACTTTGTAAGTAGTCATTATTCCAAGAGAAAACTATGATAGGTGCGTTCATCTGTGAGTTCAACAGTATTAGATTAAATATGGGCATAATCAAAGCACTGAGACAACTAAGTCACTAAAAACACAAACGCAATTTTCAATCGAAAATTGACATTATAATGCTGTTAAATGTATAATGAGAAAGAATGGCAAACACAACAACAATCATTTTCTTGTCAGAACTTAGAGGTTATTTTTGCAGTTGCAGATATATTAACAATGAAAATGCAATGTACGAAAGTGCCTGTCATTACAGACAAGCGCAATGTCCATGACAGTGAAGCCATCTGATACTCACTATTATTATTGTTGTTCCTCGCATGTATAAATATTTGCAATGAGGAAACACAAGGGCTTCACACTTTTCAATGATCTCCCGTTTTGTTCCCTATCGTTTCTGCAGTAAGATTGGTAAAAAATATGGGTACTCCTGGAAAAACAATCAATATTTTCAGTTGAAACTTTGTGTAATTGCACCTAAGATTTTGTCGTCTAAATTGATTTGAGTTTTCATTTGTTTTAGATATTTTTGAAATAAACAACTCTAAACATTATGTCTTTTGAAAAATGGCATGAGGCGTAACTTATTTTGACCAGATTATTTTGAGCATGTCTTCATTACAAACGACATACCAAAATATTCGTTCTGCTAATGGTGTTAGAAGGAATTTGAGTCAAACCTATGCATAAAGCTATCAGGCAGTATATGCATATGGTTGGAGTTATGTGTTTCCATATTAGAGATGCATGGACTGCCAAATGAGCATTGCATCTCTCTGCTTTAGCGGAATTTGTCAAGTACTTTTTCGCACTGGACAAGTTGAATTATGCCAGGATGATTTCCATATATCTAGCAGAGATGTCACAGCTTGTAAGAACATATCCAGATATATGGTCAGAATTCAGCAATGGAAATGTGGTTGCAATTAAAAACACCATTCCCTTTTGTGCTTTAGTTGGAACAAATCAACAGATGGATGAAAGTGACTAGAGGCCTTGTTGGCATAACACTGAATAAAAATGCAAGAAATCGATTCTTCCTGATCTCAGCCGATCTTGTACGATTGACAGAATAAGTCAAGGAAATGACTAGAGATTCAGAAGCAGCAAGAAAACGCCGCCATGAGCTGTCACGGACAATTCTGAAATGCAAACAAAGAATGCTCAAAAGCTTGTCAGCACCATAGAAGGACTTATAAATCCATTTAGCTATCAAGAAAATGATATAATAAATCTGGTTACAAAAGCTGTAATGCTAGAGAAAATCAAACAGGATATATGCCTTGTTGAAGTTTCAAAGATGGAACCCTTCATTCAATAACGTATCAAAACGGAACAGGTGAACATTTGGGCAAAAATGCCAAGGATTCTGCTTCAAACTTTGTCTGCCTCTTTAAAAATGTACATGTAGCAATATCGAAATGCCGCAAACTCTCGCCCTGATATGCATCTTCAGGAGTGCTTAAGTAATTATGAGCTGTCAATAGTGCCAAGATTACTCAATACTGTTTGCTGCAGACGAAACAATGCTGCACTGCTCTTCCAAGAGTAAATTAATGGACATATTAGAAAAAAAAATGTCTAGTGCAGAGACTTCTGATGTTGCACCTCCTGATATACTGCAACCAAACAAATGTGTTACAATGACTCATACTATGGCTGACGTTCAGTCAATGGACAAACCTAGCTGGATTAAGATGTGCAAAGATCTGTCAGCTCATTTTTTTGCATTTATACAAAGAAAATATGTTGAATATGATGAATGACATAATTTTGTTTGACATGTATGACATTCCAAACTCACTTAAGTCAGCAACAAGGCATTTGTGGCTTGGTGATTCTTGCCCTGTGGCATATCACAGCACAGACACTACAAAATTTCAAATGCTCCACTGAAGAAACTGTTATCTCACACAGCAACAAAGGATGAGCTTACAGTATTTTTGTCATAAGAATTGCTGAAATTCTCAAAAGAGAGCAAGTTGTATACCGTTGCATTGCAAAATAAATGACTCACAGATGCATCACATGGGGTGGGATGTAAACCATCTTAGCAGAAGTAAAGAAGAAGCTGATACACCATGCCGCTGATGCAAAGTAAGTAAGGGTGCAAAGATCAGGAATCGATAAAATCAAGTACCACACCTGACCCTGGATACCAATGGGAAAGTGACAAACTCACAGTAGACACCACAAACGAGAGCCAAGAGGTCAGCCCTTTCCCAGCAGGTGACCACAAAGCACATATAAACAGACGCACACAAAGACATAGCAAACACAAGACAGAACAAAAACATAAAAGATCCACAAAAGAAGTACCGCCTTGGAACGGTCAGTAAAATATTTTAGTGGAGGGCTTAAACCGGTTTAACGGCGCCAACCTCACCCTTAATTCAGATGTGGATCAAGACAAAATGGTGCAATAGAATGGACATTTTTTCACTGGACACAGATGTATTTGTTCTTTGCCTAAGAATATACCCAGAATTTCCGAGGGGAAATATTTTCGTGACAGGTATCGGGAACAGATGGAGGAAATTTCAACTGAGGCCACTCTATTTAGCTCTTGGGGACTTGGGGGCTCAGTTTCTTCCTGGTCCACATTCATTTTCTGGTGCTGATATCACTGGAACAGTAGCATTAAAAGGAAATTGGTCTTTTTAGAAAGCATTTAAGGATTGTGATATGGGAATTAAACAGGCAGTTCTTGAAGACCACACTGTAAGACAACTTGAACACTATGTTTTTCTGCTTTATCAGCCAGGCACAACCTTAGTCAATGAGTTAAGGTGGTGTCTTTTTCAACGCACGCAAGCGGAGGCTGAGAGGCTACCACCAGCAAAGGCAGCTCTAATTTTGGCTATCAAAAGAGCACTCTTTCAACGTATTGTCTGGTATAAGGACACTTTTTCTAATCCGAATATACCATCAGAGTATGGATGGAGAGAGGAAGCTGGGGGATTCTCTCCTGTATTGACTACCATGTATCCAGCTCCTGGGGTAATATTACAACCTGTGAAATGTGCTTGTACATAAAAAAACAAAGTGCACAATACTTAGATGCAACTGAAAAAGCAACAAAATGTTTTGAACCGAATTGTATTCTTGTGGAACTGAGGACGAATCTTGTATCGAGCTTATGCTAGATGATCAAAGCATTGATGAGGACTCTTGTAAGTCTTTTACTGATGATATGTAACAAATCTTGTTCTATTACATATCACCAGCGTATATTAAAATTGCATTGACACTAATAGATAGCCCTCTGAACATTATGTTGTCCCAGCTTTACATATTGACCCTGTTTAAAATAATATTAGGCAAGGTAGATTTTCAATGAAATAAAACATGGCTGCCATTTGATGACGTCATAACTAGGCTCTGCCATATTTAAAGGTGATAGATATCACTGATCACATTAAACAAATTGGTTTATAAGTTTTCAAAATGGCCAAGTATTAATAATAGTATAATGCAAAGTAGAATTCGTTCAAATTCAAGATGTCAGCCATTTTGGTGACGTCATTATTTAGCTCAGCCATTTTGATTGGTGTGAGTAGACAGCACTTATCATTTTGAACATTTTGATGCCTAAAATATTGAAATCGACCCACTATTATGGATATTATGAAGCAACGTAGATTTTATTAAAATTCAACATGGACGCCATTTTCATGACGTCCTAATCTGGCTCTGCCACATTTTCAGAAGTGCCAACAACGAGTTTTGCATTGCCTAGGGTATAACAATCAAAATTATCATAGTGGTTTGCTTTCTTCAAAAAAATCTCACGGGAGTACACATGTCCGTGCACTATAAAGGCACTAGAGTATGAAGAATTAATGATGTAAAAACGGGTGAAAAAATTTAGCTTGGCTTTGCATGAATTGTGTGGATATAATCAAATTGTTAATGAAATGCATGACTTTTTGTTATAGCAATGACATAAAAATTGTATATTTTATCATCCAGTTCAGGAATAGGATTAGTGTCTGTATAATACCTGAGGTGTTTCCATGTCCAAATAAATTTTAGTTCAATCCATAGCAGCTGATGGTAGTTTAATCACTGTACTATGCATGGTACATCTGTGTAAAGATATTTTCTTTTAACTGCTTTTTGTTGTCAAATGAAAAAAGGCTTTTTTCAGTATCCCAAAAGTTGGCACAGGTCATAGCATTCTTGTTATTAAAAGTTATTCTGTATATCCCAAATAAAAGGGACAGACAGGGCTGAGCAAACAGTGTAGACACAGATCAGACTGATCAGGCCTACACTGCTTGTCATTCCATCCATATCATGAGGTAGTAAAATAGAATTGTTCACAATTTGGCATAAATGCAATAGTTCACTAAGCATTAAAGTATCTGAATATTCATAGCAAATATGGTATTAAATACATTATTTCAAAATTTCAAAATTAAACTACAAATTAGCAGTAATATCCATGGGTAGCCCACAGACCAGGCCATAATGCAAAATGAATGTGTCCAAAGTTTAACTAAAACTGAGTTCATATAATGACATGAAATGGGACCTAAAAAAATTTAACTGAAGCAAGGTTAGAGAAATATTCTCTGTCTATGTTAATTCTGGATAATTTTTGTGTAAATATGAGCCCCGACATGAGATTTCCAACAATGTGGTATGTGCGACTAGCAAAGGCTCAGACCAGCCTGCGCATACGCGCAGTCTGATCAGAGCCTTTGCTAGTCGCTTGAATATTCTATGATTGTTAAGCTACTGACTGAGCATCATTTGGAGTTTCTAAGCTTAAAAGGAGGCTGCAGAGGTTCGTCCAAGTCTACACTTGTCAAAATGCCACATTGTGGGAAATCACATGTCGCGGCTCATATGGTATTTATTGTTTATGTTTTATAATTTTGTTCTATTTCACCAGCGGTTAAAGGTGTGGTTCAGGAGTTGTCTACCTACAGCACAAACAGCTCAGTACATGTGTTAGTGTCCCACAACAGTAGTGGTAATAAACGATCAGGAGCCAACTGGATGACAACATTTGAAGTCACTGATGATGTCATCAGAGGTAATGAATGAGTCTTCTTTGCTGCCTTTCTTACTTTTTCTGATTGAATTATGAGAGTGAGTGGCATGTATGAAAAGCAAATGGTGCATTCTAAAGCATGCGACATTTGATTGGATAACATCAAAAAATTTGCGACAGTATAACCTGCGATATACTGTCGCAAATACTTTGACGTCCTTAATTACGTCACATTTCCTTGGGTGACATGCGGCATTAGGCAGCTTGCAATGCTCCAATATGAGACAAGACTACAAAGTGCATTAGAATGGGGATAACAATATTCACAATTTTCATTTGGGGAGGTACATCGTCAGATATATGGTCGGAAATCACGTTTTAAGGCTCTGCGTGCATGTTGCCGTAAAACTAAATTTCCAACTGTATATCAGTCCATATACCTCCCAAAATGAAAATTTTGAATACAGTTATCCCCTAAATATGCTATCCAATTACATTTTTCTTAAAATGTGGATAACCACTAGACAAGGCATCTCTTTTAAACATGCAAAGAGTAAGTTTTGGTTGAGGAACAAGAAAATTAATTTAGATATAATCCTTCTTTCATTGAGGCCATAAATGAGATTACTGTAAGTGCAATTTTCATATATGTTTTTTGAAATCATAACCACATAATGAATTCAAATTGATAATGATCTGGATCCAAAGAGTTCGACATTGATTGTATTCATGAAATATTTTTTTTAAAAAATCAGCAGATGACAATAAAGTAAAGTAATAAGGTTGCAAAGATCAGGAATCGATACAATCAAGTACCACACCCGACCCAGGATACCAATGGGAAAGTGACAAACTCACAGAAGACACCACAAACGAGAGCCAAGAGGTCAGCCCTTTCCCAGCAGGTGACCACAAAGCACATATAAACAGACGCGCACAAAACATAGCAAACACAAGACAGAACAGTCTAACTTAGTTTTTTTTTGTCTGAAAAGTCATTCACTTCTATATTTTGTAGTTCTAACTTGACAAAATGGATGAGTAGGTTTGTCTTAGTTTTCACTGGTCAGGGAATCAGTGGCTCAGTGGTAGAGTGCTTGAATTGAGACTGAGGGGCTGCGGGTTCAAGCCTCACCGGTGTCACTGTGTTGTCTTTGAACAAGACACATTTATCCTTGCTTAGTACTGGTTCAACCCAGAAAGACCTGTCCCAACATAACTGAAAAATTGTTGACTGGGACGTAAAGAATCAAATCATAACAAACTATGCGATGAGTACAGTTATAATATGGATAGGCTCAAATGATATTTTCTAAAGCAATTATTATATTTTCTAAGCTGTACTTTGCATCATTTGATAACTGACATGTTTCTATATGTTTTTGGAATGCATTCTCTGGAGTTGTATATAAGGTAAACAATTTTATATAATTTGTTACTGTTGTTACAATGTTAATTTTATAGATAACAGAAACCCAATATATTCTAAAATACACATCTCATCAAATTATCTTTAGCAGGCTTTGAGTGAATTACAGACTTTAGTTCTCTTTTAGAGATATTTTCTGCTTCAAATTATAAGTTTTCTTTTTATGTGCTGCATTTATAAAATGCAATATTCTTGTTGATGGTAAGCCACCCTTGTAAAAAATAAATTATTTGTGGATTCAAGCAAAGAAATAGTCTCTGATCTTGGACTATTTTATTTGCATATGCACTTGCATTCCCCCTTTAAGCTGTTATTTTAACTTCAATAGCTCTTACAATTTTCAGACTATCAAATAACATATTAACTCTGAGTATCTTTTTCATGTGTGTACCCCTACAATGATTGATTGTAAGTAAGCTTTAGATTTCTTTAATTGTGTAAAACTCAAATAATGCATATCCAAATTGCACTAACAGCCATAACCATAAATGAGCCGCAACATGAGATTTCCAACAATGTGGCATTTTGATATGAATAGACTCAGATGAGCCTGTACAGCCTCCTTTTAAGCTTAGAAACTCCAAATGATGTTCAGTCAGTAGCTTAACACTCATAAAATATTCAATCGACTAGCAAAGGCTCTGATCAGACTGCGTGTATGCGCAGGCTGATCTGAAGCTTTGCTGGTTGCAAATACCACATTGTTGGAAATCTCATGTCGCAATTCATATTGGTGTAACAGCCATAACCATAATTTGAAGTCATTGTAATTTGTTGAATCTTTTTTTTTCAGATTTGAGATATAATTGTAAAAGTTTGAAGTATGATTTTAAAGACCAGGTAATCAAGAAGCTATCTATCAAACTTGCCGTGCCATCCTATGGAGCCGCGATCACAACAGGCCAAATAGTGTACACAATGTCTCAGAACAACAAGAAAGTTCACCAGTTTACTATGCCTGCACCTGAAGAAGTACCGCAGGTACGTTGGAAAAGTTTTAACCCTCAATGGGCCAATCGAAACGAAAGTGGTCTGCTTTTCTCGTCTGCTGAAATGTTTAAGAAGCCTCTATGGCAAACAGTGTGGACCTAGATCAGACTGCTCCTATAGGAGCAGTCTGTTCTGGGTCCATGCTGTTTGCTTCTATACTTAATTTGTCAGTAAAGTTAGGCAATTATTTGCAGCAGACGACTTCAGCAGACGACATTTTCAGATGCCTTTTTTTTCTTGGCGCTTTAAGGGTTAACTCTTTTCAGACCAATAGAATTTTCCATATACAGTAAAATTTGTGACGAACGGCCACTCTCAAAAAAGACAGAGAATTGGTTTTCAAGACCAATTATTGCTTAATGCAGGTCAAAAGTATTGCAGAATGCTCTAAATGGAGCATTCTGCAATACATTCGACCTGCATTAAGCTACCAGTTGTCATTAAGACCTTTGTTATGTCTATTTTTGAGTGGTTGTTTACACAGGTTTTACTGTAGCTGCATGCAATAAAGTCAAGATGGTCCATTTTATATAATGAGGGGTCACAGGTTATGATTTTTTATAAAACATTGATACTGTATTTCTTCCTCTGATCAAGATCAAGATAGCTTACTGATAAAACTCAAAAACTGACAATCATTCACTAGGACATGTAGTTAGGGAAATGAGTCCCTAGCTGTCAACAGAGAAGTAAACTTAGCACTACAATCATCTGCAACTTCAGCAGTGAAAATTACAGATTTTGGGATGGCGTACCAATCCCTAATAGTCTGTGGAAAGCAGCTGCCTTTATAAATATCTGAGCCAACTGTAAGAGCCTGAAATGTCAAACAGTGATGGATTTTGTCTGAGCAAACAGTGCAGACCCTGATGAAATTTCACCTGGGTCTGCACTGTTTGCCAAAGGACTCATTATGGGGTTTCCAGTCTACGAAGGGTTAAAGACAAAGAAATAATGTTCATCCATATTAGCATAAATACCATATTTGACAAAATTTTGGTTTTAACTGGCTTCATTATAGGAGGCCTGTTTGAATGTAGCCTGGCCCTGAGGTTATAAAAAAATGTTCATGCTCAACTCAACTGAGCATTGAAATTTATCCTGTTCATAAATGTTAAAAGGCCAACAATTGTTGACATTTTAACATATATCAGCAGGATAAATGCACCATTTGAGTATATGAAGCAGGGAAAAATCTGAATTTATCAGTACTTCAGTTTTTATGAGCATGTGAAATTTCCTGCTCAGCTGAGCTGAGCATGAGAAAAGTTTGATAGCCTCGGTTAGAGGTGGCATACCCCAAAGACAGGTTCTTCCGTGAAATGGCTCATATTAAGCTCCTTTACTTATTATTATACTGAATTTTCTTTTTTTCCACAGAATGACTTCTTCTACATGGAGCCTGCTTTTGAGTTCCCAGGCCACCAGTTACCAGGAGGAAGTGCCAAGTTATCTCCCCATCACAAGTGGTTGGCTACCTATGGTACTGATGGTAAAGTGATGCTCAGGACAATTGGTCAGATGGTGAGTAATTTCTTGTTGGCAATTCTTCAATGTATCGTTGCCTTTTCTTCTTCCTACCACCTAAAAAAGAGAAGGGTAATTTGGTGGCCAACTATTTTTTTTAAATTTTTAAAAGGGAAAATGTGGCCTTTAGCCGCTTAGTTATGAATTTGACAGACTTTTTTTTCTCTAAAATTCTATATTTGGTAAATGTTCTATGAATTTTCAATTGTGATGACCTGACAAAATACTCCTAGACCAACTTACTGTTCAGACCCAGACCAGACTTTTCATTTAGGAGTAGAAGTCTGATCAGGATTTTAAATTTTCACCTGAAGTTTCTGATTAGTATTTTGTGCATTGTAGAGCTGATAAATATGTTTAACTGAGAATAGCAGGAGGAACTTTTCAGTACATTGGGATCTCGTTTATTTAAAGTCCCACGGGCCAGAGATTTTATTTTGAAGAATCAAAAATTCAAATTATAGGGAGTCGGACATAAAAAATATTTGACCCCCCCAAACAATTATCATCAGTTTTTCCCTATCAAACATACATTTTTGGGCGCATAAAAGAAACGTCTGGATGAGGCGTTTCTTTTTCAATTATTCAAATACAGGTCAACCTCGCCATGTCAAACTTGCTTATCTCGAATACACGGCATATGTCGAAGTGATTATCCATTCGCGAGCATATCCCCTATATTGCTTTGTATTTCAAACCTGTTTATGTCGAACTTGGTTATCACGAAATCTGGGTTATATGGAAGTGTTTTTCATTCCCGAAAAAGTTTCCGCTTCTTTACCACTACTTGTGTCGAAGTAAATTTTGTTTTGGTCAAAAAATTAAACAATATGAATGTCAAACAAAGTAATTAACCTTCAGACATCAAACAATAGCCTTTAATTCAGTCCAGTATAATCCATTGTTGCGGATAATCGTTAATTGGTAATAGCAAGGAGGCGGCCATTGTTCATTGATCAGCTGTTTGTGTAAAAATAATTGCATCGATTGACCTTGACAATGCATAACAACCCAGGCGTGCTTGATTTGAATATCAGAAAATTAGTGTTGCCATTCAAATCTTAATGTTGTTTGATGAGATATTTTCGACAGTCTTTACTAATACAACTTGGTTTGGTTTTTATGTTTGTTTATTCTCTTGAAAAAAAATCGGAAATTCAATACTTAAAACCTGTTTTCACCATTTCCCTATTCATTACCAGTAATTTAAAAAATTGCCGTTTCCACAATTTTGTTTATCCCTCGCTAAGGCTGTGGCGTTATGGCAGTTCACAACATAATTAAAGTGGAAATTAAACAAACTAAAATGGATTTCTATTGTCTTCATTTCAATCTGGTTTTTAGTAAGAACAGTTTGACTACACATATACTGCAAAAGTATGTCTTGGAGAAATTGAAAATGTACATCATATTGTGGTGACACCACATTTTGCTTATGTCGAACTTTGGATAACTTGAAGTATTTTCGCCATTCCCTTGGACTTTGAGATAGCGAGGTTGACCTGTAGTTAACAAATAGGTCCTCTTATCTGAATCCATTGTGCCCCAAATTTATTTCAAATAAGTGTGTATTTCGAAAAATCAACATTCAAATTTTTGAGTATTTACAATAATTTTACTCTTTAAAGACAGACAATGGGAATGAATAGCTTTTCACAGAATAGCGAAACAAACTTATGTAAAATGGAGGATGTAAACTAATCCAGAGTTGTTGCTCGTATGGAGGCCTGCCCTTCTTAGCAAAACTGAAACATAATACTGAAAAATTCAAACTGTGGTTTCCTCCAAACTTGAGATATTTTTTTTCAATAAGATATATAATCCAAATTGTCTAATAGTTATATGCAAGCCAGGTGCACTTTGCAACTACTTGAACAAGAACTAGCTGACAACATTTAAAAAAAATGTTACAAAGTCTTATGGTAGATCTGTTTTTGTTCCTACAATGCCAGGAAATATACACAGCATGAAACCTGTGCGAATTATCATTTGGTCCATTTGAGCATAGAGTTTCCCAAATGAAATGGGACATTTGCAATAGTGCAGACCCTTATGGCCTCATCAGGATATGCCTTGTTTGCCACTGTGCCACAACAGATGTGTTTATAAATGACTATGAAAATACATTTGGCATATTTTCAGGAGAAAACTGTAACTATCACCCCACATGACTACAAACAGGGCGGTGTTAGATGGGTGGCATTCTCTGAAGACAGCCAACATATATTCACCACAGGATTTGATGGAGTACTGGCATGCTATAACTGGAAGTAAGTACAGTAAATGTTCTAAAATTTCAAACCCTTTTTTTCTTTCTGTCCTCAAATAAAGTGTGGACTACCAGGGCTGGAATTCACAAAATGCTTGTCAGAATACAAACAGGGAAGACCCTGATCAGACTGCTTCTGGTCTGGGTCTGCTCTATTTGCTTAGGCCTTTTCAGCAGGCAACTTGTGTTTTAAATTTCAGAACATATATCTTACAATATTTATTTTCATAATATCAACTCTGCCAAGTTGATTGAAATTATAGTTTGGCACATTTTTTACCAATGCCTGTGTTGGGTATTTTAAATCGCAGCATTCTCCAGGAAGTTCACATCTCAACAAGTAGCCATCCAGGGATCAAGATACGAGGAGATATGAGGACAAACTAGAAATTGAGATTTTTATTTCTCAACCAAAATGTATGTAATGGGTAGTCAAAAGTACCATCTCAATGAGATGATTCTTTTGTGCATCCACAACATATGTTTAAACGGATGCATAAGAAAACAAATACAATTTTAGGCACAAATAGGTAGGTTGATGCCCATTGCTGATGTGCTGGTCGATTAATAGTTAAAAAACAACAACATGAAAACATAATTTTGATTCCAATTATATCAAGGAAGACCAGAAAAGTCAGAATCATATGTAGAATGCAGAGCTATTCCTCACTACATATGGTCAAGCTTGGAAAACTTTGTGGCCTAAGATGCAAAACAAGTTACTCTATTTATCAAACAACAACCTCAACTAAGATTTTGTAGCTTAAGGTCATGATATAGAATATAGCGATTGAATATGTTTTTCACATATTGACTTTTGCTAGGTGCTAAGGCCTAGTGTTAAATTAGCTTCTATGGAAACTGTGAAATGTTGGTGTAGCCAAAATTGATGTATTTATATAGTTCCATTCACAAATTGGATGATAATACCTGATAATGCAGTGCCATTATGCCACAAAGGTCAACATCCTGGCCCTGTAGCACAATCTGTAGGGAGTGTGATTAGACCAGGAGTTCATCCTCAGCCCGGCTTCATTCTTCATGCAAAGAGTACTGGTAAACCCCTTACTAGTAGCCAGAGCTTGCTTGGAAAAGTGTGGTTAGGTTAACTGACTGTTCTGACATGACCATAGCTGTTGACTGGGACCTTAAACTTCAAACCAAATAAACAAACTTATTTTCCTATGTTAAACAGTTTTCTGTGCATTTTATTTTGTCCTCAAGCAACTATGTGCTTAGTTATTTATACAAGAATATAACTGTCAAAATATGAGACCATGAGGGCATGTACAGATAGAACTTAATTCTATGTACTGTAAATCCTCTTATATTTTAGAGAATTTTCTAACATTCAAATGCACACCCAGCTATTAAGTTAAACTAGATATCTAGGTTTGACCATTTAAAATAGACATGATACGTACCTTTGACAGTACCCCTGAGGAAGAGGAGGACAGGTAAGTTCTGCTAGAAAAGTAACATATTTTCTCCTTTCTTTTAAGCAGCTCTTGTGTTTAACTTCAGTTTTTAGTCTCTATTATTGTCAAATGACATCAAGAATAAATTTGGCTACCATTACAATGAGTCTCTTTCTCAGAAAACTTAATTTTGTTGTTTTGGAACAATACAGAGACAAACCCACCAGTACATCCACTCATTCTGATCAGCTCATTTTTTACATTCAATTCTTGTCCGAAAACAGTGACATTATAAGTGATATCTCTTCAATTGTGTTACTTGGATGAAAAACAAAATTGCCTCATGGGTTAAAAATGGAAGAAAAATATCTAAGCAACATTACATCCAAAACTACTGACCCAATTAAAGAAAATCAACAACAAAAATCCATGTTACCCAGTGCCAAAACTGCTCAAAGCATTCTTTACCTCTACAGAAAGGCTGCCAATGCTTAAAGAGACTCGGGGTGAACAAATGAGTCATCATGGCTTTTTTGATTTCAGTCAAAACCACTTGAAAGCCTGCTAGTGCTAAAGTTTCTAATTCTGAAACAATGGGTTATAATCTGAGCTATGTCAAACCAGATCCCAAGGCTATAAAACTTTTTTCAAGCTCTGCTCAACAAAGCATGAAATTTATTCAGATCATAAATGTTAAAAGGCCAACAATTGTTGGCATTTTAACATTTTTTAGCAAGATAGATACACCATTTTAGTGTATTAAGCAGGTTAAAATCTTTATATTTCAGTATTACTTGAAATTTCATGTTCGCAGTTGAGGATGATTTTTTTTATAACCTCTATGTCTGATAATCTTAATACTAGCTGCTCTTACACTTGATTCAGTTGATATAAAGAAGTAAATTTGGGATTTTCTCATCACATATATATTTACATGACATGCACATTTTTTCTTTTCTTCATTCTTTTTATTTCTGCACACTTAGTTAAGATTTATAAAAGACATTTTAATATATTGATTATTTTTCTTATACTTCTATTTTTTTCTTTCATATCTAAGATTTTTACCTTTATTTGATAGTCAGAACACTGTCCACAGTTGATAGGATTTGAAGTAGCACTTCAGGTTTTCATATTATTCTCTTTACCCACATTGGATAATCTAAGATTTGAAAGCTTGTGATAAGAACAGTTGTTGTTGCAAAATTAACTGTTGTTGTTTGGTACAAAAAAGCATTATACACCTTCTACCATTGAAACAGATTAATTACACAAATTACTAGTATTGCAAGGCAGCTTTTACTGTCTTTTGTAGCTTTACTATTAATAGATATTTACAGAGTTTTGGTTTTGCAGTTTTAAAATGCTTTCATGCTTGTATTTGTTGTCATTAAATTCTATCTAACTTTTATTTCAGAAAGCTGTAAACTCCTTATTTTTTATTAACAATTTAAATGAGCCAGTGCATGAGATTTCCAACAATGTGACATTTTGACAAGTGTAGACTCAGATGAGCCTCTGCAGCCTCCTGTAAAGCTTAGAAACTCCAAATGGTGTTCAGTCAGTAGCTCAACAATCATAGAATACTCAAGCGACTAGCAAAGGCTCTGATCAGACTGCGCATATGTGCAGACTGATCTGAGGTTTTGTTGGTTGCACATACCTTATTGTTGGAAATCTCATGCAGTGGCTCATTATTATGATAACTGCAGTAACTTGATCATGTCCAAGTTAATGGTCACAGACCAGAAGTTCATGCAAGCAGTATGCACTGAGCACAGTTCTTTGATCTGAGAATGTCCACCAGACATAATACAATATCTCAATTTGAAGGTTTCATATGTTTTTATGTGTTCATTATATTCCTCTAATTTTATCGAAAGGTGGAAACTTAGTGGCTGGAAAGTCACAATTTTCTTCTAACAGATATAAATTCCATTCCACCATAGTCCATGGATTTAAAGATGGCTGTCCATTTTCAATTATCTACACATTTTTGAAAACATTGTTATCAATTTAATTACAGATTTTTTTATTATTTAATTGAAATAAGAATACCAAAAAAAGAAAACAATACCCCACTCCCTTCCCCCCCCCCCCCCACCCCTCCATTAGTATGACTCAGAAATATTATTGATTAAATCGGATTCTTGTTTGAGACAGGTATGATATGGATTTACAAATTGTGACTTGAAAATTTTATGACATTATCATAATAAAGATTAAAAGTGTTTTAAGATATATTAGTTTATTTTACATAGTTTCAGCATTGAAATCTGAGGTTGAAATTAATTTTTGAAGTGCTTTACTTACAGGCATGCATTTTTTTCTGAATTACTTTAGAGTGTGTTAATATATAGTGAGTCTTTTCCATGGTGTAATATTTAATCATTAAATAAAAGACACATTTTTGATAAAAAAATATCTATATGCATATGTACAGTCATAAGATAAGTTATGCAGAGTACACATATGCATTATATTAAAGTCTGACATCAGAGTTGTAAAAATGTTGAATTACCAATACTTCATTGTCTTTGAAAAGTGTCTGTATTATTGTTAGAAGCCTAGCATCTATACAAATCAAATTTGGGAAATACAATAAAACCTGTGTAAAAGGGCCACTCAAAAATAGACAAAACAAAGATTTAAATGACAAATGGTAGCTTTTTGAAGGTTGAAAGTATTGCAGAATGCTCCCCCTTGGAGCATTCTGCAATACTTTTGACCTGCATTAAGCAATAATTGGTCTTGAAAACCAATTTTTGGTCTATTTGAGAGTGGTCGTTTTACACAGGTTTTACTGTATAATGTAGGATATTCTGGAGTCTTGTCATATCCTAGTCATTAGTAGCTACAATTGGAAACTGTCCTATAAGTGATCGTCTCATACCTGGTATCCAATGCATCATTTATTAGCCAGAACTGATTCTGATAAAGGCAGAAAAAAAACAAGCTGAATTAGATTTGTAATATATTATGTATATATGTTATCTCTAATAACAAACTTTGACCAAAACATAGATCAATCTTGAAGAATCTGAGTTTACTTGATATTACTTGGAGATGAAATTAATCACTTATGATTTCTCTGACTTGATGAGGAATTGAAGTTACATGTAATTTAAATATGTTTATATGTATTGCATAATATCCATCAAGTGAAGAATAATAGACCTCACATGTAAGACAGATTTAACTGTGAACAGTTACTAAAACTAAGTGACCAATATATTCTTAAGTCTTTCTAAAGGTCTATTCTCACAGTGGTCTATTCTGAAATAATAGACTCATTGCAAAGGATAAAGAAAACCCATTGCAAAGGATAAAGAAAAAAACTCAAACTCCCTTGAAAGTGTACTATTTCCCCTAGAATTTATTTTACAGCAACTCTACAAGCAAAGCCCATTTACTTAACTTCCAGTGTTTAATTTTTTTCTTAGAGAATACATTCATTTAACTTATTTTGTTTCCAGCTACAGTCCAACAGGTATTGGGAAGGCAAAGTCTGCCATGGAAGCTGCTCGTGCTAAGAAGTCTAAACTGATGACATCACAGAAGGAAGAGGATGAGAAAATACAGAACATGGCAGACTGGTCCCCTGATCAAGAAGAGGCTGATGATTCCAGGGCACCGTTGATGAGCAGGGAAGATAATGTATGTATTATTGATATTATAGCCTTTCACCTTCTTATCGCGACTAAATGTTGTCTGCTGGTCCTTTTTGAAATGTGTCTGTAGCATTCAGTTTGGACCTTGATCAGACGTAGACTGGGTCCACACTGTTTGTTTGCATGCCAAAATTAGTCCTTGATGTAGGCGTTTACATGCAGCAGACAACTTCAGCAGAGGCATTTTCAGATGCTTTTTTTCATAGCAGGGAAGATTTATACTTTAGTACTTTGCCTACTGAGTAATTTTGCATGTAGATACTTTTCCCATAATATGTACATTTTCCGAAAGGCTTTGTGTAAAATTGAGATTATTTACAATTGCCAAAGACTTTTATACTAGACTCATGATATATTCCATTTCATTTTGCAGGAGAAAGCAAAGAGAGAAATAGCACTTAGTCAAGATGATATTTATAAAACACCAACACCTATTCCTGCTCCTGACTCCACATGGCTACAAGTCCAAGAGATTGAGGTAAGGCAGAGATCTGATAGAATCATGAGGGTCTGGTAGACTAGGAAACTCTAACAAATATTTAGATGACACTAACATTTTCCTACCCATGATTCCTAGTTTATTTATCCCTTACCATACTATACCCATATATATTCAGTCAGGGATTATTTTTAGGGGAGATATACAGAGATTTGCTCATTTTTCTGCTAAAAATCTCATTTAAATTGACTGAATGGGAGAAAAATCTCATTGCAAAATGTAAGCGAAGATTTTGTTAAAATCTATTGCTGAAAATTTTCACTTTCTTGTTGGTTTTGGCTGATGTGACTTATTTTCTCTCATGAAATCAGCCAGAATTATTCCTGATTACTCTGTTTTGAACAGTGTAGATCGAGATCAGCTGGCTTCTGAGAAGCCAGCTGATCATGATCCACACTGTTTTCCACTCTACTTGTAAACACTTGCTAATAACTGAAGTCCTGCAATTACATTGGATAACATTTTGGGAGGAGTATATTATTCAGCATGATAATTGTTAAGATCTCATTGGTTGTGAAGCTCAACAGAAGCATCTCATTGATTGACAAAGAGAAAACTGATACAGTTTTGAAATCATTTATAAAATTCATTAAATTTTCTCTTATTTTTTCCCAAAAGTTTAATTTTATGTTGAGAAAAAAATAGGATGAGATGGGTTGTTAGGGCAATAACACTTGGCTCAAGGGATAAGAATCAACAAATGGTGTTGGACAAGGGGTGAAAAGTTGGTTGAAAGTAATCCATAAATGAAATTTGGAAGAAATCAGGTAATCAATGACTAAGAGTGTCCACAAGTGCAAACTGACAGATGGCTGCCATTTTGTCAGCCATCTTGGTTATCTTTTGTTAGACAAAACCCATAATTGAAAGAGGATGGTGGACAAGCCTAAAACAAAAGAATACCTAACAAGAGTTTCATACTCTTAGTAATGTGAATTTGCTTCGGGAATATTTGGTGGAATACAGACTGAGATGTAGCTAAGTTTATCTAAGTGTCAATAAGCATTTATTTAAATTAAAATAGAATAAATATACTAAATCATTCAGACAAGAGACTGCCAAAATATTCTGCCAACCAATTTGCAAGGTCCATCAGAGGTTATAGTGATTGGTTAAAGAAGTATATGTGAAAAAATTTACTTAGGAAATATATCTGCTCTTCTCCTAGTAATTAAAGTTAAAAGTACCTACATAATATGTAATACTTTTGTGTATATATATCTGTTTATCCGAAAAGACTGAAAATGTAAATGTTCGTCTTATTTCTGTATGAAACATGTGTTATGACATTCATATGATGTATTTCAAATAAAGGTTCCAACACTTTATAAAATGGCTTTTTTTATGGTTTGGTTTGGAGAGGGCAAACAAATATATACTTTTTCCTTATAAAATAGGTTTTTAAATCCATTAATTTATTTTGTTCTGTAGGAGCGCAGTAAAATTTCTAAAGAATATATGCTGGTAGTGAGTAACTAACTATTGTATCATTGTCACTGTCAGTACAGTATTTGATTGGTCTTTTAAAGTAATTATTGATGTTGTGACATGAAAATGTAATTATTGTTATTTACATATTATGCAGCACTATACAGCTACCAACAAGAAGAATTGTTACCTCAAGGGCTGTTGCCTTAAATAAAACACTTATTCTGACTGCATTCTCTTCTTGATGTAAAATATTTAAGTCATATGAATTTTTGGTTGATGTTGACATAATTCTGCTCTGACATGTGACCAAAATCACATGTTGAAGCAGAATGGTGTCAACATCAACCAAAGACGTTCTTTTGTTAGTGGAGTTTATATGAAATTGATTGTGTATTGTCATGATATTTTGTACACATGTTTTGCAATCTATTAATTCAAAGACTTAATTCTTTTACAAAAAGGCTTATTTGTTATGTTAGGGGAAACAAACCTATAATAATGCACATCTGATTGATAATATTTGTAAATATAAAATTATAATTTGAGCCAGTGCTAGGATTTCCAACAATGTGGTATGTGTGACCAGCAAAGCCTCAGATCAGCCTGCGCATATGGGCAGTCTGATCAGAGCTTTTGCTTGTCGCTTGAGTTTTCTATGATTGTTAAGCTACTGACTGAACATAACTTGGAGTTTCTAAGCTTAAAAGGAGACTGCAGAGGCTCGTCCGAGTCTACACTTGTCAAAATGTCAGATTGTTGGCAATCTCATGCCGCAGCTCATTTAAGAGTTTAAGCCTAAATTGGATGAAGAGAAACATGAGCTATTTACTTTTGTCACTGAGATCTATTTATTCATCAAAATAAAAAAAAAATAAATTAAGATTTTACACAGAAGGGCAAGGTTCTTTTCTTGTGACCTTCATTTAATTTTTTTTTTTTTTTTTATTATTAACCTACTAATTAAATCATTTGGAAGGTTAGTTTATTGCTTATTTTGAATAAGGTGTTGAAGTCGTCATTGCCCATTCACATACGTTTTAAGAGAATGATTATTAAAAGTTTCGTTGACCATTCTCTATCTACCTGCGACATGATTTAAGAGGTGTGTTTTTCAGTTACAGGACAAAAATCATACATTTATTACTGGGTAACTGGTGAATGGGACAGTTTTTACTCAATAGTACAGCCAAGTTACATGTATGTAAACAAAGATTTTTTTAAAATCTTCTCCAGGCATTTAAGGAAGAAGAGAAAGAATATGCTGACTTGAAGAAGAATTTAAGAGTATCAATTCGGGACATGAGACGAACTGTAAGTATACATCAAATTTTTCACAGTAAGAAAGAAAGCATTTACAACCGCGCAAAGCAGCTTAGCAAAAGCATAGTTCATGAAATCAAATTTGGTGATATAGCTGTCATGTAAATATAAACAATTTGCTATATAGTGAAAGGTATTTTAGGACTGGATTGGCAGTTTGTGAGGTTTAAAAGAGGTCAAGACAATGGACATGATACTTGGAAAATGTAAATTTCCAAATAGTTTTCTTCCTTATTTTCAGTAGCATATGTTGTAGGTACACATTGGAATTACCTCTATGAGGCAATTCCAATGTATACCTACAACATAAGTCTTTTCAATAAATTAGTTTTTCACCATAAGCTTTTTTTTAAACAAATTCTCGACCACTTTCATTTATTCAAAGAAATGAGCATGTAGAAATGAACAACTTTTCATGTAGTTTCTCATGCACCAGTGGATGACAATAATAGACTGTCTATTTTATGCTTCTGACAGCTTATTTTGAGATGTTTCATGGGAGTATATTGCTAAATTGCTAGTTGCCTGGTTGTATAGTACTTCAAAATTGCCTTTATATGCTAGCTCATATGCTAGCTCATCTTTAACAGTCTATGTCCTCTTTCTGAAAGTCCAAAAACTTTGAGAAAAAGAGTAATGAAAAGTGTTCAAGATCTTTGGTTTTTAGAGCAAATGTGGTAATTATGGTAAATACTGTAAAACCAGTCTATTACAAAGTCTGTTTGCACATTTCTGTACATAAACTGTAAATATCCTAAAAGTACCATTAATGACTGCAGCATGCATTTAATTTTGTGATATCTTTCTTGATTGTCAAGGGCTTGAAATTTTATGTGAATGGTCTTTTAGCATGGTTCATCATTCCGAGTCCAAACTGTTTGCAAAAGCTTTCAGCCAGTGATAAAAGTAGACAGTAGTCAGAATTTAACCTTTACTGCGCCAATCGCAACAAAAGTTGTCTGCTTTTCTCGTCTGCTGAAATGTTTAAAAAACTCTATGGCAAACAGTGTGGACCCAGATCAGACTGCTCCTATATTCCTATAGGAGCAGTCTGATCTGGGTCCACGCTGTTTGCTTCTATGCTTAATATGTTAGTAATGTTAGGCAATTATTTGCAGCAGACGACTTCAGCAGACAACATTTTCAGATACATTTTTTTCTTGGCGCTTTAAAGGTTAACCTTTTCCTCAGCCAGGATGACGCCTTTATTTAATATTTTTGACATTTTATTTTAGCTACAAAGTATGTTGAAGAAGAATGAGACACTACCAGAAATAGAGCAGCTAAATCGGCATGAATTTGACCTTGACATTGAAGAACAACTGAAGCTACAGGCTGAAGCTGACCTGGAAGTTGAGAGGGTAGGTTTATCTAGTGATATGTAGTAATCAAAAACTTTTTTAGGAACTCTTTTAAGTGATAGAACAGAGAATCAATCATTGATGAGTGAGAGTGATGATTGAAAAATCTTACACAATGATTACTGACTGGTATCGCAGGATTTAAGCATCATCATTATGTGTTGTTTTTTTTTAATTTTCTACAGTATTCCTAATTAAGCAGTATGTTAGTTTTCTGGCATTTGAGGCAAACCCATGGTTGATATGCCCGTAGATAGTGGGTACAGCACACCTTGGCCCAGATAATGTGACTGCTAGATTTACATCACAAGTAGTAATATGGACAGTATGCCAATTATAGTCAAAAGAAATGTAAATTTCCATTTGGGAGACTTGCCAATTTTATGAAATGGCAGAAAATGGAAATTACAAACTTAAGGGCATTTAATAAGTGGCTCAAAATAAAGAGTAATTGAACCAAAAATACTGTTGTGAACTATACTGAACTGACCCCACCTTTAAACATTCATAACATATGTTTAGAATATGCTAAAATAATCATTTTAGTGGGTCATATATTATTAAATGACTAACTTTCTTTAATTCAAAATACTGATAATTGGAAGTAAAAACTCTGGTTCTTAGAACCTTAAATTAAAGATTAAAGATTCAACTGTAAGTACCTGGTCCATGTAATATTTCTATGTTATGTTTCAGGTACGAGAAGAGATAGAATTTGAAAATCTTGCAAAGATGTACCTAAGAGAGATGATCAAAAGAGAATGCTGGGACGAAATGGTTGTCAAAGGAAGAGCTGTTCATGTAATGCCTAATTGTTATTTAAAATCAAAACATTTTTTGTATGTACAGTGCAGTTACTTTATAATGCTATATTTGAGGTCCATAGGAATGGAACATGTTATACCCAAATAGAGTTATAAAGGGACAATTTTACAAAGGAATTATAGGAAAATGACCATTTTATGGTCATTTTCCTATAATTCTTTTGTTAAATTTAATGGTTAAAAAAATCAGGAGCCACAACATGGCCATGTTATATCCAACTCCATGTTATAAATAGGTGCATTATAAATGGACTACCATGTACTTACATAGATCAGGCAGTTCTGATGACATGTATGTGAAATTTCTGGACACATCATTTATTCTGGATTTAAAGCATATATAGAATAATTTGTTTAACTAAGCTAGATACCATACTGTAAAAGAGTGAGTATAATCAGGAAATACCACAATCAATCAGACCAACCCGTTGCACCATGAGGAAGAGTCACAGAAAGCAAGTGAGGATGATTAGGAAATACCACAATCACACTGTAGACAAACCCATGGCACCGTGAGGAAGAGTCACAGAACACTCACAAGACATCAGGAAGACAATTTAGTAAAGCAACAAGCTCTCTCTTCCCCATCAAGATGATTGCCAAACTAGAAAAGGCACTAAGTACTGCATAACAAAACAATGATCAAACATAGAACCCCCACAAACAATGGGAGTAACAATAAACAATGAATCAACACAACAGACTAGCCACTTTAGAAATTACAGCAGCCTAAGCCACTGGGGGAGTGGAGGCAAAAATGCATTTCATTTGTTCCAATTCTTTGCCCTAGATTCTATTGTTGTATAGAAAAATTGTGCAGTATGTAAAGAGTTCAATAGTGATTTTTTATAATTTTGATATAAAGTACCATTATTTCATATGCCTCTGAATTATTTTTGTCAGGCTTTTAACTCCAATCTAGAAGTGAGTAACTTCCCAATGAGAGAAAGACCTGCAAACACCTTGAAGATGTTAGATATGGTAACAAAGAGAAGAAAAATTGAAATACAAGAAGAAGCGGTATGTATTGGTGTTTGACTTCTGTCTTAAAGCTTGCTTTGGCATGGAACTAGGTTGGTTTAATTATGTATGGTGTTTTAATGCTTTGTTTGAGGTTTATTTAATGCTTATAAGCTTTAGGTGCCAACCTCACATGCAGCAGTTCACATATTTGTTCCTTAATTTTAGGCAGATGATTGACATGATATGATTTATTTTCAATTATTATTAGTTACTTAAAAATGCTTAATTTACTTTTTTTTTTGAAAAATCCTGTCTGCTACAAATTTCAGGTGTGTTTTTATCTTCCAAAACAATGCCAATTAGATTTTCAGGAGAAATTGAAACTGAAATTTTTATGTATGTGGTCTACTGACAGATGATTCACATATATTGATCCTCAACCCGAGACAAACTGACTTTATTGCATGCAAACAACAAAGGCGCTGACCAGTCTGTGCAGTCTAATCAGTGCATTTGCTATTCACTCTCTTGACAGTATGACTCATTAGCTTGCTAAATACAAAATTTTAATATTCTAACTAGTCTCTGTAGCTGAGCAGATTTGTTTGAGTCTCATTTTGTCAAAAAACCTGAAGACTGGCCTCGAAGTTATAAAACTTTTTTCATGCTCAACTCAACTGAGCACGAAACTTCAACTGCTCATAAAAACTAAAATATCGACAAACGAAGAAGTTTCTTGCTTAAAGACTCTCAGCTGTTGTATTTATCATGCTAATAAATGTTAAAATGCCAACATTTATGAGCAGGATAAAGTTTGTGCTCAGCTAAGTTAAGCATGGAAAAAGCTTTATAACCTCAGGGCCAGGTTTTCTTGTGATGAGGTCCAATTATATATCATAATTGGCTCCAAATTTTTTTAATTGCCTTATGGTGTAAGTTATAGATTGTGTTTTAAGTGGTGATCATTAGCTCAGTCGGTGGTAGATTACTATATATGTCATAAATCTAGGCAAATTTCTTGAAGGCGATTCTATTCAGTTTTGATGTTGATGCTTTGATTTGAGATGCTTTAAATAAGCAATAAAAGAGGGCCTTCTGTGCTATCACATTCAAAATGAGAGTTGCAGATATGTTCAAAGTAGATAGAATACACAGGTCAAAACTATTCAATACTAAACAATGTTGATTTAATGGTGCATGAAATTATGATAGTTTGCGTCTATATATTCAAAATGACTTTCCTTAATGGCCCGCAATAGTTTCTGAGTTCTAGTTTAACTCATTTACAAACTGTCTGACTACGTGTGATGTGCACACAAATGATATTTGCCACATACTTTGTTTCCAAACACTGATAAAGCAGCAAGGCAAGCAGAATATGTATAGGATTTAAAGACTATTTTTTAAGCTCTTTTTTCTCACCTATTTTGTTAAAGCTCTAGACTGGAATTTAACCTAATCTAGTAGTATGAAAATAGTTTGACCAAATGTTTGTTTTTGTATAAGTTAAAAATGATTTTTATATGCACTCTAGAGTTACGAGATAAGCCCATCACCCCAAAAGGTAAATGGTATCTCATTAACATGTTAATTATAAATGGAAAATGGGTACATTAATATTCTTGCACTCTTCTTTCTTCTCCAATATCATATTTTATTGCCAGGCCTCTAGATAGGAGGGATTAATTAACAATTAATTTTCTTATTTCTCCATCAAAATATATGTTGTGGGTACTCAAAAGAACCATCTCAATGAGACATTTCTTTTGAGCACCCAAAAAATATGTTACAACTTATGGGTAAGAACATATTTACATTTTTACTCTCAAAAACGTTTTCAGTATCTACTAAGACCTATGTATTTCTGTATATTTGTTGGGGTTGGTTTAATTTTTATAATCTACATATAAACCAGTTCATGAGTTTTTGGTACCTATCGCATATGTGTAATGTCATCATTAAACATGCATATGGAGCTATCTAGTAGAGATAGAAGCCTTAAGTTTGGTCAGTCTTCATCAAGGTCCCGTCTTTATGTGTGCAAGCAGTAGAGGCTCTACCAAAAGTACACAGATGTACAGGCTTGTCTGAGTCTACCCTGGTCTGCGATAAGTACCAAAATCTCAAGAGCTGGTTCATATTCATTTATTTCCCTAAAATGATGAATTTTCCCTTGTCAGTTTTAATGAATGCTCTTCTACTATTTTGTTAATGGAGTATTTTTGTTCCAAGCATTTGTATGCTTTCCAATAGTCTAGATTCATAATATGGAGAGATCAATCTCTACTCCAAAGGAGTCGTTTTAAAGTTCAAATAAATTCCAACTTTTAACCTTTTAAGTATGGTAACCAAATATCCATTGCCTATTTAAACAAAATAGTTCCGTATCATGCTTCTACTTAAGAGCATTTCTTTTTAAGATCTATTTGTTTGTTGTTGTCAACAAATTACTATTGCATGGGTGAAAGTTTTCAGGATATTCCTGAATTCCTGATTTTGAGGCTGACTTTCCAAAAGTCAGCCTCAAACTCCGGAATTAAGTTGATTATAATAGCTTTTCTGATTAATTTATAGTTTATCTTAATACAATTGAGAGTTAAAATTTGAAAATCTTGGTATTTTATTGGCTTTAAGTTCAGGATTTTGAAAATTTTGAACTTTCACCCATGCTATTGGCCAGCACATGAGATTTTGGTATGTATTGCATCAGTGATCGGCCAAGGCTCAGACAAGCTGGCTCAGCTATATCTCACTTTCAGGGATACTTTTTGTCTATTTTTTCACCACCTATATTCTGTACTTACAGGATGTAAATTACCTAAATATTTAGACATGTTTATTTCATATTTATTTCATCGTTTTTCTCATACCATTTGGTAATGCCAGATTAGAAAGAAATTAAAATGCCTAGAATCGCTTGATTGGAATTAACAATACATTAAGTTTACTTCAATTCCAAGATAATGTTGGGCATTATATAGGCTGCACTTTTGATGTTCATACATTTACTCACAACATAGCTGAATTTATGCATAAACATGAGCTTCTTGTATATTCAAGAAAAAATAGTCTGGAATGTCTTACTATTTAGGTAATAACATGGCAAATACAAAGACTTATTTAATGAGGGACAGGGTTTTATAATTTTGTACTAACCTCACTTTGAGAATTGTATTCTTGGACACAGTTTCATCTATGCTAAAAGTCCTACAAACATAAATGTACAGTAAAACCTGTCTTAAGCGGCCACTCCAAAATAGACAAAACAGAGATCTTTATGACAAATGGTAGCTTAATGAAGGTCGAAAGTATTAAGAATGCTCCTCTTGGAGCATTCTGCAATACATTTGACCTGCATTAAGCGATAATTGGTCTTAAACCTATTTTTGCCTTTTTGAGAGTGGTTGTTTTAGACAGTTTTTACTGTATATGTGACAATGGAGTATATTTTGTTAATGGGCGAGTATTTTCTAGCATATTGCAGTCCAGATAAAAATGTACAACATTCTTACTTATTAGCACCAAAAGCCAGTGAGCTACATAAAAGAATGTTTTTCCCAGCTTCATATGTGAGATCAATCACTGTTTTCCATGCATCCTATGAGTCTATTGTCAAATTTCTTAATATATGCTGTTTGTACCAGTTTTCGTGGTATTAATATTTCAAAGTAAATCAAATCATGAAAGTATCAAGTTTTGAATAAAAGTATTTGGATATACATATCTCTGCTAAATTTGAAAGTTATTTGATAGTTTTATTACTCACCATTAATGTGCTGATAGATTAAATCCATATTGTTCCAGGCTGGGTCATTTTCCAAACAAGTACCAGTTTTCGTGGTAACCATCGCAAATCCTGGTTTATATAAATAGCTGTTGAATTTTCTTGTCAATAAAATGCCACCGAATTTTAGTTTTATTCTAATCTAGTGGGTTGTCAGTTATTTTTTATGGAAACAACCTTTTAATTTATTGATTTGACAAGTTTAAGCTGCATGTTGACATCTTTAGCTTTCTGACATTCGTTAAATGGCGGCTGTCACATTCAAAGATAATTACCTCATAATGACATCATTGATGATGTCATGACAAGCAAAATTAATTGATTCCGAAACTGATGAAATTTTATTGATCAATTTCTAGAAGTAGGAAATTTATGGGCTTCTTTTCTGTCATACACATGTACCGCAATTTCTAGAGCTACCACAAAAATTGGTACATCTACCATAGCTCAAATAAATTCTTAAAATGATGTAATATTGGCCTCATTTTGAGCTAGAATTAAGGATAAAGTATAGGAAGATGTAGAAATGAAAACAGTCAGCTTAAGGTACATCAATATTTGAGTGAAATTAAGGTTAGGCATACCTAACATTAGGACTGGCTGACCTCACTTAGCCTATTAAAATTTTCAAAATTTTGTCACCTGATGCATGACTTCAAGTATCTGGACAAACATATCCTTATTGATCAAACAAAATGTTTGACTTTATTTATTTATTTATTTATTTATTTATTTATATGATGTGTGATGATTAATGGCTTTTTATAGCAATGCATGTACATTTAATATATGCTTGGGTGTGTTTGATTTGTTTAACCTTGTGTGATATATATATAATGCTTCTACTAATATTTACAGGCTCGACGTGAACACATTGATCATATGCAAAAAACTACAGCCACTACAGCGGTAAGAACTTGTTGGATTAAATTTCCTATGTTTTATTTCCTAGCACTTTAATATCTATTTTTACGGTCAATATTGATTTTGATTATGCCCATCACTGAAGGGGAGGGGGTCAGATAATCTTATTGGCATGTCCGTATAGGCATTTGGGTCAGTATGATTTTGTGGGGACAAATTCTTGTGTAATATTCTCAATTCTTAATTAATTTTTGCTGATGTATCATGGCTTTTCAAGGGCTTAAATGGTGTGAACAGTTGTGTTGGGCAAGGGGAGGGACTTCTGTATGTTTTTCTCTTTAAAGCACTTTTGTTTTTCCTGCTATGCATGGTGTCTACAGCAGATTTTTTAAAAATATTTTTATATCTCTCTGCACTTTAATACTACACAAACCCAGAAAACTAACCACAGACATTTCTCGTAGTAAAAGCACTTGTTGAAACTGTGTTAGTTTTTCCGTCTCACTTATAACCTTCTTAATTTCATACTTACTGTTATTGTAGTAGATTACATATTTTTACTTTCATCAGTTTACTCAGTCATAGAAATGATATTGAATTTTTTGGAAGGTGCTGATGTGGTTACAGAAGTTATTAGCATTATATTTAGAAAAAAAAGATTAGCATGACATTTACCTTATTGGCCATTTTTTCTAGCTTTATATGAGCTCTATGCAACTCCAGTGGTTATCTGACAAGAATAATACAAGGATACATACAGTGAGATTATCTTTATATATCTGCAGGTGTTGTCGTGCAGACCCTTTCTGCAATTCTTTTTAGAATCTGTTGTGTATCTGGTGCAAATAGAAACATCTGTTTTTTCTTTCATTTAGGGTGTAACTGTTTTCAAAATTTTCATTTGGCAAGGAATATTGTTGTTTATTTTGTAGGAAATTTAGTTTTACAGTAATTTCCTTGAAAACCCCAGTGAAAAATGTATTATATTGTGACTACAGCAAGTGGCTGCCAGCTGCATAAAAAAACGCTTACCAGCCAATAAAAAGATTATTATGTAAGTTTGAAGTTGTTCAATTGAAAATCGCATTGCATTTGCAAGTGCATTAGAATGTCTGATACTTTCTTAAATGGATAATTAATCAAAACGGTTTGGCCCAGATGAGATACGTCTTGGTTTGCACAGTTTGCTAAGGTAAAAACAGTCTGTTGTGACAATAAGAGAAGCTAATTTTAAAAAAGAAACTAATACTTAATCCTTCAGAATAAATAATGGCTATTCCAAACATTCTTGTATCAAGCTGATTTTATCAGCCAAGAAAGGGTTAAGGCCACATTTCAAAGCTGTGTTGGAGTAGGAATGTTTTCTATTTGTACTGAAATATACATGACAGATTTATTCTTGCATACTTTCATTATTAAATAGCATTACTTCTTCAAATATTCAGCAGTTTAGCTTCCCAAATGTTCTTAACACTCTGTGTGGCAATGAAAATATGATGTCTTCACACACCTTTTTCATATATCATTTATTGGACCAGTTTCTTCCAATTTTATAGGGTGCATTATGTTAAAGTGAATCCAGCAATTGCTAAAATTGCAGAAACTCAGTATGCAAGAAGCAGAATTGCTTACTCAATAATCAGTTCCAGTTTATTATTCCATATGCAGATGTCTAGATTAAGCTGAATAGATACACTTATTTCTTTGTTATACCATTTTATTTTATTCCCCCCCCCCCTTCAAATGACAGATAATGTGGCAAACATTTTGTTACACAAATGGTGTGCAAATGATTGTAAAGGAAATTTATCTGTTGTGCAAGTTTAAACATCACCACACCCTGTCATTTATAAAAAAAAATCAGACTACATGTAAAAGGAATTTACTTCAAAAGGATTTGCTCCTTCATAAATGCAAGCAGTTAACTAGTCCTTTTTAGCACCTAGGACACTTGTTTTTGATTGGCTATAAGAAATTGAAATAACTTTTACACACAAAAATTGGCCTGAATTAACACAACTACCTATGTTCATTAAGTGTATCTGTTCTTTATAATGGAAAAAATATGCTTCATCCCATCTTCCTCAGGTGTTGGTAAATAAAGCTAATTAGAGAATTGGTAGTCCCATTTTATAAATTTTGTGTAGTGTTTCTTAGAAAATTATATCAATTAGACTCTGAAGTCTTTATTTCATTCCTCTAGTATGCTAAGCTTTTCCAAGGCATTTTTGTCATATTTGTTTACAGTAGAACCTGTGTAAAACTGCCACTCAAAAGTCGACAAAACAAAGATCTTAATGACAAATGGTAGCTTAATGAAGGTCGAAAGTATTGCAGAATGCTCCCCTTGGAGCATTCTGCAATACTTTTGGCCTGCATTAAGCTATTATTGGTCTTGAAAACCAATTTACAGTCTTTTTGTGAGTGGCCGTTATACACAGATTTTACAGTATATTTCATGTTTGAGCGTTATTATTGCATAAACTCAACAAAATATTCACCTAAATTTAAGAAAAGTATGGCACTCTATTTCGTCACTGTTTCATGGCCAACAGGTGGTTTGAAGTTTTTTCATTAATATTCCTGTTCTAGGTCCATGCTATAATTTATAGTTTACTCCGCCCCTTCCTGTGCTTCACAACCAATCGTTTTGCAAAGAAATCTAAATTTTTGGCCAACTTAATCACATATTTTGTCAATATATGTAATATCTATTAAGTAAAATTATGAAGTAAATCTGTGAAGTGGTCAGTGTAACTATTTTCAATGGGAGGGAAGGAGAAAACTAAAAGAAGGCCATAGATCATATATTACAATTATAAAGAAATTAAGCAGTTCATTTGCTGCGCTTGTTCCCACTTAATTCCCACTGTGTTGTGTCCTTGAGCAAGACACTTTTTCTGCTGGTTAGTACTAGTTCAAACCAGGAAGACAGGCTATTGTCCCAAGCTGACTGAAAATTGTTGACTGGGATGTAAAGCATCAAATTGAAAACAAACAAAATCAGCTGTCTCTGCAAGCCACAACATATCTTTTGATAGGAAAATAAGAAAAGTATTGAGAACTATAATACACACTCTGATATACATCCCAACTTCAACCGCCATTAGTTAATTAGAGACTTATCCTCTTTAAACAGGATTTAGTTTAAAGCTGCATACTCTGCAACTTTCATTAAAACAGATTAACAAAATTCTAGGACAAATCGAAGGATATTTATTTTTCTGGCCGTTTTGCAGCGGAAAAAAAGATATGTGAAAACCCCAGACATCCTTATAGGCTATGGAAAAATGCTGAAGTCTGCTCATTGCAAAATTCAGCTGTGCCTATCAATCTTCGTATTTTTCCGGAGAAGAGATCAGCTGATAAATCTATTTCCAAATAAGATGCTTACATGAGGACATAAAACTTTGTTAACTTTCGCAATTTCATTAGTCCGGCACACAGACGCAGAAGTTTGTGAGGAAACCACAATGACCTTACTGATTTATCGTCACTCTCTAAAGAAAAAGGCAAATTACACAGATTATCTGACTCAGAGCTGAAACAAGCTCGCTTCAGTTACGACAGTTACGTCACTGGTCATGGCAATAGGCAAAGAGGTACTCAACGGGGAGAAGTTTACAGCCTCGATAAACTATCACTCTCGACCCTTTGTTTGTGCTGATGCATAGCGTACAAGTCAACATTTTTCAGTCATGTCACATTTTCCTATCTACATGGGTTGAACCAGTAGTGCTCTTAATATCAAAATGGATAGCGATATGCCTATAGGCTCCCGGGACCCGTACCCTTCCAGACACGGTCGGGAGCGCAGTGGCTCAGTGATAAAGTGCTTGACTCCACTTGAGACTGAAGGACCTAGGGTTCGAGCCTCATCGGTGTCATTATATTGTGTACTTGAGCAAGACACATTTATCCTAGCTTAGTACTTGTTCAACACAGGAAGAACCGTCCCGACGTAACTGAAATATCGTTGATTGGGACGTAAAGAAGAAAAAACAAACAAATCCAGACACTGCCGAGACTCGGGGCAAGGACGGATCCTGATGGAGCAGGGAGTCCGGGTCCCAGTGGAAAATCACATGTGGTATAGGGTTCCATAGGAATTGGCCCAATGACATCCGGCCCCTGAAAAATGGATCTCCCATGGAGAAATTTTGAGTACCTGGACCCCCCACCCCTGTTAAAATGCTGAGCGCTAAAATGATGTTGCCCTCTCTCACCCCCTTTTAGGCCAGGAACTTTAACTTTTAAGGTCAAGATAATTCCTTGAGAAATTATTTTAGCACCAAAGCATAGGGTTGTGTAGTGTAAATAACCATAAAAAAGTCCTCAAAAAATATCTGTGCCAAATTCGAGAAAATAAAGATTTAAGATTTTATCATTAGTGGGTGGGGTACCTGAAAACTGGAAATAACGATTTTTGACAAAATATGCTTATAAATTTCACATTCTTTTTAAGAAAATGCTGAATAAATCAGATTTGGATGGATTTCTGATTATAAGTGTGTAAATTGAGTGGTCAGCAGAGAACATATACGTTTCCATGGCAACCCATAATCCTTAATGATGGGGGTGTGCCAACAAAAATATGCATTTCTCAGCATCAATTCATCCTTAAATACTAAATTTGGTACCAAATTATTTCTTAGTAATCTAACGTTTTCCTGACTGTTTGATATGCAAATTATCTAATTTGTATATACATGATTATTTATGAGAACATGAGAAATTAGAGAAAATTGCAGAAAATTAAGGGAGTATACCTACAAAATATCATGTATCTCAGCTGCTAATTAAACTACAGGTCACAAATTGGTACAAATTTGATGCTGAGACATTGTCCCTTTACACAGTGGTTTAATATGCAATTTTACTTATTTTCATATGGATCCATCAATGCCAATGAAAACATAAGAAATAAGAGAAAATTCTAAGAAAAACCACGGGGTATACCTACAAAATTGATTATATTTCAGCTACCAATTTCCCTAGATTACCAAACATGGTACCAAACTAATACCAAGATACAACCCTTTTATCCAGTGGTTCAACATGCAAATAATTAGCCTTAAATATCTATGACTATTGATAAAAACGTAAGGTATTATTGAAAAATCGCAGATAAATTAAGGGGGTTTCACTACAGAATTACTCATATCACAACTGCTAGTTGCCCTGAGTTACCGAACTTGGTTCTGAATTGATGCTATGACACATTCCTTTTATCCATTGGTTCAACGTGAGAGTAATCTAAATTCAATCTTCATGATTATTAAAGTATACATAAGAAATCACAGAAAAATCGCTGAAAAATTAAGGGGGTATAACTACAAAATTACTAATATCTCAGCTGCTAATTGCCAAAGAGCAGCAAATATGGCATTAACATTATGCTAAGACATAGAGCCTTTATCATATGTTCTTTATTGGAAATATTTGAATTGCAAAATCACCATTATTAATAAAAAAAGTATTTGAAATGAGAAAAAAATGAAAATTTTATAGCGGTGTACCCACAAAATAACCACTACCTCAGGTGCTGTAATTCTTAGATTACTAAAAATTGCCCAAATATTTCCGCTCTGCTAGCCAAGATGGCAGTCAGAGCTCTAGATAAGAAATATTTTAAACGACAAATGAACTACATTGTACTGGTCCAAATTGGGAATCATTTCATACAATTTAAAATGACATTCCTTGTAAGGCCTTCTACTAAAGCTACCCAACCAGTTCTGCTCTTCTGAACATTATTATCACCAGAGCTTAATATAAATTTCTTTATACAACATCTTATCCATTGATCCAGATTCAGAATAATTACAAAAAATGTTTCAGATTGATCTTTGTTCCTTATATTGCTCAAAATCATTAACCTATGCTTAACAAAGTGCCCCCAGGGCTACGCTTCAGGTGAGAGTTCCAGAGACACCCATGATTGCCCTCTTGTTCAATATTATATGGGGATTCCCCCTTTTTGGCCATATTTTCCCTATTCATCCCATATATATTTTTTTAGAAAACAAATCAGACCTACCTACCCTATTTTAATTTTCCATTCAATAGTAAACTCACATTTTGGCCTAGGTAATTTTGTATGTATACTCTCCTATTTATTTCTGCGATTTTTCTATCATTTCCAATGTTTCATAAATTCATATGCACATACAATTAGATCATATGCATATTGAACCACATGGTATGAGGACTATGTCTAAGCATCAATTAAGAGCTGAGCTTGGTAAATTAGGGCATCTAGCAGCTGCGATATGAGTAATTTTGAAAGCATATCCACTTATTTTTTTTCCTGAGATTTGTCTATTATTTCCAATATTTCATTGAAACCCATGAATATTACACAGTTATTTCATGCCTGTTTGTAGTATAGTCCAAACTATCACCCTGAGGTACCGTGGACAACCTGAGGCACTATTGCACAAGGCTGAAGGCCGAGTGCAATAGTGCATCAGGTCGTCCACGGTACCGAAGGGTAATAGTTTGACTATACTACAAACAGGCATGATATAACTGTTTTATTACCCAAACCTTTTTATGAAATGCTTAGCAGTGTTTCTTGAATGGAGTTGCTGTAGACGATGCGGTTTTGTTGCATAACAGAAAATTTCACAAAATCTGCTCAATTTAGGTCTCAAAATGTTCCGCTCGTTCTAACTAAGAAAACGAGTACCCACACTTTATGTTTCTGACCATAAACAACATAGTTATTGGAGTTTAATTGCCGAAGCATGGCTCATTTTCACCTTTGTTGCACAACGTCTCCTTTCATAAAGGAACCGTACACGCATCGTTGTGGCGCATGTCGATAAGCGCCTGTGTGGTTCTAACAGCGAAGTGGGAAGCCAGGCCATGGTATAGTGCCAGTCAATAGTCAAAAATATTGACTGGGCAATAGTTCAGTGACCCACGACATAGCAAAAAATAGACAATTACTCCGTATATAGACGGTTGAGTAATAAATAAATTTAGTCATTTGAATGTTGAACGAGTGGGTAAAGAATTTTGAGATATGAATTTATAACACCTTTTTCCCCCTTGTTTTTCTTTTTGACAAATTTTCTCTCTTCTACAATTTTCATCAATATTGATGGATATGACAATTAGGTAATTTACATATTTAACCAGAGTAGAAGAGCTTTGTCTCAGCATTGATTTGGTACCAGTTTTGTATACTAGAGCAATAAACAGCTGAGTTGTATACCCCATTTTTCCTGAGTTTTCTCTCTAATTTCATAAATATTCATGAATACTCAAATGAGATAATTTGCATACCAGACAGTCCTGAAAAAATTCTATGACTAAGAACTAGTTTGATACCAAGTTTAGTATTCTTGGGTGAGTTGCTGCTGAGATATGAGTATTTCTGTAGGTACATTCCATTCTTTAGAATTATTTTATAGGTTGTTAGAGAAACCATTCAATTTCACATAACCCAAATGGGTTAACTTTTGAGGACAATACTTTTGCATTTTGGTGGTCCATATGAACAATATGGCATCCAGTAGAAATTTTATAGGTGTGTAAGGTAGGTCTACTATCACAGGTTCCAAATTTCTAGTCGTTGGCATCCAGTAGTAATCGTCATAGGGGTGTAAGGTAGGTCCACTATCACAGGGTCCAAATTTCTAGTCGCTGCTTCCTGTTTTTCTCTCCAATGATTTTCCTATCATTTTTCAGGTTTTCATAAATATTCATGAATATGCAAATGAGGTAATTTACATCTAGAACCACCAGATGAAAGAACTTGTCAAATTGTATCACTTATGATATAGCAACATACAATGTACATCAGTGATGTTTTCGGGCAGAAATCAGTTAATCTACAGGTATTTTTTTTTCAAATTTTCCCATATTTTAAAGTTCTCATCAATATTCATGAATATTCAAATTAGAAAATTTGCATATCTGACTATGTAATAAAAGATCTATGCCTATATATAGGCTTTAATTTGGTACCAAGGTTAGCGGTCTAGACTGTCAAGCAGCAGAGTTATGGTTCTTTTTGTAGGTACACCCCCATTCAGGAGAATAGCATCATGGGTTGCCATGGAAACCATGCATTTAGACATAGCTAGAATAAAAAAAAATCTCGGGACAAATTTTTGGGGCATGACTGGGTTTCCAATGAACAATCCAACACCCATTGAAACTTGTCCTGGGGTAGCAAGGTAGGTCAAATTAGATCCTACGGTACCAGTAACATGATATATTGCCTGTTTTCAGCGATTTTTCTTCATTTTTCGTATTTTTTTCACCCCCCAAAAATACCATTTCCCCTCGGATATTTTTTGAGGACTTTTTTTCTATAAAACAGGACACCTTCCTGATACTAAAACTGTTGATAACATTTCTCAAGGAATTAGTTTTGGGTCAAGGGTCATTTTCGGCTAATTTAACTGGCCTACTTTGCTGAAAATGAATAACATGTAATAGTTTATTTTGCCATAAGGCTTCTTGATACAAGATGCTTTTTTTTCTCTTTTTTCCATACTTGTAACGAAGGCTCAGACGAGTCAGTGTGCGGGAAGTCACGAACTATAAATAAGTTCATAGCAGGGACGTCTATTATACGGTCTAGGTTCCTATCCCACTAGTTTTGAACGTTTTCGCTGAAGAATCACGTTACAATAACGTATTATCCAATGTTCTGTTTCCTTAAAAAATCATTGGAAGAGTTATTTTGCGAGACTTATCACGCGTGTTTATGCAAGCAACAAAGACTCAGACTAATCTGCGTGTCTTTGCTGGTCACACACATAGAAAATTTTTAGATGTGACAACAATAGTTCAGTCATGTCGGGATAGTTCCAAGACGGACCCAGAGAGAGGGTGAGGAAGAGCCCATTCTCTGAAAGCTGCAGCAGAGAGCGCCTCACCCTACCGCCAACAAGGCTTAGACCAAAGCCTTCTATCTATCTATCTATCTATCTATCTATCTATCTATCTATCTATCTATCTATCTATCTATCTATCTATCTATCTATCTATCTATCTATCTATCTATCTATCTATCTATCTATCTATCCATCCACACACCCTCACACCCATCTATCTATCTATCTATCTATCTATCTATCTATCTATCTATCTATCTATCTATCTATCTATCTATCTATCTATCTATCTATCTATCTATCTATCTATCTATCTATCTATCTATCTATCTATCCACACACCCTCACACCCATCTATCTATCTATCTATCTATCTATCTATCTATCTATCTATCTATCTATCTATCTATCTATCTATCTATCTATCTATCTATCTATCTATCTATCTATCTATCTATCTATCTATCTATCTATCTATCTATCTATCTATCTATCTATCTACGAGCCTCCCATCAACTCAATGAGTTTGCAAAATGTCAGCCTATATGAGGGGATGGTATGTCTGTGGGATAGAAAAAGAAACGGTAGTACCATAACTGGGAAATATAGCTGTCGGAAAATCTTTGAAGATGACCTTCGATGTTATCAAGACATTTTCGTGCACATAATTTAAATGTCCCGGAGATGCGATTACTATATTCTTTGTGATGCGCAGATCCAGGAATCTTTGTCAGAGGGGGAGAGGGGGGAGGCCCGACTGCCGAAAAACAACCGCAACAACATTATTTTTAATTTTTAACCCTCAGCAGATTTTACAGTTTTACAGGGGGGGGGGGGGGGGGTCCAGTATTTTTCAGGGGGGGGGGTCCAACTTTTTCCAGGGGGGTCCAGATGCTTATTTCCATAAAAACGCATATAACTTGTGATTTTCCAGAGGGGTCCGGGCCCCCTGTCCCCCCTCTGGATCCGCGCATGTTTGAGCAGTCATTGCCACTAGAAGTCAGCACAAGTATCCCCGAGTCCCTGTCATTGCCACTAGATGTCCATAAAAGTAGCCAGAGTCCCAGGCATTGTAATTCGAGGTTAGTTAAAGTATCCAGAGTCCCAGTCATTGCCACTAGAGGTCAGTAGAAGTATCCAGAGTTCCAGTCATTGCCACAAGAGTTCAGTATGAGTATCAAGAGACCTTGTCATTGCCAATAGATGTCAGTAAGAGTATCCAGAGTCCCTATCGTTGTCACTAGATGTCAGTACTATTATCGAGAGTCCCCTTCATTACCACTAGGGGTCAGTACTAGTATCTGTATTACTAGTCACTGCTACAAGAGGTCAGTACTAGTATGGTGAGTATCTGTCGTTACTACTACAAGGCAGTACTAGCAGCCAAAACGAGTTAAGTTCACGAATTGCAGCCAATTTGTGTCCCACAATTGTTTGGCTTAGATTTCCACTTTTATGTTATTTTGTTACTTATTGGTATATGTCAAATAGATAATGTTGTCTAAAAAGTGCGCATCCAAAAAGTTCGATTCATTCAGCCTCACAAAGAGCACCACTGAATTTGAATGTGAGCTACGTTACTGTGATGAAGTATACTTGTACACATCAAATTTAAGTGCTTTTATAGTATGCACTTCTACTTGGATCTCTTGTTGATCAAATAAGCCTATAAAGTAGAATTTTTATCATGTTTTTTCTTCTTCTCAGCATGGTCTAAGCAGATTTGTTATGAATTGACAGTGGATTAAAACAGTAATTCTAAGAGCACAATGATTGTTTTAATTGTATCCATCAAATTTGAAGAGTTGACCAGAAAAAATTATTGGTTTTGAAATAGTAGATGAAGAATATTAAAAAATTACATTCTTCTTAGGTATTGGAAATAAAAAATTGTATTCTTGTATAAAGAACATTGTGCAATAGGTCTGTAACATAAATCACATACCTCACACTTTGGTCTTATTTCCTGCGTAGAAACATATATTGTTCTGCAAAATATCAGGTTCTAGTGTTTTGCTTAACACCTTTTACATCAACTTTGCACATTGGAAGTCAGCTGTTGCATCTGGTTTCATTAATGTTGTTGGAATAACACTTCAAAATATGATTATAGAAAAATGATTTTAAATATAACATATATTTGAAAACTTGTTGTGGCTCACTACAAACTAAGACAATGCAGATGAAAAAATCTAACTTCAATAAATGCCTTTTTATGTACATTTATTACAAAAAGCAAAGTTTGCAACATTCACAAAGATACACCCTTCTCAGAAAAATGGCAAAAAACATTCATGGTAACGTAATTCACATAGCCAATTTGCTCACTTCAATTGAAGATAAGAAGTTATAAATTCAAGTTAACTATTTTATCTATCATATAAACCATAGAAGTTATCAACATATTAAGTCATGAGAACATTTGAGGTCACTGTGATCAACTGGAATGGACCAGGATGCAAAAGCGGGAGTGCCAATTTCGAAGTATACACATAAACTCACCAATAAACCTCATGTGGTAGCAGCAACGAGATAAAAATTGAATGAAAAAGAGATCCTAACAATTGAACAACAAGTCAGAAATTTATAATCACCGTCGGTTTGTTGTATTTGGCCCTTTGATTGGACAAATCTGTGTTTTTGTAGAATGTGAATTACGGTTTGTACTTGTGAGTTACGTTACCTTTGTTTAATCCAGCTCATTTCAAAAACCATACGAGCAGTCTCTTAGAGATTTAAACTATTCAATTTTGTTTTTCAAACAGATTACTTTGCATATGTTTTGTTGATACAATGAGTAGCTTTGTAAGTTACATGAATAGGGGAGTCGATGTACCCAGAGCATATAGGTAAATCCTTGTTAAAATAAAATGACAACTGTAATATGGTTTAAATCGATCTTTATTGACTAGGACAGATTTGCTTTGATTAAAAACAAACATTTTTCAGTTAGTGTATGCATTTAGAGAGGTATTTGGAGTTTAGTAAAATTGTTGTAACGTAATTCACAGTAACGTTATATACAAATTTATTTTTCCACTTGTTTTTTTCTATGCAAAAAAACTTCTTGTAAAGCTCTTGTATGGTTTGTTATTTAGGTTATAGTTCTTACATTGGCTGCAATTGCAATATTTGAACCCCTTCTTATACAAATAATACACATAGGGTAACGCAATTCCCAAACTGCAGATTTTAGACAGTCTCAGATATCTTTCATCTGCGAAAAATAAACAAATCTTTCCCCATTTTTTTTCTTTTTTCCATGCATATACTAATCTTCTTGACAAGTTGACACAGGTCAGTACTAGTATACACTGCCCTAGTCTCTGATACTAGATATCTACTCTATATACTATTATATTTATGATGACGCATTGGTGGTTAACATTCGTAAGCGCCATATTTGTTGACATGTGACCAAGTAAATGAACATGATTCGTACTAATTTATATTTTCTTTTCATATGCTTCCCTTTACGGAGGTTACTTTTATCTCATAAACATCGATCACCTTTTTTATTCAATGCGGATGAAAGACCGTGCTCACGAGGCACGAACACACGGAGTTGTCTCAACTGGAATCTAATATTTGCGTTCTACATTTAAAATAAAATGGCCATGTGCGTTAGATAAGGCGCGGGACTAACCAAATCCTGCACCCCCCCCCCCCCCCCCCCCCCCCCACACACACACACATGCGCGAACGCACGCACACAAATGTCTTCTGTCCTGTTTATATGACTGTTTTTGTTGTGGTAGCTGTTTATGTTGAAAAATTATTAGGTTTGAAATTATTTACATTTTGATTTAGCACTAGGCCTACTTAGACCAGGCATCATAAAAGATAAAGCCATGCTGGGGAAATAAGAATGTCAAAAAATGGGTTCTGACAGTTAACTTTTCAGATTACACCCCATTGCTGGATGATCAAAGCTTGATTTTTAATTGATAACTGAAGCATGCATAACTCAATATTTCGCCTGTCTCGGGGTGTGATATGCTGGCGGTCGTTATAAAACTGACACCTGTGTTAACAACAGTAATTCCATTTTACTTTGCAAAAGGAAATGCACATTTTTGGCCTAACTTTAGTGTCTCTGTTAGGGGATTGACAAATGGATAGACAGATGGATGGGGGATGTGGATAGATAGATAGATAGATAGATAGATAGATAGACAGATAGATAGATAGATAGATAGATAGATAGATAGATAGATAGATAGATAGATAGATAGATAGATAGATAGATAGATAGATAGATAAGCGACACTGGAGCGCACTATTTTCAAAAGCTACTACTTGTTACGAATGAAATATTTATTTAATAAACGAAAACATGAAAACAAGTTGGCCTAAATTTGATCCCATTTTACCAGACATTTTGAATGTTATGACTTATATTGTTTTTCTGACCAAGCAAGAAGCCATGTAGCAACAAAAAGGCTGGCGCATTTTTTTCGTAAACGAAAAGTTAAAATCCCCCTTCGGAGCCCCGTCCAATAATAGCACATACACAGCTTGCTAGAAGTATTTCTTTGCAAGTGTTTCATTTCTAAACAAGCGCTTTTGGTGAACGACAACGTTTAAAAACACAATAATGACAGTCTCACCGGCTGTAGAATAGTAGATAAGCATGTCCGGGCTAAATATGACTTTTTGTAATAAGCCTACCTGTCAAGTAAAATCGTCCCCACCTCTGCGCGTGTTTTCAGTCCGAAACGGGTTTTCAGGTCAGTCCAGCGACCAAATTCTTCACCGATATTTATTCTACTTCTATTACATTTAGCGTCGTTCTCTGATTTCTCTCTTTTTGTGGCAGAAGATGTGAGGCGGTTAGGTCTTCCAACTCTTGCCCTTTTGACATGTTCAATTTCCGCCATTTTTGTTTTTGCTGCGCTCCACTCGATCGCAATGGCGCATGGGTCATAAGAGGTCACGTAAGAGTTCATATGAATAGCCACTACTGTCGGTAAATACCGTAAAACTTGCCCGAGAATTATTGGAGGGACGCAAATAATTAACAAAGTATAGAAATCGCTCTGAAAGCAGGTTTTGGGCCCACTCTTGGGCCGTTTCCTTCTTGTAATCGTTAGAAAACATGTTAAGCTAAAGAGTAGAGTAATAACATATTATGGTATAAAATTAACAGCGAGATGCCGACTATGCACCTTTAAAATTGTATTGTTTGTTTTTCAGAAATGATCATTTTCTTTATGTTGACTTTGTAGATTTTTCTGAGTATATTGCAACAACAACATTATGGTTATGGTCCCGCAGTGAGTTAGTTCATCTTTTTGTTACTGTTATTGTTGACCATGTTACCTTTCAACATTTATTCTTCAAATGGAACATCTTAACATAAATATATGAGATTTCCAGAATAGTCTCAAAACGGATTTTGAGATAACTTGCTCGTTTTTTTTTTACTGTTACTGTTACTGTTTTTTTTTTACTGTTACTGCCTTTCAGTTTTTACTTTAAGTAGCAGGTTCCTAGATAAGAGAGCATAATTAATTCTTATTTTTCAGCCAAAACATATGTTGTGGGTACTCAAAAGAACCGTCTCGATGAGACGGTTCTTTTGAGCACCCAAAACATACGTTAAAACTGATGAGTAAGAAAATATTCAGAATTTTAAGCTAAAAAATCTCATATATGTTGAGCTACGATTAATCTAATTACTTGAGAGCATCAAAATATTTTTTTTCTCAAAAAAAAAATTCTGTTTATTATGGAATATCTCACTCTTTTGACATAAATTTCAAAACAGAAGGCCCTAAGTGCCCCCTCCTAAAATTTCTAAAAATTCCTTGGGCCTGATCTGGATCCAACTGTTTGCAAAGTTTTTCAGCAGGTCTCAACTGCAGGTAAAAAAGTTTAAAATGTTTTGTATTTGTGTGTTTTTACAGTCATCTGATAATATCAACGATGCCAGTAAAACATGGACAACAAACTGGGTATATTCTTTTGGTGTCATACATATAGTAAACATAAGCTGTTGTGAATATATTTCTGCCAGTCATCCCAAAGTTGTACATTGGCAAACAATCTAGACTCAGAATCAGATGAAACACTTTTGATTGTGGTGTCTAATATCAGAATCTGCACAGTTTGGATTCTTAAACTTTTGGAAATTTGGAAATCTAGTGACCCGCAACCAATTACATCATTAGCTCTTGGGCTGTCCAATATGTTGTTTTGTTGATACAGTGAAACCTGTCTTAAGTGGCCACTCCAAAATAGATATAACAAAGGTATTAAATTTAAAAACAGGTGATAGCTTAGTGCAGGCCGAAAGTATATTTCTGCCATACTTTTGACCTGCATTAAGTGATTATCGGTCTTGAAATATATTTTGGGTCTTCTTTTGAGTGACCACTTAAGACAGGTTTTACTGTATGTTAACCCTTTTCCTGCCAGTCACAACTTTTGTTGTCTGCTCTCCCATCTGCTTATGTTCTTAGATATGCGCAGATCAGACTGCTCCCTTCAGATCAGACTGCTCCAAAGGGAGACAGGCATTGTAATTTAATTGAATAAACAAACGGAACATTTGTTTTAAGGAATCAATTTTTGAATTTTAAAATCTATAACTGCTTTTTCTTTTGTTTATCGATCAATTAACCTGTATTTTGATCAATAGTGCCAGCCTTATGGGTTATATCTAAACTTTAAGTCATGTATATTATTTGATAGTGATCATATGGTATGTTGATACTATAAAAGTTTTGTTATCTTTCTTTTGAATGTATTTTCTGAATGTATGAAGGTGGACCACCTTAGGGTTTAAAAGTCAGTGCAAGCAGTAAAAAGTAACTGTACTAAAATTTGAAGATACTAAAAGTGCAGTAAAACCTGTGTAAAATGGCCACTCCCAAAAATACCGGAAATTGGTTTTCAAGACCAATTATTGCTTAATGCAGGTCAAAAATATTGCAGAACGCTCCATTCTGCAATACTTTTGACCTGCATTAAGCGACCAATAGTTATTAAGATCTTTTTTGTCTATTTTTGTGTGGCTGTTATACACAGGTTTTACTGTACTAAGATGTACATGTATATCCAAATGGAATATTTTTCAAGTGAAATGTTTTTCTCTTTCATTTGACAAATCATGAGTACTTGTTATTTAAGATTCCAGATGTGAAGAGGTAGTTACATTTTCTATACTATCATTTTGTATTTTTACAAAATATATGATTTTGATGTTTTGTAGGATGATGAGCTCGGTGAAGGGGACGATGATGATGGAAAAGAACAGCCTTCTACCACGGGTAGTTTAGGTAATTATTGATTTCATTTTTCTTTGCAAAATCACGTTGTGGCTGCTTGTTTGAGTTGCATAGGATTGTTACACGTTAGTGCAGTGAGCTAAATCAGTATTAACTCTTTTGCTTTATTTTCAAAATTTGTGCAGGGGTGTAGCCAGACATTTAGTTTACCTGAAGCTCAGCAGAAACTTTGACATACAACCAGATCTAACATGAGTGTTCATTATCATTGAATTTCTTAACCCATATAAGCCTAGTGTCCTTTTTGTGGGACATAGGCATTCAGTGCAGAACCAGATCAGATGCCACAGAATGTGGCATCTGATCTGGTTCTCCACTGTTTGCTGTCAGAATGTTCCATTAAAATTTGAACAAACTTGAAAAATAACACCCAACAACCCTTAAAACTAAAATGAACTGGTTTAATTGTTAAGAGTGGGAAATTTCATTCAGCTTAAATGGGTTAAAGGAGTTGGAACAAAATGGTAATATGCAAGGCTTGATGGGGGGGGGACCTTATCATTTTTCCCAAGAAGTTTAATGGTGATTCATTGTATTAAAAGACTTGTCACAGACTATTAACAATCATGTTGATAAACTCATTTCAGACCAATTAATTTTATGCCAGCTGATCCATTAATAGCTCATATATGTCTTGGCTTGTGAGGACTAATATTAATGAAAACATCCAGCCACATGTTAACTGTGAATGGTGGCAAATATAGTGCCACATTTTTGGCAAATTTAGGTGAATATTTCATTGAATTTATGTAATAATAACAATCAAAGATTTTTCATTACATTGTCATTCGCCAGGGCCCTCAGGAGATATTGAAGAAACTTCCCTAGGGACCAGGCAAACGTTAATGCATGAAAAACTATGTTTGATTACTATACGGAGCACAAATGTTGGATTCTATTTATCAAATGACACTTATATTACTTTGATATCTTTTTTGAGCTTGAAAACATGAATATATTGCAATTAGTGAACAGGGCATTTTTTGTAATAATTGTACTGACTAGTTTGCATATTTAATACACAGGTATTTCATTGATTTTAATACATGATGTTATTACACTGCTAAACAGAATGACATGTGATAAAACGAGATAATAAAATATGTGTAACTGAAACAATCAATTTCAATTTTAGGGGATGTCTGATTTTATTTATATTCATATCAATTCTCTTATGTGGGCTCTCATCAGACACAACATTATGAGCCACATCATAGGGCCTGTCTTTTGGATTGAACTAAATTCAGCTCCTGGATTAGCTACTGAGACTAGCTAAAATCTTGATGGATTGAATCTAGCAAGTATTGTATTTTGGCTTTTTATAGATGTTGAACAATAAAACTGCATATTACATAAACAGGTTCTCTCATGAAGTGGTTGGTGTACAGTAAAACCTGTCTTAAGCATCCACTCAAAAAGAAGACCAAAATTGGTTTTCAATACAGATTATTGCTTAGTGCAGGTCAAAAGTATTGCAGAATGCTCCAAGGGGAGCATTCTGCAATACTTTCGACCTTCATTAAGCTATAGTTTGTCATTAAGATCTTTGTTTTTTGTCTATTTTTGAGTGGCCACTTAAAACAGGTTTTACTGTACATGTATGGTCTCTGATAAATGTCAGTGCTATTTACCAAAATGACATTTTTAAAACTGTTTAATGGCTGAATCTCTATAATAGTATCTTCCATCTGATGATCTGCTGGATAGTCCATCCTGGTCGTCAATAAATAATTTACTCAAGAAAGCAAACAAATAGTCCTTGATCAGACTGCCTCGAGGTTATAAAACTTGAGTACAGTCTCAGACTCAAAATAAAGCACAATGATTGGCTGCTTGCGGACACGTGTCCGCAAGCAGCCAATCATTGCGCTTTATTTTAAGTCTGAGAATTAACTAAAGTTTTATAACCTCGAAGCCTCGTCTAGGAGCAGTCTGATCTGGGACTATATTGTTTGCACATATATTTTACTATTTGAGTTATTTGGGGTATTGTGAAAGAGTGCTGAGTTGACAAATGTATTATACTTGCAATTTCATTCAAAGCTGGTGATAAAATAGGTAATATACAACAAACAAAATATATCTTTTTTCCAAATAGTCCAATATTTATGCATTCCATTTCCCTTGATATATTTTTAGTTTTTATCCGTTTTTGTCCACTGTCCATTAGACTATTACGCCTAATGTAATAAAGAATCCGTTTTCACTTTAAGGTGTATTAAACTGGCTTCAATTAATCTTATCTTCTTGAAAAGTTGTCACAGTTCTGGTCAAAACTGTGTAGGACCTGATCAGATATTATATTTTGTTGAATCTAATCTGGGTCTACATTGTTTTCCAAGGAACCTAGATAGTCAATAATTGGTTAATAGCCAATTGCAAGTTCTCCTTGCAGATTTTAAACATGCTGAAGCATACTTCCTGTTACAAGCATGTTAATGTATAGTTTGTGCACCTACAAGCATACGTGTGATAATCCTTGTCATGAACGTGGATTATCTTCACATATAGATGCACAATCCATACAGTAGCTTACGATTATATATCTTGGAATATAATAATAATTTATTATTATACTTATAGATCCCCACCAATGTTTATTCCATTCTTTTTAAAAAATCATTTGAGCCAGTTGATCATGAGATTTTGGTACTTTTTCACTTATGAGAGCAGCAAAGGATCAGACGATTTCCTTAGCAAAAGGCAAGTCTGGCCATAGCCTTCACTAATAGGGATAGGGAGCGTAGGGGCTCAGTGGTAGAGTGCTTGACTCGAGACCGAGGGGCCACGGGTTTGAGCCTCACTGGCGTCACGGTGCTGTGGTCCTTGAGCAAGACACATTTATCCTAGCTTAGTACTGGTTCAACCCAGGAAGACCCGTCCCTGTTTAACTGAAAGATTGTTGATGGGACGTAAAGAATCAAATCAAACAAAACAAAGTAGAGATGTAGTTGAATGCATAGGCCAAACTTTAGGCCTCTAGCCTGTCTAGGTAGCTCTGTATGCATGTTTAAAGAATTAATTTACAAGAATATGACGTGATTAAAGTGCAGTCCCTTTATAACACACCTTATTATAAAACAGATTTTGGATAAAACACAGTTATGTTGTGATTCTGAATTTTTTAAAATGGAATTTTACAAAGGAATTATAGGAAAATGACTCCATGGTCATTTTCCTATAATTCCTTTTTAAAATTCCTGTTTATATCATGATTCACTTGAATGTATTAATCGACTTTTGGGTCACTGTCTACCCACACTCACAACTGGTTCCTATCTCTGTTAGCTTTACAAGAGATCGGGACATTGTATACCATGTGGCAATACAGAGACCGAATAGCTGTATAATAACATAGTCCATTCATATGGACCCCAAATGTAGCATTATAAAGTGACAGCACTGTAGTATCAAAATCTTATGAACTTGGCTCATTTCATGTATAATAATTTATTTTGACCCCTGTTTTTATTAAGTAATCTTGAGGTTCTAATAATCTTTTAATTTAATTTCTGTTTCAGATTTTTATTGTATGATCCACACCTAACTATATTGGAACAATTATTTTATTATTATAGTAAACAGACAGCCTTTTAATTTATTTAGCAGGGATATTCCTACTTTAAACTTAAATTCTATACTAAAGGATTCTTTCTTCTGGTTAGATTTAATAAACTTAGGATAGTCCATTGTACATATCTAGGGATTTCAGGTATTAACTAAGAAAATATTGTAATTTTTTGTCTGAAAATCTTTTTTACCTTTACAAACAGTGTAGACCCTGTTCGCAAAAATACCTGTGTAGGGGTTTCCCGAATATAAAGGGTTAAATACTTAGCTCCCAATCAATTAAGAAACAAATCCTTCCAGTTTTATATCTCAGAAACAAACCTGCTTGTATTAAGACAGGTTATTGCTTAATATGGGTATTGTGTAGCCATAAAACATTTTGGGCTTTAATTTTTCATCTAAAATTACCTAATACTCCTTTTCAGTGTAGATTGAGTCCAATATTTTGTCTAGGAAAATCCCTGAATAGGGCAAACATCTGCTGGTGAATTTTAGCTTTAATTTCTAATTTCCAACATTACAACTATAACATTTCCTTTAGCTTTTGGAGTAATATTGCAAAATAATACATCCATATAATAATATTTCTGGGGTTCAGAGATGTTTGTCCTGTAGTCATTTTAAATTAATTTCATAATAATCTCATAACCATCAATAACCATAACAATGAATAATCACATTTTTTGCATTATTTAAAAACATACATCTATATAATTATTAATTATTATGATTATAACTATATTGGCACTTTAACGTTAGGCATGTGTTCTTATTTCAAGGGAGAGTGGGCAGTGATTTCATGAAGGTGGGGATGTTGGGGAAGATTTCTGAATTTTTTTATTCTTATTAATGTCATCAATTTTTTTTATAAACAATAAAATCATAATTAATGAAACTTTCAGTCACTAAACCACTTCATATAACACAAATAATTAAATCCTGCATATAACATATAACAAGTAACCTACTAACATGAGTATTTTGAAACCTATATTAAGTTTTTTGACTGAAAAAGGGCTACAAACAATGTGTCTTTTTTTAGATTTAATCGATTAGATACATTCATTAGAGAAATTTGTTTAATTTTTAGATGATGCTATATATTTCTCTCCCAGAGTTGTGTTTTTATCTTAGCAAATAGTGTAGATCCAGATGAAATGCAGCATATTGCAACATTTCATCTGGATCTTCAATGTTTGCTAAAGTACCAGTTATCCAGACCTTTTTATATTTTCTCTCAGACAATTGCCATGATTAAATGTTTTTTCTTATAATGGGAGATGAGTCAGTCCCTTGAATCCCACATGCCAGAAAAGAATTTTCATTTAATTTTTATTGATATTTTCATCATTTTGTGTGCATGTGTGTTTTGAGAGTCATATCCAGGTTTTTCTGTATTTGCAAAGACTTTGTTTGAATTTATTTGTTGTGATGTAGTTTTATTTAAACAGATACAACTCATTTTCATATTATTTTCATATTATTGATACCTAATCTTATGCAGGTTATGAAATTTCCATCCGGTCTCTACTGGGTAATACCTTACAATGATATTATTTCCTCCTATATCTTATAATCTGCATGTCTGGGAATGGATATTATACTATGGACCAGTGCAAAAGATTTTGGTGATTATTACATCGGTGAGCAGCGAAGGCTGGGATGAGCCAGCAATCAATGCAGTTTAGCCAGAGCCTTTGCTCCTCACAAACTCAAAGTATGGAAGTAGAGCATGGCTCAGACCAAAACTTAGAGATTTAGCCCCACTAGATAGCTGTGCATGTATGCTTAACCCTAGTCCTGCTGAATCCAGATTTTTCTTTTTTGAAAACACTGCAGATCCAGATCAGCTGGCTTCTGATGAAACCATCTGCTCAGGATCCACACTGTTTTCCACTCTGAATGAAAATACATGCTTTTAACATAAATGCTGCAGTTTAACATGAAATAAATTTGGGAGGAGTGTTGTACACAAAAATATTAACCCATATAAGCCAAGCATGCTTTTTGTGGGACGTATGCTAGCAGTGCAGAGCAGGGTCTCCACTGTTTTCTTACAGAATGTTCTATTAAAATTCTAACAAAAATGATAAATACCACCTATCAACCCATAAAAAGGAAATGGACTGGTCCAGTTGATAAGAGTGGAAAATTCCATTCGGCTTAAATGGGTTAAGCATGACCAGGGTTAAATCAGTGATTTATGCATATGTGATAATTACCAAAATCTGATGAAGTCTGGCTCCTATATATTCTGGGCAATAGAGCCCTTTACTTTCTCCTCTATGATAGCATCCTTTTCTAGAAAATAGTGTAATCACACCAGAGAAAGGGCTATCAAAACTGTATTGAGAGTTGACAAACACGGATCATTAAAAAACAAGTGTGTATGATCAGGAAGTCTGCATTAATCACATATTACAAATAAGCCTTGGAGCAGTGTTTTTGTTATTGGAAATGGTCATCATTTTTTTATGGAAAATGCTGTAAATTTTGTTGTCTCATTTATCTGTGTTTGTTGGTTCTTACGACAGTTTTAGATAGCTGCCAATCTAGTGTGGTGATGGGAATGACCAATAGATAAACCAAAACCCTTCTTGGTGATCAGAAAAGAAGTATGTATTATGTTCAGAATATATAATAAAGATTGTCCTGTATATTGACTTTTGAGGGCAGAAGGGCTGAATATAAATGTAGTCCTGTATGACATTTGAATTCTGGAATATATGAATTTTGCATTTAAGATGTTTTTAGCTTGCCTGTACAGTAAAGCCTGTCTTAAGCAGCCACTCAAAAATTGACAAAACAAAGTTCTTATAGACCGATTATCCCTAATTAATGCAGGTCAAAAGTATTGCAGTTGCTCCCCCCTGAAGCAATCTGTGAAGGAGGCGCTTTCTGCCATACTTTTGACCTTAATTAAGCGATAATAGGTCTTGAAAACCAATTTTTGGTCTTCTTTTGAGTGGCTGCTTAAGACAGGTTTTACTGTACAATAAACTACATGGAAGGTTTTTGCAGTCATCAGAATGGCTTCAGCAATAGCGCCTGCATTAAAGTTTTTTGTTATTTTTTTTTTTTTTAAAGGCTCTATCTCATGAACTTCTAGATAAAACAAGTTGTAAAAAGGAATATAACAGTGATAGTATCTGGTATCAAAAGCGGTAGATAAATGAATGGATTGAGAGCATTAACATCATAAAAATTGTCACTTTTGTCATCATACTTCCATCTTGGTTAGGGTAATAAAAGTAGTATTCAAAGATGCCAAAGAAAAGTGTTGTAGATTAACAATTAACACATCAGTAGAGGAAGATTACCATAGTATGGTGGAAGGGTATGATATTTAGTGGAATATAGATATTATTGTTATTTAGTCTGCTCCCTTCTAGTGAACAATATGAGCCGCAGCATGAGATTTCCAACAATATGGTATGAGCCACCAGCAAAGCCTCAGATCAGCCTGCGCATATGCACAGTCTGATCAGAGCCTTTGCTACTCCCTTGAATATTCTATGACTGATAAGCTACTGTCCGAACATCATTTGGAATTTCTAAGTTTAAAAGGAGGCTGCACAGGCTGGTCTGAGTCTACACTTGTCAAAATGCCACATTGTTGGAAATCACATGTCACAGCTCATATTTGGGAGCACAGTGGCTCAGTGGTAGAGTGCTTGACTCAAGACCGAGGGGCTGCGGGTTCAAGCCTCACCAGTGTCACTGCGTTGTGGTCCTTGAGCAAGACACATTTATCCTAGCTTAGTACTGGTTCAACCCAGGAAGACCTGTCCCTGTTTAACTGAAAGATTGTTGATAAGACATAAAGAATCAAATCAAACAAAATCAAACAAAACAGCTCATATTTCAGTAAAGCAAGTGAGTATTCCCAGGAAATGCCACAATCACACACCACAGACTATCACACGGCACCGTAAGGAAGAGGCAAAGAACAGCAACAGCAACATGTCATCCAGAAGGCAATAAAATTCAGGCAACCAGGCCTCAAGGTTATAAAACTTGAGTATAGTCTCAGACTCAAAATAAAGCGCAATGATTGGCTGCTTGTGGACATATGTCCGCAAGCAGCCAATCATTGCACTTTATTTTGAGTCTGAGAATGACATGTGTCTGCAAGCAGCCAATCATTGCGCTTTATTTTGAGTCTGAGACTGTACTCAAGTTTCATAGCCTCAAGGCGAGCTCTCTAACTTCCCCAGTTGTTTTGATCCATATTCCATAAAGTTTGAAGGCACAGACCTTAAACAAACCTAACCTATATAGAAGAACTATTTTCAAAAAAAAAAATGAACTCATTTGCTGTTTTAACATAGATACAATTTGTAGTTGTGTTAATTCATTATTTTAAATTGTATTGTTGCACTGAGATTTTGAAATAATTTCTTTAGTGAATCCTATAAATTGTCTAAAAATCTAACAGTTTCTAGTTGTGTAAAAACAAATTTTAATCTGATAAAGAAAATCTTGGGAAAATATCAGCCTCTTATAATTGCCCACTGGAAACTGTTGTAAAAACTTAACTTATCCAGTAAAATTGTTGCTTCATCCAACATTTTTACCATCCATTTTCTCATGGGAAATTATCTGCTATTTTTTTTTTGAAATTGTGAGTGGCATAAAGCTGTGCATCATCCAGTGAAATATCAAGTAGTTTATGATGTCAAAAGGTTGGCAACAGTAAAGTGCAGGATAAATTGTCGCAAATTTTTGATGTTATCCAAACAGACATCACATTACAATAGCAAGACTATGCAAGTGCACTGTAATATATAGTGATTTAGATTTGCATCTGCATGTATGACTGGTGACCCTTTATACCCAGCATTATTGAATTATTATTATTTTTGTTCTATATGTATGCTTTATTTCTTCTGCATCCTTTTATATCACTGCTTCCTGCAAATGTAGCCAACAAAAATACTATAACCTTAAAATTGCTTCAAATATATATTGGTGAAAGGGGCTCTTGATCTCTCTTTAAACCTTAACTCTTTGCCCCCTGGAAAATTTTTCATGCTTTTTTGTGGTCTGTTGATTTTTTTTCAAAATCGACTTTTTCGAAAAATTATTTCAGCAATACCATCTGAGGGTCTAACAGATTGGATCCAGATGAGGCTAGACATTTTGTCGGGCCTGATCTGGATTTAAACTGTTTGTGAAAGGTATCTGCAGACGGCACTAGGAGATAAAGAGTTAAAACAGTATATTATATTAAATTTAAAAAAAAAACTACAAATAAGGCTTGATTGTTCCTGTAAATCATCTTGATACAGAAAAATCACTTCAAAATTCAAGCTTTATATTCCAAATTTAAAAAAAATGTCACAATAATTTGTTGTCTGCTGCAGTCATGATCGACATTTTGAGGGTTAATATTACGTAAAAAGACAGAAAAATGAACTCCTAGATTAATTATTATTATAACTTAAAAGTAAGAGATTTCTGTTTAAGAAAATCTTATTTTAAAACTGATTTCAAAACCATTATTTTTTTTTTATTTACATAGTAATTTTTCCAACTCTGAGCATATAAGAGAAGTTTTAAGGTTTACTTTTGAAATAAAGATATGTACAGGGTAAGTTCACAAAATTTCATACTGTAGAATATATATATGACAAACTTGACAAAGCTTAAGACATATAAAAATGTGCATCCTTCAACTTACATGTCCCCACTCACCAACTGTGGATCCCATTGGAGGTTAGTGTTAGAATCAGCCTGTAACTTTGGCACTTGCTTAATCAACCCTACTGTTCACATGGTACATATGTTAATGTGCCAAACAGTTCTATGTCAAGACTGTAGCTTGACTTACTCAAAAATCAGATCATCGTTACACTATCATGGCCATCTAAAGGTCCTGATATGGTACAGATTGAACATGTTTGGGACATTTTAGGGTGTAACATCAGGGTGCATCATGATGTAAGAACACATCCTTAAATGATCACTATGTTGCATGATGCGAATGGGCAGCAATCCCCCACAATGACTCCAGAATCATTTTTGGTTTGATGCGTCACCGATGCACTGCCTGTTCGGGGGCTGACTGAGGCCATACCTCTAATTAAACATTCTGTGACATCTGAAAATGACCTCTACCCTGTTCTTTTACAATTTAAAAAAAGTTTATTGAACCGAAAATGTGTAAAATTCATAGATACACTGTTCGAATAACACATTTAAGATTGGTATAAATAGAATAACTGAATGTATTGATATTTTCAAGAAAGTTGTGAAATGTTACTGTATACGTTTCTTTTTTGTCGGGTATATTATAAAATTTCATAAGATAAAAGTTCTAAATTAAATTCAAACATCAGTTACCTGACAAAAAGACATTCATTGTATGCAAACAGTGGATATTCAAATAAGACTGCTTATTAAACAGTTTAATTAGGACTTTGTATACAAGTATTTTGTGACTGACAAAGATCGACTCAAGAACCTTACTTTAAGTGAAAGCCATATTGCACAAAACTATTCAAAATATCAGCTCATTTTCCTTGCTTGTCTTACACAGGTGCACTATATGGAGGAGGAAGTGAACTCTTCTACAGTCAGTTTGAACTGCACACAAGAGAGCAGAAAATCAACCAGATTGTTCTGCTGGAGGTTGGTATAAAATGACTCCTATTGAGTCAGCACATCATATTTTGTTCCCTTCATGCTGGATAGTGGTGCTCAGTGGTACCTTAGTTCAAAGTAAGTAAGGAGGCAAAGATCAGGAATCAATACAATCAAGTACACCTGACCCAGGAAACCACATGGGAAAGTGAAAAAAACATAACATACAAGAGAGCCTCACTGGCCTGGAGGCACTGTTATGTCCTTGAGCAAGACACTTTATCCTCTGCTTAATACTGGTTCAACCCAGGAAATGTCCTGACATGACTGAAAAATTGTTGGCTTTGACATAAAACATCAACACAAACAAACAAAATATCTGCCTAGTATTTATATCATGATGCTATTTGCAAGTTAATTGCAGGACTAGCATTAATATCAACTATTGTTGAAAAGTGTTGTACCAAATGTTTCACCAATATGAAAGCTACTCTCCTCTGAATGGCACTGTAGCTTGGTCATTTTGTCAGCTCATCTTAGCAATTATCCCGCTGAACCTGGATATATCCTCTTTCAATCAGTGTACATCAAGATCAACTGACATGTCATCAGCTGAACTAGATACAGACTGTTTTTATGCCACTTTACAAGAGGCATAAAAACAGTAGTTGTAATAACTGGAATTATGTGATTTAACTACATGTACATTAAATGTTCTAAAATTTTGAACACTAATCTCTTTCTGTTCTTAAATAAAATGTTTGTTATATACAGGCAGGAATTCACAAAGTATGTGTCAGAATAGCAAACAGGGAAGACTCTAATCAGACTGCTTCTTCAGAAGCAGTCTGATCTGGGTCTGCGCTGTTTGTCTAGGTCTTTTTGGAAGGCAACTAGCATTTGAAATTCTAGAACATTTACCTTAACAGAACTGGATGAGCTTATTTCAACAGGATAATGGTTAAAAATACTGGTACTTTTTCTCCCTCTAGGATGCCATTCACAGGATAAAGCAGGTGTTCAACAAGGAGTTTGAAGAACTATATGTGAAAAAAGAACAAGAAATCTCTAAGATTAAAGACAAGAACAAGCGTATCAGGAAGATTATTGCTGATCTGGATGTTGTTGAAGAGATTATAGAGCCAGCTATGGGTGTTGCTGAGAAACCTGAAACACTTCTAACAGTCGATGATAGTGAGGTAATGTATTAACCCTTAATGCGCCAATCGCAACAAAAGTCATCTGCTTTTCTCGTGTGCTGAAATGTTAAAGAAGTCTCTATGGCAAACAGTGTGGACCCAGATCAGACTGCTCCTATAGGAGCAGTCTGTTCTGGGTCCACGCTGTTTGCTTCTATACTTAATTTGGCAGTAATGTTCGGCAATTATTTGCAGCAGATGACTTCAGCAGACAACATTTTCAGATGCATTTTTTTCTTGGCGCTTTAAGGGTTAAATAGAGGATCTTACATGAGTGCTCATGTTTTATTGAATCTATTGAATGAATTGAGTAAAAGAGATAAAATGCAAGACTTGCCGAGCATTTTATCTCTTTTTTTCTCAATGAGTTTAATAAATTCAATAATACAGGAGCACGAATGTTAGATTCTATTTATCATATGACATTAAAATTATTTTGAAGTCATATTTTTGGCGTGAAAACGTCAGGGTTTTGCCATATGCCTAACTTTAAAAGCATCATTTCATAAGGTTACCCAAAAATCTGTAAACCACAAGTAGTTTATCGATTTTAATGCATGACGTTATTTCACTCCGAGACGTGACTTCATACGATAAAATGTTTTTCTTAACATTTTCAGCTATATGCCTTGAAATTGGACATTTCACTGTAGCAACATTTGCTAATCAGTTTGGACCCATATTTGGTCTAGTATGACATCAAACTTAATCTTAATCCCAATTGTTTGACAGTCTGATGGTATTTTTGAAAGAATGTTTTGGAGAAGTAGATTTTAAACAATTTGCAGAATTACTGAAAAGCATGCAAATTTTCCCAGCATGCAAAAAGTAAAAGTATGGCTCTATTTTATGCTTTGTGTTTGGTTGATCTAACTTCACAGTCAAAGACTGGGTAAAGATTATTTTTGCTTGGGGAGTGAGTTATCTGTCTTCTTTAAATCATTTAGTTGTTAATGGTAATGTATCAAGTTACATTCATATGATTCCTTTATATTGGGCCAAATAAAAAAAACAAGTGTGTTTCGTGTAACGGGTCTGAAAATTTTAGATAGGGAGGGCACACATATTTTATTTCAATTATTTTTTTTCTGAAGAAAAATATTATTTTATGCATTTTGAAAGGCATTTTGCTTTCAAAATGCATAAAATTATATTTTTACCAGAAAACCTGAAAAAAATTCTAGGTAGGGTTGGGTTGCTTTAAACACAGGTATTCTTTTATTTGGCCTTGTACAGAATTTGTGATGAAATAAAAACTGAAAATAATTCTTTTAATTTTTATAGGTGAAGGTAGAAAAATATTACACACCAGAACAGCGCAAGGCAATGGAAAAGAAGATAAAGGAAGAGGAGGAGAGAAAAGCTCGTGAAAGGGGAGATAATGCTAGGGACAGAGCTTTAGATGACATGATGGGTGGGGTACTAGAAATTAAAAAAGAAGATGAACTTAAAAAGGTAAAAGTTCTATAGTACTGAGTGCATGTAGAAATTAATTTGAACCACAACAGGCCTACCTTGAATATTAGATATTCTATTTAGCATAAGGACAAATAATTCATCTGAGCTCAACCATATATGTTAGAGGACTTTGAAAACGCATCACCATATTTTTGCACTTTTCTTGCAAACCGTATATGGGATTAAAAAGCTACTTGCAGGTTTTAATGTGCAACCCAGAATTGGTATGAATCAGTTGTTGATTTGACTGCACTATCATGCGACGCTGCTGATGACGTCACATGGATACATACAGCATCCAGCACCTTTCTGCACAGTTAAATGAAGCTTTTAATTATTTTTATGTTTAAAATGTGGCGTATATGATACCATATCATCAAAAGATTTATAGACTTTATCTAATTAAAAGTAATTGATAACGTCAATATTTCGAAAATAAACGTCACATTCGAACATCAACTTATACCTGCTTTTTAGAAACATCTCCACAAGTTACCTTTATGCACGCTTTCATTACTGATATTGACTACATACACTGACAGTTGTGTGGGGAAGACGTTTTGAGGTAAATCATGGCAGCAGATCTGCTGTCATGTGATCGAGAACGTCTTAAAAAATTACATTAACGTCACTTGCACAATACAAAAGACATATGATACAAGTGTAAGTTATGCATAATCTGCCATTTGTGTATGCCCTTAGCCTCTTCTTACAAACCGGACGTAAAAAAATCGAAACTTTGAAAGGCCTAAGACTTTGAATTTTATTACTAGACTATAGTAATCAGGGTGGGTGGGGTATGTCGGTTTCTTTAAAGGGGTGTAATTTTGAGCATACCGAACTGTCAATTCATTTAGAATCGTTCAATGATGAATTTGCAATCATGAAAGAAGCAAAGGACACTAATCTGTTGAGTCAGGAATCAAAACTAACGCGTGTTAACTTGAATCTGACTTTGTGTCCTTCAAAATCCACCACCCCTGTCTTAAAATGGATACTTTTTTCAATACCTTAAAGTAAATTTACAACCATGAATTTTCTAGGACACACTACAACCTGGCCAGACTATGATATGCAATAAAAATTATCTCGCTGACATTCTCAGGGTTTGTGAAATAAAGGATTTAATCTGAGTGATGTGTTTTCAAAGTCCTTTAGTATATTTTCGGTATATAACTCTAAGGCTGACTTAAATACTGTGGGTTTAAATTAAAAGAACACTGAAAATAGACTAGATGTTTGCTTATTATGCAAACTTTATAAGTGTTAGATATACAGTGAAACCTGTCCAAAACAGCCTCTCAAAAATAGACAAAACAAATTAAGGTCTTAAAGACAGGTGGTAGATTAGTGCAGGTTGAAAGTATTGCAGAATGCTCCATCAGAGCATTCTGCAATACTTTGGACCTGCATTAAGCGATTATTGGCCTTGAAAACATATTTTGGGGTATACCTTTGAGTGGCCGCTTTAGACAGGTTTGACTGTACTGTTTACATGCTGTCGTTAATCCAAGACATTTTGTCTTCTTCCTGTGTACAGTTGAGATTAAGGTACTCAGTCATATGTTGATTGACAAGAATGGAGTTTTGGCTGTTCTTAGTATAGAAGGGTTAAATGTTATACAAAGGCTGTTTAACCCTTAAAGCGCCAATCGCAACAAAAGTCGTCTGCTTTTCTAGTCTGTTGAAATGTTTAAGAAGCCTCATTGGCAAACAGTGTGGGCCCAGATCAAACTGCTCCTATAGGAGCAGTCTGTTCTGTGTCCACGCTGTTTGCTTCTATACTTAATTCGTCAGTAATGTTAGGCATTTATTTGCAGCAGAGGACTTCAGCGGACGACATTTTCAGATGCATTTTTATTCTTGGCGCTTTAAGGGTTAATTTCTAAGTTGTGTCCTGTTGATTTTATAGGACATCCCGAAACCAGCATTCCTAACACAGAAGGCAGAAGATGATTGGTCAGAAGATGAACAGAAAATTGCAAAGGAGTATGAGAAGAAAGTTCGAGAACTGCAAGAGGAGAGAGAAAAATTCAGAAAGGTACTGCATTTACTGTCTAATGCAAACACCTGCTTATTATAAGCAATGGGATATTAATTGCTAACCAAAAATGAAGAGTTAAGTCTGATTATCTAAAGCTTACATAAACTTAGTCTGCTATAAACATAATTGAGCCGTGACATGAAATCTCCAGCAATGTGGCATTTTGACAAGTGTAGGTTCAGACGAGCCTGTGCAGCCTCCTGTTAAGCTTAGAAACTGCAAATGATGTTCTGTCAGTAGCTTGGCACTAATAGAACATTCAAGCCACTTGCAAAGGCTCTGATCAGACTGCGCACATTGGGAATCTCATGTTGCATCTCATATGTGCCAGCATATGAAATTTTGATACTTATTGCACAGGCAAGTGACAAAGGCTCTGATAAGTTTGGGCGAATGGGCAATCTAGGCAGAGCCTTTGCTGCTCATATAAAGCATGAAAGCCTTAGACTAAATGTTAGACTTTTACTCCCACTAGATTGCAGTTTTGCCAGAGCCGTCATTGCTTGGTTACACAAAATATGGCCATAGGTGAAGGATCAAAAAATAAGGAGTAGCCCAACATAAAATGTTACACATGAATGTGGAATAATTGTGAATACCGTAAGGCCCCCGACGTGAGAAAAACTGTTTTTGGGGTTTCCAACAAAGTGAGATTCAAACCAGCCTGTTCAGCTACAGAGATTAGCTTGAAAATTGAAATTTCGCTTGTGGCAAGTCTCTATATGATAATTTCCAATAAGTGAATAACAAAGGTGCTGATCAGACTGATCAGGGCAGGCTGGTCTGCACCGTTGTTGTTCACAAACCCTCCAAGACAGGTTTTCTGGCGTTGGAGTCCATATACCCCAGTACCATTATCTAGCTGGGCAGCTGGCCTATGTATTTTGCTATCCAACAGGATACCAGCAGCTGTGTTATGTGATTAAGATTTTATGAGGCAAGTCATGTTTGTTTTTCTTTAATGAGAACAGAAAAGACACCAAATAAGCTCGTACACAGCCTGCTCTTGAAGTTATAAAACTTTTTTTTAACTGAACTGAGCATGGAATTTAAAAAGACTAAATTGCTGAAAAATTTAGATTTTCTTGTTTTCAAACTCTCAGATTTTATATTTATCAGGCTAATAAATGTTAAAATGCCAACAACAGTTGAGTTGAGTATTAAACAAGTTTTATAACCTTGAGGCCTGATCATCTTCGTTGTTACTTGTTGCTTAGAATAATATTGATTTTCTCAGCATCAAACATTTTCAAGATTGGTTTTCTTGCCAAGTGCCACATATTTATTTCAAGTAGAGGATCTTACATGGGTGCTCATGTATTATTGAATTTATATTAAACAAGTTGAGGAAAAGAGATTTACCAAGCATTTTATCCCTTTTTTGCAACAAGTTTAATAAATTCAATAATACTGGAGCATGAATGTTAGATTCTGTTTATCATATGACGTTATAATTATTTTGTAATCACGTTTTTGGTATGAATACATCTGAATTTTGCCATTTATATGCAAAGTTGTAAGGGGCATCATTTCATAATGTTACCAAAATCTGTAAACCACAAGTGGTTTATCAATTTTTATTTGTGGCATTATATCACTCCCAAATGCAACGTCATATGATAAATATTATGTTTTCAGCAACTAGAGACAGAGCTACGTAAGAACCAGGGTCTCATACAAGAGGGTATGGCTTCTTTTGATGACTTCCTCAACCAGGTGTTTATGAAGAAAATCAAAGTAATGATGGTCATCTATCAGGTATGTTGTTAAGTATTGTAATGCTGGATTTCTAAAATGGTGTATTCTAGGTTTTGACCTGGACTAATCCGTCCTAGTTAACAATATTTTTTTCTTGAGGAAAGCAAACAAATAGTCCTTGATCAGACTGCTCCTCTTTGAACAGTCTAATCTTGTACTTTTTTGGTTTGCAATTGCTTTTTCCGTCTGAATATATTGGTTTTGGCACACAAAGGGTTAATTCTGTGTGTAACAGTGATACCAGAGCTTCTTGAAGAGTTAAGGGATTCAAGGTGTTGCTTTTTGGTACAAAAAAAAACAGGCATCTAAATGAGACATCAGAGGTTACATTGAAAAAGAAAAGGCTTTTTATTGATTTTTGAGAAAAGTTGCCAACATTAATTTTAACAAAAAAGCAACAGCAACATATAAAGTCTTAAAATTGAGAATATAGAAATATTTAAGTAATAGATTCCCACTGACAGTGATTTGTTGCTTACAATATCACTGTCTTGAGTTCAGTCATTAAAGCGGATAAGTCACGAACCCTAAGCATTAGTGATTTGTTCACTTGGGACTGACTGACAGACAGACAGTGATATATTAAGCAACAAATCACTGCCAGCACAAATATGCTTATACTTTCAATTCTAACAAATATAGACATTATAAGAAATCAAAGTGGTGACTATGGTGCTGAATAAGGTCACACTACAGTCATTCTAGCAATTTGTTAGTCAATATATCACCAGACTTTACTATTGGTTATATAGGCAGGGTGTGTTCCCTTTTTACTACTTTTTAAGGCATCTCATTTACAAGGTTTTCAGAATGAAAGCTTCATTCTAAAGAGTCATTATGATAGGGAGACTTCCATAAACTTGAGGAAATATTAATTGAAACCCCTATCTTACAGGAGGAGCTTAAGATATTCAGATTGAGGTACTCACTGTTAGTGGAGGATGAACTGGAGACCAGAGAGATGGAACTGAACAGACTTCTGGAACACAAGAAAGTATTGAAGGTAATTATACGAATAGGGTCCTTTCATCTGGTGTACATAATATGCACTTGATAATTGGGCCTCGTCATGAGAAAACCTGTCTTCGGGGTTTCCAACAAAGTGAAATTCAAACCAGCCTGCTCAGCTACAGAGACTAGCTAGAAATGTAAACTTTCGCTCGTAACAAGTCTAGATATGATACTTTCCAATAAGCAAATAACAAAGGCACTGATCAGACTATGCAGATGCGCAGGCTGGTCTGCGCATTTGTTGTTCGCAAACTCCCGAAGATTGGTTTTCTTGTGTCGAGGCCCAATTTAGATAATGACCAAGATGTTAGCCAAGCTTTACGGGCATCACTCATATTTTAGCCATTACTTTCTAATGCTGTTAGTTCTTAGCTAAGGCCAAATGAGCCAAGACATGAAATTTCCAACAATGCGGTATGTGAGACCAACAAAGCCTCAGATCAGCCTGCATACGCGCAGTCTGATCAGAGCCTTTGCTTGTTACTTGAACATTATGTGGTATGTGACTGTTAAGCTACTGACTGAACATCATTTGGAGTTTCTTAGCTTAATAGGAAGCTGTACAGGCTAGTTTGAGTCCACACTTGTCAAAATACCACTTTGTTGGAAATCACATGTCATGGCTCAAATGCAGTCTTCACGTCTTGCACCAAGTCATTTTTGACAACACCCAGTCAAACAAATTTTGTGGGTGGTAGGGTGGTGCGCTCTCTGCTGCATCTTTCAGAGAGATGGCCCTGTCATATTTGGCTTGTTGACAGGATGAAATTTGCTTCACTTGAAGCAAATTTGGGTGGTCAGGGCCTTTTAGTCTATCCCATTCTTCTTTTCACTATCCCTTTCTCTGGGAGGAGTCCCGACATGACTGAAATATTATGGACTAGGACTTTAAGCCTTAACACAATCAATCAAACAAATTTTATACGAAAAAAAAAATGAAAAATGGTTTACTACAAAAACACAACAATTAATTGAGCCGTGACATGAGATTTCCAACAATGTGGTATGTGCAACCAGCAAAGCCTCAGATCAGCCTGCGCATACCAGCAGTCTGATCAGAGCCTTTGCTACTAGCTTGAATTATTTTATTAGTGTTAAGCTACTGACCAAACAGCACTTGGAGTTTCTAAGATTAAAAGGAGGCTGCACAGGCTCCTCTGAGTCTTAACATGTCAAAATGCCACATTGTTGGAAATCACATGTCACGGCTTATATACTTTTATGTGCAGACTGATGCAGTACAAGCTGTTGTGGAGGCAAGAAAGAATGTTGATGCCTACCGAGAACAGTATGATATACTAATAGCTGAAGACAAAGTGATGGACAAGGCATTCAAGAGAGAGTTTAATGATGTCTCTGGTGTACAACAAGATCAACTCTACAGATTGTTCAGAAGAAGACCAAGGTTGGTAAAAATTATACAAGTAGATGGCCGGCTAATATACAGTTCTTTCATGCCTGTTTGTAGTATAGTCAAAACTATTACCCTAAGGTGCCGTGGACTACATGTGCATTAGGTCATCCACAGTACCGATGGGTAATAGTTTGACTATACTACAAACAGGCATGAAATAACAGTTTTATTACCCAACCCATTTGATGAAATACTTAGCAGTGTTCCTTGAAAATGGAGTTGCTGTACATGATGCGCCGCGGTTTTGTTGCAAAACCAAATCTGCTCAATTTTGGTCTCAAAATGTTCCGCTCGTTCTAACTAAGAAAACGAGTACCCACATTTTATGTTTCTGACCATTAACAATGGAGTAATTGAAGTTTAAAGTTGCCAAACCATGCTGCATTTTCACCATTGTTGGATAACATCTTTCATAAACAAAATGGTACGCGCATCATCTTCGCACATGTCAATAAGTGCCTGTGTGTTTTTAACAGGGAAGCAGGAAGCCAGGCCATGGTATAGTGCTAGTCAATAGTGGAAAATTATGCCTGGTCAATAGTTCAGTGACTCATGACATAGCCAAAAATAGAGAATTACTCTGTATATAGATGGTAGGGTAATAATCTTAGATATTAGCCACATGTGTTCATACCATATGCTACTACACACCTTCCCAGATTTTATCCAATTAACCTACAGAATCTAATTAACCCATTATGTACAAATGGATTCTTCCTTCTGGTTTGATACAATAAATTTGTAATTGTCCATTGTCTCCACAAAAACATTTGACTGTTATGGTGCTCATTGGAAGCATACCAGCAATGAGATGCTTCCACTAAGCACTCACAACATACATTTTATTGAGAAATAACAAAAAGTATTGATCTGGATACAAGTACTTTTCTTGTCTAGTGTTCTGTTTGTAACAGAATTACGAAACTTCAATTTTCATAAAACAGTAAGAAAATGTTTAAAAATTTAATGCCATATATAACTGCCTTATTTTTAGCTGAGTCAATAAGACAATGTCTAGTTGTGTTTGTTTTAGATCAAGTATAGAGCATATGTCTTTTCAGGAGAATGATTTTTGATCGATTTTTAGGAAAATCAGAATTTTCTGTGTTTGATAGTATGAACTACAATATTAATCCTTTATTCAGGTCAGTGATATTGTGTCTGTAGACTTGTTGTAAACACAAAAGAGGAGACCTCATCAACAACGTAGCCAGAACGCTGAAAAAGTTACGCACATCAAAGGGAGGCTACTTGATCAAGCAGTGGTTCTCTTTAATTGCGTCCCTTTTCAAAGTGGAAACTTCTCTTAAAGGAAAGAATTTGCTCCCAGAGGGAAGAAGTTTAAACTATATTTCCATTGGAGCTTTGTAAGCAGAATAACATCACCTGTGTTTGAATAGAAGAAATGACAATGCTGCTTTCAAGGGAACATTTAGGTTTTGATATTGTATCAATATTTGTTCACCAAGATTTAGTGACATCACTTTGCAAATTTTCAGCAGTATGGAGATAGATGAAAAACTACATATCTGTCAAGTTTTATATATATATATATATATATATATATTTATATATTCCATGGAGGAGACAGAATGGAAAGTGCAGTTTTTCATCAGTTCTAGTTGAGTCTATAATCAAATCTGCACACACTCTGAAGTCATGTAAATTGTATGGGGGCTATTTTAGAAATTTTCTTATATATCCTATTTTGTTCAACAGAAAAAGGTAGATGACCTGAAAATAATGAGATTTGGTAATTTTTATGCAATAGGGGTGAGGGCTCTCAAAATAGGGAGGCTCACTATCTATCTATATGGGGAATACTTGACAGGCATGGAAAAGTATATTAGAGTTACCTTTTTGTGAATAATAGTTTGTGATTAAATGGCTGTATGCATTTCCATAAGGGAAACACATATATTATAGCATGTTGTTTTTTTTAATGTTCAATACATTGCCTATGATTGTGATTTGAAATGTTTAAGTTAGTAATAGATAGTTTTGTACCTGAAATAGGCATCTAATCACTTTTTCAACGATAAGTGTTATTCAATAGTTTCAGGAAACCTAAAATTTACCCTTGTTTAACTCACTCAACCAAGTTGATATTCAGGATGATAACACATGCATGTATGAATATATATATTTTTAATTCCTTTTCAAGTTAATTAATGTCCTTTAGTGGTGAAAACAGCCAAAAAATGTTTTTCCAAAAATGAAGAAAAATGACACTTGCTTCAGTTGTGGTTTGTGCTTATGAAATAATGTGGTCATTGCATGAAAGCAGTCTGATCAATCCCAATCCCAATGACTAACATTTTATTTGAAAATAGAAAGAGAAAAGTGTTCGAAATTTTAGAACATTTACCCTACTTTAATAATATGTTAATGAGATTATTTGAAATGTTTCACAGGCAGCAGCTTATGTCAAGGCTGACAGGAATTTCAGCTTTTTCTTTCTTCATGAAAAAGAAAAGGTATCATGTATTTATAGTATGGGAAGCTATAATATTGTAATATTATACATGTTTTGTGGGGCTTAAATTATTGGTATGAAGTGCCAAATGCTTTGTAAACTTTATTGTGAAGTATTGAGGTAGCTTTTATAGGAGGAGATTGCAGTATTGTTGTCATAATATTATACCATATTGTTGTACAGTAAAACCTGTCTAAAGCGGCCACATAAAATAAACAAAACAAAGGTCTTAAAGACAAATTGTTACTTAATGAAGGTCAAAAGTATTGCAGAATGCTCCCCTTGGAGCATTCTGCAATACTTTTGACCTGCATTAAGTGCTTTTTGGTATTGAAAACTTTTTGAATGGCCTATTAAGACAGGTTTTGCTGTACTGTAAGAACTGAGAGGAGCGTGATAGCTCAATTGATTTGAGTACCAGACTTGTGAGCAAGAGGTCGCAGGTTCAAATCCCATTGTCAAGGCGGTGTTGTGTCATTGAGAAAGACTCTTTATTCCCACTGCTTAGTACTGGTTTAATCCAGGAAAATGTCCCTTCATGGACTGGGATGTAAAATAAAAAAAGTCAAATAAAAAAAAATATGTACTTAGATATGTATTGTGCTGTTAACCAGTGTTGTGCTGAATCTGCAGATGTATCTTTTGAATACAGTATAGATACAGATCAACTGATTTTGTGAATATTCTAGTTAGTTTGACCACAGGCCTTTGACTCTCTCTGTATAAAACTGTAAGAATCCCATAAACTGCTCTTATTTACCTTATCTCCTGTTCTAGTGGACTTTGTTGACTAGAAGTATATCGTAGGTAAATAAAATGGCATTTTTACAGCTGTAACATAATGTCAATGGTTTGACCTACACTAGCTGTTTCTCAGTCAGTGCCATGAATCCATTGTTCTAAAATGGAATTATGAAACTGAACTGAAATCAGAAGTGAGTACAGAATATTATATAAAGATATATAAAGAAGTGTTGTTACTTATAACTTCATATATATAGGGAACATTGTTGTCAAAGGTATTCAGTCTTAGTTTGTTAACTATTTCAGTGTTTCAATCATTTTTTATGACAGGATCCTGCGCTGGATATAAAGATGTGTATTTCATAATTACTCATTTTTTATTGATCTGTATGCATCATAACTTCAAGCCTTTGTGTGCTATGTAGGCATTAAAAAGCAGCAATATGCACACATTTTTTAAATCTAATGTGTACCCAGATAAAATGTATCCGCATAAACATCAAGTCAATGAGTTGTTTTTTTGGTCATGTCCTGTACAGTGTCTAAACCTTGTCATACTTCAACTGATTTGACCAAATGAGGCAAAAGTGCGCTACTGGGTAAAAGTTCATTAAAATTTAAAGCCTGAGGTTGATTTGCAATTTAACCATTTTGCACTCAGAAAGGTCAAAACTATGTGGAGTTTTCACCTTTCAGAGTGCAATTTGGTTAAAGCTTTTTTTTCTTTTACTTTCTTATACAAAACCCTATTCTTTTCTTGCAGAGGTCAGAGAGTAACTAAGTCTGAAGCAGGAGGATCCCTGGATTCAACTGGACCAAATCCATTTGCTGATCGACCGTCCACTGCCAGAACCAACACACAGAATAAAGCGTACATGGATCAGGCAATGGAAGAGTTAGACAGAGATAGTAACTGCCCTGATGGAGTTCCACCTCATGTCTGGGAGAGACTGTGTATGTATAGGAGACAAAAAGTGGAATATGAAACACAGGTCAGTGGTACTGGGAATTTTCCTTGTTTGAATTTGGGATGATTTGCTTTAAAATGTGTACAGTAAAACCTGTCTTAAGCGGCCACTCAAAAAGTAGACCAAAAATTGATTTTTCGAGACCGATTATGGCTTAATGCAGGTCAAAAGAATTGCAGAATGCTCCAAAAGAGTGTTCTGCAATTCTTTCGACCTTCATTAAGCTACCATTTGTCTTTAAGATCTTTGTTTTGTCTATTTTTGAGTGGCCCCTTAAGACAGGTTTTACTGTATGTTGAACATTTTTATACGGTAATGTTCTAAAATTTGGAACACTAGTACTTTACTCTCTTTCTTCTCAAATAAATCTTGGTCATCAGAGCTGGAATAAACAAAATGCTTGTCAGAATAACAAACGGGGAAGATCCTGACCAGACTGCTTCTGAAGAAGCAGTCTGATCTGGGTCTGCCATGTTTGTTTTAGGCCTTTTTGGCAGACGACTAGTGTTTAAATTTTAGAACATCTACCTTACTTAAAAAGAGAAACCCTCTCTCTAACATGTTTAGTTCATTCAGGGTCACTGTTCCCTCCCCCCAACAACAATCAATATATTCAGTGGATAACGTCATGTCATAAATGATGACCACACATTACATAACACTTTTGGCGGGAACAAGTAACGTTATAACAATGTCCACAACAACAATACAAATTTCATTGAAATAAACAAATTTTAAGGCGATAAAACTGCATTTAAAGGTCACATGATAAACAGAAATTTACACAAGTGATCATTTCATATTAAATTTATTAAACTTGCCAAAGTCTCGTTTGATAAATTTCATATGAAATGATCACTCCTATAAGATCCTCTATTTACTTGCAAATGTAACTATATTCTTATTGTTAATTGTTTGCATTCATAGTCAAATTGTCGGGCCCATTTGATCACATTAATGTTTCAAATATCAGTCAACCATAAAAAATGAAAAAATATTATTGTATGGCTTCATTTTTAAATGTATAATTTCTTGAGAACAACTCCGATATCATAGTACCATTTAAGTTCTGCAGAATTCCTTTGTTACAATAAGTTGTAAATGTTGCTGTTATATTATGTTTTAGGTGAAGTTAAGGGCTCAGATTTTAGCTGAGATGAATGCCTTCCTACAGAAAAGACATGATGAAGATGAAACTCTTAAGAATGAAATGGAAGCAATTGGTGACATGTTAAACAAGTAAGATTAATAGCTCTATATTAGACACTTTTCAATTGAAAAATAACAATATTTTTTATAATTCTCCATGATAATAATTGTTGTGGTGCAATGCTAAAAACAGGAAATATTGAATGCAAACAGGGTTCCCACAATCTCTGGAAATAATGGAAAACCTGGAAAATCACAAAAAGTTCCATGCATGAAAAACTCATGGGATTTGAAAAAAAAAATGAATAATCATGGAAAAATCATGAAATTTTGTGAAATAATTTGACGAAACCACCTTTAGTCAGAAAACTAGCTGTCAGACACACAAAACTTGTGTGTCTGACAGCTTGTTTCTGGCTACTGGTGGTTTCAAGTTTTAATTATTTCAAAATGCAATCATGGCCTACATGCACGCTTATTTAAATACATTAATGTTGCTGCATTGCAAATTTATGCTCAGCGTGCCATGCATTAAATAGTCATGGAAATTACATTGTTGACCATGGAAAATCATGGAATTGTGTTTTTGAATTTCTGTGTGAACCCTGCTCAAAAATGCATAGGTTTCATATTTTGTACATCCCTCAGTTGTACACCTTTAAAGTAATTTGACCAAATTATTTTAGTCATAGCTTGAGCGTCAGATACAGTTGTAATGACAAACACTATAGATCATGTCCAGATTTCCCACCACCAAGCTCAATCTGATAAGGTTCTACATTGCCTGTTCCTGCTGTCCAAGGTTTTACAGTCTTACATGATTTCACACCTTTCTTACAGATTAACTCTTTTAGGTCCAATGGAATTTTCCAATAAGTTTGATACAGTTAGGTCAGGATGGTCCATTGTACATATTGAGGGGTCACAGGTTATAATTTCCAAAAAATATTTTATCTGAAGATCGATCTTGCCTTAGCAAACAGTGCAGACCCTGATGAAATGCCATATTGCTGCATTTCATTTGGGTCTTCACTGTTTGCCAAAAGAACCCCTTTAGGGGTTTCCGTTACTCAAGGGGTTATGAGATGCATTACCTTGTTTCACACCTTTCTTTCAGATTAAGAGATGATAGAACAAGATTCAACCTTAACCTTGAAGTTCAATTGATGTTGAAGCAAGGTCAGGTGGAGGTGGATGCAGGATCATTTATCCACGACTACAAAGACAGTGCTCTCATTCACAGAAACGTTGTTGAAGATCTCAATACTACCATCAAGGTAAAACACCATATTCATCTTAATATATAGCCACCCATTGTATTTAGAAATTTAATTTTAAATACAAGATTTTAAATTATAGCATACATAATTGAGTTGTAATAATTTACTGTAAATTTTATTTTAGGGAATAAAGTTAAAAGACATGCTTGCAATATTAAAAATTTGTGACTGGAGCATGATTTATATACATCAGTAAACAGCAGAGTGATTTCACTATTTCAGGAGGTTTTTATTTTCGTGACCATCCCGAAAATTTCTGAATTTAAAGTAATCATCAGTAGTGTTGTAAACTATGTTATATGTATGTTTCAGACTCTTGGAGAGAGCAAGATAGCCAGTATGGTGGAGAGTAAAGATTTTAGAAAAGGAATTATTCAGCTAGAATGGTAAGTGGTATTGTTTAGTTCTGCTATCAGATCTAAGCATAACTTCAAAAAACTGGATATCTGGTATTGAATGGAATGGAACCCAATCTCCATCTAGTAATTATGGTATATATTTCAAGTATGCCTTGCAACAATGATCTTACATGAGTGCACATGTGCTATTGAATTTGTTGAACCAGTTAGGAAAAAGAGATCAAAAGCTAGGCTTTGCCAGCATTTATTGCTTTTTTGCCAACAATAACAATAGTACAGAAGCATGAATGTTAGATTCTATTTATCATATGACAGTTGAATTACTTTGAAATCACATTTTTGGCATGAAATGGTAAGATTTTGTCATTATGTATACAATGTTATTATGGACATCACTACAAAATTTTATTAAATAGTAAACCACTAGTGGTTTGTTGAATTTAATGCATGTCAAAATATCACTCCCAGATGCAACATCATGTGATTAAATAAGAATATCCACTAGAGTTCTGAAATTTCATACATGTATGTTTCAAGTAGGTCAACATTAAATATTTGTTATTGTTTTTCTTTTGTTGTGTTTTACCATGTATTACAACAAAATTTGTTTATTTTCAAAATAATAATTTCAAATGATGACATCACAAATTATCTGTGTGGTAGTTATGAAGTATAAAATGTCTAGTTTTGATACTAAATCATCTTCTACTTCCATACCTTGTGTGTGCCTTAGTAACCCATACAATAAGAGTAATTTTCACAAGAGCTCTGGCTCTTTTTTTGTATGTTATATATAGGATCTTACATGAGTGCTCATGTTTTATTATATTTGTTAAACTAGTTGGGGAAAAGAGATAAAATGCGAGGCTTGCCAAGCCTTTTATTGCTTTTAGCATTTTATCACTTTTTCGCAACAAGTTTAATAAATTCAATGACACAACAACATGAACATTAGATTCTATTTACCATACGGTATTATAATTACTTTGAAATCGCTTTTTTTTGTGAAAATATTTAGAGTTTGTCATAATGTATGCAAAATATCTTATGAACATTATTGCATAACATTACTAAATATGTAAACCAGTAGTGGTTTATCAATTTTAAAACATGGCGTACCGGGCTGCGTAGAGCAGTCGGTAACGTGTCTGGCAACAGATGCGAGTCTGACTGCAGATCCAGGGGTGGCAAGTTGGATCCCAGCCCGGTCCCATACTTTTGTGGAGATTGATCATGAAATAATTTCTACTGTCATTCTCCACTCTTCCGCTGAATCATTCAAGAAGGGTTTTTGTCGGTTACAAGCGAAAGTATGTGCACGAAATACTGGTTAACTGCTTATTCAAGCTTGCCCAGGAAAAAGTGTGGTTAGGTGAACTGACCGTCCTGCCATGACCATAGCTGTTGAATTGGGACATAAAGCAACAAAACAAACAAATACATGGAGTTATATTTCTCCCAGATGTGACATAATGCATAAACTTGTTTTCACTATCTTACAACTCCTGTCTTTACTGCAGGGAGCACAAGAAGATGCTGATGCAGATGGAAGACTTCCAAAACAAGATGAAAGATATACAGTTTATGAAAGTTACCAGAGAAATACAACAGGTCAGTATGATATAACAGTGAAACCTGGCTTTATAAAATACCTGACATATGCAGACAGTTGCTGGAACTGACCTTATAAAATACCTGCCATATGCAAGCAGTATTTGGACCTGGCCTTTTAAAGTACCTGTCATATGCAAGCAGTTGCTGGACCTAACCTTTTAAAGTACCTGTCATATGCAAGCAGTAGTTGGACCTGGCCTTTTAAAATACCTGCCATATGCATGCAGTTGCTGGACCTGGCCTTTTAAAGCACCTGAAAAATCATTGCTTAGTATAAACTTTTTTGTTCTAGAATCAATTTTACAGAATGATAAAGGCATGACTATTTGATTTTATAATGGCCTAGTCATAAGATTGGTTTCCATGCTTATTTGAGTTGAGTATGGAACGTTTTTATATCCTCATGACCAGATTGATACACTGAGGATGGCAGTTTTCATTATTATGTTTTGAGGGGTCTCAGTCAGAATTTCCTAAGATTGTTTAAGTGTAAACCCTGATGAAATGCTGCATTGTGCTGCAAAATTACCCAGAATGCAAAGTATTAATAAGGCATAGACAAACAATGCAGACCTAGAGCAGATGCCGCAGAATGCATTGTCTGATTAGGGTTTCCACTGTCTGCTTACAGAATATTCTATTAAAATTTGAATAAAAATGAAAAATACCACCCAACAGCCCTTAAAATGGAAATGGACTGGTCCGATTGATAAAAGTTGGAAATTCCATTTGGCTGAAATATGGGTTAATCACTTTTTGTTTTATATTTCTTTTTTCAGTATCTCAACTCACCAGATTATGATGGCAGGAAGTCTGAAGAAGTAGGGAAACTAGAACTTACAATATTACAACAGAAAAGAGTAAGTATTTATCTCTTCAGCTGCTAGTAGTGAATAAATCTCATCTGCTGTATCATCTGCTAGTCCATTTTAAAATGTCTCTGTAGCAAATAGTGTGGGCCCAGATCAGACTGCTCATCTAAGACAAGTCTGATCTGGTTCTACATTGTCTGTATGGTGAAATTAGTCCTTGACATCAGCATTTACTTGCAGGAGACAACTGCAGCAGACAAGATTTTCAGATGCATTTTTTGTAGCAAGCGGCATGGGTCCAGATAAGGAAATTTTTAGCATGCAATTGTAGTCTTTTTATTACCCATCAATTTTAACAGTTGTTTTACATGCTCAAAAGAACCGTCTCATTGAGATGGTACTTTTGAGTACCGACGAAGTATGCTTGGGTCAAGAATTGAGAAAAGTTCCCCAGTCCTCCCGTGTCAGTGTGGTGGCTTTGAAAGTGCAACTCATTTCATTTTTACCTGTCCAATTTTCACGAATGCTAGGCAAAGATATTTGCCTGACAATCTTGAAAATTTCACAGTTAGGGAACTTCTATTTGGAAAAAAGATGCAACAGAGCAAGGTAACCAAACACTCTTCTTGCAAGTTCAAGATTTTATTATTAAGTCAGGCAGATTCATTTAAACTTGCACAGTGTACATTCCACATTTAACATGCCTACAACGATAGGAGTCTAGTCATTCTCTATATAATATGTTTATATATGTTACACCTTGGTCAGCCAATGAGACAGTGGTACTTATCGCATATGCTCTTGGTCAATCTTGTGCATGCATGGGAATATGTCTGGAAATCATCTGTAACATTGTCTACTACATAACATTTTACATGCATGATTAGTTGGTTCTGGTGAATCAGTGCAAATGCACCAACCTTTCAGATGACAACTGATATCATGTGCAAAAACTGATCTCATATGCAATACCTGCTATATTTACGTGAGCTGCATCATTTGAAGAATTTCAATTGTTTTTCGATTATACCTATAGACTGGCAGGCACTTGAAGCAAATGAATAACAAAAAAAATGTAATGAAGCAACAGTGCAGGGCTAGCGTTGATGAGGCACTATCATGTGACATTGGCGTTATCACCACATTTTTGATTCAGTCCACTTAAGTGCCTGCTAGAAAAGGAACATCTATCTATCAATCTATCTGTCTGTCTTTTTATCTATCTATCTATCAATCTATCTATCTATCGAATGTGTTTAGACTATGCATGCCATTCACAAATATTGTAAAATCAACCTGTATTAGGAAATGACCAAAATAAGCCTTACGGCTTACTGTCAGATCCTACTTCTATGATATTGTTCTTATGTAAAAGTGATTGATCAAATAAAATATGTTGAAACCAATTGAGAAAAAAAAATTTCAATTGCGCATTCTTATCTGGTGGCCTGACTAATCTTAAAAGAATAAAGAGATCCAACATCATTTTTCATGCATATTCACTAAAGATAAAAACAGTAAATAGACACACAACTTTGAATCAGTGAGAAAATATTGCCAAGTAATCCATTTTCAGAAAGTCTGTATAGTAAAAAATTAGAAGCCTTTAACTGATCCAATAATTTATTATCCAATAATGAATTAATAATACCTGAACTATTTTTTGTTCTGTACTTTCACAGTATCATGAAAAAACTACAGACGAGAAGAGAAGATTGTTAAAGGATTTAGAGAAGACAATTAAAACAAAAGACAATGAAAATGAACAATTACTGAAAGAATTAGAAGATTTAAATGTTTCTGTTCATGAAAGAAGACATATAGAGGAAGTTAATGGTAAGTTAGATTGATGCAAAGAATTTTTTAAAGATAATTCAAAGGGGTGGTGATGGGGGTTTCACAGTAAGTAAGGGTGCAAAGATCAGAAATCGATGCAATCAAGTACCACACCTGACCCAGGATACTAATGGGAAAGTGACAAGCTAACAGTTAGACACCACAAACGATAGCTAAGAGGTCAGCCCTTTCCCAGCAGGTGACCACAAGGCACATATAAACAGATGCGCACAAAGGCACAGCAAACGCAAGACAGAAAAAACACAAAAGATCCACAAAAGAAGCACCGCCCCAAAACGGCCAGCAAAACACCTCACTGGAGGGTCCAAACCGGCCCCACGGCACCAACCTCACCCTTTATTCAGATGTGGATCAAGCCACACAGACACCCAGCCTGCAGGAAAGACCCCCAACTCATCAACGTGTCTGGCTACAGATGCGTGTCTGACTGCAGATCCAGGGGTCGCGAGTTCGATCCCGGCCCGGTCTCATACTTTCTTGGAGATTGATCATGAAATAATTTCTACGGTCATTCTCCTCCCTTCCGCTGATTCATTCAAGAAGGGTTGTTGTCAGTTACAAGCGAAAGTATGTGCACAAATTACTGGTTAACCGCTTGTTCAAGCCTGCCCAGGAAAAAGTGTGGTTAGGTGAACTGACCGTCCCGCAATGACCATAGTTGTTGACTTGAGACGCAAAGCAACAAAACCAACCAACCAATCATCAACGCATCATCTCCTAAAACATACAAATCAAGATACAACAAGGAGATAAAGCAAAGATAAGGACCCAACAGCAAACAAAACCGAATACCGGAGCAAAGGAAACCCAACAGGCAAACCCCGGCGGGCCTGACAAACAGCCAAAGCACCAGGCCCCCCACCATCTCATCAATAGATTAGTCCCCAAGTCGGAACCATCAATTCTGCCCACGCATGAGTTTTGATAATATTTTGTAATACCTAGGTCACAACAACTACCAAAGGGAAATTATTTTATTCCTCGAAGTTGTTAGGCCACAAGGGAGCACCTTGATGTACACCCTTTTTGTGCTTATACATTCCTTTTAAATTATCTGTCTCGAATCACTACCATTAATGCCTGCTACATTCTTTGAATGAACTTTGTAAGAAGACTCCCCAGAGTACACCTTACTACCATTTATTTATAAGAATACATCTAAATATAGTTTTCTGACGCATCAAAATTTGAAATATCCCAAGAATACAGAGGCCCCCGTGGTGTAGGGGATAAACCTATGTCTTGTAAACAAGTGGTAGCAGGTTCGATTCCCGGCTTCTCCCAGGCTGTCCGATTAGACTTTAAGCTGTGGCCCCGTCTTCTGAGACACTTTAAAACCAGAACCACTGCGGGTTGAGCCTTTGGGTGTTCCTAGAGATAAAAACCATAAACCCAACCCGCCAGTACTGGTTATAGCCAAGGAACACAGCCACAAACAATAAAATTAGTGTAAATAGGGGATTCTGTCTAAATTCAGAAATTCTGACCATTGATCCCTTAACATCTAGACATAACCTATCCAAGCTCTTATCCAACAAATTGGTATATTAAATTAAATCTGTCAAAATAAATTTAATTACGGGTTAATTTTTTTGCAGCTGATCAAAGGTCTGACTCAGGGACAGAAAAACGCTATCAGGAGATTGTGCAGCGACGGAAACTTGTGGATTTGGCCAAAGCTCAAGCACAGGAGGTGGCAGTGTTAAGGGCGGAAGTGGAACGGTTAAGAATGAGGACTTTCCCAGCTTTAGTGCAAGTGGAGCATTAGCACACACAATAAATTGAAAATTGAAATCAAGACTTGTTTGTCATTAGACCATCACTTAAATAAATTTGTAAAGCCAGGCCTTTAGTTAAGAGTGAGTAACTGAAAATTAAATTTCTTATTTCTCAACCAAAACATATGTTGTGGGTACTCAAAAGAACCATCTCGGTTCTTTTGGGCACCCAAAACATATGCTGAAAATTATGGGTAAGAAAATATTTACAATTTTACACTCAAAAATTGTGAAAATTGTGAAAGTTGTTTGTAATTTTGGCAATTCTGAGTTCATTAGGATTTAGCCAATCACAATGAATTCAGAAAATTTTGCGAAAGGTTTATTTTTAGCGAAACTTTGTCTATGCAAAGTTTCGCAAAAATAAACCCCTTGTGAAATGGCAAAATCACTCTGCCGTTTACCGATGCTAGGAAATAATGCTCCAGTTGCGAATTTTAATGTAGCAAATATGAATTAAACGCTATTTGGGAAAATAAAATTCTCGTGAAAATTTCTGATTTTACAGTAATTACCTTATATTGTAAATTCCAAAATTTTCGCGAGTGATGCTAAGTTTAGTGAAAATAAAACCCTCGCAAAACAGCCAAATCACTCTGTCGTTTATTGATGTAAGTAAATCATGTCTTAGTTGCGACTTTTTAACGTGGCAAATATGTCTTTTAATGCTATTCACGAAAATAAAATTGTCGCAAAAACTTCAGAATTTACAGTATTAAGGTACAACAGTCAACCAAGATAAAATACAATTATGCTGATAGATAGATATACCAGCCAGCTCATGAAGGTTTTGTTCATACTGTAAATTAAAAAATGAATAGCGAGAATTTTATTTTGCAAATAGCGTTAAAGACATATTTGAGATGTTAAAAATATGCAACTTGAGCATGATTTACCTACATCAGTAAATGGCAAGTGAATTCATCATTTCCCAAGGGTTTTATTTTTGCGAGGTTTTATTTTCGCATTTGGGGAGTTTTTGTGAAACTCCCCAAATGCGAAATTTTGCAAAAGTAATATGCTCACAAAATTTTCTGAATTCAAAGTATTACATTGGCAATTATGAAATGCTCAGATGAGCGAAGCCTGTGCATCCACAAAGTCTCACAAGAGTTATAACTTGCTGAAACTTAGTTTTCACAAACATACAGAAAGTACAATTTTGGAAATGGTTACAAGATAGGCGAGAAAATGAACATTTTAAAAATTTGTCTATGCATTATCACTAACCGTCCAAAATGAGATGCCAAAGATTAGGGTATTTCATCAGGCTTCGCTCTAATTGCAATAATAAAAACTGGATTTGGATTTGATATGCCATCTGTCAAGAATGAGTTAACTATCTTTAGTTGGTTGATGCTGCAGTACTAACAAATTCAATGAAAGAAACACCCAGAGCACTTGTATTTCCATGAAAGATTCTGTCCTTTGAGGCAAAGCTGTGATATTATTAATATTATAATAATTATTATTATTGTTATTATATGCTTTAATTGTCAACTAAGGCATGCAGGTTTCACCATTGATCTGTCAAGGTCAAGTCACCATGATTACTAAAGTCTAACAGTGTTCATATTTGGAGATTATGGTCATGTTTTTGTCTTTTGCCCAAGCAGGTGCAACATTATCTTAAGCAGATATAGCATATAATATTACAAGTATTATTGTTATTAGGTTCTACCATAGATATTTGGGCAAATCTTTTCCAAGAAAAGAATACCCAAACTGCCCTGCCTATACGCTTAGTGTGATTGAGGTTTGATTTTAAGGCTTGAGGCAAATCTGTTTAGATATTCATTACGGATAATTGAATTGTATACGAGCCAGTGCATGAGATTTCCAACAATGTGGTATGTGTGACCAGCAAAGGCTCAGATCAGCCTGCGCATAGGCGCATTCTGATCAGAGCCTTTGCTAGTTGCTTAAATATTCTATGACAGTTTAACTACTGACTGAACATCATTTGAGGAATCTAAGCTGAAAAGGTGGCTGCACAGGCTCGTCTGAGTCTACACATAAAAATGCCACATTGTTGGAAATCTCGCATCACGGCTCATATTTGTTTAAACAGGCACCTATGGTACATCATTGAGGTAGTTTTGAGAAGTACCAACAATCTGAGTTTGGTCTGAAAAAAAACACATTATGTTATTATGTACTAATACAAATAATTTATTCAGCATTAAACATCAGTACAACGTTTATAGCCATTTAAACAACGTACACAGTGAAAACAAAACAAAACTTCTTATAATTAAGTTATAATGAGAATTAGGTCATTTTATGTTGTCTAATCTAACACACTCGGGGTAAATACACAGATGTGCTAGTGAGATAACTTGTTGTCTAACAATATTTTAAAGAAGCAGTAAATTTCCTAAAATTTTATTTGGAACATTAGTTCTCTCACAAAATGACAGTTCAAGCTCAGAGCTAACTGCTTCCTCAGCCTGATGGAAGTCTTCACAATTTGAAAAGACGTTTGAAATCTCAGAACAATGCTGTATCAATTTGAATTGAGAAATGAGGGAAATATAATTATAAAATATATATTTATGAATTGTTGAAGTATTGACTTTGCATAAAAATAAAGGAAAATAAAAGAAATACAAAATTGATGGTCTTACTTCTTTATTTTATTCACTCTCAATAAGGATTATTTGGGGATAACTATTCAAAATTTTCATTTGGGGAGGTGTATATACAGTTGGAAGTTTAGTTTTACAGTGACACGCAAGCACAGCGGCCGTTAAATGTGATTTCCGATGTTATATCGGACAGTATACCTTCACAGATCTAAATTTTGAATATGGTTATCCCAATTCTAATGCACTTCTGCAATTTTGTCTCAAATTGGAGCATTGCAATTTAAGATGAGCCGTGGCATGAGATTTCCAACAATTTGAGATTTTGTGTAGTGTAGTCTCAGACGAGCCTGTACAGCCTCCTTTTAAGCTTAGCAACCCCAAATGATGGTCAGTCAGTAGCTTAACAGTCATACAGGGATAAAATTTAAAAAAATTAACCACTTGCTAAAAAAAAGCAAGTCACTATTTTTCTCACTTGCTAGAGGTGTTAATAAACTTGCTTGTTTGCTGAAAAAGAAATCATAATCATTTTTCCCCCAAGTATTCCAAATAAGAAAATCGAACTAATTCAGTCAACATAAATGCCTATATTGCATAGATTGTATGAAAATCATCATTCTGACCCCACTTTCTGGTTTCCTTGCAAAGAGTGTGGATCCAGATCAGAAGCTGGCTGATCAGGATCTACACTGTTTGCCATGCAGGCTATGTTAATTTGCATCATTTGGTCATGCAAGTGACTTGCTTTCACTTGCTAAAAATAGCAAGTGATAGTCATTTCCCCTTGCTTTTTGGAGAAAACTACTAGCATTTAGCAAGTTAGCAAGTGCTAAATTTGATCCCTGAGTCATAGAATTTTCAAGCGACAAGCAAAGGCTGTGATCAGACTGTGCGCATGCGCAGGCTAATCTGACACTTTGCGAGTCGCACAAACCACATTGTTGGAAATCTCATGCCATGGCTCATTATTATGTCATCCAATGAATTGTGACGTTATAAATGACGTCAAACTATTTCCAACAGTATATCGCAGCATATATTGTCACTATTTTTTTACTTTATGCAATCTGCAATCTGATGTCCCACGCCAAAAGCATGTGCATTAGAATCACCATGTAATACTATTTCACTTAGAATAGCCAAAAGCCTACTGACTGCTTTGTGTTCAAGTCTGGCATAAACCTCGCAAATAATGAAAGAGTTATATAACCTTCTTGCTTCTACATGTAGCTTGTTAGTATGCCTCTGTTTTTCTGTTTCTTCCTCTTGGTGCCATGGGTAGTCTTTGTTCTGTAGTTGCTGCATTTCCTTCTGGCCACCTAGTTTGTTCTTGTTTTTTGCTATTTTGAGTGGAAAAGGGTTAAATATGACCCCTATGCAGCAACATTACAGCTCATTTAAAATATTAGCTCTTCTGCTCCACAGAAATAGATCACGTTGCTCCATTAAACATAGATGGCAAGCCTTATTGCATGATAAATCCTGTATAATTCCTATATTCCATAAAAAGATGGACCTTTAAGACATTGCTCTTCGTTAGTATTTGAACATATGCTCTGAAATTGTCTAAAACCTTTCTACCCCATAATAGTAGTGAAAAACATTGCTGTGAAGTAAGACTGTAAACACACTACTTCTGTGCAAGAACAACATATTGCTTCATAAATTCTAATCAGGGGCGTACTTACGTGTACGCAAAGACGCACATGCGTACAACTCTGCGCCGTCAGTATAGTTTCTTAAGCAACTTGCTTTGATGTTTGGAAGAAAATGCTCCCTGGGAAATGTTTCATGTTTTTTGTCGTCTGCTGATTTTTTTCAATATTATTATCAATTCTTTCGAAAAAAAAATTCAGGAATACCATCTGAGTGTCAAAAAGTTTTGTTGGGCCTGATCTGGGTCCAACCTATTTGCAAAGGTTATCAACAGACGGCACTCAAAAGGCAATGAGCTAATAGCGTGTCTTGGCCTGTGAATGCTCTAAAACCAGGGCTTTGTCCCATGTGCGTATTCTATTAAATGCCTCGTGTACGCCACGGTTAATGCCTAGCTGGCATGACTAACAATGGCTGGGATTAAAAACATGAACACAAACACACAATACATTGCTGTTGCATGGTAATATAAAAACAATTTATTTCAGCAGGACATTTACATGCATGTAATCTCCGAGAGGGGGTGATGCAGTAGAGATAGATAATTAGATTATAAACATAATGCTTCTACAAAAATATAAAATATAAACAAATTGCTAGCAGAGCGGGGCAATCTATGTGGAGGGGTGCATCTCCAATATCCACATTTACATTAAATACCCCATAGTATGACATTTATAATATTGACCTTTGTCTCCAAGGCCATTGTCTCCAAGGTCATAGCGTTGTTATCTACAAGCCAAAGACAACCAGTGTCCTAACCCTTGATGCGCCAATCGCAACAAAAGTCGTCTGCTTTTCTCGTCTGCTGAAATGTTTAAGTAGCCTCTATGGCAAACAGTGTGGACCCAGATCAGACTGCTCCTATAGGAGCAGTCTGTTCTGTGTCCACGCTGTTTGCTTCTATACTTAATTCGTCGGTAATGCAGAAGACGACTTCATCAGACGACATTTTCAGATACATTTTTTCTCGGCGCTTTAAGGGCTAAATATGAACCACTTGCATCTGCTTAATGAAGCTATAGGCGTTACAAGTCTTGTAGACAGATTTCAAGCATTTTGACCTTGATCTTTGAATCGAAGGTCATAACAGTCCGAAAACATTTAAGAAATTAATTCGAATTTTGGAATGTTCATGGAATCATTAATACTTCAGGTCTCTTGCAAAGTAAACGTAGTAGGGTTTCACATTAACTTTGCAAGAGACCCGCAGTATTCATGATTCCATGAAAGTAAGTAAAGGGCTTCAGTTTACTTTGCAAGAGACCTGATAATTATTCATGATTCCAGGAACAGACCAAACATCGAATTTATTTCTTATATTTACATTTTATTATAAATATCTAAAATATAGAAATCATTTATAATTAAGGAAACAATCAGTTTTGTATTCAATATGTATCGTATTAAAGGTTGTGTTGGAGTGTAAAGGAAATTTAAGCGAATGGAGCAAACGAGAGGCTTGTTTTGCACGTGCAACTCAGAGGCGAGTTAAACAAACGAAAGCTCACGGTTGCTCATTGAACTGATGTCAGGCTTTACACATTTCGAATAAAGATAGGTACCAGAACAACGAGCACCTGCGAGCGTTCGCATTGTTAAACTCGCCTCAGGTATGGCTCGCTGTCAATCACAACACCAGTGTCACTTCTGGCGAATGAATTTATGTTCCAAGTGTATTACGTGGGCAAGTGAGCTTTACAGCTGTCAATCAAATTTATGTCTTTCGTGAGGCTATGAACGGTTGCAAAATTCTAATGATTCATTAAAGGCATGCTTTGAAAATATAAATATTATAACATCTACACACCCAAAGCACTCAGTATGTACAATACAAATCTCCAGTTCAAATCAAAACATATACATAGATATAAGAGCCACACTTTACAAGTCATACAACCAGAATTTAATTATTTTGACCTTGACATTCGACTCAAGAGTCATACCTGGAACATAAAATCCTGTCATCTACACACCACAGGCAAACATTGTGTCAAATATAATTATCCCCTCTAAAAATAAGAGGAGTTGGTATTTGAAGCAAAGCGGCCTGATTATATAATATATTTGACCTTTGACTCGAGGGTCATATTCATAATTGGCAATCAGTACAAAATATGAAGCACTTCTGTCAAAAATATTAGAGAAGGTAGTGTTGTGAGCCATAGTATAATTTACCTCGACCATCATGCTCGAAGTTCATGGCAATTATCTGAAACCGTTGCAATCTACACACCATAAGCGACAATTGTACTAAATATGAACACCCACTGATAAAAAGAATTTGTATGTTTACATTACAAGCTGCAAAACTGATTTTAAGTATATTGGACCTCAACATTTGACTCAATGTCATAACTGTAAACAGAAACCTGTGTTTTCATCTACCAAAGGCAATCATTGTGCCAAATATGAGGAACCTCGGCCAGAAAATGAAATGGTAGTCCAGGCTACAAGCTGTATTGCAGATTTTACTATACTTGACCTTTGACCACAAGATCTTACCGGTGATGTAACTCTTTGCTGTAATCTACACATAATAAGCAATCATCTTGATAAATATGAACAAACTTCCTCAAACAATAACATGTATTCACGTTAAAGAGCAGATAAATTTTAAGCATATTTGACATTGGCCTTTGACTCCAAGTCATAACGGTGATCTAGAACTTCCTTTGTTATCTACACATCATAGGCAACCATTGTGCCAAATATGAACACCCTTGGTCAGAATATGTAAGAGTTTGCATTACAAGCCATAGACAGGTTTAAGCATACGAGTCATTCTACAAAAATGGAGGAATTTGGGCTGCATTTTTTGCAAAAAATAACATAACTTATTTTGATTTGCTTTTATTTAAATATCAACTCAGAACGATGTACAACAATATACCATTCATCTAGACAAGAGAATTTGCATAATTATACATTTTGGCGGCTTGTTTTGATGGCTGCCCTATTTTAAAATGTCATTCCTGTTACCATATCAAGAACCCCCGGTTACTAAATCAAATGTTTACCGTAGGTATTTTCTTTGTCCATACATGTACTAAATAGCTCCTTTCTAAACCTCCAAGATTATAAAAAATTGTTTGCTATGAGGAAAATATACATGTTTCTAATAATACAATCAATACTTGTTATTTTACTGCAACACCATGTTGTAAGACAAATACCATTAAGTATTTTTGAGAAATTGTACGATGGGTATCTTGATTTTATTCAAAAGGTAGCTGCACGCACCAACTTTCAAACTGGCATATAAATGCAATCACAGAACACTGGATTAGTTTATAGATTCAGCAAAAGTTGACTGGTAACAAGAATGACATTTCGTGATAGGAATGACAGCACTTTTTTTGAGTGACATGAATGGTAGGTTATTATATGCACTTAAACTGTTCTGACGAGAACACGATATATTCAAATTAGGCTATTTGAAATAATTATAAATGGTCAAACAATTGTAGAGGACCCAGGGTTCAGAAATTTTCAAAAATGCATTTAGCTATGCACTCTGTTTAGCTGAATGTTCACTTGTGTAACATTATAATGCATATTTTTGTCTGTATAAAACCAGATATTGCACTCAATTTAAATCTTGTAAACATACGTGTAACAGCATGTTAATTGCGTTACCCTGATTTTCCTAAAACTAAAACTATTTAATCAAGTCTGTAAAGGTAGTTGGCGAAATGTTCAAATGATATGAAAGACTGTAAGAATTGTCTATTTTTAAAAAAAAAAAAAAAAAAACAAGCCTGCAGTTATTTCTGTTAGCTTTTAAACTCTTTGTGACCATTGTTTTGATACCACCCACTTAAAAGTAATACTAAACAACATTTATTGTGTAAAATATATTTTGTTTGTCACGTTTCATTAGGTCACGTATATAACAAAGATAAAAGACAAACATAAAATTGTAAATATCTAAAGAACTTAAAATTCTTACTGTCTCTCACAATTCTTTTAGAATGGCGGATGTATATGTACCTATGTATTTTAAATGTAAGATATGTTTTACTGTATACACTGGTGAGACAAAAATAAACGATAAACGATACTTACTATATTGCTTAATTCGTTAATATATACCTCACTTGGTCGTTATTTCATTTAAAAATAAAGTTGTATTTGATAGGTACTGTCGTGCCAACCAAGAGTGACAGTGACGTAGTACTTTGTTTACAATTGCTTAGTAAAACACTAACGTATACACTTCACTTGAGCTAACGCGAATCGATAGATCACTTGTGTATTAATCCTATCCTGTGGATAGGATTAATACACGAGTGATCTATCGATTATAAGCCCCTGATAACATTGTAAACAAAACATGACGGCACTGTCACTTTTGGTTGGCACGACAGTATCACGTTATCATTGTTTCCCAAAAGTATAACAGTACTGATTAAGAGAATACGTGCATATTGGTGTACATTTTCTTTCTGTGAAATGTATATTTCTCAGCTTTATAACAAAAACAATTCATTGCTCCTTATTTTTTCTCAGCTATATGTTTTAAAATTCTTAAAGAAGGAAAATGACAGGTCTGGTGCAACATTTCAAATGGGATATATTCCATTTTTCTGTCAAAATTTCAATCATTGTGCTTAATAAGATCACCCACCATAAAAATGAAGGCGAAATTTGCGACAGATTTTTAAACAATATCCTTGACCCTTGACTGCAAGGCTATAGCAGTGATCTGAATATTTCGTTGTAATCTACACACCATACACGCGATCTTTGTGCCAACTCAAAAAAAAAACCCTCAGTCGAAACACGAAATAGGAGGTCGCATTAACAGCTGTAGACAGGTTTTATCAACGTGTGATCTTGACCTTTGACTTCAAGGTGATACCTTTGATGTAATCTAAGCACCTTGAGCAATCATTTTGCTAATTATCACCCCCCTCAATCTAAAATGCATAAAGTTTCCTTTTTAAAAGGAGGGCTTCCCAGTTTTTAAAAAAGAATTTTTATCACACCTTTAGTCTAATAAAAAGTCCAAATGCACAGGTATAGATAAACAAAACGATTAGAGGCGTGACCATATTTACAATATTGATAATACGTATCTACTTTCAGGCGTTTACTTACAGCTACTATAATATTTCGACACACATAGATGTTCCAGCCGACTGGCTCATTTTACGCGTTACGCATCACCTTTTGAAATGGATTTATCCAAAGGTCATTACTCAGAGATCGCTGTGCATCTATAGTATCTATTTATTATTTATTTTGTTTATGCAATATTTAAAGAGGGACATAATCAGCTAATACTAGTCCTTTATAAGTTAAAGCAAACACAACAGTACATAGAACATATGGGCCTCGACGCGAGAAAACCTGTTTTCGGGGGTTTGCGAACAACAAAGGCGCAGACCAGCCTGCGCATCCGCGCAGTCTGATCAGCGCCTTTGTTATTCGCTTGTTGGAATGTATCATATCTATACCTGCTACAAGCGAAATTTGCATTTTCTAGCTAGTTTCTGTAGCTGAGCAGGCTGGCTTGAATCTCACTTTGTCGGAAATCCTAAAGACAGGTTTTCTCGCGTCGAGGCCCAAACACAAGATTTACAATATGTGAAAGAATCAACATGTTAAATTCTAATTTTAAAATACCTCTTAGGGCATATAAAAGTAACATCACAGCCATTGTTTATATCACAAGCAGGACAATCTGCAAGAACAAGTTTTGGTATGTTGTGTTTCAATTATTTAGTCTTAATATAAGGACTGAACATTAGTTTTAAAAGCATTTAGGGACTCTGAATTTCGGACTTCCAGGGGCAAAGAGTTCCATAGTCGTGGGGCTGAGCAAGAAAATGCACCGCTGTATAGCACAATACGCGAAAAGGGTACATACAATGCACCGTTTTCGCCTGATCGCAAATTAAGAGAGTGCGTCTGCGACATCGATGTCAGCAATATATGTTATATAGTGTCACATTATTGAGCACTTATAATATTATGTAAGTACAGCTTTGTTATATTGGATTCTACTCTCAAGAGGCATCCAACCCAACCATTTCCTGAAACATAGTCAGGTTTGAGATTATACTCACTGCTCGTTTTTGAAGTTTTGATAACCTGTTTAGATTTGCAGATGTTGATCTCCATGTGATGAGGCCATACTTTATCAAAGGGAGAATGTAACTCGGACAGAATTGCTCCTAGACATGTATTTGGACATACTCTGATAACTGGCGTACTTAATGAGATTTTAGATGAGACAGTTTTGCAAAGATACTCTATATGGATACTCCAGTTAAAGTTTTCGTCAATGTAGATACCTAAAAGCTTTTGATTTGAGACATGCTAAAATGCTAAAATCGCTGGCTTTTATATATATCCAAAAAATGAGTGTTTCGTTCCTACGACTATACTGGGTGTTTCAGTATCGTGCACGTGCAATTTTGTTATTTTATCCCCATTCCTTAGAATCATACTAAGACTAAATCAGACTGTATATTATTTTCAATAATGTGTATATTATTGCTATGTGTATAAAATATTTTGGCATCATCAGCATAAAGATCCGCTTTGCAATATTTCAGAACTAAGGAAGATCTTTTATAAATGAGCCAGTGCATGAGATTTTAAACAATCTGGTATGTGCGACCAGCAAAGCCTCAGATCAGCCTGCGCATACGCGCAATCTGATCAGAGCCTTTGCTAGTCGCTTGAGTATTCTATGATTGTTAAGCTACTGACTGAACATCCTTTGGAGTTTCTAAACTTAAAATGAGGCTGCAGAGGCTCGTCCGAGTCTACACATGTTAAAAAGCCACATTGTTGGAAATCTCATGCACTGGCTCATTAATAAAAGAAAACGTATGGGACTAAGTATTGAGCTCTGAGGGACCCGGATCGTACATGGACATTTAACACTTACTGTGACTTGCTGACGGTATTCAAGATAAGATTGAACTGTTTTAACATGTGTAAGTTATTGAATGGTTGTACGTATGTACAGGAAGATAATCCACGAGCTTTACTGAAATACACTGTGATATGAAATGAAACAATGTTTTCAAAGACAGAATACTACATGAGCTAAGCACATTTTTCAGAATATTTCTTCGTGCAGGGAATATTTACATATTGGTGATTAATGAATGCAAAAAAATACGAAATATTGCCACCATTTTTGTGAAAATCTTGCTTGATACCACATTCTCTGGCATTAAACTCTCATAGTCATTTTTTCATGAACGATAACCTTGCAAACATTTATACGCAAATCGTTTGTCACATTTCTTATGGTCGCTATTGTATTCGTTTCTAAGCCTGTTTCTCATCAATCGTACGGCAGCCGTACACCTGTCTACGACGACGCCTTTCTGGGTTTCGTGCGGCAGTCCTATGGCGTTGTGCGCAGCACCGCAAGACTGCCTTACGCAGCGCATGGCTGTCGCAACGACAAAAACTAAATTTTTAACATGTTCGTTTTCCTTGCGACTCTCTTGTGATCTTACGAGGACGCACGACTGCCACAAGACACGCAGTGCTGCTGCAAGGCTGCTGTAAGACACGCAAGGCGTTCGTAAAATTAACGCAAAAGGTCGCACTCACGCATTCGCCCGCAAATGCCGCAAGACTGCCGCGCGATAACCGTGCAATGAAGTTGCGTTTTATTGCACGGCTGCCGCAAGAACGCTAAGTCAGCGCATGAAGTTCGCACGATTGTCGCGCGGCCGCACTTGCGACAGTCTTGCAACTTTGCAAGCACATCTGTGAGCATCATACGGCTGCCTGAGTGAAAATCAACTCGAGGTATGCAATTTTGTATGCGATCTGCCGCTCGGCCTGACGCCTGCGGTAAATTGTACGGCCAAACGATCGTACGATTAATGTGAAACAGGCTTAAAAGTTAATACAGCTTTTTTGGTTTAATTTCCGTACTCATTATCACTCATAAAGTACGTCTAAATACGCCATTCGAAATGTGAAAATCACTTAAGAGAATGCCATCTCTTGTTAACACTGAAATGAATCAGACAAAACATGGCTTTCCATTGTCATTTTTATCCGTATATGCATTTTTTTGGATATTCTGAGCAAATAATCTGGCTGGTCAATTTCAGACTATAAAATAATAAGAAAGAACCTGGTATACCACTCAGATGAGATACCCCTAGATTTTGGTTTAAGTTTAGCTGGTCAGCCGCTTTGCACTGTGCGAGCAATAAAAAGTGTCCGTTCATGAACCATGCCTATTTAAGTCAACGGTTACGGCTCATGTTTTCAACGACGTCAGGTTCAGGTCATGCAGCTTAAAAACTGTTCTTGAATTTAAGATAGATTTGGCTGACTTATTATAGTACTTGTTTTCATTTGCTAAAATAGCAAGTGGTGGCTGTTACCTACCTGCTGGGTAATTTTGCATGCTTTTTTGTCGTGTGCAGATTTTGCTTGAAAATCAGCCTTTTCGATTTTTTCTTCATGAGTACCATCAGAGTGCCGTACAGCTTGGATCCAGATCAGGCCCAACATTATGTCGGGCCTGATCTGGATCAAAACTGTTAGCAAAGGCTATCGGCAGACGACGCTAGTAGGTAAAGCGTTATATAAATCCACCAGCACAATGCTGAATTGATCGGACAATATTGAACTAAAATACATTTACAAACATTTAGTTAATATCTTAAAAGAATGAATGAGTGAGTTGTGGTTAACACCTCCCCAACAGCTCAAGTCATATAGAGACGGGGCCACGGCTTAGTGTCTCGTCCGACGGGGATCGAACTCGGGATCCCTTGGTACAAGGCGAATGGTTTATGTACTACACCACGGCAGCTCCTGATTTAAAGAAGTTCCTTCTTTACTTTTCTGCACATTTTGAGTGGTCTTATTAAATGCCATGTTCTGCTTGATTAAACAGTGACTCCTTAGGTATTATTTCTTCAATGAAAAGACAACAATCTTGTCTATTTGCCCTGTGGCTCTGCTCTTATCCTCTGATACATAATTTTCAATTTATGACCATTTAAATTACCGTACTCAGGACTGAAGAGATTTTTGTTTCTAAATTAAGGTAAGCTTTCTTTAAACTATTTTGTTTTGTATGCTGGGGTATTTTTCTTGATTTTAAGCTCGCCTGAACCAAAAGCTCAAAGTGAGCTATTGTGATTAATGGATGTCCGTCGTGCGCCATCCGTTGTCCGTCGTCAACAAAGGCTTCAAAGGACACCTTCTCCTAAATTACTGGCTGGATTTTGGCCAAACTTGGAAGGAATATTTATTATCCTTATACGGCCCTCTCTAACTCTGATCGTGTGCAAAGTAATAAGATACACTTTAAAACGATACAATTCAAATTTTCATCTTTTGTATCTTTTTGCAATGTTATTAGTTCATAACATATAACATATAATGTCATTTTTTCGTCCTATATAATTGTAATCTTTACATAATAGTTTTTGTTTTTTGATATGCCAATCTGTAGGGTCCAGCTGAGCTACCATACAGAACTGAGTCAGCACCATATCTGCACAAAAGGGACGCCACAGGCACTTTTTGTGTTGGTGGGAGCTGACTTGGTGATGGAATTGGGCTCAGCATCCAGTTATTGAAATGAATGATGGAACTGATTTGATTTGAAATTATCAAAAAGTCTAAAATTTGATTAAGTCATAACATACACCTAAACCCATGAATGCCAAAGTTTTATTGGCATATATGGGTTAAGCCAAGATCGTTAGATAAGCATAAGAACTTGATTTAAGCATTTTAAAAGTATTTGTGACCTTGATATGTAAATTATTATAATTGTATTTGATTGACTAGAAACTGTATAGTTTACGTCAAATAAATAATCTGTTCTGTTCTGTTCTAATAATTGTTCAAATGGTTCTGGTCCATTGCATATCTAGGTCACACAGGCTAAATAGATTTTCGAGATGGAAAACTTAAGAAACATCTTCTTGTCTGAAGCCACACCACAATGCATAGAGCCTTGGTACTTGTTTTGTAACACCATCTAGTAAACCTCTACCAAGCTTGTTCAAATATTACCCGTCTCCAAAATTGGCCCCGCCCTCGGGGGTTACATGTTTTACATAGACTTAAAAAGGGACAACACGAAAAACATCTTGTCTGAAACTAAAAGGCATAGAGCCTTGATATTTGGTATGTAGCATCATTTTGTAGGCCTCTACAAAATTTGTCCAAATTATGGCACTGAGGCCAAATATGGCCCCATCCCTGGTCACATGTTTTACACAGGCTTTTATAGTAAACACATTTTATATAGCGTCATCTAGTAGGCCCCTGTGGGTTGCACTCCACTATTAGGTTTTCCATAGACGACAATGTTAACATTTTAACACCTTGTTCGAAAACTATACATACATAAGTATACTTTTCGGTTAGTTTCAATTAAAACATGAATTCAATTTTTGGAATGTTCACGGAATCATGAATACTTCGGGTCTCTTGCAAAGTAAGTGAATGGCTTCACGTTAACTTTGCAAGATACCTGAAATATTCATGATTCCATGACATTTCTAAAATTGAATTTATTGCTTATATTTACATTTTATTATAAATATCTAAAATATATAAAAAAAATATTTCAAATTTGGGAATTAAAACAGTTTTGTATTTGAAATATAATCGTTTTAATGGTTTTCTCGGAGTGTAAAACGGAAAAGCGAAACAGCCAGCTGAACACGGACAGCAAATGGAGCAAACAAGAGGCTTGTTTTGCACGTTCGACTCGGGTGCACCATGGCTTGCTGTCAATCACAACACCAGTGTCACTTCTGGCGAATGAGTTCGATGTTAGAAGCGTATTCTACGGGCAAGTGAGCTTGGCAGCTGTCAATCAAATTCGCGTAATTCATGAGGCTATGAACGGTTGCAAAAATCCAAAGATTCATTAAAGGATAGCTTCGAAAATGTAAATACTGAATAATAACAACATGTTTCCCATCTCAAGCCCGCACTAAATTCCTTTTCACTGACATACTACGAAACAACATGTTTCCTAATATAGAAAGCTCTTCAAGGGGGTCCAAGAAGCAACATTCATCTGGTATCAATCTGGTACCGGAATTTATCACCTTGACCCTTTCCATTAAAACACCATGACTCGCACCATAACCCTTGTCAATCAAGAATTATTAAAGAATGACGTCATCTTAGCTCTGATGTATATGCTCTCCACACAAAAGGCGGGGCCAGATTTCATGAATATTTAGTGCAGTGTACCTGGGGGCAAAATGGCATTGTCGCATGGGTCACAAAGGCTTAGGAAAAAATCTTCCTGTTTGAAACCACAAGGCCTAGCGCCTTAATATTTCATATGTAGCATCACCTAGTAAACCTTTACCAAGTTAGTCCAAATTATGGCCCTGGGCCAAATTGGCTCCATCCCGGGGTAACATGTTTTGCATAGGCTTATATAGTGCAAACATGAAAATCATTTCCTTGTCTGGAACCAAAAGGCATAGAGCCCTGTTATATGGTATGTAGCATCATCTAGTAGGACTCTTCCAAGTTAGTTCAAAGTATGCCCCTCGTGTCAAAATGACACAGTTTAGGTCATATGTATTGCAAAGGCATATATATAGGGAACAAAAATAATGATAAAAAAAACTTCTTAGAGGCTTGATATTTGTTTTGTAGCATCACCAAGTAGATTTCTACCAAGTTTGTTCACACTATGACCATTGGGACAAAAATGTCCATCGCCCAAGAGTCTCCTGTTTTATATGTAGGATGATTATAGTGCAAAAGCTACATTGGCGTTTTGTGTAAGGAACTTCACATTTCCTCAAAGCTATTAGAGATTTCCAACAATTTGACATTTTGACAAGTGTAAACTAAACGAGCCTCTGCAGTCTTCTTTTAAGCTTAGAAACTCCAAATGATGTTCAATCAGTAGCTTAACAATCATAAAATACTCAAGCGACTAGCAAAGGCTCTGATCAGACTGCGCGTATGCGCAGGCTGATCTGTGGCTTTGCTGGTCGCACATACCACATTGTTGGAAATCTCATGCACTGGCTCATTATATAAAATCAAACAAATTTTCACAATGAGCCGTAATTGCCCAGTGTCTAGATAAGCACAACAGTGTCATACATTTAACTCCACCCCTGACACATTAGGTGGGGGTCAAATGTCAATTTTTTTAATTTCCTATTAACTAAATAAGTTGTCAATAGAGTTAAAAATATTTTTTCAAATCTTATTGTTTCATTGTTGCATAAACATTATGACGTCATAAACTCAGAAATATGGCGGCATCTATTACAGAAATAATGGAAATTTAAAGTGCATATAACTTCTTAATATTCCTTGATAGATTTTGATAATTTGGAGCAAACTGATTTGGTAGACGAATTCTTTCTTTTAAAGCTCATTTATGTTTCTTTAACAGAAATTTTGCATGCAAAAAGAGGAACAATAGGTATGAAACAAATCAAGCAGGATTATAGCTGGGTGGACCCAGGGGGTTGGGCCATTGCCAAAAATCATTTTTTTTCAGCATATGGTCATGTTGCATGCAAATTAAAGAGAATGAAGCATACAACATCATGCTAGCAAATATTTTGCCCTTACACATGTTGGGGTCAAAATGTCAATTTGTGTTTTTTTCTGAAAGTAGTCATGTTGCATATCAAATTAACGGAAATGAAGCATAGAACACCATGCAAACAAATGTTCTTCCCTTTTACACACCCTCGACCACTGGGTGGGGTCAAAAGTTCAAATAATTTTTATTTTCTGAAGGTGGTCATATTGTATATCAAATTAAAGGGAAAGAATTGTAGAACATTATGCAAGTACATGTAAAATGTTTGACCTTATACACACCCCTGAGCTTTCGGGTTGTGTTAAAAGGTCAGACATTAAATTTGTGCAGATAAGTATATTTTGATTGCACTAAGAGACCTGATGGGCTTTGGCTATGACCAAGATGGACTCAGTGTGTTAATTTGATTTGATTGTTTCTCTGTGCTGATACGCTGTATGAGATAAGAAGCCTTCATGCGACCTAAACAATTTTGTGTTTTAAATATCTACAACAACAACAACAACAACAACAACAACAACAACAACTGTAACAGAATCTAGGACGAAGATTTGGTACCAGTAAACTGCATTTAAACCCCCAGTGGCTTAGGCTGCAGTCCGTTCTTGGTTGTTATTGGTCTATTGTTTGGTGCGCTTCCCATTGGTTGTGGGGGTTCTGTGTTTGTCCTTGTTTTGTTGTGCATTACTTTGTGTTTTCTTTCTAGTTTTGCAGTCATCTTGAAGAGAGAGAGAGAGAGAGAGAGAGAGAGAGAGAGAGAGAGAGAGAGCTGGTTGCATTGCTTTTGTTGTCTTACTGATGTATTGTTACTGTAAATGTTATGTGACTGTTCCTCACGCTGCCGTGAGTTGGTCTGCGGTGTGTGATAGTGGTATTTCCTGGTCATACTCACTTACGTTCTTTGGTGTTGGAGAAATGGGATTTATATTTGTGGTAAACATCCATTCTTCATGACAGGGATTCAGATTAGCAATTCAGATCAGGACCCAAGGACCCTCTTGTTTGTTTTTGATTTCGTCGTGTGCTGATTTAAATAAAAAAAAAACACAAAAAAGAATAAAAAACAGAGGACCTTACGTCATGAACCGCTCACCTGACACTGAGTCACAATAATGTGTTTGTTTGATTTGATTCTTTACGTCTCAGTCAACAATTTTTCAGTCATGTCGAGACGGGTCTTCCTGGATTGAACCAGTACTAAGCAAGGATTAATGTGTCTTGCTCAAGGACACAGCGCAGTGACGCAGGTGAGGTTCGAATCCGCAACCCCTTGATCTCGAGTCATGCACTCTACCACTTAGCCACTGCGCTGTCCTATGTATAGGAATGTAGATGATTTTAATATAAGGTTTTACAATGCCACAATCAACATAGGATCATTATTTTAAGCTATAGTCCTAACGTTCATACCAAGACCAAAGGTAATTGGCGCGTGAGTTTCAGAGATGAATTAAAAAAGGTTTTTTTCTAACATGGCATGGAAGACGTTTTGATCATGTGACATGGACAGCAATGATAATAGTCATAAACATTTAAGGTTGTCTCTTCCAAAGTATGGCAATGCTCCATATGGAATTCAACTTCCATTGCCTGACTTTCTGAAAATATGTTCGCAATCAAATAAGAGCTACCTTGGCTGAAAAGGTCAAAGGTCAAGTCAATCATGACCTTAAACATAGAGCTCACATACACAAAGATACATACCAAAACCCAGGGTTTTTTAACCTTTGGTTCTTGAAAGGAAAGATTCTTTAAAATTTTGACCTAATATGGACATGACACCTAGTTTTGTTTTTGTGCTGTGTGTGTGTAGAGAAGGTGGCTATTTTATGTTGTTGTTTTTTGTAATGCTATTTTTTCGAATTCAAAGATAAACACCAAATTATTGTCTTGCCAAACAAAGAGGAATTTGGAAGAATATTTCATAGACACGCATATAACGCGAGTATTTTCCTAGTAGCATGCTAAAGATAAACCTGTGTACCAGTAGACGCACACAACTGCAGCAAAGTTTATAGATGGGTGTCTCTTTTGTTTTGAGTTGATTTTGTTTGTTTGCATTGATATTTATCGTCGCTGCCAACATTTTTGCAGTCATTACGCGACGTTTCCCATACATACTAGCACTGAGCAACTGTGGACCTCGATGATTCGAGTTGATACTTTACATCCCAGTCAAGAAATATCCAGTCATGTCGGGATGTTTCCTGGGTTGAACCAGTACTAAATAGAGCATAACATGTCTTGCATAAGGGCACAACATGGTTCCTCCAGAGAAACTCAAACCAACGACCCCTTTATCTCAAGTCGAGCACTTTACCACTGGTTGGCTCTACAGGTATTAAACAGACGCACATGGTATGTACTATTACTCAATGGGCAGTGCCTCGTAAACTCGATTTTTATGTTTTTTACATTGATTTCCGGCGATAACTTTTTATTTATAGCTTTAGCAAACTGCGTTCGCGATGAAGTTGTGGAGAAAAATTAGTGCCAATTCCTCCAAGAGGTCTGAAGTTTGTGGCACAAACAAATTTTTGTGTACATAGATAAGATTTTGCAATAAATTGAACTCAGACATATTTTCTAAGTCTTTTATTGACAGGTAAATTTCGTAGAGGCGTGACAGAAAGGGTTCGTCTCAAAAGAATAATCACAAGGGTGTATATTAAGTTATTCAACGGTTATTTATAGCATATCTTGCCGTATGTAGACCCAGAATGACTATGAATGTTCAGAATCTACTATGAGCATGGTCAATTGAAGGTACAGAAGCTGTGATATCGCATGACGCGCCATCATTTTCTCTTATGCACGTACAGTTTCAAGATGACCCAACTAGCTTAACGCACGGCGAATCAAGCGCAATTTCCAATATAATTGAACAAGCCATCCATCGTCAGTCTTTATGAATCGGGGCAGTACAATGTAACTTTTTGACTGACACATTTGATTAAGTTTATTTGCGCTTTGCTTAAAATACTCAAATAATTCATCTGTGTGCAGAGTAAATTGCAGCATAGAGTAAATTGCAGCATCTAAGATGTCGGAACCGCTTGGAGAAGTTGGCGCTAGTATTTCTATACAACTTTCATTGCGAACATAGTTTTCTAAATTCTAATAAAAAAAGTTATCGCCGAAAATCAATGTGAAAAACATAAAAAAAATCGAGTTTAGTACGTATGTGGATTTTAGGCAAACTGGTCCATGTTAGAACGGTTGTTGCTGCTACATGTATAAAGATATAGAGTCAGGTTGCACAGTGTAATGAAGATCTGAATGCATGTAGCCATGCCTCAAGTAACCATCTAAAACGCAAAGCTGCATACACTGGTAGGGAGGTCCAAATGTTTTATACATGATATACGGATATAAACGGCGTACATGTATTATTGGTTTAGTGATTACACATTATTGAACTAGCCCAACAAACAGGCTGACATGAATGACGCCTTCAAAAACAGTAGTTATTAATCAGCTTTTGGGTCACTGTTTAGCCACGCCCACGACTGGTTCCTATCTCCGTTAACTTTACATGAGACCAGGACATCGCATACCACGTGGCAATACAGTGACCGAATAGCTGTATAATATCTGTAGAGCCAACCAGTGGTAAAGTGCTCGACTTGAGATAAAGGGGTCGTTGGTTGAGTTTCTCTGGAGGAACCATGTTGTGCCCTTGTGCAAGACATGTTATGCTCTATTTAGTACTGGTTCAACCCAGGAAATTACCGGGCCGCGTAGCGCAGTCGGTAACGTGTCTGGCTACAGATGCGTGTCTGACTGCAGATCCAGGGGTCGCGAGTTCGATGCCGGCCCGGTCCCATACTTTCATGGAGATTGATCATGAAATAATTTCTACGGTCATTCTCCTCCCTTCCGCTGATTCATTCAAGAAGGGTTTATTGTCAAAATAGCATTACAAAAAACAACAACATAAAATAGCCCCCTTCTCTACACACACACAGCACAAATTAAAATTCAGCATGGTAAGGTTTCAATATCTGGGCCGCAGGGAAAGGGTACACAGATCTTTTATAAAACAATAAAATCTTGTGTGATTGTAGATTTGATGTTTTGCTTGTATAGATTAAGTTACACGTGCGTGTTTAAAATACATGTACGTACATATTTCAAACAAAGTATCTAGACTGATCAGATTCATCTGCAATAATTCGAAACGCTTATTTTTCACGATATGGCAACCATAAGACTACAGGTTTATAATTTTGGTGTGGAGAGTTTCACAGATGGGTGAATACGCAAACAATGCAACCTGACTAACCGATTTCCAAATGTATTTGTCCAGGGGTTGAACTTAGCTAAGAACCGCCCAACGTCTCTTATCTGGACGGACTATATGTGCGACCAGCAAAGGCTCAGACCAGCCTGCGCATACGCGCAGACTGATCTTAGCCTTTGCTGTCGCTTAAATATTCTATGTCTGTTAAGCTACTGACTGAACACTATTTGGAGTTTCTAAGCTTGAAAGGAGTCTGCACCGGCTCTTCTGAGTCTACTCTTTTCAAAATGCCACATTGCCGCACTGGTAAATGTATACGTCGATTTGCTGGTATTTACACGTATTGCCGGTACTTCATAGACCGGAAGTGGTAGATATTGGTGTTAAATCATATATATGAAAACATGCCATACGCCTAAAGGACTATAGACTTCAATCATTTTTAAAGCTGCATACTCTGTAACTATGACCATTTTTCGAAAAATTTTATTTTCTTTTTAAATCATTTGTAAAAGTAGAATTAAGCTATGTTTTCACAATAAAAATGTTCAGTACAGCTGAAAACTGCATGGAAAAGTGAATTATCTTATCAAATAGGTGTATTTTTCTCTTGTTGGTAATTATTTGCGTCCCTCCAATAATTCTAGACAGTTGAATTTTAACATAAATGCAGTTGTTTTGATATAGTGATAACTTGTTAAGATGTACGAAAATGGTAAAATGTTTACCTAAATTTGAGTATTTTTACTGTGTTCTTGAAAAATAAAAACATTATTTTTAAAATTAGAAGATCAAAAGTTACAGACTATGCAGCTTTAAGTATTCAGTATGTGCATGGCGATTTATGTAAGCATTTAGGAATATATTCGAGTACCGATCTGGATGATCAGTACTCGAATCTATTCCTAAATGCTGACATAAATCGCCATGTGCATGCCGAATACTTAAAATGATCTTATTCTATAGTCCTTTAGGCGTATGGCATGTTTTTCTATATAGTATTAACACCAGTATCTACCACTTCCGGTCTATGAAGTACTGGCAATATGCGTAAATACCACCAAATCGACGTATACATTTACCAATGTGGTACTGCTATTTGCTAACTTCACATACATTATTTCAGGAGGAAACCAGCAAGAGACACGTACAATGCGGAAGAGCAAGATCCTGCACACGTGCTGGATAAGTTTCTATTTCTTCCTTGCTGTTATCATATACACTGTAATTCGTGTCTCTGTATCCCCAGGTTTACCAGATTATCGCTCAGCCTCAGAGGTAACAGATGCATCGTCCAATATATTAAAGTGTGATATGGCATATGGGACATCTTCGGTTGATATTAACATAGCGGGAAATGGTGGAGATAAGAAGGTTCGGATATACGATATATATCGGTCTTGCAACATGAGCTATTCACAGCAATTACGTGGATTACCTTTTCATTGTTCGCATTTGATGACACTGGCGCAAAGTATAGGTCGCACTGGGAACCAGATGTTCGAATATGCAGCATTACTTGGAATCGCGCACCGCCACAATTACACAGCAGTTATAAGCCCAAAGTTTCCACTAACAAATGTTTTCAACTTACCAAATGTAGCGTATAGTGACACCTCTGTTATGATTCGTTTGAGTGAGGACAAACACGCTACTTACGAGAAGAAATTTGAGGAGGTCGATACCCAACATAACTATACATTGGATGGTTACTTCCAGTCGTGGCGCTATTTCAGTGAAATAAACAATAAGATCAGAAGTATTTACAAAGTAAAAGACATTTATTTGAAACCAGCATTGAAATTCCTGAAGCAAATTAGCCGTCAAGGTCGTCCCAACGTTTGTGTTCACGTCAGAAGAGGCGACTTTCTTAGCCGCGCTTGTGAAGAACGCGGGTATGGCGTGGCTGGACTTGGTTATATAGAAAAGGCAATGTCCTATTTCAAAACAAAACTAAATGATCCATTATTCATTGTGCTAAGTGACGATATACGATGGTGCCAGTCGAACCTTAATAAAAGTAACACAGTGTTTAGTCCATTTGATAAAGTGAATGAGGATCTTGCGTTGATGACGTTGTGTGATCATGCAATTGTTACTTCTGGAACGTTTGGATGGTGGGGAGCTTGGCTTTCAAACGGAAAAGTTGTGTATTATAAGGATTATCCTCGTCCCAATAGCGAATTCGAAACTGAGTTCAACAGACATGACTACTATCCACCTTCATGGGTTGGACTAGCATAATAGGGTTCGTCATGTGAAAACCTGATTTTGTTGCATATGACCAACAAGGTGCAGACTGGGTGCAGACCAACAGGTTTATGATTTTAACTCAGATATTCTTTTTTGATTATAACAGTTATAATATAAGTAATATCATTGTACAATATTTACTTGTAGCATATTAGCATGTCTATAATATGCTGGATGTGGTGGGGAGCTGGAGTCTGTCCTATATAATTTTTCAAAGGGTTGCATGTATGAAGATGATTTTAATTAACTGTATATGGATTGGCTCTGGTTTTAGAATTTTATTTATCACATGACGTCGTGTCTGAGAGTGATATAACACCATGCAATAAAATCTATAAACCACTAGTGGTTTATCGATTTACGGGAAACGTAATGACGTCCATAATAACGTTGTGTAAAATAAGGGAAACTCTTGACGTGTTCACACCAAAAAAGCAGTTTTTAAGTATTCTAATGTCATATGATAAATAGAATCTAACATTCGTGCTCTTGTGTTATTGAATTTATTAAACTCGTTGCGAAAAAGAGATAAAATGCTCGGCAAGCCTCGCATTTTATCTCTTTCTCCCAACTCGTTTAATAAATTCAATAAAACATGAGCACTCATGTAAGATCCTCTATTTAAAATTTGCTCATTTAGTTGGTAGGGAGTTAATATGTACAATATCATTGAGTAGATCCTCATATGGTCTCCATTCATTTTGAAATTTATCAAAATTGTTTTTGGCATATGCTATTTCCATATGAGCCCCGGCATGAGATTTCCAACAATTTGACAGTTTGACAAGTGTAGACTCGGACGAGCCTCTGCAGCCTCCTTTTAAGCTTAGAAACTCCAAATGGTGTTCAGTCAGTAGCTTAATAATCATAGAATACTCAAGCGACTAGCAAAGGCTCTGATCAGACTGCGCGTATGCGCAGGCTGATCTGAGGCTTCGCTGGTCGCACATACCACATTGTTGGAAATCTCATGCACTGGCTCATATGTATTTTATACATGAATATATTTTTTTCTTGAAAATTTAGTGTAAACAATATTTTATTAACTTCAATTCAATTACAAGTATACAATAGCATGATAAACAGAGAAAATATCAATAGGATTTGAAAACAAGCATAAATGCTTATACTAATCATCTCCTGAAAATTTCAAGCATTAATGAATGATTGTTGCAGCAGTAACAGTAGATATAATATTTTGCATACAATAAAATAAATTTACTGGCATTTGATATTTTTTCTCTGTTTCTAGTCCAAATAAGAATAGTTTTTCAGACAGTTCGATATGAATATGGAAATTTCGCAGCCATAATAAAAATGATTTTTAATTTTTTTTTGCTATGTTGCAATCCCACAATAGATGAGCAGTTGTTTCTTAATGAGTTTTATAAAATGTACGTAGTGGATCATCCTTTATACCCATATATTGTAGACGTTTGTTTGTGATTAATATGTTATGGTTTATACAAATTTGAAACCGCTGTAGAGTGTAGTACTTTGTTATTTTCATTGGGTACAGATATATCTTTTTCCAGTCTTTTCTTGAATATCATAAAGGTTGTTCAAAGTTTGTTGTGCTGTTGGTTTATCTTTATTTATATTTAATATATCGTACATAATCTTTGCCCCTTGTTTGTTTTTAATTATGTTGGAAAAGTAAGCAGGTATAAAAGGGCTCTAATAATTGTTGATTATATCTATTTTTTTCTTTTTAATGTATGCCTTAATGGCCTGTATCGTCCCAACATATTGTAGAAAATTTGCTTGTACTCTTGCTTTTTCCAAAAACTCTTGATGACTGAAAAACTCCCTATTATATGTAACAATATCATTGATAAATCTTACCCCGTTTTTGAACCATTTGTCATTATAACTAAAACCAACTGCTAATTGGTCACCTTACAATTTTACGCTAGTTCAGAAAGTGAAACATAGAGTATACAAAATTCATGTATTTTAAGTGAAGCAATACTTTGCCGAGACTCTGCAAATTATTTCATTGAAAAATGACGAGCACTTCCTGCATGGACAAAGTTGGAGAAAAGGTACCCTCATTTAAAAAAGTCACACTTTTTCTACGATATAAACCATAACACAAATTAACATTTTTGTTTGTTTGAAGATGTTACTAGCTAGGGTGATATAAGAAGAATAAACATCAAAAGTTTTGATTCGATTGGACTCGTCGTTTTTGCTACTCAACAACATAAGGCAAACATTTTTAGCAGTTTAATCATTGAAATTCAGCTTTAAGCTTGCAATTTACATAGAGACGTTGCACTGCTCTGTACGCTTTATTATCAGCGACATGGCATTAAAATTTTCAGCGATTAATCATTATCACCAGACGTCACCGTCCGTTTTTGAGAATTGAAAAAAAAAACAAAAAAAATGCCACCAAATTGATTTTTAAACTCTCACATTGAAACCAGAAGTGTACAGTAGTCGTAAAACAATAATCGCCAAAAATGGACTAATCAAGTTCTACTGTGTTTGGCCTACAGTGCTCAAATACAATTAAGTGCATTTAACTATTTTACCAGGAAAAATTGGTGAATTTCATAAAACTCGAAAAATTTTGAAAAATGCAACATTTTAAAAATGCGTAAAAAATCCACCATAAGCAAAATTTTAATTGTTTAGTGTTTTTCAAGTCGGACAGACCAGTTTGTAACCACTTAAATGTCAATTTTATAAAAACTACTCTCAAAACCATTTTTTCTTTAAAAATGTCGACTTTTGCATTTTTAACCCAAAAAACTTTGAAGTATAAGAAAGCTGTTCAAAACACTGCTAAACGTTTGCCCATTAAAATGCACATATACGAGACCTGTTTCATGTTTATTTGAACAAATTCGAATTTCATTTTTCGAGGTTGCATGTAAATAAAATAAATAACTTTTGCTTTCTCTTAAATAACAGATGTGTCCCTTGTATGAACAAATAGACAAATATGCAATTTAAAGCATAACCATAACACGGCGTCCCAAAATACACGCCCACCCCCCTTTAACTGATTTTAAGAGCTAAAATGGGTGTAATTTTAATGAAAATGCGTATAAAAGTGTTCGAACTTCTTTGAAGTTTAGAGGAGCAGTCTGTCTATTATTCAAATGAAAAACAGCTTCTGTGCGCCTGTTTTTGCTTGACACCTGGGCTTTATAAGTTGTACCATTCGAGTGCCCAAATGGGCACTCCATGTATAAAATGTGCCCTGGAAGAATTGTGAAAAACAAATTCTCAAAACTTACAGCCGACACAAGTTCTTAAATAGTTCAAGAATATATCGCCGATAAAACTGATCACCAAATATTGCATTCATGTATTTTGCTCACAATTTAGTGTTGGTTTGGAAACTGTAAACCCCCAAATTTGATGTTTAAGTTGCTTCAAAAAAAGTAAATATCCAACGGATATGCTTTATTTATTAGCAGAACACACTTTAATCATGTATGTACAATTTACAATTGGTTCCAAGAGAAAAACTTACCCCCATTAAGAGAAATCGGTCGAGAACGATTTTGACCATTTCGTTTCAAACAGCAATTTTAAACGCTTAAATTTTGACTACTCATCTTCAGTTACTGTTTTTATCCAGCGAATAAAGTTACGAGATATTTTCTTGGTGACTGCGCATTTCTGAAGATCTGATTAACAATGTAAGTTCAATGAGATACGGCAATTTCAAATTTGTTCAAATAAACACGAAACACCTCTTGTATAGGCAAAAATCATTTCAATTTTATTAGCTTTTGGTCAGAAATAATGAGTTTGAAAAGTAACCAATTAGAACTTGGTTTTAGTATATTTATAGTCTGTCCTCCAATCAATATATTTTTGTTATAAAATATTGGACTTTTTAATATAACTTCATTACCAACAACAAGCTTTTCATTATATTTTATCCAGCTTTGGAAAACATCTATAAAAAAGATTTTTTATACTCGTATTTATCAATTTCTTATGATGTATTCTGTACTGCATCCTACTTATTTTGTCAGATTTGATAAAAGATTGATGAAGTCTTGCCATTTAAGTATAGATTGAAGAAGCCTTCTAATCCATGTTAATTTTAATTCCTCAATAAATGCTGCAAAGTTCACCATTTTTAAGCCTCCCTCCCAATATCGTTTAATAACCACATTTCTTTTAATTTTTACATTAATACTCCATAAAAAGTTAAATAGTATGTTATTAATTTGATTAATCATTTTTTGCTCTGGGCTTGGTAAAGTGATAAATAAGCAATTTAAAGCAGACATGAATAGTACCTTTATTGCTATTATTTTTCCCAATGGTGTCAGTTTTTTTTCTCACCTTTTTACCATATTTTCTAGTGCTCTTATTTTGGGTGTATAGTTCTGCTCCATCATTTTTGTTAAGTCTGTATTGAAATTAATGCCTAAACGTTTAAATGTTTGCTTACCCCACAGAAGATTCCATTTAGTTTTATAGAAGAAGTTTCAAATTTCTTTGAGCCAATCCAAACAAGTTGTGTCTTCTCAAATTTAACTTTTAGACCTGATATATTTGCAAAATCTTCCAGTTCTTTTTACATTTCATTCAATGATTTTTCTGAGCTGTCAAGAAACACTGATGTATCAAGCGCATATTATGAAATATTGTACTCTGATTGGTTTATATGTATTCCTTTTATTCATTTGTTACTTCTTACCTTATTTGATAAGAACCCAGCACAAATTATGAATATATATGGCGACAGAGGATCACCTTGCCGACAGTCATTACTGAGAAAAAAGAAAACAGATGGCAATTTTGTATAACTACTGACGATATTTCATTATAGAATACTTTTATCCATCTTCTAATTGATTACCCAAAGTTTTGTAAAGAAATTTAAGTGTTTTTTGAATAAAAAGCTTTTTTAAAATCTATTTGTAAAAGTAAACCTGGGATGTCATTCTGTTCAGTATGTTGTAAAATGTCATATATTAAGCGTGTGTTTTCTCCTATAAACCTTCTTTTTTTATTAAGCCTGTCTGGTCTTTAGAAATAATTTTATCAAGTACTAATTTTATCCTTTTTGCTATTGTTCCAGAAGCTAGTTTATATACATTATCCAAAAGAGTAAAAGGTCTCCAATTTTTTAAGATTTTTTTTGTTTATTATCTATCGGAACACATGTTATTATGCCTTGTCTTTGAGTTGTTGAAAGCTGTCCTGTGCTATATCCATAATTTATTGATCTGAGTACAAAGAATCCCAGTTGCTTAAAAAACCTTGAAAAAGTCAGCTGAAAAACCCAAGAGTTAAGGACTCTTATCATTTTTCATAGTTTTTAATGTTTTCTTTTATATTTCACTGTAAGTTAAAAGAATTCTAATTGTTCTGCTTCTCTTTATGTCAGTTTGGTAACTAAATTACTGTCAATATATCTTTCCAAATCAATAGTCTCAGACTGATCTTCAAACTTATCATATAAGCTTATCATTTCTATAAAATATTTCTGTCTCTTTCAGTATTACAGTTTGTTCCGTTACAATTTTTCCATTATCAAGCTCTTACACATTCAACTTTTTATTGATATAGTTATGGTGTTCTAGTCCACAGAAATATTTAGTAGGTTTTTCTCCTTTATCAATATGTGAGGCTCTTGATTTAATAATATGTCCTTTAGTTTTTCTTGCCTAATGTCATTTAGTTGGATTTTTAAATGTTCAAGATTTTTCATAGTGTTTCCTTTCAAATTATTTTCGGTTATGGAGTCAATTAAAAACTTTTCTTTTTTTATGTCTCTCTTTATGTTTATAACTTGAATATGAAATGGCTTTGTCCCTTAATTTCATCAGTAAGACATCTAAAAGTAACTGGTCGTTTAAAGTGAACTTAATTTCTTGATGGTATACTCTCGATTCTTCTAGGTTATATATAGGTATTGCATACTGCCTCTTAATTTCTTTTGTATGCTTATTGATGATATTAATTTATTCTTTGTCAGTGAGTAGAGAATTATTGTGTTTCCAATACGACTTTCCATATTTTATATCATCAAATTGAAATTAAAGAGTGATCACAGAATGATCTGACTGATATGCCATATCTATATTGCATTTTAAAATACTGCATTATATTTGCAGAAATCAAGAAATAGTCTATTCTAGCTTGTTTAATGGTGTCTTCTTTCTCCATGTATATTTTTAATACAGGATATTTATCTCTGAATGTTATAGGTATCTACCATCTCTATTATCTTATCTCTAGCCTTTGGGTTATTAATGTGCTTATAGTTTTAACAGCATAAGAGTGAATCTAGTATACAATTATAATCTCCACATAAAATAAATGTTTTATTATTTATTATGTCAATATGGTTTGATAAATTTTGAAAAAAAAAACATTGGATCATCCTCATTCGGTCCATATAGATTCACAAGAGTTAGTCTTTGCTTAAATATTGTAATATCTAATATGATAAAATTTCCTCCCTCATCTATGACCTGTTTATGAATACTCAGTTCTACATCCTTTCCAAATAAAATTGCTACACCTCTAGCATCAGACCTAAAGGTGCTCATAACAGTGCTTTCCCCCACTGAGCTTTTATTTTGTCTACATCATTCTTGGTAAAATGTGTGTCCTGTAAACAGTAAATGTGGAAGTTTTTGTCTTTAAAATATTCAAGTACATCAATTCTTTTATTTAGTTCTTGCAGGTAATGTGTATTCAAAGATATAATGCGTAGGTCAGACATTAAAAGTAAACGAAGTTTCCATATTTATAAACATATACTAGGCAAACGCCAAAGATGCAGACTGGGTAGAAGCTGTCAGGCATATACTGAAAAAACAATGAACATACAAATACATATACAAAAAACGCACAAATTTTGAAAAAGAACATGGTACAAGGTTGATCAAAATGCCCTCTACATATGTTGTAAATGTTAATAGCGACATGTCGTTGTCCAAAGGGCATCTTAAGTCTAGGGGGGAAAGCATCTAAAAATAAACTGAAAGACACCAGTTTTACCTTTCCCATTGCTTTCCATTGACAAACGTCACAATTTAGGTGTATTTCTTACGCATGCGCAAAAGGAATACGGTAAAGTTGGGAAATGCAGAGCACTCCTATCCTTAACATTTTAGCAATTTTACCGTTTTAAAACTAGCAATGCATTTACTCAAAGTCTGGTCTAAACGGCACCCAGTATAAAGACGTAAAATGAGGGATGGGAGTAGAAAGTGCCCGTTTTCACGGTATTGTAAATGGTGAATCACTTTGAAACGTAACTTTAATGCATATTTACTGCTGAACTACACCAATTTTAAAAACATTAGGGCAATGTGAAACTTTGGTATTTGTAATCATGTCAACTAGGGGAAATGTACGCCTTATCGCTAGAACTCCTTTTTGTCAGTAATATTATGAGTCTATTATTTGGGCCTCGACGCGTGAAAACTTGTCTTCGGAGGTTTTGCAATCATCTTGATGGGGAAGAGAGAGCTGGTTGCTTTGCTTTGTTTGTCTTCCTGGTGTCTCGTGATTGTTGTGTGGATCTTTCTCACGATGCCACAAGTTTGTCTGTAGTTTGTGATTGTGGTACTTCCTGATCCATACTTACTATTTTTGAGAACAAAAAATGAGCAGACCAGCCTACACATCCGCGCAGTCTGATAAGCTCCTTTGTTTGTTTTTTTGCTTATTGGAAAGTATCATAACTAGAATTACTACAAGCAAAGTTAAAATTATCTAGCTAGTCTTTGTAGCTGAGCAGGCTGTTTAGAATCTCACTTTGTCGGAAACCCCAAAAGCAGGGTTTTTCGCGACACGTCGTGGCCCATTTTTATAGTGAAGTGAAATTTTAGTGTATGTGTAGCGCTGCACAGATTATGGGATGACCTACGATCTCTGGGACCCTGTTATTGTTAGAAAGTTTATTTATCACATGACGTCGCCTCTGGGAGTGATATAACGCCATGCAATAGAATCGATAAACCACTATAGGGATCACACATGTTTTTTCATGCATTAACATTTGCCGGGTCCCGAGGATGCTGTTTGAACACGAGGCCGATAGGCCGAGTGTTCAACATCATCCGAGGGACCCGGCAAGTGTTAATGCAATGAAACAAACATGTGTGATCGTTATTCTTGCATAATTTACCTTATTCCAACCCAATTCGCACTGAAAACGCTGCTAAAACATTCAATTGTCCATTTTCTTACACTGGATTTCTCTAAACAAAATGGCATCGGTTGTGTATTTTCGAACGTCACAACGTCATAACCGTACGCAACGTTTTCGCGAACAAAAACAACGGCGAAATGATCAGTCTGGTCCGTAACGCTTTCTGTATATAACGTCATGCAAATGATGCAGGGCTCAATTTAAGTATTTTCAAGTTCAGACCCATGTTCAAACAGCGCGTGAATCTCCTGATTTGAACATGGATTTTCATTCATTTGACAATGGGTGTAAACAGCTATACGAATAGATATCTATGCAAGAATATTGGTTTACAGATTGGCGCGTAATTATAACGTTGCGTATAAAGAGATGGTAAAAATATCGACGTTTTCACGACAAAAAATGTGATTTTTAAGTAAATTTTATGTCAAGTGATAAATAGAATCTAACATTCGTGCTCCTGTATTATTGAATTTAATAAACTCGTATCGAAATTAAAGCGATAAAACGCTCGACAGCCTCGCATTTTATCTCTTTTCCCAATCTCGTTTAATTCAATATAATACATGAGTACTCATGTAAGATCCACTGTGTGAAAAATAATTCATTGCTCATTTTTAACTAAATGGTTTGCATCTTATCTTCATAACTGATACATGTAGGCTATTAGCACAATCATTGTATCACAGTAACACGTACATGCCATGCAGACCCCTGCAAACAACACCCTATGCGACTTCACACCTAATGCTTTAACCGAAGTAAGAGACGAATATAATTTCCCACCATTATCATTTGGACCAGCCCATTTTCGTTTATAGGGGTGTTGGGTGGCGTTTTCATTTTTATTCAATTTTTAACAGAATCTGTAAGCAAACAATGAAAACACTGACCAGATGCCGTGTTCTCAGTAATCTAGGTCTGTAGTATATGGGTTAAACGTTGATTTTTTTCGATAACGTATTCATTTCACACTCTCTTCATCTGAACAAAGGGGCCGATCTGATAGCAACAGTATAACCTGTCAAAAGCAGCTTCTCAGAAGAAGACCAAAATAGGTTTTCAAGGCCGATCAGATCAAAACTTATTGCAGAATGCTTCCTTGGAGCATTCTGCAGTACTTTAGACATGCACGAAGCTACCAAGATCATAAACACTGTGCTGCTCCATAATGATATAACCACGCTGTTGATCCATACGAATATAAACACTGTGTTGCTCCATAAGAATAAAAAACACTGAGCTACTCCATAAGAATATTAACACTGTGCTGCTCCATAAGAATATAAACACTGAGCTGCTCCATAAGAATATAAACACTGAGCTGCTCCTTAAGAATATAAACACTGTGCTGCTCCATAAGAATATAAACACTGAGCTGCTCCTTAAGAATATAAACATTGAGCTGCTCTATAAGAATATAAACACTGGCCTGCTTGATAAAACTATAAACACTGTGCTGCTTCATAAAAATTAAACATTGTGCTGCTCTATCAGAATAATAAACATTCAGCTGCTCCATACAAATATAAACACTGTGCTGCTCCATTAGAATGTAAACACTGAGCTGCTCCATAAAAATTAAACATTGTGCTTTTCCATCAGAATATAGAAGCTGAACTGCTCTGAAAGAATATAAAATACTGTGCTGCTCCATTGCAATATAACCACTTTGCTATTCCATAAGAATTTAAACACTCTGCTGCTCCATGAGAATATAAACACTGTGCTGCTTGATAAAAATATAAACACTGAGCTGCTCCATAAAAGATTTAACTCTTTGCTGCTTCATCAGAATATAAACACTGTGCTGTTTGATTGAAATATAAACACTGAGCTGCTCCATAAAAGATTAAACTCTTTGCTGCTCCATAAGAGTATAAACACTGAGCTGCTCCATAAGAATATAAACACTGAGCTGCACCATAAGAATATAAACACTATGCTGCTCCATCAGAATATAAAGGCTGTGCTGCTAAAAATTAAATAGTTTGCAGTTCCATAAGAAATACAACACTGAGGTGCTCCATAAGAATATTACCACTAAGCTGCTCATTAGAATATACTTATTCTGACGCTCCATAAGAATATAAACACTTTGATGTTCCATTAGAATATAAGGCATTATGCTGCTCCTTAATAATGTTAACATTGTGCTGCTCCATAAGAATATAAACACTGAGCTTCTTAATATGAATATAAACAATGTGCAGCAGCATAACAATATATTCACTGTGCAGCTAAATAAGAATACAAACACGGTGCTGCTAACAAATAATATAAACATTAAGCTGCTCCATATAAAATTAAACACAGTGCGGCTGCATAATAATATAAACACTAAGCTGCTAAGAATATATACAATTCGCTGCTCTATAAGAATGTAAACACTGAGCTGCTCTATAAGAATATAAACACTGTGCTCTCCATTAGAATATAAACACTGAGCTGTCCTGTACAAATATAAATATTGAACAGCTCCATAATAAATTAAACACTGCGCTGACTCATAAGAATATAAACATTACGTATAAAAACACTTTGCTACTCCTAAAATATATATAATGTGTTGCTGCAAAAGAGACTTTGCTGCTTCATAATAATATAAACATTATGCTGCTCAATAAGAATATAAAGACTGTGTCGATCCATATGAAAATAAACACTGAGCTGCTCCACAAGAATATAAGCACTGAGCTACTCCTTAAGAATAAAAATGCTATGCTGCTCCTTAAAAATATAAACACTGAGCCGCTCCATAAAAATACAACACTGAGCTGCTCTATAAGAATACAAACATTGAGATGCTACATAAGAATATAACCACTTAGCTACTCCATAAGAATATAAACACTGTGCTGTTCCATAAGAATATAAACACTGAGCTGCTCAATAAGAATACATACATTGAGATGCCATAAAATATAAACATTGAGATGCTACCAGAGTGCTCATGTTTTATTGAATTTATTAAACGAGTTTAGGAAAAGAGATAAAATGCGAGGCTTGCTGAGCATTTTATCTCTTTTTCGCAACAAGTTTAATAAATTCAATCAAACATGAGCACGAATGTTAGATTCTATTTATCGTATGACATTAAGGTTACTTTGAAATCTTATTTCTGCTGCAAACAAAAACGGTATAATTTTGTCATTATGTACGCAACGTTGTTATGGACGTCATAACGTTTCCCGTAAATCTGTAAACCACTAGTGGTTTATCGATTTTATTGCATGGCTTTATTTCAATCCCAGACGCGAAGTTATATGATAAAAGAATTTAACCACTGAGCTGCTCCATAAGAATATGAACACTGTGCTGTTCCATTGGAATATAAACACCGAGCTGCTCCATAAGAATATAAACACCGAGCTGCTCCATAAGAAGAAACGCCGCATATAAAACATACATTGTATATGGAGGGTCTTTAACCAATCTCTCGCAAACAATTTGTCACAGTTTGAGCGCTGATTCTTGGATTATGTGTTCCTCGGGTTGTGCTAGCTATCATTGTCACCGGAAGAAATTGATTCAGCAGTTTAAACCTATGTTTTTATCGATCTTGACGTCGCGTCATTGGATGATGATGTCATGAATGCGCACTGTCTGGAATTGTTCCAATTTGTCAGAAACGTTTCCTAAGACGTGCAATCGTCCTTGCAAGGCATAGAAATTGTTGGGCTATCACCGAGCGTGTTACGTTAGCTTGTAACATTCTTATCGCCTTTTCGGGTTCAACATGTGTCCGTTTTGGCATAGTAAATCAGCAATGTGTAACTTTTAATTTTAAAGTTTTAAAATGTTTTCAAGCAAATTGGATATTAGACTAGCGATTTCAGTAGTTATTACATCTGTAAATCTAAATAAAATGAATATGCACGTGAAAAACTTGAAAATAAAACGATAGCCAGTACACCAGTTTGGGTTGACTGAGCTCAATGAAGTATTGTGAATAATGTATGGCAGGAATAGTAGCGCAACAATGATAGCAGATGAAATTTTGTAACTCTCATTTAACGCGCAATATTTTTAATCTTTATATGCGGCGTTTCTTTTTTTGCCTAGTATATACACTGAGCTGCTCCATATCATACAAACACTGAGATTTTCCATAAGTGTATAAACACTGTCTTGTTCCATAAATATACAATGAGCTGCTCCATAAGAATATAAACATTGAGATGCTCCATAAGAATATATACACTGAGCTGCTCCTTAATAATACAAACACTGAGTTGCTCCATAAGAATATAAATAATGTGCTGCTCCTACAATATATGAATTTATTATATAACTAAGAAAAAAGACCGATTTTCATCAGCTTAGAACGCTCACGTGGCCAGTCAATATATTGTCATATTCACTGGCTGGCGCGCGCTTGCCAGTGTATTAGTTACTAAAATTAGACTCCTTGTTTTTTCTGTTCCGGTTCTGCTTTTCTAAAGCGTCGCTAATAATCATATCGTAGTTGCCAAGAAGGCAACAAATCACGCACTGGAGCTGATCTATTTCGATTTTAATGCACAATAAACGCCGAAAACAAATTTGAAGTCTTCAGCTTCTTCCAACTTTCCGCCTTTGCATTGAAGAACTCCCGCCAATACTTAGACCACGTCGCATACGTTAACATGTCTTTGTAACGTCTTTCAAGAGTAAATACGACGTTAAACCGTCTAACACCATGAACGACGTCATTTTCCAGTAACAAATGGCGTCAGCTATCATATATTTTCCCCGTGCTTTCAAAGCTGTGAATTATTGTTTGGCATATCACAGTTATTTAACATTGGCCCTACAGGCGAGGTGTATTAGAATTCTTGTTTGTAAATGTTGAATGATGACACTCATGCACAATATATATAAAATAGTAAAAGGGTGGTCTTATCTAGGTTTGCACTGTTTCTGTCGCATACGTTTACATGTCTTTGTAACGTCTTTCAAGAGTAAATACAACGTTACACCGTCTAACGCCATGAACGACGTCATTTTCCAGTAACAAATGACGTCAGCTATCACACATTTCCCCTGTGCTTTCAAAGCTGTGAATTATTGTTTGGCATATCACAGTTATTTAACATTGGCCCTACAGGCGAGGTGTGTTAGAATTCTTGTTTGTAAATGTTGAATGATGACACTCATGCACAATATATATAAAATAGTAAAAGGGTGGTCTTTTCTAGGTCTGCACTGTTTCTGTTAAATGCTTGACTCTTCCAAAACGTGTATATAAGTTCAGTATTATTCCAGGTACAATGATACCTGTATATCTTTCTCTAAATGTTATTTAATAAAACAGTTATTGACTAATGAGGCATTGGATATGATGTGATATCAACCAGAGAATACCAATATTGACCTCCGCTTCGCCTCAGTCAATATTGGTATTCTCTGGTCGATATCACATCATATCCAATGCCTCATTAGTCAATAATTGTATAATAAACACTGGGCTGCTCCATAAGAATATAAACACTGTGCTGCTCCATAAGAATATAATCACTGAGATTCTCCATAAGAATATAAACACTGTAATGCTCCATCAGAATATAAACACTGGGCTGCTTCATAAGTATATAAACACTGTGCTGCTCCATAAGAATACAAACACTGTGCTGCTCTCTTAGAATATAAACAATGAGCTGCTCCATAAGAATATAAACACTGTGCTGCTCTCTTAGAATATAAACAATGAGCTGCTCCATAAGAATATAAACACTGTGCTGCTCTCTTAGAATATAAACAATGAGCTGCTCCATAAGAATATAAACACTGTGCTGCTCTCTTAGAATATAAACACGGAGCTGCTCGATTTGGATATGGACACGGAGCTGCTCCATAAGAATATAAACTCTGTGCTCTGGTCCATTGGAAAATTAACAATATTCTTCTCCATTATGATATAGACACTGAGCTGCTCCATTAGAATATATACATTGTGTTGCGAAGATATAATATAGCCACTGAGCTGCTCCATGAAAAACTAAACATTGGGCTGCTCCATAAGAATATAAACACTGTGCTGCTCCATAAGAATATAATCACTGAGATTCTCCATAAGAATATAAACACTAAGCTGTTCCATAAGAATATAAACACTGAGCTGCTCCATAAGAATATAAACACTGTAATGCTCCATAAGAATATAAACACTGGGCTGCTTCATAAGTATATAAACAATGAGCTGCTCCATAAGAATATAAACACTGTGCTGCTCCATAAGAATATAGACACTGTGCTGCTCGATAAGAACATAAACACTGAGCTGCTCCATCAGAATATAAAGACTGAGCTGTTCCATAAGAATATAAACATTGAGCTGCTCCATAAGGATATAACCACTGAGCTGCTCCATTAGAATATATACACTGAGCTGTTCCATAAGAATATAAACACTGTGCTGCTCCATTAGAATAAATACACTGAGCTGCTCCGTCAAAATATTAACAATGAGCTGCTCCATAAGAATATAAACAATGTACTGCTCCATAAGAATTTAAACGCTGAGATACTCCATGAAAAATTAGATACTGAGCTGCTCTATAGGAATACAAACACTTTGGTGATCCTTAAGAATATAAACACTGTGCTGCTCCATTGGAATATAAAGAATGGGCTGCTACATAACAATATAAAAACAAAACTGCTCCATAAGAATATTAACACTATGCTGCTCCATATGAATATAAACACTGTGCAGCTCCATAAGAATCAAACACTTTGCTGCATAAAACATAACTCTGTGCTGCTCCATAAGAATATAAACACTGAGCTGCTCCATAAGAATATAAACACTGTGCTGCTCCATGAAAATATAAACACTATGCTGCTCCTCCGATATATACAATGTGTGGCTGAAAAAAATACAAATACTATCCTGCATCTTAGGTATATAACCATAGCGCTGCTTTATAAGAATATAAACACTATGCTGCACGATAAGAATAAAAACACTGAGCTACACCATATTTATATAACACTGTGCTTATCCATTTGAATATACACATTCTGACACTCCATCAAAATATAAACTCTGTGCTGCTCCATATGAGCCTGAAGACTGAGCTGCTCCATGAAAAATTAATCTCTGATATGCTCCACAAGAATACAAACAATGTGCTGCTCCGTAAGAATATAAAAATCATGCTGCTCCATAAAACATTAAATAGTCTGCTACTCTATAGGAATATAAACGCTATGCTGCTGCATAAGTAAATAAACATTGTGCTGCTCGATTAGAATATAAACACTCTGCTGCTCGATTAGAATATAAACACTGAGCTGCTCCATGAGAATGAAAACACTGTGTTGCTTCTAAAATAGACACAATGTGCTAAAGAAAAAAAAAGACTGCTGCTTTTAAGTATATAACCATAGCGCTGTTTTATAAGAATATAAATACTTTGCTGCTCCATTAGAATAAAAACACTAAGCTACAATATAAGAATATAAACACTGTGCTAATCCATTTGAATATGAATATTCTGATGCTCCATAATAATATAAACACTGTGCTGCTCCATTAGAATATAAACATTATGTTGTTCCTTGAGAATATAAAAACTGTGCTGCCCTAAAAGAATATAAATACAGTGCTGCTCTATAAGAATAAAAACAATGTGTTGCTCTATTAGAATATAAACACTGTTATGCTCCATAAGAATATATATTAACTGTGCTGCTACATCAGAATATGATAACTGTGCTGCTCATTAAGACCATAAACACTGCGCTGCTCCATAAGAATATCAACACTGCGCTGCACCACAAGAATATAAAAACTGCTGCTCCATAAAAATATAAACACTGTGATGCTCCTAAAATATAATCACTTTGCTGCTAGCCCATAAAAATATATAAACACTGTGCTGGTTCATAAGAATATAAACAGTGAGCTGCTCCATAACAATATGAACACTGTTCAGCTCCGTAATGATATGAAAAATGAGCTGCTCCATAAGAATATAAACACTATGCTGCTCCTTAAGAATATGACCACTGTACTGCTCCAATAGCATATAAACATTATGCTGTTCAAAAAGAATAAAAAAGTGTTATAATGCTTCATAAGATTATAAACACTGAGTTGTTCCATAAGAAAAGAAACACTGTGCTGCTCCATAAGAATATAAACACTGAGCTGCTCCATAAGAATATAGACACTACGCTGTTCCATAAGAATATAAACACTGAGCTGCTCCATAAGAATATAAACAATGTGCTGCTCCATAAGAATATAAACAATGCGCTGCTCCATTAGAATATAAACACTGAGCTGCACCACAAGAATATAAACACTTCGCTGCTCCATAAGAATGTAAACACTCTGCTGGTTTTTAAGAATATAAACACTGGGCTGCTCCATAAGAATGTAAACACTGTGCTACTCCATAAGAATATAAACAATGTTCTGCGCCATTAGAATATAAACACTTTGCTGCTCCATAAGAATGTAAACACTGCGCTGGTTTATAAGAATATTATCACTTGGCTGCTCCATGAAAATATGAACACTGTGCTGCACTATGAGAATATAAACACTGGGATACTCCAAAAGAATATAAACACTGTACTGCTCCATACGAAAATAAGCACTGGGCTATTCCATAAGAATGTTAACACTGTGCTACTCCATAAGAATATAAACACTGGGCTGCTCCACAAGAATATAAACACTTTGCTACTCCATAAGAATGTATTCACTGGGCTGCTCCATAAGAATATAAACACTGTTCTGCTCCATAAGAATATAAACACTGGGCTGCTCCATAAGAATATAAACACTGAGCTGCTCCATTAGAATATAAACGCTTTGCTGCTCCATAAGAATGTAAACACTGTGCTGGTTTATAAGAATATTATCACTGGGCTGCTCCATGAAAATATGAACACTGTGCTGCACTATGAGAATATAAACACTGGGATACTCCAAAAGAATATAAACACTGTACTGCTCCATAAGAATATAAGCACTGGGCTACTCCATAAGAATGTTAACACTGTGCTACTCCATAAGAATATAAACACTGGGCTGCTCCATAAGAATATAAACAATGAGCTGTTCCATAAGAATATTTACAATGTGCTACTCCATAAGAATATAAATACTAGGCTGCTCCAAAAGAATATAAACACTGAGCTGCTCCATAAGAATATATACACTGTGCTGCTCCATAAGAATGTTAACACTATGCTGGTTCATAAGAATATAAACACTGAGCTGCACCACAACGATATAAACACTTTGCTACTCCATAAGAATGTATTCACTGGGCTGCTCCATAAGAACATAAACACTGTTCTGCTCCATAAGAATATAAACACTGGGCTGCTCCATAAGAATATAAACACTAAGCTGCTCCATAAGAATAAAAAACAATGTGCTTCTCCATATGAATATAAACAATGTGCTGCTCCATAAGAATATAAACACTGGCCTGCACCACAAGAATATAAACACTTTGCTGCTCCATAAGAATGTAAACACTGTGCTGGTTCATATGAAAATTAACACTGGGCTGCTCTATCAGAATATAAACACTGGGCTGCTCCATATGAATATAAACAATGTGCTGCTCCATTAGAATATAAACACTGAGCTGCACCACAATAATATAAACACTTTGCTGCTCCATAAGAATGTACACATTGTGTTGGTTCATAAGAAAATAAACACTGGGCTGCTCCATAAGAATATAGACACTGTGCTACTCCATAAGAATATAAACATTGGGCTGCTCCATAAGAAAATAAACACTAAGCTGTTCCATAAGAATATAAACAATGCGCTGCTCCATTACAATATAAAAACTGAGCTACACCACAATAATATAAACACTTTGCTGCTCCATAAGAATGTAAACATTGTGTTGGTTCGTAAGAAAATAAACACTTTGCTGCTCCATAAGAATATTAACACTGTGATACTCCATAAGAATATAAACACTGTGCTACTCCATAAGAATATAAACATTGGGCTGCTCCATACGAAAATAAACACTGAGCTGCTCCATAAGAATATAAACAATGTGCTGCTGCATTAGAATATGAACACTGAGCTGCACCTCAAGAATATAAACACTATGCTGGTTCATAAGAATATACACACTTTGCTGCTCAATATGAATATAAACACTGTGCTGCTCCATAAGAATATAAACACTGTGCTGCTCCATAAGAATATAAACACAGAGCTGCTCCATAAGAATATAAACAATGTGCTGCTCCATAAGAATATAAACAATACGCTGCTCCATTAGAATATAAACACTGAGCTGCACCACAAGAATATTAACACTTTGCTGCTCCATAAGAATGTAAACACTCTGCTGGTTTTTAAAAATATATACACTGGGCTGCTCCATAAGAATGTAAACACTGTGTTACTCCATAAGAATGTAAACAATGTTCTGCGCCATTAGAATGAAAACACTTTGCTGCTCCATAAGAATGTAAACACTGCGCTGGTTTATAAAAATATAATCACTGGGCTGCTCCATGAAAATATGAAAACTGTGCTGCTCCTTGAGAATATAAACACTGGGATACTCCATAAGAATATAAACACTGTGCTGCCCCATAAGAATATAAACACTGGGCTGCTCCATAAGAATATAAACACTAAGCTGTTCCATAAGAATATAAACAATGTGCTGCTCCAAAAGAATATAAAATATATGCTGCTCCATTAGAATATAAACACTGATCTGCACCACAAGAATATAAACACTTTGCTGCTCCATAAGAATATAAACACTGAGCTGCTCCATAAGAATATAAATAATGTGCTGCTCCATTAGAATATATACACTGAGCTGCACCACAAGAATATAAACACTTTGCTGCTGCATAAGAATGTAAACACTGTGCTGGTTCATAAGATTATAAAGAGTGAGCTGCTCCTTAACAATATGAACACTGTTCAGTTCCGTAATGATATGAAAAATGAGCTGCTCCATAAGAATAAAAACACTATGCTGCTCCTTAAGAATATGACCACTGTACTCCTCCAATAGCATATAAACATTATGCTGTTCAAAAAGAATAAATTTTTTTTATAATGCTTCATAAGATTATAAACACTGTGTTGTTCCATAAGAAAATAAACACTGAGCTGCTCCATAAGTATGTTAAACTTGAGCTGCTCCATAAGAATATTAACAATGTGCTGCGGCATTAGAATATATATACTGAGCTGCACCTCAAGAATATAAACACTTTGCTGCTCCATAAGAATGTAAACACTGTGCTGGTTCATAAGAATATACACACTGGGCTGCTCCATAAGAATATAAACACTGAGTTGCTCCATCAGAATATAGACAATGTGCTGCCCCATAAGAATATAAACACTAGGCTGCTCCATAAGAATATAAACACTAAGCTGTTCCATAAGAATATAAACAATGTGCTGCTCCAAAAGAAAATAAATTATGTGCTGCTCCATTAGAATATAAACACTGAGCTGCACCACAAGAATATAAACACTTTGCTGCTCCATAAGAATATAAACACTGAGCTGCTCCATAAGAATATAAAAAATGTGCTGCTCCATTAGAATATAAACACTGGGATACTCCATAAGAATATAAACACTGCGCTGCTCCATAAGAATATAAGCACTGGGATACTCCATAAGAATATTAACTCTGTGCTACTCTATAAGAATATAAACACTGGGCTGCTCCATCAGAATATAAACAATGTGCTGTTCCATAAGAATATAAACAATGTGCTACTCCATAGGAATATAAATACTAAGCTTCTCCATAAGAATATAAACACTGTGCTGCTCCATAAGAATGTTAACACTGTGCTGGTTCATAAGAATATAAACACTGAGCTGCACCACAAGAATAAAACACTTTGCTGCTCCATAAGAATGTAAACACTGGGCTGCTCCATAAGAATATAAACACTGTTCTGCTCCATTAGAATATAAACACTGGGCTGCTCCATAAGAATATAAACACTGAGCTGCTCCATAAGAATAAAAAACAATGTACTTCCCCATATGAATATAAACAATGTGCTGCTCCATAAGAATATAAACAATGTTCTGCTCCATAAGAATATAAACACTGGGCTGCTCCATAAGAATATAAACACTGAGCTGCTCCATAAGAATAAAAAACAATGTACTTCCCCATATGAATATAAACAATGTGCTGCTCCATTAGAAAATAAACACTGACCTGCACCACAAGAATATAAACACTTTGCTGCTCTATAAGAATGTTAATACTGTGCTAGTTTATAAGAATATAAACACTGGGCTGCTCCATTAGAATATAAACAATGCGCTGCTACATACGAATATAAACAATGTGTTGCTCCATTAGAGTATAAAGACTGAGCTGCACCACAATAATATAAACACTTTGCTGCTCCATAAGAATGTAAACACTTAGCTGGTTCATATGAAAATTAACACTGGGCTGCTCTATCAATACATAAACACTGAGCTGCTCCATAATAATATAAACCTAAGAATATAAACAATGTGCTGCTCCATTAGAATATAACCACTGAGCTGCACCACAATAATATAAACACTGTTCTGCTCCATTAGAATGTAAACATTGTGTTGGTCCATAAGAAAATAAACACTTGGCTGCTCCATAAGAATATAAACACTGTGCTACTCCATAAGAATTTAATTATTGGGCTGCTCCATAAGAAAATAAACACTGAGCTGCTCCATAAGTGTGTTAACACTGAGCTGCTCTTTAAGAATATAAATAATGAGCTGCTCCATTAGAATATAAACACTGAATTGCACCACAAGAATATTAACACTTTGCTGCTCCATAAGAATGTAAACATTGTGTTGGTCCATAAGAAAATAAACACTTGGCTGCTCCATAAGAATATAAACACTGTGCTACTCCATAAGAATTTAAACATTGGGCTGCTCCATAAGAAAATAAACACTGAGCTGCTCCATAAGAATGTTAACACTGAGCTGCTCCATAAGAATATAAACAATGTGCTGCTGCATTAGAATATTGATACTGAGCTGCACCTCAAGAATATAAACACTTTGCTGCTCCATGAGAATGTAAACACTGTGCTGGTTCATAAGAAGATACACACTTTGCTGCTCCATAAGAATATAAACACTGTGCTGCCCCATAAGAATATAAACACTGGGCTGCTCCATAAGAATATAAATACTAAGCTGTTCCATAAAGATATAAACAATGTGCTGCTCCAAAAGAATATAAAATATGTGCTGCTCCATTAGAATATAAACACTGAGCTGCACCACAAGAATATAAACACTTTGCTGCTCCATAAGAATATAAACACTGAGCTGCTCCATAAGAATATAAATAATGTGCTGCTCCATTAGAATATAAACACTGAGCTGCACCACAAGAATATAAACACTAAGCTGTTCCATAAGAATATAAACAATGTGCTGCTCCAAAAGAATATAAAATATGTGCTGCTCCATTAGAATATAAACACTGAGCTGCACCACAAGAATATAAACACTTTGCTGCTCCATAAGAATATAAACACTGAGCTGCTCCATAAGAATATAAATAATGAGCTGCTCCATTAGAATATAAACACTGAGCTGCACCACAAGAATATAAACACTTTGCTGCTCCATAAGAATGTAAACACTGTGCTGGTTCATAAGAATATAAACAGTGAGCTGCTCCATAACAATATGAACACTGTTCAGCTCCGTAATGATATGAAAAATGAGCTGCTCCATAAGAATATAAACACTATGCTGCTCCTTAAGAATATGACCACTGTACTACTCCAATAGCATATAAACATTATGCTGTTCAAAAAGAATAAAAAAAGTGTTATAATGCTTCATAAAGTTATAAACACTAAGTTGTTCCATAAGAAAAGAAACACTGTGCTGCTCCATAAGAATATAAACACAGGGCTGCTCGATAAGTATATAAACACTGTGCTGCTCCATAAAAATATAAACACTGGGCTGCTAAGTAAGAATATAAACACTGGGCTGCTCCATAAGAATATAAGCACCGTGTTGCTCCATAAAAATATAAATACTGTGCTCCCCCATAAAAATATAAACACAGGGATGCTCCCTAAGTATATTAACACTGTGCTTTTCCATTAGAATAAAAACACTGTGTTGCTCCATAAGAATATAAACACTGTGCTGCTCAATAACAATATAAACACTGGGCTGCTCCATAAGGATATAAACACTGTGCTGCTCCATAAGAATACAAACACTGAGTTGCTCCATAAGAATATAAACACTGAGCTGTTTTATGAGAATATAAACACTGTGCTGCTCCATAAGAATATAAACACTGTGCTGCTCAATAAGAATACAAACACTGAGTTGCTCCATAAGAATATAAACACTGAGCTGTTTTATAAGAATATAAACACTGTGCTGCTCCATAAGAATATAAACACTGTGCTACTCAATAAGAATATAAACACTGGGCTGCTCCATTAGAATATAAACAATGTGCTGCTTCATAAGAATATAAACACGGAGTTGCTCAATAAGAATATAAACACTGAGCTGTTCCATAAGATTATAAACACTGAGCTTCTCCATAAAAATATAAACACTGAGTTGCTCCATAAGAATATAAACACTTAGCCGTTCATTTAGAATTTAAACACTGTGCTGCTCTATAAGAATATAAACAATGAGCTGTTCCATAAGAATAAAAACACTGTGCTGCTCCATTAGGATATAAACACTGGGCTGCAACATAAGAATATAAACAATTTGCTGCTCTAAAAGAATGAAAACGCTAAGTTGTTCCATGAAAATATAAACATTGGGCTGCTCCACAAAAATATAAATACTGGGCTGCTCCTAAAGAATATAAACACTGTGCTGCTCCATAAGAATATAAACACTGGGCTGCTCAATGAAAATAGAAAAACTGGGCTGCTCCATAAAAACACTGTGCTGTTCTTTAAGAATATATAAACTTAGCCAATCTATAAGAATAAAAATACTGTGCTCCCCAATAAAAATATAAACACTAGGCTGCTCCATAGGAATAAAAACACTGTGCTGTTCCATTAGAATATAGACACTGTGCTGCAACATATGAATATAAACAAAGTGCTGCTTCATATGAATATAAACACTGTGCTGCTCCATAAGAAAATAAACACTGAGATACTCTATCAGAATACAAACACTGAGCTTTTCCATAAGAATATAAACACATGGCTGCTCCATAGGAATATAAACACTGGGCTGCTCCATAAGAAAATAAACACTGTGCTGCTCTATTAGAATACAAACACTGTGCTGCTCGATAAGAATATAAACACTGTGCTGCTCAATACGAAAATGAACACTGAGCTGCTCCATAAGAATATATACACTTAGCTGCTCCATAATAAAATAAACACTGAGCTGCTCCATAAGAATATAAACACTGAGCTGTTCCATTAGAATATAACCAGTGTGCTGCTCCATAAGAATATATACACTGAGACAATCTTTTAGAACAAAACTACTGTGCTGCCCCATAAGAATATAAACACTGGGCTGCTCCTTCAAAATAAAATCACTGTGCTACTCCATAAGAATATAAATACTGGGCTGCTCCATTAGTATATAAACACTGTGTTACTCCATAAGAATATAAACACTGAGTTGCTCCATAAGAATATAAACACCGAGCTGTTCCATAAGAATAAAAGCACTGAGCTGTTCCGTTAGAATATAAAAGTCATGCTGCTCCATAAGATAACACTGGGTTCAGATAACACTGAATAAAAACACTGAGTTGTTCCATGAAAATATAAACACTGAGCTGTTCCATAAGAATATAAACACTCTGCTGCTCCATAAGAATATAACCACTCTTTTGCTCCATAAGAATATAACCACTCTAATGCCCCAGTGAATATAATCACTCTAATGCTTGATAAGAGTATAATCATCCAAACGCTCCATAAGAACATAAACACTTTGTTGCTCAAGAAAGGTATAAACACTCTGATGCTCCATAAGAATATAAACACTCTAATGCTCCAAAGGAATATAAACACTCTGATGCTCCATAAGAATGTAAGCACTCTGATGCTTCATAAGAATATAAACACTCTGCTGCTCCATAGGAATATAAACACTCTGATGCTCCATAAGAATATAAGCACACCGATGCTCCATAAAAATATATAAACTCTAATCCTCCATAAGAATATAAAAACTCTGTTGCTCCATAACAATAAGCAAACTCTGATGCACAATAAGAATATTAGCACTCTGTTGCTCCATAAGAATATGAACACTCTGCATCTATTTATGAATATAACCACTCTGTTTCTAGATAAGAATATAAACACTCTGCCGCTCCATAAGAATACCAAAACTCTGATAATTCATAAGAATATAACCACTGTAATGCTCCATAAGAATAAACAAACTCTGATGCTCCATAAGAAAAGAAACACTCTGTTGCTCTGTAAGAATATAAACACTTTGCTGCTCCATAAGAATATAAACACTCTGTTGATCCATAAGAATAAGCAAACTCTGATGCTCCATCAGAATATGAACACTCTGTTGCTCCACAATATAAACACTCTGCTGCTCCATACGAATATAAACACTTAGTTGCTCCATACGTATCAGACACTTTGCTGCTCAACAAGAATATAACCTTTCTTATGCTCCATAAGAATATTAACACTCTGCTGCTCCATAAGAATATAAACACTCTGTTGCTCCTTAAGAATATAACCACTGTAATGCTCCATAAGAATATAACACTCTGTTGCTCCATAAAAACATAATCAATCTGCTGCTCCATATGAATATAAACAATGAGCTGCTTCATAAAAATATAAACACTGATGCTGCTCCTAAAGAATATAAACACTCTGCTGCTCCATTAGAATATAACCACTGTAATGCTACATAAGAATATAAACTTTCTGCTGCCCCATAAGAATATAAACACTCTGATGCTCCATAAGAATATAAATACTCTATGCTCCATATGAATATAAACACTCTGCTGCTCCATAAGAATATAAACACATGTTGCTCCATTAGAATATAACCACTTTAACGCTCCATAGGAATATAATCACTCTAATGCTCCATAAGAATATAAACACTCTGATGCTCCATAAGAATATAATCACTCTGATGCTCCATAAGAATATAAACACTCTGTTGCCCCATAAAAATAAGCACACTCTGATGCTCCATAAATATATTAACACTCTGCTACTCCATAAGAATATAAACACTCTGTTGCTCCATAAGAATAAGCAAACCCTGATACTCCATAAGAATATAAACACAGTGTTGCTCCATTAGAATATAAACACTCTTCATCTCCATAAGAATATAAACACTCTGTTTCTCGATACAAATATTAGCAGTCTACTGCTCCATAATAATATAACCAATCTAATGCTCCATAAGAACATCAAACCCTCTGTTGCTCCATAAGAATATAAACAATCTGCTGCTCCATTAGAATATAAACACTCTATTGCTGCATAAGAATATTATAACTCTGCTGCTCCATAAGAATATAAATACTTTGCTGCTCTATAAGAATATAACCCCCTTTTACGATCCATAAAAATATAAACACTCTGCTGCTCCATAAGAATATAAACACCCTGTTGCTTCATAAGAAAATAACCAATCTAATGCTCCATAAGAATATAACCACTCTAATGCTCCATAAAAACATACACACTCTAATGCTCCATAAGAATATAACCACTTTAATGCTCCATAAGAATAAAACCATTCTAATGCCCCATAAGAATATAAACACTTTGCTGCTCCATAAGAATATAAACACTCTAATGCTCCATAAGAATATAACCTATCTCATGTTCTATAAGAACATAAACACTCTGATGCTCCATTAGAATATAACCACTTTGATCCTCCATAAGAATATAAACGCTCTGATGCTCCATAAGTATATAAGCACTCTGATGCTCCATAAAATATATAAACTCTGATCCTCCATAAGAATATTAACACTCTGTTGCTCCATAGGAATTTAAACACACCGATGTTCCGTATTTATATGGACACTGTGCTGCTCCATAAGACTATAAACTCTCTGATACTCCATAAGAATATAAACACTCTGATGTTTCATAGGATTAAAAACACTCTGCTGCTCAAAAAGAATATAAACACTCTGTTGCTCCATAAGAATATAAACACTCTTATGATCCATAAGAATATAACCACTCTAACGCTCCATAAGAATAAACAAACTCTGATGCTCCAAAAGAATCTAAACACTCTGTTGCTCTTAAAGAATATAAACACTGGGCTGCTCCATAAGAACATAAACACTCTGTTGCTCCATAAGAATAAGCAAACTCTGATGCTCCATCAGAATATTAACACTCACTTTGTTGCTCCATATGAATATAAACACTATGCTGCTCCATAAGAATATAAACGCTCTGTTACTCCACACGAATATAAACACTCTGTTGCTCCATACGTATAAGACACTCTGCTGCTCAATAAGAATATAACAATTCTTATGCTCCAAAAGAATGTAAACACTCTGCTGCTCCGTAAGAATATAAAAACTCTGTTGCTCCTTAACAATATAACCACTCTAATGCTCCATTAGAGTATAATCACTCTGTTGCTCCATAAAAACATAAACAATCTGCTGCTCCATAAGAATTTAAACACTGGGCTGCTCCATAAAATTATATACACTGATGCTGCTCAATAAGAATATAAAGACTCTGCTGCTCCATAAGAATATAAACACTCTAACGCTCCATAAGAATATAAACACTCTGTTGCTCCATAAGGATATAACCACTCTTATGCTCCATAAGAATAATCAAACTCTGTTGGTCCATAAGAATATAAACACTCTGTTGCTGCATAAGAATATAAAAACTCTGCTGTTCCATAAGAATATAAAAATTATGTCTCTCCATAAAAATGGGCGAACTCTGATGCTCCATAAGAATATAAACACTCTTTTGCTCCATAAAAATATAAACACTCTGCATCTCCATAAGAATATAAACACTGTTTCTCGATACACACATAAGCACTCTACTGCTCCATAAGAACAAACCACTCTAATGCTCCATAAAAATATAAACACTTTGTTGCTCCGTAAGAATATAACCACTCTAATGCTGCATAAGAATAAAAAGACTCTGTGGCTCCATTCGAATATAAACACTCTGCTGCTCCAAAAAATATAAACACTCTAATGCTCCATAAGAATATAAACATTCTGCTGCTCCATAAGAAGGTAAACACACTGATGCTCCATAAGAATATAGACACTCTGTTGGTTTATAAAGATATAACCACTGTTTGCTCCATAAGAATAATCAAACTCTGATGGTCCATAAGAATATAAACACGCTGCTGCTCCATAAGAAATATAAACATTCTGTCGCTCCATAAAAATAAGCAAACTCTGATGGTCCATAAGAATATAAACATTATGTTGCTCCATAAGAATATAAATACTCTGCATCTCCATTAGAATAAAAACACTGTTTCTCGATACAAATATAAGCAGTCTACTGCTCCATAATAATATTACCAATCTAATGCTCCATAAGAACATAAACACTCTGCTGCTCCATAAAAATAAAAAAAAAACTTTGTTGCTCCATAAGAATATATCCACTCTAATGCTGCATAAGAATTTAAACACTCTGTAGCTCCATTAGAATATAAACACTCTAATGTTCCATAAGAATATAAACACTCTAATGCTCAATAAGAATATAAACACTCTAATGGTCCATAAGAATATAAACACTCTACGGCTCCATAAGAATATAAACACTCTGCTGCTCTATAAGAATATATCCACTCTAATGCTCCATGTGAATATAAACACTCTGCATCTCCATAAGAATAGAAACACTTTGTTGCTCCATAAGAATATAACCACTCTTATTCTCCATAAGAATAAAATTACTCTAATGATCAATAAGCATATAACCATTTCAATGCTCCATAGGAATATAACCACTTTAATGCTCAATAAGAATATAACCACTCTAATGCTCCAGGAGAATATAACCACTCTTATGCTCCATAAGAAGATAACCACTCTAATGCTCCAGGAGAATATAACCACTCTTATGCTCCATAAGAATAAAATTACTCTAATGTTCAATAAGCATATAACCATTTCAATGCTCCATAGGAATATAACCACTTTAATGCTCAATAAGAATATAACCACTCTAATGCTCCATAAGAATATAGTTTATCTAATGCCCCATAAGATATAACCACTTTAATGCTTCATAAGAATATAACTCCTCTAATGCTCCATAAGAATATAAACACTCTGTTGCTCACGAAGAATATAAACACTGATAATCCATTAGAATATAACCACTCTGATCCTCCATAAGAATATAAACACTCTGATCCTGCATAAGAATATAATCACTCTGCTGCTCCATAGAAATATAAACATTCCGTATTAAAATAAACACTGCTGCTCCATAAGAATATAAACACTCTGATACTCCATAAGAATATAAACATTTTGATGTTCCATAAGAATATAACACTCTGGTGCTCAAAAATAATATAAACACTTTGTTGCTCCATAAGAATATAACCACTCTTATGCTTCAAAAGAATATAACCACTCTGATACTTCATAAGAATATGACCACTCCGCTGCTTCATAAGAATATAAACACTCTGCTGCTCACTAAGAATATTAACAAACTGCAGTTCTGTAATAATATAAACACTGTGCTGCTGCATAAGAATATAAACACTCTGCTGCTCAATTAGAATATAAACACTCTGCTGTTCGATAATAATATAAACACTGTGCTACTGCATAAGAATCAAAAGCTCTGATACTCCATAAGAATATAAACAATCCGATGCTTCATAAGAATATAATCACTCTGATACTCCATAATAATATAAACACTCTGCTGCTCCATAAGAATGAAAACACTCTGCTGTTCCGTAATAATATAAACACTCTGATTCTCCATAAGAATACAAAGAATATGATGCTCCATAAGAATATAAACACTCTGTTGCTGCATAAGAATATAAACACTCTGATGCTCCATAAGAATATAAACACTCTGTTGCTCCATAAGAATATAAACATTCTGCAACTCCATAAGAATATAAACACTCTGTTGCTGCATAAGAATATAAACACTCTGATGCTCCATAAGAATATAAACATTCTGCTGCTCCATAAGAATATAAACACTTTGTTGCGCCATAAGAATATAACAAATCTAATGCTGCATAAGAATATAATAATTCTGTTGCTCCATAAGAATATAAACATTCTGCATCTCCATAAGAATATATACACTCTGTTTCTCGATATGAATATAAGCATTCTGCTGCTTCATTAGAATATAACCACTTAAATGCTCCATAAGAACATAAACATTCTGCTGCTCCATAAGAATATAGACACTTTGTTGCTCCATAAGAATATAACAATTCTAATGCTGCATAAGAATATAATAATTCTGTTGCTCCATAAGAATATAAACAATATATTGTCCCATAAGAATAAAGCCACACTAATGCTCCATAAGAATATAAACACTCTAAAGCTCCATAAGATTATAACCTATCAAATGCTCCATAAGAATATAACCGCTTTAATGCTCCATAAGAATATAACCGATCTATTGCTCCATAAGAATATAAACACTCTGTTGCTCCAGAAGAATATAAACACTCTAATGCTCCATAAAAATATAACCATTTTAATGCACCATAAGAATATAACCACACTATTGCTCCATAAGAATATAAACACTCTGTTGCTCCATAAGAATATAACAACTCTAACGCTCTTAAGAATAAACAAACCCTGATGCTCCAAAAGAATCTAAACACTCTGTTGCTCTTAAAGAATATAAACACTGGGCTGCTCCATAATAATAAGCAAACTCTGATGCTCCATCAGAATATTAACACCTAGTTGCTCCATATGAATATAAACACTATGCTGCTCCATAAGAATATAAACACTCTGTTACTCCACACAAATATAAACACTCTGTTGCTCCATACGTATAAGACACTCTGCTGCTCAATAAGAATATAACAATTCTTATGCTCCATAAGAATGTAAACACTCTGCTGCTCCATAAGAATATAAAAACTCTGTTGCTCCTTAACAATATAACCACTCTAATGCTCCATAAGAATATAATCACTCTGTTGCTCCATAAAAACATAAACAATCTGCTGCTCCATAAGAATATAAACACTGGGCTGCTCCATAAAATTATATACACTGATGCTGCTCAATAAGAATATAAACACTCTGCTGCTCCATAAGAATATAAACACTCTAACGCTCCATAAGAATATAAACACTCTGTTGCACCATAAGGATATAACCACTCTTATGCTCCATAAGAAAAATCAAACTCTGTTAGTCCATAAGAATATAAACACTCTGTTGCTGCATAAGAATATAAAAACTCTGCTGCTCCATAAGAATATAAAAATTCTGTCGCTCCATAAAAATGGGCGAACTCTGATGCTCCATAAGAATATAAACACTCTGTTGCTCCATAAAAATATAAACACTCTGCATCTCCATAAGAATATAAACACTGTTTCTCGATACAAACATAAGCACTCTACTGCTCCATAAGAATATAACCACTCTAATGCTCCAAAAAAATATAAACACTTTGTAGCTCCATAAGAATATAACCACTCTAATGCTACATAAGAATAAAAAAAAACTCTGTGGCTCCATTCGAATATAAACACTCTAATGCTCCATAAGAATATAAACATTCTGCTGCTCCATAAGAAGGTAAACACTCTGATGCTCCATAAGAATATAGACACTCTGTTGGTTTATAAAGATATAACCACTGTTTGCTCCGTAAGAATAATAAATATCTGATGGTCCATAAGAATATAAACACTCTGCTGCTCCATAAGAAATATAAACATTCTGTCGCTCCATAAAAATAAGCAAACTCTGATGGTTCATAAGAATATAAACATTATGTTGCTCTACAAGAATATAAACACTCTGCATCTCCATAAGAATATAAACACTGTTTCTCGATACAAATATAAGCAGTCTACTGCTCCATAATAATATAACCAATCTAATGCTCCATAAGAACATAAACACTCTGCTGCTCCATAAAAATAAAAAACACTTTGTTGCTCCATAAGAATATATCCACTCTAATGCTGCATAAGAATTTAAACACTCTGTGGCTCCATAAGAATATAAACACTCTAATGTTCAAAAGAATATAAACACTCTAATGCTCAATAAGAATATAAACACACTAATGCTCGATACGAATATAAACACTCTGCGGCTCCATAAGAATATTAACACTCTGCTGCTTTATAAGAATATATCCACTCTAATGCTCCATGTGAATATAAACACTCTGCTGCTCCATAAGAATATAAACACTCTATTGCTCCATAAGAATATAACCACTCTTATTCTCCATAAGAATATAACCACTTTAATGCTCCATAAGAATATAACAACTCTAATGCTCCAGGAGAATATAACCACTCTTATGCTCCATATAAATAAAATTACTCTAATGTTCCATAAGCATATAACCATTTCAATGCGTCATAAGAAAATAACCACTTTAATGCTCCATAAGAATATAACCACTTTAATGCTCCATAAGAATATAGCCTATCTAATGCTCCATAAGAAATAACCACTTTAATGCTTCATAAGAATATAACTCCTCTAATGCTCCATAAGAATATAAACACTCCTATGCTCCATTAGAATATAACCACTCTGATCCTCCATAAGAATATAAACACTCTGATCCTGCATAAGAATATAATCACTCTGCTGCTCCATAGAAATATAAACATTCCGTATTAAAATAAACACTGTGCTGCTCCATAAGAATATAAACACTCTGATACTCCATAAGAATATAAACACTCTGATGCTCCATAAGAATATAACACTCTGGTGCTCAAAAAGAATATAAACACTATGTTGCTCCATAAGAATATAAACACTCTTATGCTTCAAAAGAATATAACCACTCTGATACTTCATAAGAATATAACCACTCTGCTGCTTCATAAGAATATAAACACTCTGCTGCTCCATAAGAATATTAACACTCTGCAGTTCTGTAATAATATAAACACTGTGCTGCTGCATAAGAATATAAACACTCTGATGCTCAATTAGAATATAAACACTCTGCTGTTCGATAATAATATAAACACTGTGCTACTGCATAATAATTAAAAGCTCTGATACTCCATAAGAATATAAACACTCTGATGCTTCATAAGAATATAATCACTCTGATACTCCATAATAATATAAACCCTCTGCTGCTCCATAAGAATGAAAACACTCTGCTGTTCCGTAATAATATAAACACTCTGATTCTCCATAAGAATATGAAGAATATGATGCTCCATAAGAATATAAACACTCTGTTGCTGCATAAGAATATAAACACTCTGCTGCTCCATAAGAATATAAACACTCTGTTGCTCCATACAAAAAGGCAAACTGTGATGCTACATAAGGATATAAACACTCTGTTGCTCCATAAGAATATAAACATTCTGCATCTCCATAAGAATATATACACTCTGTTTCTCGATATGAATATAAGCATTCTGCTGCTTCATTAGAATATAACCACTTAAATGCTCCATTAGAACATAAACATTCTGCTGCTCCATAAGAATATAGACACTTTGTTGCTCCATAAGAATATAACAATTCTAATGCTGCATAAGAATATAATAATTCTGTTGCTCCATAAGAATATAAACAATATATTGTCCCATAAGAATAAAGCCACTCTAATGCTCCATAAGAATATAAACACTCTAAAGCTCCATAAGATTATAACCTATCTAATGCTCCATAAGAATATAACCGCTTTAATGCTCCATAAGAATATAACCGATCTATTGCTCCATAAGAATATAAACACTCTGTTGCTCCAGAAGAATATAAACACTCTTAATGCTCCATAAAAATATAACCACTTTAATGCTCCATAAGAATATAACCACACTATTGCTCCATAAGAATATAAACACTCTGTTGCTCCAGAAGAATATAAACACTCTGATGCTCCATAAGAATATAAGCTCTCTGATGCTCCATAAAAATATATCTTCTCTAATCCTCCATAAAAATATAAACACTCTGGTGCTCCAAAGGAATATAAACACTCCGCTGTTCTGTATTTATATAAACACTCTGCTGCTCCATAAGAATAAAACCACTCTGATACTCCAAAAGAATATAAACACTCTGCTGCAAAAATAGAATATAAACACTCTTTTGCTCCATAAGAATATAAACACTCTGATCATTCGAAAGAATATAACCACTCTGATGCTTCATAATATAACCACTCTGCTGCTCCATAAGAATATGAACATTCTGATGCTTCATAAGAATATAAACATTCTAATGCTCCTTAAGAATATAAATACTCTGCTGCTCCATAAGAATATAAACACTCTGTTTCTCCATAAATATATAAACACTCTGATGCTTTATAAGAATATAACCACCCTGATGCTTCATAAGAATATAACCACTCTAATACCCCGTAAGAATATAAACACTCTGCTGTTCTGCAATAGTATAAACACTTTGCTGCTGCATAAGAGTATAAAGATCTGATGCTCCATAAGAATATAATCACTCTGATCCTCCATTAAAATATAAACACTCTGATCCTGCATAAGAATATAAACACTCTGCTGCTCCGTAATAATATAACACTCTGATCCTCCATAAGAATATAAGTAAACTGATGCTCCATAAGAATATTGACACTCTGCTGTTCCGTAATAATATAAACACTCTGCTGCTCCATAAAAAAATTTGACACTCTGCTGTACGTAATAATATAAACACTCTGCTGCTCCATAAGAATATTGACACTCTGCTGTTCCGTAATAATACTAACACTCTGATGCTCCATAAGACTATAACACTCTGATGCTCCATAAAATATAAGCACTCTTATGCTCCATAAGAACATAACACTCTGATGCTTCATAAGAATATAAACACTCTGATGCTCCTTAAAAATATAAACACTCTGATGCTCCATAAGAATATAAACACTCTGTTGCTTCATAAGAATATACACACTCTGCTGTTCCGTAATAATATAAACACTCTAATGCTCCAAAAGGAAATTAACCATCTGCTGCTGCATACGAATATAAACACGATTCTTCTAAAGAATATAAACAATTTGCTGCTTTATAGGAATGAAAACACTCTGCTGCTCATAAAAATACACAAACATTGTTGCTCTGTAAGAATCACACACTCCGTTGTTTCATAAGAATACACACACAATAATGATTCATTTGAACATAAACGCTCTGATGCTCAAAACGAAAATAAACACAATGCTTGCTCCATTTGAAAATACACACACTCTATTGCCTCATAACAAAATAAACACTCTGCTGCTCCATATTAATAAATACACATTCTGTTGCGTCATAACAATATAAACATTCTCTATAATAATATAAAATTCTGTTGCCTCCTAAGAATGTAAACACTACAATGTGCCATAAAAATATACACACTCTGCTGCTCCATAAGAATATAAACACTCTTCCTCAATAAAAATATAAACTATGTGCTGCTCAATAAATATATAAGCACTCTGCTGTTCCGTAATAATATAAACACTCTGCTGTTCCGTAATAATATAAACACTCTGCTGTTCTGTAATAATATAAACACTCTGCTGGTCGTAATAATATAAACAATCTGCTGTTCCGTGATAATATAAATTCTCTGTTGCTCAATAATAATAAAAACACTGTGCTGCTCAATAAGAATATAAAAAGCCTGATGCTCAATAAAAATATACACACTCCCGTAATGATATAAACACGCTGCTGCTCCATAAGAATATAAACACTCTACTGCTCCGTAATAGTATAAACAATGTGCTGCTTAATAATAATATTAACACTCTGTTACTCCATAAGAATATAAACACTCTGTTGTTCCATAAGAATATAATCACTCTGATTCTCCATAAGAATATAAACACTCTGTTGCTCCATAAGAATAAACAAGCTCTTTTGCTCCATAAGAATATAAACACTCTGATGTTCCATATGATTATACACACTCAATGCAGCTCCATAAGAATATATACACACTGTTGCTCCATAAGAATATAAGCGCTCTAATGCTCAATAAGCATATAAACACTCTGCTGCTCCATAAGAATATAAACACTCTGCTGCCCCATAAGAATATAAACACTCTGCTGCTCCGTAAGAATATGAAAACTCTGCTGCTCCATAAGAATATAAACATTCTGTTGCTCCATAAGAATAGAAACACTCTGCTAGTCCCAAAAATATAAATACTCTGTTGCTCCCTTAAATATAAACATTCTATTGATCCATACAATAGAAAACTCAGAGGTTCCAAAAGAATACACAAAATCTATTTCCCCTAAGAATATAATATGCTGCTCGATCAGAATCTTAACACTCTGATGCTCCCTAAGAATATAAAAACTCTGCTGCTCCAAAAGAATATACACTCTGCTGCTCCCATAGAATATAAACACTCTGCTGCTCCCAAAGAATAAACACACTCTGCTGCTCCCATAGAATATAAACATTCTGCTGCTCCCCTAAGAATATAAACACTCTGCTGCTTCCTAAGAACATAAACACTCTGTTGCTCCATTAGAATATAAACACTCTGATGCTCCATCAGAATATAAACACTTTGATGCTCCATAAGAATATAAACACTCTGTTGCTCCATAAGAATATAAACAATCTGATGCTTCATAAGAATATAAACATAATGGTACTCCTTAAGAAAAAAATCACTCTGTTGATCGATAAAAATAAAAACACACTGTTGCTTCATAAGAATATAAATACTTTGCTGCTGCATAAAAATACACATACATTGTTGCTCCGTAAGAACATACACGATCCGTTGTTTCAAAAGAATACACACACAATGCTTGCCTTATTTGAAAATACACTATTGCTTCATAACAATATAAACTCTCTGTTGCTCCATAGGAATATAAACACTCTGCTGCTCAATAAGAATATAACCGCTCTTATGCTCCATAAGCTTATAAGCACTCTGCTGCTCCATAAGAATATAAACACTCTGCTGCCCCATAAGAATATAAAGACTCTGCTGCTCCATAAGAATATAACCTCTCTAATGATTCATAAGAATATGAACACTCTGCTGCTTCATAAGAATAAAAACATTCTGTTGCTCCATAAGAATAGAAACACTCTGCTAGTCCCAAAAAATATAAAAACTCTGTTGCTCCCTTAAACATAAACATTCTATTGTTCCATTGAATAGAAAACTCAGAGGTTCCAAAAGAATACTCAAAATCTATTTTCCCCTAAGAATATAATATGCTGCTCGATCAGAATCTTAACACTCTGATGCTCCCTAAGAATATAAAAACTCTGCTGCTCCAAAAGAATAACACTCTGCTGCTCCCATAGAATATAAACACTCTGCTGCTCCCAAAGAATAAACATACTCTGCTGCTCCCTTAGAATATAAACATTCTGCTGCTCCCCTAAGAATATAAACACTCTGCTGCTTCCTAAGAATATAAACACTCTGTTGCTCCACAAGATCATAAACATTCTGCTGCTTCCAAAGAACATAAAAACTCTGCTGTTCCCAAAGAACGATAAAACGCTGTTGCTTCCTGAAAATATAATCACTCTGCTGTTACCTTAGAATATACACACTCTGCAGATCCCAAAGTATATAAACACTCTTTGCTCCATAAGAATATAAACATCCTGCTGCTTAAAAATATAAACACTATGTTGCTTCGTTAGCATATTAACACTCTGCTGCTCCATAAGAGTATATAAACACTCTGTTGCTACATAAGGAAAAACCTCTCTGCTGCTACCTAAGAATATAAACACTCTGCTGCTCCCAAAGAATATAAACATTCTGTTGCTCCCTATGATTTTAAACACTCTGATACTCCCTAAGAATTTAAACACTCTATTGCTCTATAAGAAAACAGACACTCTTTTGATCAAAACGAACATAAACACTATGTTGCTCCATTAGAATAAAACAACCTGTTGCTCCCTTGGAATATAAACACTCCGTTGCTCCATAAGAATATAAACACTCTATTGCTTCTTAGAATATAAACACTCTATTGCTCCATAAGAATATAAACATTTTGCTGCTCGATAAGAATATAAACACTCTGTTGCTACATTAGATAATAAACACTCTGTGCTCCCTAAGAATATAAACAATTTGTTCATCCATAGGAATACAAATACTCTGTTGCTCCATAAGATTATACACACTCTGCTGCTCTGCAAGAATTTAAACACTCTGATGCTCCATAAGAATATAAACACTCTGTTACTCCAGGAGATAATAAGAACTGTGTTGCTCCCTAAAATATAAACACTATGATGCTCCATAAGAATATAAACACTTTGTTGCTAATTAACATATACATACTCTGTTTCTCCATGGGATAATAAACACTCTGTTGCTGCCTAAGAATATAAACATTCTGTTGCTCTATAAGATTATACGCATTCTGCTGCTCCCCTAAGTATTTAAACACTTTGATACTCCATAAGAATATAAACAATATGTTGCTCCCTAAGAATATAAAAACTCTGCTGCTCCAAAAGAATATACACTCTGCTGCTCCCATAGAATATAAACACTCTGCTGCTCCAAAACTATAAACACACTCTGCTGCTCCCATAGAATATAAACATTCTGGTGCTCCCTAAGAATATTAACACTCTGTTTTCCCCTAAAAATATAAATACTCTGTTGCTCCCCTAAGAATATAAACACTCTGCTGTTTCCTAAGAATATAAACACTCTGTTGCTCCACAAGATCATAAATAGTTTGCTGCTTCCAAAGAACATAAAACTCTTCTGTTCCCAAAGAACGTTAATACGCTATTGCTTCCTGAAAATATAATCACTCTGCTGTTACCTTAGAATATACACACTCTGCTGATCCCAAAGTATATGAACACTCTTTGCATCATAAGAATATAAACATCCTGCTGCTAAAAAAAATATAAACACTATGTTGCTTCATTAGAATATCAATACTCTGCTGCTCCATAAGAATATACAAACACTCTGTTGCTACATAAGAAAAAACCTCTCTGCTGCTACCTAAGAATATAAACAGTCTGTTGCTTCCTAAGAGTTTAAACACTCAATTGCTCCATAAGAATATAAAAACACTGTTTATCCCTAAGAAAATAAACACTTTGATGCTCAATAAGTATATAAACACTCTGTTGCTAAATGAGATAATATCCACTCTGTTGACTTAAGAATATAAACACTATGTTGCTTCCTAATGATTAGGGATATATATGACTTTCTTCTGAACCCCATTTGTATAGTGGTTGAATAGTAATTATTGTATACTCGTCATATATTATACAAATAAATAAAGTTTAAACCAAGGGTATACATACCTATATGCTACTTCATGAGAATCTTAACTCTCTGTTGCTTCATAAGCATATAATCACTCTGTTATTCCATAAGAATATAAACACTCTGTAGCTGTATAAGAATATAAATAATCTGATGCTCCCTAAGAATTTAAACACACTCTGTTGTTCCATAAGAATATACACACTCTGCTGCTCCCTAAGAATATATAAACTCGGCTGCTCCCTTAGAATTCAAACACTCTGTTTCTCCATAAAAATATATACATTCTGTTGCTCCATAAGAATAGAAACACTCTGATGCTCTCAAAAATATAAACACTCTGTTGCTCCCTAAAAATATAAGCATTCTGCTGTTTCGAAAAAATATAAACACTCTGTTTTTTTCTAAGAATATAATCTGCTTCTCAATCAGAATATTAACATCCTGATGCTACCCTAAGAATATAAACACTCTGCTGCTTCCAAAGAATATATGCACTCTGCTGCTCCAATAGAATATAAAAAGTCTGCTGCTGCCAAAGAATATATACATTCTGCTGCTCTAATATAATATAAACACTCTGCTCCTCCCTAAAAATATTTAACACTCTGCTGTTCCCTTAAAATATAAACACTCTGTTGCTCCTTAAAAATATTTAACACTCTACTGTTCCCTTAAGATATAAACACTCTGCTGCTCCCGAAGAATATATGCACTCTGCTGCTCCCTTGGAATAGAAACACTCTGCTGCTCTATAAGAATATAAACATTCTGATGCTCCTTAAGAATATAAACACTCTGCTGCTGCTAAAAAATAAAAACATTCTGCTGCTCTAATAGAATAAAACACTCTGTTGCTCCCTAAGAATATTTAACAAGCTGCTGTTCCCTTAAAATATAAACACTCTGTTGCTCCACAAGATCATAAACACTCTAATGCTCCAAAAGCATATTAACACGCTGTTGCTTCCTGAAAATATAATAATTCTGCTGTACTCTTAGAATATACACACTCTGCTGAATCCAAAGTATATAAACACTCTTTGCTCCATACGAAAAAAACACTCTGATACTACCTAAGAATATAAATGCTCTGCTATTCCCTAAGAATTTAAACACTATGTTGCTCCGTAAGAGTATAGACACTATATTGCTCAAAACGAATATAAACACTATGTTCCTCCATTAGAATAAAAACACTCTGTTGCTCCCTAGGAATATAAACACTCCGTTGCTCCATGAGAATAAAACACTCTATTGCTCCATAAGAATTTAAACATTTTGTTGCTCCTTAAGAATTTAAACACTCTGATGCTCCGTAAGTATATAAACATCCTGTTGCTACATGAGATAATAAACACTCTGTTGCTCCCTAAGAATATAAACAGTTTGTTGCTCCAAAGAATTCAAACACTTTGTTGCTCATTAAGATTATACACACTCTGCTGCTCCCAAAGAATTCAAACAATCTGATGCTCCATAAGAATATAAACACTTTGTTACTCCATGAGATAATAAAAACTCTGTTGCTCCCTTAAATATAAACACTATGTTGTTCCATAAGAATATAAACACTCTGTTGCTCAATAAGAATAAACACACACTGTTTCTCCATGAGATAATAAACACTCTGTTGCTGCCTAAGAATATAAACACTTTGTTGCTCTAAAGGAATATAAACACTCTGTTGCTCTATAAGATTATACACACTCTGCTGCTCTCCTAAGAATTTAAACACTTTGATGCTCCATAAGAATATAAACAAATGTGTTGTTCCATAAGATGATAAACACTCTGTTGCTCCCTAGGAATATAACCAACCTGTTGCTCCATAAGAATGTAAACACTCTGTTGCTCCATAAGAATTTGCTGCTCCCTAAGAATTTAAACTCTCTGTTGCTCTATAAGAATATAAACAATATGTTTCTCCAGGAGATGATAAGACTCTGTTGCTCCATAAGAATATAAACACTCTGTTGCTCCATAAGAATATACACACTCTGCTGCTCCCTAAGAATGTAAACACTGTGCTGCTCCATAAAAATATAGACACGCTGTTGCTCCTAAAGAGTATACACACTCTGCTGCTCCCTAAGAATTTAAACACTATGTTGCTCCATAAGAATATAAACACTCTGTTTTTCATTAAATATATAAACAGTCTGTTGCTTCCTAAGAATATAAACACTCAATTGCTCCATAAGAATATTAACACACTGTTTACCCCTAAGAATATAAACACTCTGATGCTCCATAAGAATATAAACACTCTGTTGCTCCGCTAGATATTAACCACTCTGCTGACTTAATATATAAACACTCTGTTGCTCCCTAAGAATTTGGGATACAGATTCAAATAAGCCATTTGACTTTCTTCTGAATCCCATTTTTATAGTAGTTGTATTGTAATCATATTCTGTGTTGCTTTGTTTACTTGACATATATTATACAAATAAAATAAAGTTTGAACCAAGAATATACACATTCTGCTGCTCCCTACGACTTTATACTCTCTGTTGCTTCATAAGAATATAATCACTCTGTTGCTCCAAAAGAATCTAAACACTCTGTTGCTCCATAAGAATATACACACTCTGCTGCTCCCTATAAATTTAAACACACTTTGTTGCTCCATAAGAATATACACACTCTACTGCTCCCTAAGAATTTAAACATATTCTGTTGCTCCCTAAGATTTTTTAAAAACACTCTGATGCTCAATAAGAATATAATCATTCTGGTGTTCCATGAGATAATAAAGACTCTATTGCTCCCTAAGAATATAAACACCTTGTTGCTCCATAGGAATATAAACACTCTGTTGCTCCATAAGATTTTACACACTCTGCTGCTCCCTTAGAATTTGAGCACTATGATGCTCCCTAAGAATATAAACACTATGTTACTCCATGAGATAATAAACACTCTGTTGCTCGCTAACAATATAAACACTCCGTTGCCCTATAAGAATATAATCACTCTGTTGCTCAATAAGAATATACACACTCTGTTGCTACATGAGATAAAAAACACTTTGTTGGTCCCTACGAATATAAATACTTTGTTGTCCATATGAATTTAAACACTCTGTTGCTCCATAAGAATATGCACACTCTGCTGCTCCCTTATAATTTAAACACTCTGATGCCCCATACGAATATAAACACGCAGTTGCTCTATAAGAATATACACACTCTGCTGCTCCCTAAGAATTTAAACACTATGTTGCTCCATAAGAATATAAACACTCTGTATCTCCCTAAGAATATACACACTCTATTGCTCCATAAGAATATAAACACTCTGTTGCTTCCTAAGAATATAAACACTCTTATGTTCCATAATAATATAAACACTCTGTTGCTCCATTAGATAATAAACACTCTGTTCTCGAAGGATATTTAAACACACTGTTGCTCCATAAAAATATAAACACTCTGTTGCTTCATAAGAATATAAACTCTCTATTGATTCCTAAGAATAAAAACAATCTATTGCTCCATAAGAATATATAGCGTCTGTTTCTCCGTGAGAAAATAAACACTCTTTGCTCCCTAAGAATATAAACACTTTGTTGTGCAATAGGGTTATAAACACTCTGTTGCCCCATAAGATTATACACATTCTGCTGCTCCCTAAGAATCCGATACTTTTTCAGTTTCTTCAGTACTACGTCTTTGTAGTGCTTTCCGGTGATGCGTTTGCCCATTTCCTCCGGCACTTATATTGCGACTCCTTCACCAGAGAAGAAAACTGCATACAAAACCTTCATTGCACTCAATTATTGGGCGTTTGTTGTGTTTAGTGGCCCACACCTATCTGACGGGCTCAAAATAATGGACCCAAGTTTCATCACCTGTAACGACATTGGCAACCTCAGTGGCTTTTTGTCATTCATAATTTGAATCATTTGAAGCAGCTTTTTTGGCCATTTTAACTCGTTGTCTGTTTTGCTCATCAGTCAACAGATGTGGCACCCATATAGCAAAATTATTTCGGACTTTCAAATGCTTCCTCAAAAACAAGGTGAACCGTTGATAGTGATATGCCTACTTTTCGTGCAACATCACGAACTGTATATCTGGCATCTCCTTCAATGGTTTCCTTTATTTTTGAAACGATGCAAATTTTGGCCTACCTGATTTGGTGCATTTTAGATGGACCCTACTTCAGATTCAAAATTATTTTTCCAGCGCCTTACTGTGTCATAAGACACACAAGAAGGTCATTTTGAGCAGTAGAAAGTTTAGTCATCAGCTGCTTCAAAAAACAACAAAGTTTTGAGCGAACTTTGATGTAAGCCCGTATTGCATCTTTCTGGTCGAGGCTTCTACCAACTATTTTTACTACAGTGGTCAATGACTGCGTGTATAAATATGGCAAATGGTATGTCTTACACTTAGTGTAACATGTACATTCATACACCTTTGTGTAGACCTTGAATAAACCTAGATATGTATGTATAGTTTTTGTCGTGTCCCACGTAGATATCGAGATATAGGAGAACAGTAAGCATTTCATTTCGAACATCCCTCGTATTTCACGGAAAATCAACATTTTTTTTTAGATAAAAAAAGGTCTTCTTTTCTTTTCAAGATACTGACTCGATCGATAGGCCTACCTAACAATAGGCCCACTAGTAGGGTGTTATAAATTTTGGATCCAGATCAAGCCCGACATTTGGTTGGGCCCAAACTGTTTGCAAAGGTAAAGTCGGGTAACTTCAGACATCAGGTAAATTCGGAAATACATTTGCAAACAGTGGAAATCAAAATGAGACGGCTCCTTATGAGCCGTCTCATCAGGATTTTCAGTGGAAATCCAGATGAGACGGCTCCTTATGAGCCGTCTCATCAGGATTTTCACTGTTTGCTTTGTAAATTATTTTTTCATTCCAATAATTAAAACATGAAACTAACAAGGCGCTGTCCGAATTTACCTGGTGGTATCCAGTGTGGCTAGTTGACTAGTTTTCTTTGGGTGAACATTCAATCTACTGCCATCAGATCTGCTATGTATGCGAAAATTCTCAAATATTTTTTTTTTACTTCATTATAATTTTCTTCTGAACATAAAACGCATCCGCATGTTATAGTTTACAAAAGAAAACTTATCTTTCTCTTTCTTCAGATCTGTTTGTCTCCGTCACGATACATTCTAACGTCGCAAGGCAGCTTAGCAACCTACGGTACGCATGCGTGTTAAACGCAACGTCCGGCGATGACGTCCAACGTCATAACGTCAGTTTACAGTTGCGAGTAATAAACAGGGAACAAAGATCATAAAGTCGTTCAGGATCAGGAAAGTTTACTTGTAGAACTCCATCACCAAGACCTGTACTTGGGAAAGTGGCTCCTTGTCTCCAACAGAGAAGTAAACTTAACAAAGTCTTCTTCAATTAAACTCAGAAATAACCCCCCCCCCCCCTTGTCTGTCGAACGAGTCAAAGCGTGGTAGCTCAGTGGTTAGGCACTTGCCTCTGGTGCTAGAGGTCCCAGGTTCGATTCCCGCTCGCGGCGAGAAAAATTTCGGTGTCCAAACACGCTTTCTCTAGTGTCATTTGCAGGGATGATGCTAGATAAGTGCATCGTCCTTCGGATCGAGGCGTTAACTGGAGGGAAAGTACCCCCTGTGCAGGTTAAAGAACCCTACGGTAATTTAGATATGATAACTTGTAGGCTTTCATCCTGCAACCCGGAGTGTACAAAGTACACCTGCCGATAATACTCGAAAGAGGGTCTGGCAGTATATAGAGAAAGAAATTGATGCTTCCCGACTCCGCTATCATCGTAAATATTCCAAAAAAGTTTAATGCGGACTCGGGTTATACTTGTCAAAAAGACATCGTACGACCCATCTGTGTATTATATATATCATGTTTACTAGCAAAGTTTTCAAGAATTTGCTAATGTCTCATATTATAATTGAGCCACGACATGAGATTTCCAACAATGTGGTATGTGCGATCAGCAAAGGCCCAGACCAGCCTGCGCATACGCGCAGTCTGATCAGAGCCATTGCTGGTCGCTAGAATATTCTATGACTGTTAAGCTACTGCGTGAACAGCATTTGGAGATTCTAGAGGCTGCACAGGCTCATCTGAGTCTATTCAAGTAAAAATGCCACTTTGTTGGAAACCACATGTCTCGGCTCAATTATATGTGTTGAGGTGAAAATTATAATATTTACAGAGCTCTGTTAGATTGTGGTACAAATAGGCAACAGAGTCAGCTCTACGTGTTTTAGTTGACAGGCAGGTATCTTAGCCTTTCCTATGGAAATGATCAAGTGTGTAAATCCGGCCCTCCTTCGTGGGCACCTCCGTCGCCAGAACAGTTTCCTCCGCCGTGGGAACGTAGTAAAATTCGGTGCGGTTTCGTATGGTAGAGTAATATGTTTATATTTTTAACAAGTCATAGCTTTAAAAAATAGCTGGCTGAAGTTTAGGCCTATATTATCGTATTTTTTTTGCACACTGTATGTTTTTTTGGTTGTTTTTATTGTGTTTTTTTTTGTCCTCTTAGGGTTGTCCATGTTCATGTGTTATAATTTCTGGTAATATACATCTGAAGTGTGATTACATCATATACTTTTCTCGATTTTTCGCACGGCAACCAAGTGCCAGTAGTTACAGTGGTAGCAAACGATAAGGACTTCCCTCTGTCTTGGGCAAAACCGTTATCTTAGCCATGGGGCTGTACTTTTGACGGGTTCCTTTTAGAAAGATCATATGTGGCTCTGTTCAAGAAGTATAACAACAAACACGTTAAGATGTTAATAAAGTTAATAAAGCTATCCCGATTGTATACATCATTAGTGTTGCATTCAGCAGACTTAATAAATGGAATTGTATGATAGATCTGACAGACTAGATAAACATTTCCCTCTACCATCGAGTCCCAATTTATAGTGGTAACCAACAATAGATAAGGCATATGTACAACAGTTCATCAGACGAAGAAAGTTGTATACAGGGGACTATTGACCAACGTTCCCAATATTGAAAACTTTGTTAAGGGAAGTATTGACCACTGTTCCCACGAAGGAGGTAGCCAAAGACAGGACAGTACCAAAAACTTTTCCCCAGACAGAGACAGCTTTATACAGGGCAGTTTTGACCACTGTTCCCCAGACGGAGGCAGTTTTATACAGGGTAGCATGACCCACTGTTCCCACTACTGAGGTAGCTTTATACAGGGCAGTACTGATCACTGTTTCCCAGACAGAGGCAGATTTATACCTCATTTATACAGGGCAGTACTGACCACTGTTCCCACCACAGAAATAAATTTATACAGGGTAGTAACTGTCACTGTTCCCACCAGGGAGGTAGCTTTATACAGGGTAGTTACTGTCACTGTTCCCACCAGGAGATAGATTTATACAGGGTAGTAACGACCACTGTTCCCACCACGGAGGTAGATTTATACAGGGTAGTAACTGTCACTGTTCCCACCACGGAGGTAGATTTATACAGGCTAGTAACTGTCAATGTTCCCACCATGGAGATAGCTTTATACAGGGTAGTAACTGTCACTGTTCCCACCACGGAGATAGCTTTTTACAGGGTAGTAACTATCACTGTTCCCACCACGGAGTTAGCTTTATACAGGGTAGTAACTGTCACTGTTCCCACCACGGAGGTCGCTTAATACAGGGTAGTAACTGTCACTGTTCCCACCATCAAGATAACTTTATACAGGGTAGTAACTGTCACTGTTCCCACCACGGAGATAGCTTTATACAGGGCAGTACTGACCACTGTTCCCACCACAGAGATAGATTTATACACGGTAGTAACTGTCACTGTTCCCACCACGGAGATAGCTTTATACAGTGTAGTAGCTGTCACTGTTCCCACCACGGAGGTAGATTTATACAGGGTAGTAACTGTGACTGTTCCCACCACGGAGATAGCTTTATACAGGGTAGTAACTGTCACTGTTCCTACCACGGAGATAGCTTTATACATGGTAGTAGCTGTCACTAGTCCCACCACGGAGATAGCTTTACACAGGGTAGTGACTGTCACTGTTCCCACCACGGAGATAGCTTTATACAGGGTAGTAACTATCACTGTTCCCACCACGGAGATAGCTTTATACAGGGTAGTAACTGTCACTGTTCCCACCACGGAGATAGCTTTATACAGGGTAGTAACTGTCACTGTTCACACCACGGAGATAGTTTTATACAGGCTAGTAACTGGCACTGTTCCCACAACGGAGATAGCTTTATACAAGGTAGTAACTGTCACTGTTCCCACCACAGAGATAGCTTTATACAGGGTAGTAACTGTCACTGTTCCCACTATTGAGATAGCTTTAAACAGGGTAGTAACTGTCACTGTTCCCACCACGGAGACAGTTTAATACAGGGTAGTTACTGTCACTGTTCCCACCACGGAGATAGCCTTATACAGGGTAGTAACTGTCACTGTTCCCACCACGGAGATAGCTTTACACAGGGTAGTGACTGTCACTGTTCCCACCACGGAGATAGCTTTATACAGGGTAGAAACTGTCACTGTTCCCACCACGGAGATAGCTTTATACAGGGTTGTAACTGTCACTGTTCCCACCACGGAGATAGCTTTAAGCAGGGTAGTAACTGTCACTGTTCCCACCACGGAGACAGTTTAATACAGGGTAGTTACTGTCACTGTTCCCACCAAGGAGATAGATTTATACAGGGAAGTAACTGTGTAACTACCCTGTATTAAACTGTCTCCGTGGTGGGAACAGTGACAGTTACTACCCTGTTTAAAGCTATCTCCGTGGTGGGAACAGTGACAGTTACTACCCTGTATAAATCTACCTCCGTGGTGGGAACAGTGACAGTCACTACCATGTATAAAGCGTTCTCCGTGGTGGGAACAGTGACAGTAACTACCCTGTGTAAATCTATCTCCGTTGTGGGAACAGTGACAGTAACTACCCTGTATAAATCTATCTGCATGGTGGGAACAGTGACAGTTACTACCCTGTATAAAGCTATCTCCGTGGTGGGAACAGTGGCCGTTACTGCCCTTTATTAATCTATCTCCATGGTGGGAACAGTGACAGTTACTACCCTGTATAAAGCTATCTCCGTGGTGGGAACAGTGGCCAGTGCTGCCCTGTATAAAGCTATCTCCGTGGTGGGAACAGTGGCCAGTGCTGCCCTGTATAAAGCTATTTCCATGGTGGGAACAGTGACAGTTACTGCCCTGTATAAAGCCATCTCTGTGGTGGGAACAGTGACAGTTACTACCCTGTATAAATCTATTTACATGGTGGGAACAGTGATAAGTACTGCCCTGTATAAAGCTATCTCCGTGGTGGGAATAGTGACAGTTACTACCCAGTATAATGTTATCTCCGTGGTGGGAACAGTGACAGTTACTACCCTGTATAAATCTACCTCCGTGGTGGGAAAAGTGGTCGTTACTACCCTGTATAATGCTATCTCCGTGATGGGAACAGTGACAGTTACTACCCTGTATAAATCTACCTCCGTGGTGGGAACAGTGATAGTTACTACCCTGTATAAAGCTATCTCCGTGGTGGGAACAGTGACAGTTACTACCCTGTATAAAGCTATCTCCGTGGTGGGAACATTGACAGTTACTAGCCTGTATAAATCTACCTCCGTGGTGGGAACAGTGACAGTTACTACCCTGTATAAATCTACCTCCGTGGTGGGAACAGTGGTCGTTACTACCCTGTATAAATCTATCTCCGTGGTGGGAACAGTGACAGTAACTACCCTGTATAAATCTATCTCCGTGGTGGGAACAGTGACAGTTACTACCCTGTATAAAGCTATCTCCGTGGTGGGAACAGTGACAGTTACTACCCTGTATAAATTTATCTCTGTGGTGGAACAGTTACAGTTACTACCCTGTATAAATCTATCTCCGTGGTGGGAAGAGTGACAGTTACTACCCTGTATATTGCTATCTCAGTGGTGGGAACATTGACAGTTACTACCCTGTGTAAATCTATCTCCGTGGTGGGAACAGTGACAGTTAATACCCTGTATAATTCTATCTCCGTGGTGGGAACATTGGCAGTTACTACCCTGTATAATGCTATCTCCGTGGTGGGAACAGTGACAGTTACTACCCTGTATAATGCTATCTCCGTGGTGGGAACAGTGACAGTTACTACCCTGTTTAAAGCTATCTCCATGGTGGGAACAGTGACAGTTACTACCCTGTATAAATCTATCTCCGTGGTGGAAACAGTGACAGTTACTAGCCTGTATAATGCTATCTCCGTGGTGGGAACAGTGACAGTTACAACCCTGTATAATTCTATCTCCGTGGTGGGAACAGTGACAGTTACTACCATGTATAAATCTATCTCCGTGGTGGGAACAGTGACAGTTACTACCCTGTATAAAGCTATCTCCATGGTGGGAACAGTGACAGTTCCTACCCTGTATAATGCTATCTCCGTGGTGGGAACAGTGACAGTTACTACCCTGTATAAATCTATCTCCGTGGTGTGAACAGTGACAGTCACTACCCTGTATAAAGCTATCTCCGTGGTGGGAACAGTGACAGTTACTACCCTGTATAAAACTATCTCCATGGTGGGAACAGTGACAGTTACTACCCTGTATAAATCTATCTCCGTGGTGGGAACAGTGACAGTTACTACCCTGTATAAAGCTATCTCCGTGCTGGGAACAGTGACAGTTACTACCCTGTATAAATCTATCTCCGTGGTGGGAACAGTGACAGTTACTACCCTGTATAAATCTATCTCCGTGGTAGGAACAGTGACAGTTACTAGCCTGTATAAAGCTATCTCCGTGGTGGGAACAGTGACAGTTACTACCGTGTATAAATCTTTGTCCGTGGTGGGAACAGTGGCAGTTACTACCCTGTATAATGCTATCTCCGTGGTGGGAACAGTGACAGTTACTACCCTGTATAAATCTACCTCCGTGGTGGGAACAGTGACAGTTACTACCCTGTATAAAGTTATCTCCATGGTGGGAACAGTGACAGTTCCTACCCTGTATAATGCTATCTCCGTGGTGGGAACAGTGACAGTTACTACCCTGTATAAATCTATCTCCGTGGTGTGAACAGTGACAGTCACTACCCTGTATAAAGCTATCTCCGTGGTGGGAACAGTGACAGTTACTACCCTGTATAAAACTATCTCCATGGTGGGAACAGTGACAGTAACTACCCTGTATAAATCTATCTCCGTGGTGGGAACAGTGACAGTTACTACCCTGTATAAAGCTATCTCCGTAGTGGGAAAAGTGACAGTTACTACCCTGTATAAATCTATCTCCGTGGTGGGAACAGTGACAGTTACTACCCTGTATAAATCTATCTCCGTGGTGGGAACAGTGACAGTTACTAGCCTGTATAAAGCTATCTCCGTGGTGGGAACAGTGACAGTTACTACCGTGTATAAATCTTTCTCCGTGGTGGGAACAGTGGCAGTTACTACCCTGTATAATGCTATCTCCGTGGTGGGAACAGTGACAGTTACTACCATGTATAATGCTACCTCCGTGGTGGGAACAGTGGTCGTTACTGCCCTGTATAATGCTATCTCCGTGGTGGGAACAGTGACAGTTACTGGCCTGTATAAATATATCTCCGTGGTGGGAACAGTGACAGTTACTACCATGTATAAAGCTATCTCCGTGGTGGGAACAGTGGCCTTTACTACCATGTATAAAGCTATCTCCGTGGTGGGAACAGTGGCCGTTACTGGCCTGTATAAATCTATCTCCATGGTGGGAACAGTGACAGTTACTACCCTGTATAAAGCTATCTCCGTGGTGGGAACAGTGGCCGTTACTGCCCTGTATAAATCTATCTCCGTGGTGGGAACAGTGGCCGTTACTGCCCTGTATAATTCTATCTCCGTGGTGGGAAGAGTGGCCGTTACTACCCTGTATAAATCTATCTCCGTGGTGGGAAGAGTGACAGTTTCTACGCTGTATAAAGCTATCTCCGTGGTGGGAACAGTGACAGTTACTACCCTGTATAAAGCTATCTCCGTGGTGGGAACAGTGACAGTTACTACCCTGTATAAAGCTATCTCCGTGGTGGGAACAGTGACAGTTACTACCCTGTTTAAAGCTATCTCCGTGGTGGGAACAGTGACAGTTACTACCCTGTATAAATCTATCTCCGTGGTGGGAACAGTGATAGTTACTACCCTGTATAAAGCTATCTCCGTGGTGGGAACAGTGACAGTTACTACGCTGTATAAAGCTTTCTCCGTGGTGGGAACAGTGACAGTTACTACCCTGTATAAAGCTATCTCCTTGGTGGGAACAGTAAGAGGATAAAACATTCTTTTCCGTATATTAAAGTTTGCCAGGCTCGAGTGTTATGATGTGTTGCAGCCCCGAACCGCGAAGCGGTGAGGGCTGCAACACATTATTACACGAGGGCTTGGCAAACGTTAATATACGGAAAGGAATGTTATATCGTTATTGTTATATGGGGGTCTGGATGGGGGGGGGGGGGGGTCTGGTATACACTATTCATTAAAAATTTAGCCCATTATTCATTTCATTAAAATTTTGGGTTATTCATTAGAATGAGACCAATTATTCATTACAACTGACAAAGATGGCAAAGGAATCTGATTATTTACTATTCATTAATTCTTTCTCCAATTCATTAAAAAATAGGATTATTCATTATTATTCACTATGATTTATTTTTTTGGGCTCATTATTCACCATTCATTATAAAAAGGGCCATTATTCACTAATCAGTATACCCCATCCAGTCCCTCTTTTATACCTTCCTTTCAAGCACAAGCAGTCCAAAATTATTTTATTCAATTGTATGCAAAAACTGTCCACCGTAACATCATGAAGCGTACAACGAATTCACATAGATGGGCTGCAATCTAAAACGTCAATATTATCGACGAACGTAGACCAAAAATAGTAAAAAACTCACAGAGTTTTTGATTGCCATTAGTCGCCCGACTGGCGAAAATTGGCAATCGAAAACACTGGTTGTAGCGAGATCTGACTCGCGTTCATCGATTGTTCGCCAAGAATTTTCGATTGCCGCATATCCGGTATGGAAGCATATTTTTTTTATAACAGGATCATGAAAAATGTAAATTATTCCTAGTAGCCCTTGTTTCGGACTGTTTTGGCTATGTATTCAGTAGGCCTATATTCAATAAACACTTCACTTGGGGGCAATCGAAAACGATAATACTATCGACGAATGTAGATCTAAGATCGTTAGAAACAGAGTTTTTGATTGCCGTTTGTCGCCCGATTGTAAATTATTCCTAGAAGCCCTTGTTTCAGATTGTTTTGGCTACGTATTCATTAGCTTAATAAAATGAATAAGTGGCGTAATGCTCAAGTACATGTATGAGCGAGGCCAGTAACGAAAGAACGAAAATATCGGCCAGCTTTTTAATAACATAATACTTGTTAAACTTTAACGGAACCGCACAAAATGTTACAAAAAGTAACCCGTTTAGACAGCGTTCCCACGGCGGAGGAAACTGTTCTGACGACGGAGGTGCCCACGAAGGAGAGCCGGCTTTACACCCTACTCTGGAAATGGGGTCACAATGGTCAATGTAAACGCACCGGTAGTTGCTACAACGAGCTGGTGGTTGCATTTTTCAGCACAGGTGGTGGCTTAAAGGGTAAAAAAAATCTATACCTGTTGAATTTATGATTTATTTACAAACTTGCATTTATTTTATTTGTAATGACACCTGGCGCGCAGACCACTGGAAACATTGCAGTTTATGGCTCTGCCAAGCAATTGGTGATTTAATTCATGGTTTGGACTGCAAATCCAACAAAGTGCAATTTTAGTAGAAGGTATCATGAGGAACGATTCTGTATAACTATTTTGAATTTGGACCAGTGGTTCAGGAGGTAATGCTGTTTAGAGGTATTTCTTATCTGGAGCTCTGGCAGCCCTTTCGTTCGATGGAGTGCAACCATCTGTACAATTTGGATAGAGGGTAAATTAAAGAGACTAAGCCTGCAACTATGAACATTTTTCGAACTTTTTTTATTATCTTTTTAAATCATTTGTAAAAGTAGAATTAAGTTATGTTTTCACAATAAATCTGTTTACTATAGCTGAAAACTGCACGGAAAAGTGAATTATCTTATAAAAACAGATGTTTTCGTAATTATTTGCGTCCCTCCAATAATTATAGACAGTTAATTTTAACATAAATGCTGTTGTTTTGATACTGATAATTTGTTAAGATTTACGAAATTGGTAAATGTATACCTGAATTTTAGTTTTTTTACTGTGTTCTTGAAAAATAGAAACATTTGTTCTAAAATTAAAAGATCAAAAGTTAGACTATGCAGCTTTAAGGGGAACAATTCTGTGAAGTTATTTTGAATTCGGGTCAGTGGTTCAGGAGTTGTCGTTTAAAAGATTTCTTACCTGGAGCTCTGATGGGCCTCCTGTTCAGTGGAGCAAAACCATTTATGCAATTTTGAAAGAGGGCATCATGGGGAACATTCATGTGTAGTTATATGAAATTTAGACCAGTGGTTCAGGAGATGTTGTTTAGATACATTTCTTATCTAGAGCTCTGGCAGCTCCTTTGTTCAGTGAACTTAAACCATTTGTGCACTTTTTGAAGAATGCATCATGAGGAACAATCCTGTGAAATTACTTTGAATTCAGACCAATATTTCAGATGGAAATGCCGTTTAAAGGTATTTCTAATATGGAGCTCTGGCAGGCTTTGTTCAGAGGAGCATAACCATTTGTGCAATTTTGGTAAACGGTATTATAAGGAACAATTTTGTGAAATCATTTTGAATTTAGGACAGTGGTTCAGGAGATGTTGTTTAAAAGATTTATCTGGAGCTCTGGCGACCCTCCTGTTCAGCGGAGCGAAACCTTTTATGCAATTTTGAAAGAGGGCATTATGGGGAACATTCATATGAAGTTATATGAAATTTGGACCAGTGGTTCAGATGTCGTTTAAAGACATTTCTTATCTAGAGCTCTGGCAGCCCCTTTGTTCAGTGGACCAGAACCATTTGTGCAATTTTGGAAGAAGGCGTCATGAGGAACAATCCTGTGAAATTATTTTGAATTTTGACCAATGGAACAGGCGGAAATGCTGTTTTAAAGGTACTTCTTATCTGGAGCTCTGGCTGCTCTTTTGTTCAGTGGAATGTAACCATTTGTGCAATTTTGGTAGAGGGTATTATGAGGAACAATTCTGTGAAATTATTTTGAATTTGGGTCAGAGGCTCAGGAGATGTTGTTTAAAAGATTTCTTATCTGGAGCTCTAGCTGCCCTCCTGTTCGGTTGAGCAGAACCATTTATGCAATTTTGAAAGAGGGCATCATGGGGAACATTCATGTGAAGTAATATGAAATTTGGACCAGTGGTTCAGAAGGAGATGTCGTTTAAAGAAAAAGTTTAGACGGACGGAAGATGCACCACGGACAAAGACCAATCACAATAGCTCACCTTGAGCCTACGGCTCAGGTGAGCTTATAACAGAGTGAAACAAGGAAATTCTATTTTTTTTTTTTTTATTTCAACACAAAATATTTGGTAAAGCGAGGCAGTATGAGAGTAGCTAAAAAAGCATAATAAATATTCATATTTCTTATCCATATATTTATTTACCCTTGTCCTGCTGAAAATAGCTATCTATGCTAGTAAACAATTCCTAATTTTCTCCAAATTGGATTTCATTTAACATTGACTCACAAGCTGAATGAAAAACTGTGGATCCTGATCAGTTGGCTTCTTCAGATCCCAGCTGATCTGTATCTACAGTTTTCCAAAGACTATATGCATGTTCAGTAGGAAAAGGATAAACACTCTTATATATATCAGTGTTCTGCCAAAAAATTTCGAAATTTTGGACCATGTCCCATCACCTTTGAACTAGAGGACCTGACGGTCCTGAAGCGCTCACCTGATCTCCTTAATAATGTTAAAATAGGTCAAGATCAACAACAGCTTATAATGAAACATATTTTGTTGTATGGGGGCTATGGCCATTTTGGTCAAGTGACCTAAAACAATCTAATGAATACTCCATCAAACAGCCCACTGATTTCTGGGGAAAAGCTGTTTAGATAGGTATGTGGCAGTCCAAATGAGTGGCCTTGGATAAAAGGTCGCAGGTCAGCTTGACATTTGGTACTTATATAAAACCTTTGTCTCATTAGGTTAAACATTTCTTGCAAGTACACCCAGAAAAACAATTGAAGGATATTTAGATTCAGTTCAATCTCCAATATTTAATACAATAAAAACTAAACTAATTATGCATGTATTTCATAGTTCCAGATATCTGCAATCAAAATGAATGTTTGATTTGTGTCTTGTGTTTGCTATGTCTTTGTGCGCGTCTGTTTATATGTGCTTTGTGGTCACCTGCTGGGAAAGGGCTGACCTCTTGGCTCTCGTTTGTGGTGTCTACTGTGAGTTTGTCACTTTCCCATTGGTATACTGGGTCAGGTGTGGTACTTGATTGTATCGATTCCTGATCTTTGCACCCTTACTTACTTTGAGTCACGCTTCAACGATTAAAGTACAGTACATGTCCAAATGGTGCAACCCTCTATACTGAAAAGTCACAAGCATTCAAAAAAGATTGAAACCCATTTTTATCATTTGAATTCCATAATGGCTGGCTCCAAAAACACCTAATAATTTTGTAGTTTTGTTAGTGTTTTACTTCCAATTTGTTGTCATGTTGGCTGGGGTATGCCATATCTATGCATTTTTGTTGAAGAAGTTGCCACGTTATTAGGTGCAATTACTGATAAATGGATGTGATCACTTGTCTGTGGTCAGAATTAGAACATAAGTAATGACCAGGTAAAGGTTGCAGCAAAAAATATAAACGCTAAATTTTTTGCTTGTGAACTTTGGATAAAGAGGGTTGGTACATTTGGTGTAGTACTGCATCGTAACTAATGACCCGTAAATTTTATTTTGCATTCTGCTGAATTGCATATTGGTAGTTCTATCAGATACGAAAATGCCTTGTCTGGAAAGTATTTTCTCAACTGTTATATAGTCAAAGGAATTTTTAATATCCTTCAATTGTTTTTCTGAGTATATTATGATTTTGGCTAAGCAGTTTAATAGAAAAATGAACATTTCAAGATTTTTCCCATATAAAATGCATTTGGAAGCAAATTTGACCTTGCCATAAAGTAGGTCAAGATCAACCTAGATTCATCATTTGTGCAAATCTGGTAGGGCCCACGTCCCCGATGCTACATACTAAGTCCCAAGGCCATTGGCATTTTGGTTCCAGAGAAGAAGATATTTAAAGGGTTTTTACCATATATTGGCGTGGTGGCCATCTTGGTCAAGTGACCAGTACAGGTGGTATAAATTTTGGCTATCCTATCACAAGGAGCCTTCATATGAAATTTGAGTTCAATTGACCTAGTGGTTTCTGAGATAACTATGTTTTAATGTGTTGATAGGACTCCAATATGAGCGACCTTTGCTGAAAAGTTAAAGGTCAATCTTGACCTTTTAAACTTATTTATAGCCATTGTCTCATTAGGTTTAACATATCAAGTGAGAATAATGACTTTGGCCTCAACAGTATTCAAAAAATGAACTTTCCAAAAAAATCCCATTTAAATGCATTAGGGAGCATGTTTGACCTTGACGTTAAGTAAGTCTAAGGTCAACTTAGATTCATCATTTGAACAAACTTGGTACGCCACACATCCCCAAAGCTACGTACCAAGTCCAAAGGTCAACAGCCTTCTGGTTCTGAAGAAGATTTTTAAAGGGTTTTTACCATATATGGGCATGGCGGTCATCTTGGTCATGTGACCAAAATATTTTGTATAATTTTTGGCTATCCTAGCATAAAGAGTCTTCGCATGAAATTTGAGTTCAATTGGGCAAATGGTTGTGAGAAAACTATGATTTAATATATTGATGGAACTCCAATATGAGTGACTTAGCTGAAAGGTCAAAGGTCAACCTTGACCATTGGAACTTATTTTAGCCATTGTCTCATTAGGTTAAACATATCAAGTGAGAATAATGACTAAGGCTTCCATAGTTTTCAAAAAAATCAACTTTTCAAAAAATTTCCCATTTAAATGCATTAGGAAGCAAATTTGACCTTGACGTTAAGTAGGTCAAGGTCAACCTACGATCATCATTTGAACAACTTAGTAGGACCCACATTCCCAATGCTACATACCAAGTCCCAAGGTCATAAGCCTTCTGGTTTTGGAGAATAAGATTTTTAAAGGGTTTTTACTCTAATTTCACCTCTAATTACCATAGTTATGTCTATGAATGCATGCTGATACATGAATTTTACAAATAGCGTGCAAATTGTTTGCTCTATGTTTATTCTTACAACGATACTTACTTGACACTGGAATAGTGAAGCAGTACCTTTGCATACGCTGAAATTTTTTATGGATGCACAAAAAGTTGGACCTCTTGGCCGTATGTCAATGTATACCACAGAACTATAGTGTATTAGTAACATGTTTAAAACTTATTTCTAACATACTCAGCGTATACCAACATACTTGCTGAATTTTTCATACGTCTGCATACGTTGATGCTATATGTCGTAGTGTGACAGGGCCTTAAGCAAATCAGGCTTCCAGATAGGGAGTGCATTTGAATGTGTTTTTTTTTTTTTTTTTTTTTTAAATCTTAACCAAAACATATGTGCTGATTTGGGGAAGGGGGGTCCAACATTTTCCAGGGGGGGGGGGTCAGATTGCTTATTCCCTATAGAAACCCATATAACTTGTGATTTTCCAGGGGGGGTCCGGACCCCCTTTCCCCCCAACTCTGGATCCCCACTTGCATCTACTGCCAGACACGTTACCAACTGCACTACGTGGCCTGGTATTGACAGTGTTACAAGTGAATCATGTTACAAAGGGGCAATTTTACAAAAAGGAATTATAGGAAAATGACCATTCCATGGTCATTTTCCTATAATGGCTTTGCAAAATTCCACGATAAAAATATTTGGGAGCCACAAGTTGACAGTGTTATATCCAAATCCATGTTATGATGAGGTGTTACAGAAAATATTTTAAAATTTCGAACACTAGTTGCCTTCCAAAAAGAGCTAGACAAACAGTGCAGACCCAGATTAGACTGCTTCTTGAGAAGCAGTTTGATCAAAGTCTTCCCTGTTTGCTATTCTGAAAAGCATTTTGTGAGTTCCAGCCCTGATAACCAACATTTTATTTGAGAACAGAAAGAGAAAAGTATTCAAAATTTTAGAACATTTACCATTTAAAGGAAATGCACTGTATGCCATAAAATTAATATAATATCTATCACAACAATGATAGTGTAGTTGTAAATAAAGGATTTTCATCGCACTTCTTCAGCCATTTTTTCACATTTGTTGGAGCACCGTTTGCCTGCTTCGTCTGATGTAGAGCCGACCACATGACTATATCAGCCAATGACAATGCAGAACCAACCAGCCATTCATTTTTACCAAGTCTTGAGTTCAGATTTCTAAGAGCGGCAGCTTTTTCTTTCGTATTACCATTCAGGATCTGAACATGAGCTATATCAAGCCATTCATCAATCTGTGTTGCCATGATGATGTCAGACTCACAGGAGATCACTCTATTGATATATCTCGCTATGTTCACCTCCCCTCTAACTGCAGTCTGTTTGGTAGGAGAAATCATAAGTATAGGACCATTTTCAACTGAAATAAATAGAATATATCACAGGTCACAATCAGATAGAATCTGTAAAGTGTAGGCAAATCCTAGTACATGTATGTATGCAAATCGTGAAAATGCTTTTGATCCTTCAATTTTAATATAATATGAGCCAGTGCATGAGATTTCCAACAATGTGGTTTGTGCGACCAGCAAAGCCTCAGATCAGCCTGCGCATATGCACAGTCTGATCAGAGCCTTTGCTAGTCGCTTGAGTATTCTATGATTGTCAAGCTACTGACTGAACACCATTTGGAGTATCTAAGCTTAAAAGAATGCTGCAGAGGCTCATCCGAGTCTACACTTGTCATTAGATGAGACGGCTCTTCTGCTTACCCACAACAAATGTTTTGTATTATAAATAGGAAAATCAGCCTTTAATTACACATCCTCCTCCAGAGATCTACTTAAATGTCTTGACCAATGGTGCAAACCCAGGTCAGGCAGACTAAACAGGATCCCCACTGCAAACCAAACTTCCTTTTTTTAAATACATTGTTGCCATGTTGTACAATTTTTAGGTTGACTGGTGTCCAAAAACCAGGGAGCCCAGAAAAACTTAAAAAGTTTGAAAAAAACTTACTTCTTTAGGCTGTCTATAATATTAGAAATGTCTAAATGGTGAGGTGTCTATTAAAGAGCTCCTGTGTAGTAATAAACCACCCGTTCTTGAATGTATTCAGCACAAACAGAATGATGAAATAGGTCCTGGTGAGCAAATTTTATTTGCAAAATTTGAATATCCCAAAACATACATCCTGGGCACTTAAAAGATGCCCCGGCCGAGAAATGACAAATTTTCTTCTTCTCACTCATCAGCCCAACCATACATCCCCGATGCTGCGGCTCAGAAGAACAGTCTCACAGAGACGGTTCCCCTGAGCACCTATCGGCTGAAAAAATAACAAAATTACTTCCATGTGCAAAATTATAATTATTTTCCCATTAAATATTACAAATTTGTTATGAAAATTTGTAAATATATATCAAGAAGAGTTATAAAGGGACTGTACTATAGATACCTTTCTTCCATATAAGTGAAAGTGCTATCTGATGACTTCCCCTGGTAACCTGGGACCCATTCAGTACTGCTCCGGTGAGTCTAGGATCCATAGATATCACAGACGAGTGGACATACGATGTACCTAGCACTTTGTACTGTTTCTTGATTAGCTCATGTAGAATAAATAGGGATAGAGGAGGCTTCTCAGGGTCTGCACTTACCACAATGTCATGTATACCAGAACCCTGCAAAATAATAATACCTGTATTGCATGCACGGATCCAGAAAGTTTTGTCAGAGGGGGTCCAACTTTGATGTTGTTTTTTTTTAGTTCGACTTAAGTTTTGTTTAACTCTTTCCTTGCTAGGGGCAACTTTTGTCTTATGCTGATAACCTTTGCAAACATTTTGGACCCAGATCAGGACCGACAGTCTGGATCCCAACTGTTTGACTCTCTAATACATGGGTGAAACTTCAAAATTTCCAAATCCTGGACTTTCAAAACTTCGATCTTAAAACTTGCAATATGCCCCCTAAATATTCATAATTTGAAGCTTAGCCTTAAATGGTCAATTGTCTTAAGACAGACTGAATATAAATCAGAGAACCTATAATAATCTGCTGAATTCAGCATTTCAGCATGCTAAATTCAGGAATAATCCTGAAAACTTTCACTCATGCTAATAGGACTCCAGAAATAAAATTTTGAAAAAAGTCAGGAGATGACAACAGAAGCATGAAAAAATATCCAGCATGCAAAGAGTTAAACAAGTTTGATTCACAAAATGCTCTCCAGAAATTATTTTTTAACCAAAGAATTTTACATTTTAATTATAAAAAAATTGACCTACCTTTAATTCCTTTGTAAAAATGTAACTTCATAACACAATTCACTTATTTTTTTATTCGTTTGGTTAGATTCTTTACATCCCAGTCTACAATTTTTCAGTTATGTTGGGACGGGTCTTGCTGGGTTGAAACAATACTAAGCTGGGATTAATCATTTAATGTGTCTTGCTCAAGGACACAACACAGTGCCGCAGGTGAGACTCGAACCCGCATCCCCTCGATCTCGAGTCAAGCACTCTACCACTGAGCTACTGCGCTTCCATGATTCACTTATAACATAGTCTATTCAGATGGATCACAAAAATAGCATTACAGTATTTATAAAGGGACTACCATGTAGTATAATCTTCAATTCTTGTGTTTTCATGATATATTTGCATATCATCCCATTCAGTCTATGATCTCAATGTACCTCTTTAAGGGTTTACATACAAGAAACATTAATCCCATTGTTGACTAGAATTTCAGAAAAACCCTTTTATAGATATAATTTTTAACATCAATCAAGTGCCATAACTCTGTTATTATTTAGCCAAAATTAGCCATTTGCAATCCCAAACAAGAAGGTCCTCCCCGACATCAACTCTTATACAAAGTTTGAAGAAAATCTGTCTTGGCCCAAAGTTATAAAACTTTTTCATGTTCAACAACTGAGCATGAAATTGTTCATGCTCAGAAATGTTAGTCAAAGTGCCAACATGTGGCACTTTAACATTTGTTAGCATGATAAATAGTATCAAATACAACATCTGAGATTTTTTCCCCCAGCATTTTAGTTTTTACAAGTTGCTGGAATGTTGAGCATGAAACAGATTTCATAACCTCACCAGGGTTCATACAGTCAAGTATGAGTAAAATTCAAGGACTTTTCAAGGACTTCTAAAAGCCTCTCTAACAGTTTTCAAGGACTTAATGTTAATGACAAATTCTGATCTAAGTGTTAAAAGTCTACTTCAGAAATGCTAGACTGAGAAAATGGAGACATTAGTATTGGAAAATTAATGTAAAATTGTTGTGCCTATATTTGGTGCAGCATATGCTGCACCAAATAAAGGCACAAAAATTTTATGCTGTGCAGCATATGCTGAATGTAGGCACAACAATTTTATGCTGATTTAGGTCTTTATCAACAGTACTAAGCCCTACAGAAAATAGTAGAATGCAAGGACTTTTCAAGGCTTTTGAGTGATTTTCCAGTACTTTTCAAGGCAGATGTATTTTTCAAGGACTTTTCAAGAAAGCCCTTCAAAATCAAGTACTTTTCAAGCCTGTGCGAACCCTGCTCTCCTCTTATCCTGGCTTTAGGCAAAAAAAAAATAATCTTGTTTCTGGTTACCCTACCAATCCTAATATTTTGAGGCCTATTAAAACCTTTTTGACTCTTTATGGGATATCAAAGTGTATTTTTAGACTTTATTCAAAAATGATTTTTATACTTTTTCCATACAAAAAAGTTTTTTATGTAAAAAAAAGTTTGCCTAAAAATATTGGAGACGTAACCTGAAACAAGACATTTTTTCTTTTGGCCTAAGTCAAGAGTTCTTTATCTCAAAGCTTCTTACCAATGAGCTGTTAATTTCTGAAGGTGTGACATGACAGGATATGGCGGACACCTGTCCAGCCCCAGTTTTAGCACCATTGTCTGACGGGATGGAGTACTGACTAGTTAACTTCTCAAGAGTTTGACGAAGATCTGCAAGTCTGGCAAGTATAGACTCCTGCCTTTTCTCTAAAGCAGCAACTGGTTCCAGTGATATATCTTCTTTCTGAAAGAAACAAATACTTTTTTTTTCTATTCTCAGTTGCATACATGTAGGTCTAGTTAGGAAAAAGGAAATTGAGCGTAAAATTGTATATATTTTCTTACCCATCAGTTTAATCATATTGTTTGGGTGCTCAAAAGAACCGTCTCAATGAGACGGTTCTTTTGAGTACCCACAACATATGTTTTGGTTGAGAAATAAGAAAAACCATTTTCAATTATGCACTCTTATCTGGAGGCCTGAGTTTACATCATCACAGCTTCAATAGAGGGCCTCATGGTAGATTAGCTGTTTTGCTAAATGTGTTACACTCTGAAAATCACTCTTATTATTATTAGTATTAATACTCCCTTCCAGACGATTGGAATAGATTTGTTAAGCTGTGGCTCATTCTCAAGACCAATGGAACGATATGAAACCAACAGTGCTCATACCATATTTAACCCTTTGCTTCATGAATATTCAAGCTTAGCTCCACCCACTATGAATAATTATATAAATAAACATCCATATTTGTACATAGAACAAAGAAACTTGTCAGGTACACTAGTAAGCAAACAGAGTAGACCCTGATCAAGCAGCTCTTACAAGAGCTGTCTGATCTGGATCTGCTGATCTGGGTCTGCTCTGTTTTGCAAAAGTGTTAAAAAGTGTCTCTATGAGGAAAAGGATTAAAACTGTAACATTCTGCTCTGTTTTGCAAAAGTGTTAAAAAGTGTCTCTATGAGGTAAAGGATTAAAACTGTAACATTATCAAACAATGTAAACCCACCCAAGAAATTTCAAAATTGGGGACAATGTCCCACCACCTTTGAAAAAGTGGGGACATTTCCAAAAATAGTGGGACATAACACTCGATAACGACTTTGAGCCAAAAAAAGCTATGGAAAACACAATAATACTTTAATTTCACCTCTAATTATCATAATTATGTCTATGAATGCATGCTGACTGATCCTGATACATAAATTTTACAAATAGCCTTAAAATTGTTTGCTCTATGTTTTTTTTTCATACAACAATACTTACTTGACACCGGTATAGTGAAGCTGAAGCTGCTAATGTAACGGGAAAACGATTTTTCAGACAAACTTGCAGATGCAATTTCATCAGGGGAGACCCTGGTGAGCGTTTTTAGACCCCATCTACGCTCTCAGTATTTTGATCATCATTTGCAGTGGGTTGATATAGATCATGACCTGAATTAGATTTAATTCTTCATTGGCTGCATGGAGAAGAAACTTAGAATTTTCTGTGCACGAGGCTATTTCCAGCTGTCCACCATCTTTGTTGATAATAGACACACGCTTGGTGACAATGTATTTCATTAGTTGATTTTAAGTGTGTGACTGGTTCTGTTTTATTGTGCCAATTAAAATCGATCTGATGATATAATAAGCGTACCAGTCTGAAGTGAGTACAGTTCAATTCAGTTCAATTCTCGCGAGATAACCCAAGCACCAATCAAAGATTTTGTTTCATTGCATTGGGAATTCCGTGAGAAAACATCAGTTTATTTTTGGAAGATGACAAGTTTGACCCACAAGCTGCCATTCTCGCGAGACCTGACGATACCTCATCTAGTTCTCTCGCATTTTGCGCCTTGAATTATGGGTAGCTAGCGATATCAGGCAAGTCCCGTTCAATTCTGGGGCTCCTGCAGTGAAAGAACTTGTTAAAAATGGCAAAAAGTCCAATTTTTGAAAGTTTACCATTTCTCTAATTCTATTACGTGGGTCATCCAATAAGTTCTGACAATGGCCTCATATCTCAGAAACTGTTATTGAAATCAGAATTCTATTACCCATTACATGTGGCCATGGGTGTTGCCTACTCATGTTTGAAATATGGAGTTTTTATTATAACCTGATCCGATGCTATAAAGATTTGTAAACAACACTGCGAGAGTCCATGGCCGCAAAAATTTACATTTTTAACTGATTTTTGCTGGGCGTAGAGCTAGTTAAAGATGCAGTATGCAGGGCTGTGGAAATACCATGCCCAACTTGTCCGACTGGTACATTTTCATTCAGGACAAGTTGAAAATTTCTATTTACTTGTCCTTGGACAAGTGCAAATGAATAAAGTTAATACAATTCTGTACATTGTATTTCATTCTTTGATTAATTATTAAGAGTTCACATGTTGCATTGAAAACAGTGTGGATCCAGATGAGCTGGCTTCTAAAGAAGCCAGCTGATCTGGATCTACACTGTTTACAAGAGAGTTGATATCTGGTTTTATACTGTTTTCCGAAGAGTAAATTGTTTACGCACAGAAAGGTTTAAGCTAATCTGTTCTTTCGGACAAGTAAAATTTTCTTTGGACAAGTACATTATGGCCATTTACTTGTCCCTGGGCAAGTAGATAATTTTAATATTTCCACACCCCTGCAGTATGCATCTTATGAATGTTATATTAGTGGTTGATGATGTTGTCTGAATACATAATTGACCCATAAAAGCAAATACGACAATGACATTAACATAGTTGTTCTGAAAATTAGATTTTTGCCTCACTTTAAGCGCTAATTATAAAAAATTATATTTAGAACACTTATATAAGCTATTACGACAAATTTGCATATTAAGACACACGTGTCGATAAATCTGTTGTATTGTCTTCCTAAACACATAGAAAATACCACCTTTCAATAAAAGTTTTATACCAAATATAATACACTATTAGTACAACCCATTTTCAAGGAAAATATTTCTTGCAAAATCGGTGATACATCATAATCAAAACCCTGCTAACACCATAGTTGCAACCTAAATCATTATCTATGACGTTCAAAATCAACACACCTAACCTTTTTATTTATCTGTATGAAAATTTGTAAATCTGTGTCTGTAATTTCTAAGAAATTATGGCATGTGTACCGCATATAGTGACCCGTCCATGACCCTTTACCTTGTGTTCTTTAGTTGCCTAGCAACCTTTGCGATTGCAACATGGAAAATATTTGAACTTGTGATTCAATTTCCTATATTCTAAATAATATTTGAAGATTAATGAAACATATCCTAGAGGAAAAGGTTTTGTTTTATGGGGTCATTGTCAGAACATTTTGGATGACCCTCGTAGTCCATATTTTCTGGACTTAAAGAACTGAATCATGCTAACAGTGATAGCATAAAATATTTTAATAAAAATGGCGGGTGAATGGCGGTTCAATCCCAGTGTGCACCGAGCGAAAGGCGACTGGTTAGTGCGTGCTAGAAAGCTTCCTGTCTGCTGTAATGACAAGCTTCAAATATCAGCGTCAATTTTTAGTTGCGTCAGACTACAAAATAATGCGTAACTGGCGCAGAAAACGCAGCCTTGGCAGAACACTGTACCCTTCAGGAGCAGTCTGATCTACACGGTTGCTGATTTAAATATTTTATTTCTCTATTTTAAAAATCCAGGAAATGCAAAACATATATACTACTGCAAGGCAGTAGAAGTGTGTATATATATACCTAGACCCTGTGACACAATGACAAATGGAAGCTGCTGAAGTCAGAGTTTACAAAAGTTTCCCAGACATTACAGGACAGTCAGTCCTGTAGTCTGGAAAAATCTGCCTGATTGACAACAATTTCACCAGACCGACCACAATTTCACCAGACCGACACCATCGGGTCCCTGTGACGAGGCAACTCTTGCAAGAACCCAGGTAAATCTGCAGGTCAGGACCGCCGGTTCTACCAGTGACCTATATAAGAGTGACTAGAAACTCCAATGAAATACCAATACTCAACTCAAATAACTCTGTCAGGTATCATAGCTCCAGATAAGGATTGGAGGCAATTGGGTATTTACCCACCTCTTTTTGGCTTAATTGGGTATTTCAAATTTTAAATTGGGTATTTCAAGTTTTTGTATTGGGTATCCATCTGAAAGCAGCGGGCCTTGTTTCTCCTGATTTTTTTTTGTTTACTTTCGGTTTCACTTTCAGAAAGCACACTGGCAATATTAGTATATCTGAGATCGCTATTTGCAACTTTTTTGGAAAATCCAACGTATTTATCAAGTCACCTTTGATTCTTCGAACCACCAACGCGGTATTAGAGTTAGTTACGATATGATATTATTCAATTCCTCTGGGGCATTTTTGCCCACGATACGCCATTGTTATTGTAAAGCGAGACGAATGTCGTAATCTTGTAAATATTGGGTATTGCTAAACAGCGATAAGAATACTCCTGGACTGGTTTACAATTTATTTAACTAGATTCGGCGCCACGCCGTGTATAAATTTGTACCGAACAACAGCTTGTGATGCGAAAAACGACAAGCGCAAACTGAATACTATGGCGTCATACGCTACGAAAAAGTTCGGATTTGAGTATCGAGGATTTTTATTGCGTTTTTGTACGCACAGAAATGAATTTAATTGCGTTTTCAGGTCCAAGAAATTGCGTAAATACGCAATACGCAGCCTTATCTGGAGCTATGAGGTATCTTACACAGGTAAATGAGGGAAACTCGATATCATTTATCTACATGATTTGCTTTTACCGCTGTTTTGGAATACACAGCGTAATTTCTCTATTGTTTACCTCAACTTTTAACACCTTTATAAACACCGAAATTATATAACAATGATAATTATGAATCATTGTTCATCGTAGTTTATGAATATTGATAAATCAAGACACAGACATAGCCGTGTTTGAAGCTTTATTTGTCAGAGTGAAAGAGGTATTGTTGAAGCCATTTTTGCTGATTTCGGCAGCTTTCTTAAAATCGGCCGATATTTACACGGTCATAATTCAATAGAATTAACTTTTACATTGCAGAAACATAGCATTCAGCAATATTTCATATACGTTTTTTCGATTGTTATTATCAATATGTACCAATAAGCGCTATTTACGACAAAGTACACTCTTAAATGTACCTATAAATGCAGCGGTCTCACAAGCTGCATCGCCATTTTGATCGTATACGATAAAAGGCGCACCAGGTGTCAGACACGTGACACATGCCACGACATACCTATATGGCTGAAAAATGAAGTGTCCAGTCACTCTTATATAGGTCACTGGTTCTACGGTTTCATAATGACTGTGGAGTTTATATACTAGATGTTCTTTCCGTTATTGTCACAGGCTTTTAACAGCTATGTTTCAACCGTAACAATTGTTTTGTTGGATTCCAGGAATCATATTTGTTTCAATCCTGTCAAATTATTAAAAAAATCCCATGCAGTACGACAGTCGTTCATATTCTTTACACGACAGTCATGCATTTATTGACACGACAATCATGCATTTGTTGGCACGGCTGTCATACGAACTAATAAAAAATTACTATTTCTCACTTGTTTAGGTAAATTTCCACCATGAAAACTTGCAACCTTGTACATTACATCAGGAATATCAATCTTAATGTTGTGATCAAATATTGGTTTCACAGGATACATAACTGCAGCGCTGTTGGCTCCGCTATTCGACAGCATGGACATTTTTTTCAATTTACCGGATACAAATTTGTTGTATAGACGCTTGACAGAGCCTGCTTGATTAATTTCATTTAATTATCAAAATATCCCCAAGTCAAAATATCTCTAAAATTTAATCTGCTTATAAATGTCCTCGCGAGCAGGGTTAGATGAATTGTTGTAGGTCCGGGTAAAGATGAAAGTTAAAACGAGGGGTGAAACTAAAACGCTGACTTTTACTGTAGAACTGCTGACCAAATGCTGACTTAAAGCTGAACAGAAGCAGTGCTGACCAGGGATTACAGTCAAAACGTCCCCAAGTCAAAACGTCCCCTAGTCAAAACGTCCACGAATTGGTCAAAACGTCCCCAAAAATTGGTCAAAACGTCCCCTAGGGGGCGTTTTAACTAGGGGACGTTTTGACTTGCACCCCTGACCAGACAAAACACCTGGTCCCTAATCCAGTTTGGGTAGTCTCTGGTTTGCCATGCAGGTGCATTCTATTCTATTTGTTGTTTAGAGTCACAACATGGCGTACGAATGATTAAATAATCCTTACACAAAAAGGGAGTAGGGAGTGGGGGCGCTGCCCCCATCATTCGGCATGCAGAATTAATATTTGGCCAATGTCATAAACTGCGCCTGGTAAACCAGAGATGCGCCTCAGGTTCAATTGCTGATAATTAATGATAATATGTAATAATTGTTAGTAATGTACAGATATTATAAGTCAATATGTGCTTGTTCAGATTTCCTGGTAACCTTCACATGGTGGGAAGGTCTCATAAATAGCACAATGCGCCCAAGTTTTAACCCTTTTTTATACATATTTGTGCAGGTTAGTCCTCGAATATTAGTAGGTGAATCTGAGACACAATTGCCTTGGGGATTTGTGTACTGCATGGCGCAATGATTAGGTACTCTCATTTTAATCTTACTTCCTCAAGGTTAGACAGATACACGACTGTGTTCTGTCATTAGTATCTATCGTCTAATCAACGTTGATATAACAACATGTCGCTTACATAATTCAGCATGTTGTTTTCATAGTTATACACTACATGCATGTTAAAGTTTCAAATCAATTAGAAGGGTTTTAAAAATTATGAACACCATTGCTTCGAGGGGAGAAATATATATTTTCATTTCAGAAATAATATCTGAAGCGCGTTATCAGTTTCGAGGAACAAAGCTTATTTATCAGACACTATAAAGATATTTTACGTTTGTAGATACAATGCACGTTGTGCAGTGTATATGCAAATTGGTTCTTTTTGTCTCAGTCAGGTATGACTCAAATCAGTCTAAAACGACATGTACAGAGCTGGAGGCTTGAAAGACAGCATAGATGAATATCGTGCATCTTCGTTAGATGTATAAGCATAATTCAAAAAGCTGTTGATTCTGAAATTTACTGTCAAAATTTGAAAGATGAAACAAACCTTTTTAAGGCATAGGCAAATTGTAAAAATGTGTTCGCATTCATGTACGTGGGTGAACGATACTTTGACTATATACATTTTATTCTGCACTAAAGGAAAACTAAGCCACCGATTAACAAGAGTGTCATATAAGGATTATTCCTGCCAAGTTTGGTCAAAATCCAACCAGTAGTTAAGGCGGAGATGGCATTTAAGTCAATTGTTAATGGACGATGGACAAAGACCGATCACAAAAGCTCACCTTGTCACCGTATGTTACATGTGAGCTAAAAACGGACTGAGCTCAAAATGATCTGTGAATCAGTCCAACAGTCTGATCTGTTTTCACTCTGTAATTCAAAATTGCAGACCATTGTATCATTATTTTGTAGTGTTCATTTTTTTCATAGCCAAAGTGGAGTAGTTGTCAGTCACCAGTGAAAATGTAATATATAATAATATTTACTTGTCATCACCAAATGACCTGCTTCATATATGTATTCCAGTGGATAGCATATCAGTTTTTGTATTTTTTATTCCAACACCATTCTGTACGTGTACATGTTGGTCTTAACCCTCTCATCATCAGATGGTACCAATGGGAAAGTAATGGTATAAAAATGATAACTAATAGGTGCTGAAAAGCTGTCATGGTGAGCCACAATGTTGGTCTTTTACAAGACTGATGATTTTCATAAAATTGTTATTTCATGTACACTGTTCATTATCATCAACTATCACCACGTTCCCGCTGTCAGTGGAGTGTGCCAGGGGTCTGTCCTAGGTCCAGTTTTATTTTTGATCTTCATTAATGACCTACCTGAGGACATCAACCCCAGAACAAGACTCTTTGCAGACGACTGTATACTGTACCGACAAATATCATCTGAAAATGATCAACAGCTGTTTCAAGAAGACCTGGACAGGCTTGCCACATGGGAGAAGACCTGGGGAATGGAGTTCCATTCACAGAAGTGTAGCGTCATGTGTATCTCCAGAGCTAGAACCCCTAGAATCTTCTAGTACCATCTCAAAGGTGTACCTCTATTAGAAGAACAGTCATCAAAATACCTGGGGGTGGATCTACAGTCCAACCTATCATGAAAAAATCATATAAGTCGATAACTAAAAGGTCCAACAATATGCTGGGTTTCCTAAGACGCAATCTACCCCAAGCAAGCGAAGAAACCAAGGCACAGGCTTACTTCAACATGGTATAGTGCGACCAGGTAACGGACGTTGGGCGTGTCAGACAGAGCACTGTCATTTACTGTCAATTTAGACTGGTCAACAGTAAATTGGGTAAAACAGCATAGGTACGCTTTAATCATGCAAAACAACTGAACCCCAGACGACAAAGGTGGCCTTCTTTATACGGTTTGTATGCCTGGAAACATTCGCAAGCAAATCTAAACAGAAAAAATGTATTAGATATGTTGTCAGTAAAATTATTCTTCCAAATTCTGTTGGATTGGCAAAAAAATGATTTGGGTTTTAGCTCTGACTTCGAAAAACTAGCATTACAAAAAACAACATCAAAACAGCCCCATTCCCTACACACACACAGCATCAATAAAAATTTGACATGATAAGGGTTCAATATCTGGACCACGGGTCAAGAGACACTGATCTTTTATGAAACAACAAAACTTGTGTAGTTGTAGATTTCATTGCCGATTTTTTTTTGCGTGTTTAGTTTAAGACACATGTACGTGTTTAAGATACATGTACATGTACGTGCATATTTCAAACAACAGCTTAGCGTAGGTATAGCTGCACTAATCGGAAAACGTTTTTTTCTCTATACGGAAACTACAAAACTACAGGTATATTGATTGGTTTGGAGAGTTTCACAGATGGATGAATACGCAAACAATGCGACCTGACTAACCAGTTTGCAAATGTATTTGTCAAGGAGCTAAACTTAGCTAAGAACCGCCCATCGTCTCTTATCTGGACGGAGTATACAATCCAACCTGGACTACTGTTCTACAATCTGGATTTCATACCAACGTGACCAGAAACACCAGGTTGAAATGGTCCAGAGAAGATCTGTTTAGTTTAGTTTTTTAGTTTAATTTGTTGCTTTACGTCCCAAGTCAACAGCTATGGTCATTGCGGGACGGTCAGTTCACCTAACCACACTTTTTCCTGGGCAGGCTTGAACAAGCGGTTAACCAGTAATTCGTGCACATACTTTCGTTTGTAACTGACAACAACCCTTCTTGAATAAATCAGCGGAAGGGAGGAGAATGACCGTAGAAATCATTTCATGATCAATCTCCACGAAAGTATGGGACTGGACCGGGATCGAACTCGTGACCCCTGGATCTGCAGTCAGACACGCATCTGTAGCCAGACACGTTACCGACTGCGCTACGCGGCCCGGCTGAGAAGATCTGCACGTTTTGTCACAAACATATACAAAAACACCAGCAGCGTCAGGACATGGTTGACTATCTCGACTGGGAGTCGCATGAAACAAGAAGCAAACTGCAGCTGATTGTTCTCTATTAAATTGTGCATGGACTGGTTGATATACCACCCACAGACTACCTGACACAGGCTTATTCTAGGACTAGATCAGCACCCAAGTACAAGTATAAGCAGTACTCTACATCTACAGATTTTTCAAGTACAGCTTTTCTGAGGACAGCCCCACTCTGGAACAGGAACAGACTACCACCAGTGGCAGCTGAGGCTCCCTCCTTGGTACCCTTCAAGAGGGAGCTGTCTGACCTAACCTTCTAATGGGGATTTATCTCCCATCCATGAATGTACACCCAAACGCTGTGCCATCGGGTCTTGTGCCCAGGTACCCCCACAGAAGGCGATTTGGTCTCACTCTGATGGGCGAAAAAGGATGGGAACAACTTCTCTTTTACTTTTCCCTTCCACTTAAGTTTGAATTCTTACGTCGTCTTATCTAATGCTTCTGTCTTTAATTATTTTTTTTTTCTTTCATTTTCTCTTTCATTTTCTCTCTTGTGCACCACTAAAGGAATGTCAAGTGTGACAGCTTAGTGTAATGATGTAGATGTCGAAGAGCGTAAATATTTTAACCTGTCCCAGGCGAGAATTGAACCCAGGTCGCTGGATCTGCAGGCAAACACTCAACCATGTCTCTGTAAAAGCCGGCTTCTATCGCAAGGCAGTAGAAGTGTTTATTACCCAACCGTCTATATACAGAGTAATTGTCTATTTTTTGCTATGTCATGAGTCACTGAACTATTCCACCGGTCAATAAAAAAGACTATACCATGGTCCTGGATACCTGCTTCCCTGTAAAAAACACACAGGCGCTTATCGACATGCGCAACAATGATGCGCGTACATTTCGTTTATGAAGGGAGACGTTATGCAACAATGGTGAAAGTAAGGCATGGTTTGACAATTTTAAACTCCAATAACTCCGTTGTTTATGATCAGAAACATAGAGTGTGAGTACTCGTTTTCTTAGTTAGAACGAGGGGAACATTTTGAGACCAAAATTCAGGGTGGGTAGTCACGTGGTTTCTGTTAGGATACACTGTACGGAAAAATGGCGGACTTCTTTCCACACCGATGTTTTAAGCAAAAGTAAGTAGATATTTCTGCGTGTTTTTTTCATCTTTACACAGAAAGTTATACACCATTTTCCAGCCCCCATTTTTCCCGATCTAACAATGCCAGGATATCCTCATAAAGCTTCTTACTTTGAGTACAGACTCTGTCACAAAATTTTTAGGATTTTTTTGGAAATAAGCTGTACGGACAACATTTGTGACAGAGTTAGTACTCAAAGTAAGAAGCTTAAAGATGCTACCCTGGTAGCGTTTGATAGGGGAAAATGTGGGCTGGAAAATGGTGTATAACTTTCTGGGTATAGATGAGAAAACATAGAGACATCTACCTATATTCGATCAGAATGTCCGTACAGTGTATTCGAACATCCGTACAGTGTATCCAAGCAAAAACCACCCACCCTTCGGTACCGTTGACTACCTGATGCATTATTGCACTCGGCCTCCCGCCTCGTGCAATAGTGCATCAGGTCGTCCACGTCACCTCAGGGTAATAGTTTTGACTATACTACAAGCAGGCATGAAATAAATGAATAATATATACCTAGGCCCTGTGACATAGATGTAGATGATGAAGCATTGGTGGTACACATTCGTAAGCGTTATATTTGTTGACATATGACCCAGTAAAAGCAAATAATTCTTACTCATTGATATATTCTTTTATCATATGACGTCGAGTCTGGATGTGAAATAACGCCATGCAAAAAAATCGATAAACCACTAGTGGTTTACAGATTTAGGGGAAACGTTATGACGTTCATAACAACGTTGCGTACATAACTGTGACAAGATAATCACATTTTACGGAAGAAATGAGATTTCAATGTAATCTTAATGTCATATGATAAATAGAATCTAACATTCGTACTCCTGTATTATTGAATTTATTAAACTCGTCCCGAAAAAGAGATAAAACGCTCGGCAAGCCTCGCATTTATTCTCTTTTCCCTAACTCGTTTAACAAATTCAATAAAACATGAGCACTCATGTAAGATCCTCTATATACTCATTTCTTGTCATTTGCTTCCGTTTATGGAGGTTGTTCACACCCAGGGAGCGGAAGTGACCGGACAATTGCGAGTGTACGACAAGTAACGGCACTTGTGACGTTGTACATTGGACGGTTGGTCACTTGCGGTATTGATTTTTCATTTACACCATAAACAAATTTCTTTTACTTACACGAAAACCCCCAGCATATGCGTGTTTTGGGTATAGAAGGTAAGTTATATTTGTGGGTTAGTTTCTGACTGGATTGAAATCCTATTTCATTGTCCATGTTCAGTGAATTTGAATTCTAATCACTTGTTTATCAACAACGTGTGAGTGATTTTCGAATTTTCAAACATGAAACAAACGTGCATAAAAATGCAAATCCACTGTCATTTGGAGTTTTATTCTTCTAATATTAATACTTTCTAAGGAAACACTGATATTTTTGTCAAAACAAAACCAGAGCGTGGCAAATGGCGAAAACATGACACACGGGGAGCATGGCACCGTTCAGTCACTTGCTGTCGTTCGTTTACGGATTGTACATGACAACTGCGTCTTTACTGAACGGTCATTTGTTTACTGAGGGTCATATAAGTTTTCTCATTTTATGCATACCAGTGCCAATGTTTCACCTTTTTCTGTCAGGAAACGTTTGTTCTTAAATGATGTCTGCTATATCGACTCCTGCATATATTCACCAACACTACATGCTATTTTTGATCATATGAAACCAAAAATTGATCCTTAAAGAGCAACTTTAGTTTCATTCCAAAATGCCATAAGCTGACCCATATTTCATTCATTAGAAGTAATATGAAGCACGATCCTGAATGAAATCCAGACTAATAGGCCATGGGATAGATATGGGTCTGATCCAACCCCTTCCCCCACCCCTACCACACCCACAGGGGGGGATTTTGTTGACTCTGATTTCCATGAGGCCCAATGTCTAACATTTTATAAAAATGTTACCCTCTGACAAGTGTGATGTAATATTGTAACATACTATTACGTATGTACTTCTGTTACATTTTGCATTACTACCTTATTTCCGGGAATATTTTATGCCTGCTGAATCTCAAGAAATGTTTATTACTGTTTACTGGGTCTATTTTTTCTGCTACTACAAAGATGCTTTTGCTAAAAAGCTTAGCATAAAGTCGTGAGGTTAAACACACACACACACACACACACACACACACACACACACACACACACACACACACACACACACACACACACACACACACACACACACACACACACACACACACACACACATATATATGTATCAGCAGCCATCTTAATAGAGTGATTACCAGCAGTATATTATACTTGAGTAGCATGCTTATCTTGAAACCATAATGCAAATAGTAACGTATGTAACATAAAAAATATGCTAATGGAAACCCTCCCCCATTGAGGGGATATTTATACACTATGATTTTCTAAAACTGCAACAACTGTATATAAGAATATAAGATGCAAAATGACTCATGTTAGTTCCTGGCAGTTTGTGGTTTACTGTGTTACAGCCATCTTAACTCTGTTACCCTATTTTAGTCTCAAATCCCATTGTGCAAATAAAAGTCAGATCAAATTCTTATTAATCATCATGCTCTCTTGAACGCATTGAACGCTCTTAAATAATCCATCCAAAAGTGACAGTTTGCAGCAAAACAATCTTCATCTATAACAGTACTGTTAGATATGTTGCATTATTTCAAATATATTAATATATAGTACAGTGATATCACTAGACCAATGGCTGCCAAAAGACCTCCCAAGCTTTGTCCATTATGGTCTTCAACAAACTCTTTATATAATCCACAAAAATATATGTTAGCTCTTCAGCAGATACCCTGCAATATCAAAGTTTACTACGTTACCTTAAAATATAGGAATTCTAAAGTGATATCAATTAGTTATTATTCTTACATAAAGTTTTTAAATGAACGCAAATGACTTGCAGTATAATTGACTCTAATAAAGACACCTATTTTTACAGTTTTATGAGTAAAGAGTGGTGCTGTCTCTGTCACAGCTTTCAGAGAGATTGTCCATCATATTTGGCATGTTGGCATGATGAGATTTGTTTCACATGAGACAAACTTAGTTTTTGTTGGGCCATTTAGTCTATCATATTCTTCTGTTCTTTCTCACTTCCTCTGTGAGGAGCCCTGACATGACTGAAATTTTGTTTACTGGGATATTAAACATTAACTTAATCAATCAATTCAAATGAATTCACAGCAATCTTAATTCAACGTATCTTAGCATTTCAGGCTAAAGTTTTATTATTTATGACATTTTGGACAAATGTAGACCCATACCATATTTTTTATATCATAATATATGTTACCTCAAAAAATTGACAGAACATGGGAAGCTATTACTTAAATTCTATCATATCCACTTTATTAAGAATTTAAAAACTAATAACTTTGAACAAACCAATAAAATTGTGTTGTTATTTAAAAAAAAGAGTAAAAATAACCATTATGTTTTGCAAAGATAAATGTGGATTGATAATGACTTTTAGTAATAGATATAAAGTTCTATTTTGTACAAGCTAGTAGCTATATATATTAAGTGCAAAATTAGAATTAAATAAATCTAAACACCTCATGATGTATAATTTATTTCAAGTACTAGGCATTAAATAGAATGTACTAAAGTAAGAAATATATACTACACATGACATAAACAAACAACATAATGGTAATGTACACTAGAAAATGTTAAATATCGCATTGCACTATTGTTTATTAATAGAATGCTCATATTATTTAAAGTGTCTAAAGGCTTTCAGATAGGATTGTGTGCTCAATTTCAATGAAAAGGTATTTACCTTATAGAACATTCTATTCAGGGTCATCATACTCAGCAGCTTATAACTTTAATAATCCTGTGAATGAATCTAACAGTTTGCAGTTATGCATTTGTTGGTAAAAGGCCTGTAAGGACCATGGTATTGTGAACTAAACTATGCATCAAAGTTTATCAAATAAAAACGCTTTTAAAAGCCATTCTGCAATATAAAAAAGGGCAGCATAAGCTTTAAAAAGTATGTAACTATCCCTAAGAGTACCTTAACATTGGCACTAATATATTATTGAATATATTTTGGGTAACATATATAAGTTTGATGTTACATAATAATGCGACTTTTCTCTGAGGGCTAACATACCTCATTCTTTACCATATATATTGTAGTATCAGGAAATCATAGTGACAAAAATCCCGCGAGAGGAGATTACAGGCTCTTTGGTCGATAATGTTTATCATGGAAGCCCTTTATGAGTCCATATCGTTTGCAAAATAGATTTAGAAAGTGTATCAGCAGCTGTGAGGGCTGACATCAATTTGAATAAGGTTCTTTTTTCCTAGGAAAAGATATGTTGTTGATATTAAGAACTGTCTCACTGATACACTGATAAGGGTTCTACGTTAATGATTTTTTAAAAAAAAATATAAGGAGAGCATTAAGTAATTTTAAATTATTCTGGAAACATCTTTTCAACTCATTCATAATTTATTAAGCCTGATCATGTTTATATTTTGTCCTGAAACTGTTGTCTGTTTTATAATATATCCAATTGCACTTTATCATATGGAAGCGCACACTATGAACCCTGATTAGGCTGTTTCCAAATTACCATAAAGTAGCAGTCTGATCATGTCCCATAATGTTTATACAAAACCATATAAATGCACGTTGCATAAAGGTGAAATTGCAACATTACGACCAAAAACAGCCAAACCATGCACGTGTGTCTATTTGATTAGTTGCTTGATGTCCAGGACTTAATGCTGTGGACATTGAAGGATGGCTATTTATCCTAATCACAATTTCCCCCCTTTGCAGCCTTTCTTTAAGTATTTAAAGACTATAAGTATCCTCCAGAAATTGATAACTGTCCTGCTGAAATCAATGATAAGCAGAGTATGTGAAACAAAAGGTTTAATGACCATCTCATTTAAAGAATGATAGTAAAGGTTGGAAATCAAAAACACAACTACAAAAGGCTGGACAGTACACACTGCTGGTTGTACTATAATACCAGGCAGGCAGAATGTATGCTTTGTCTCCTATCAGGGTGCATTATTAAAACAAACCAGTATTAAATGAATTCATGTTGAATAACACTTTTTTTTATTTTTACTTCAAAGCATGTAATATTAACGATATCAAGACTATTTGTTGTTTGGAAAAACAAATTGGTACCAAAATATAGCAATAATCATTTCAACTAAATGTGTTGATGATGGCAAGTGCCCGTTCAATACAGACAGCCAAGATCACAAGCACCCGTTCAATTTACTGCCAAGTGCCCGTTCACATGGTGTAAAAAGGTGGCATGACAAGTCGTTACATATTATTTCAGTTAACACTCTTTCAGCAACTTTTATTCAAGAATAAACATGATATGTAATTGTAGAAGGTAGATAAATAAGAAGAACGTACACACTTTATTCTTATGCTATATTTCATTCCAACTTTACAAAGTGATCGCATTGAAACGAAGCATCAATGGATTGATCAGTGTCATTATTTTTAAGAGAACGATGGCAATTATCAGTTTTATTATTACCTTTTTACAGAATAATTATCTGGGTACTTACGTGAGTATGAATAAATTCATGACAGATACACAAATGGTTGCTGTGCTGACATATTTATGCACCCCGTGTTTTCTTTTGAGAGCAAGTGACTGATCCTCCAATGTACAACGTCGCAAGTGCCGTATTTTGGCGTTCACTCGCAATAGTCCGGTCACTTCCGCTCCCTGGGTGTGTTGTTCCTTTTATGGTTCGGTTATCTCATAAACATCGAACACTTTTTGATTAGATGCGGTTGAAAGAACCTGCCCCTGGGCACAAACACACGGAGTTGTCTCAAATGGAATTTCATTTTTGCGTTCGATATTTATATATAAAGACATGTGCATTAGATAGTGCGAATGGCTAACCAAATCCTGCAAAACAGGCACACAAATATGCGCGCACACAAATGGCTTACAAGTGTCCTGGATGGCGGTATAGAAGCCGTTTAAGTTGAAAAAGTATTAGGTCATTTAGAGCTCAGTACAATTTTGGAGTCTGCTTAGCGCACCATAATAGATGCCAGTCGGGACCAATATAGAGGCTGGTCAGGATCATAATAGATGTCAGTACCAGTTTAGATGCCATGACCACTTTAGATGATGCACAACACAACTGTTCAGTGGTTCTCTAGCGTGATTTTGGTAAGCTAATCGAACACACTGATATAAAAATCTGAGTTATTGAGCGTTTGAACGGGTACTTTCGGTTTCAAAAAAAAGAAAAAAAGAAAAGAAACGGGAAGTCATATAACCATGGAATATTGTATTTTTTCGTCAACATGGCCGTCAAATCAGAGCCTCAACTACATTACACAATATTCTCTACTGCAAACTAAAAATGAATGGTAGTATAAGCCTTCCAACTTGGCTAAATTTCCCATCAGGAAAAGGGGGGTTCGATAAGGGGAGTGGGAGGGGACCAACATTTTCCAAGGGGGTGGGGGAGTCAACTTTTTCCAGGGGGTCTAATTGGTAATTCCTATGGAAGCCTACTGAACTTCCAGTGGGGGTCAGGACCCCTGTCCCACCCCCTCTCAATCCGCACAGGGGCTGAGACATAAAAGGGAGTCGCAGTGGCTCAGTCTGTAGAAGGCTAGACTTTATCTGCTGCTTTGTACTGGTTAAACCCAGGAAGACTTCCTGACATGACCAGGCCTCCAGATAACCAAAAATTTGGGACGTAAAATTGTTAATATTTTCTTATCCATCAGTTTAAACATTTGTTTTGGGTGCTCAAAAGAACCGTCTCAGCTAGACGGTTCTTTTGAGTACCCACAACATGTTTTGGTTGAGAAATAAGAAAGTTAATTTTTGATTAGGCACTCTTATCTGGAGGCCTGCATGACTGATGAAATTTTGACTGGGACGTAATTTCATATAAAGCATCAAATCAAACAAATAAATTCAGAAACATTTAAAAAATCCAGATTTTTGCATTTTAAATTTTATAGCTATAATTGAATGAGCTTTAATTTGATGAATTTCATTTCTGTTTGGCATGATTGTAGATAGATGTCTTAAGTTCTACTCAAGGCCATCCCCACCCCAAGGCATGACCTTCAGGTCAAGATCATGGACTTGGAATTTTCATATAAAAGTACCTTTTTTCATTTAAATTAACATAGCTATATATAATATGAAAATCATTTGATGGATTTAATTACATGTACATGTAATATTTGGCATGATGATAATAGAGGATTTTACATGAGTGCTCCTGTTTTATTGAATTTGATAAACAAGTTGAGGAAAAGAGATATATGAGAGGCATGTGGAGCATTTTATCGCTTTTTTTTTGCAATGAATTTATTACATGTAAATTCAATAAAACAGGAGTGTGAATGTTAGATTCTATTAGTCATATGACCCCAAAAAACTACTTTGAAATCACGGTTTATGGCATGAAAACACTAAGCTTTTGCCATGTTTATGTGATGTTATTGTGGCCGTCAATACATATCGTTACAAAAATCTATTGATTTAAATACATGGTGTTATATAACTCCCAGAGGTGTCGTCATATGATAAAACTATATTTTTTTTTCTCTGAAACTTTATTTTTTTCTCTCTTAGCATTCACCAACACAATAGGTTTAAATTCTTTTTAGTAACCCACAACATACATGTATGTTTTGTTTGAGAATAAGAAAATCAATTTTTGATTATGCACTCTTATCTAGAGACCCGAGCCCGATCTATTTTCAGGATGGATGATGATCTGAATGCGGATAATATTCCGGTGCATGATTCTGAGATACTCCGAATGTCATGTGGATCTGCAGAGTCTGATGCATGTGAACTGATTGTCACATGTAAGCCCCACTATAATGTGAGGATCTTGGGAGCTTGTATAGTGTGTGAGGCAAGGACGATAGAATGTTACAGTAAGACTGAAGGGTATATACAGAGCTGTAGGGGTGATGCAGTGGTTGTTCAAGATCTCAATGAGAAGGATGAAGAACCAAAAGAATTGTATCATTCTAGATTAAAATTGGAGAATCCTGAGTCAGAGATTACATTGAAGGTACAGTACTTAACTCTGAATCCTTTGTATTACAGGAAACCCCTTAACCGGTACTTTTACAAAATGTGAAGACCTAGATGAAATTGCCGCTTTTCAGCAGGGTCTACAATGTTTGTGTAGGTAAAAAGATCTTCAGACATAATAATACAATATTTTTTTTAAAATTATAATATAGGTTTAGATAAACACATTTTTTCTGCGAAAAATTGTAAATATTTTCTTACCCATAATGTTAAGCATATGTTTTGGGTGCTGAAAAGAACCGTCTCATTGAGACTGTTCTTTTGAGTAACAACAACATATGTTTTGGTTGAAAAATAAGAAAATTATTTTTCTGTTACGCACTCTTAACTGAAGGCCTGTTATAACCTGACACCCCTTAATATGTACAATGGAATAGCCCAATGTTATTGTATCAAACCAAAAAGTAAAATCCATTAGTATACAAAGGGTTAACTCTTAATGTCGTCTGATGAAAACCTTTGCAAACAATTTAGACCAACTTCAGGCCCTACAAAATACCAGGCCTGATTTGGACACAAACTGTTTGACACTCTGATGGTATTCCTGAGATATTTTTTTTGAAAAAAATATTTTGAAAGAAAAATCATAATCAGCTGACTACTTAAAAGCATGCAAAATGTTATGTGTTGATCTTAACACTTTCTTGACAAATAAACTCATTGGGTTGATATAATAAACTTATAATGGTCCTTAATATTTTAGCTGACAGAATATTGTACATGTACATTAGAAATGGTCAAAACTGGACTTCAACAGGCCTGCAGGCACAAGTTACAGCTTTAGAATTACATGCAGCTTCTGATCTTGGCTATAATTTTGTCACACCTGCTTCTGCTTCTAAACCTACATGGTAAAGCGCATATCTCTCAGGCCTTCAGATTTATGGTGGGCTCGAGTCATTGTCCAACGATTCCAAAATATGACCCAAGGCAGTGGACCCATCCTTTTTAGTTGTGAAAAAAATCTCTTTTTAATAAAAATATTCATCTTACAGTGAATCTACGAACTCCACAAAACAGAAAGTACATGTAGGTAATCAATACAGTAAAAATGTCTTAAGCAGCCACTCAAAAAAGACAAAACAAAGATCTTAATAACAAATGGTAGCTTAATGAAGGTCAAAAGGATTGCAGAATGCCTGTATAATCAGCGGTCAATAAACGTATATGCATACAAGTGTCTGTGTCAGTGTGTAGGTAAAGTATACTACCCAAATGTCAACTGTGTTCAGTTTGATATGCTTGTGCCCATCATTTCAGAAAATGACCTACCATTTTTTGCTCCATAGGTCACTTTGGCGCACAAATCTTGAAAAAAATCTGAAGCCCTAGAATTACATGCAACTTCTGATCTTGGCTATAATTTTGTCACAACTGCTTCTGCTTCTAAATCTACATGGTAAAGTGTATATCTCTGCAACATTGATACAGTAAAATCTTTCTTAAGCGGCCACTCAAAAAGAAGACCAAAATTGGTTTTCAAGACCGATTATCACTTAATGCAGGTCAAAAGTATTGCAGAATGCTCCAAGTGAGCATTCTGCAATACTTTCGACCATCATTAAGCTACCATTTGTCTTTAAGACCTTTGTTTTGTCTATTTTTGAGTGGCTGCTTAAAACAGGTTTTACTGTATTTCATAGAGGATCTTAGAAAAGTGCTCATGTTTTATTGTTTATAAACAAGTTGGGGAAAACAGCATTTTATCTCTTTTTCGCAGCAAGTTTAATAAATTCAATAATACAAGGCACGAATGTTAGATTCAATTGATCATATGACCATATGATTACTTTGAAATCTCATTTCTGCCATAAAAACATTATCATTTTGTCATTATGTATGCAATGTTTTTATAGTCCATGGGCCCTGAGGGGTCACCATGCACCCCCATAAGGATCCTCCGGCCTCGGCATCCAGCTTCTCTATTTAAATATTTACTCACTACATCAAGCTTTTTAGAAAATGTAAAAATTTATTTGTTTTCCCAAGCTGTGACAAGATAGTAACTTTGGTAATTCCCCCAAAATAGGAATACGATTTTTAGAGTAAATTGTATATTAAAAAATCTGAAATTTGGTATTGAGACGATCATTTATAATAGCATGTCAATAGATATACATTTTAGTTACTTTATTTTGTCTAGAAAATGCTGAAATATCCATCTGACATAAGTGTATCTGAAAACTGTATGTATTGATCCGAATTTGTAAATGGTCGGAAAGACTGGACCCAGACAACTTTCCCAGTTTCCTGTCGCGGGAACTTTCCCCATTTCCAGACAGCTTTCCCTGTTTCCCGTCGCATGGGAAATAACCCAAATTGTTCTTAAGATCAGATTTTAATCAGATTGCATTTAGGTTTAGAAATAAGAATTAGAAAAAGAATTATTTTTTTGTAATTACAATATCTTAAATTTTGAGGCCTGCAAAATGAACAAAATAATTGATTGTAAATATTGTTAGATTCTGTAATAACATATATTTACTGTGTTTTATGTGAACAAAATAATTGATTGTAAATATTGTTAGATTCTGTAATAACATATATTTACTGTGTTTTATGTGAACAAAATAATTGATTGTTAATATTGTAAGATTCTGTAATAACATACATTCACTGTGTTTTATTTGTTTTAAGAAGATAGAGCAAAACCTGCCTTAAGCGGCGACTCTAAAAGAAGACAAAAATTTGTTAAATTTGTTTTCAAGACCGATAATGGCTTAATGCAGGTCAAAAGTATTGCAGAATTGCGACCTTCATTAAGCTACCATTTGCCATAAAGGCCTTTGTTTTGTCTATTTTTGAGTGGCTGCTTAAGACAGGTTTTACTATATTTTGCATCTTACAGTTGAAGTATCCACTATGTATACTCATAGTAAGTTTTAAACCCTCTAACTTTAGTTGACTATTTACAGTTTTTAAGTACAGAAGATAGAACCAAGTTCAAAATATACAAGATGAAGTTTGTGTTGCTTCAAGATCAGGATGACCAGTCATACATGAAGTCAAGGTCAAATATTGACCTGAGCAAGGTCAAAGGTTATCTACACAGTATGGGGAATAGTGTGCCAGAAAATGCTCTGGAGCTACTTAATTCTGTTGAGCAATATCAGAAGGTGAGTATCTGTAGTTCTTTGAATGACTCATTAGAAATAGAACATTCTATACTTATCATTTTTATTATATTCTAATAAATGATACATCTTTTGAACTGTCAATTTTCTGGCCATCTGATACAGAAAGCCGGATCAACGAAATGAGGTTTTCTGATTCCATATCACTATCCTTTAAAACTAGGCTAACATCGGTTACTTGTTTTTGCCGCAACGTTACGTAAATTAAATTTTAAGCATGGAACCAGCGACAGAAAACATGATTAAGTGACGTCATGAAACAAAACTTAATGGCAAACGTTCCCACATTTTTTTTGGATTAAAGACCAAAACAATTTATAAATCAGAATAATGTCGGAAAAAGGCATATAATAAACATATTATTACAATAGTAACTTGACCTGGCGTACAGTATCATGTCTCGTGGATTAGCCCATATCATCAGATCACCCTCGACGCTTCGCGTCTCGTGTAATCCGATGATATGAGCTAATCCACTTGACGTGATACCAGACTTGGGGTCAATTACTTTGAAAAAGTAATTAATTACTTACAATTACATTGGAAATTGTTCAATTAAATTACAATTACATGGCTTTTGAGCAAAGTAATTAATTACATACATTTACTTTGCCAAATGTAATTAATTACATTACAATTACATTACAGTGCCACATAGATAGCTTCATCAGATTTTAATTTCAGAGATATATGAAATGAGTTAAATCTCCTTAAAAAGTCTGAGTAACCTTGGCATTCTAAATTCAATATTTGTCTATTAGGTTGATTTTATTTTTAGGACTTCTTGTATTTTTGTCAAGTGATGCAACTTAAAAGAAACTAATACACATTGGCCTGAGAAAAGTCTTACAATAAGAAGGTAAACCATGGAAATGATTTTGTAAGACTAGCTTAAATGTCATGCAGAGAATAACTGTTCTCAAAAAGTGTTGATAAGAAATCTGTGTGGCCCTATGAGACATGAAAGTTTGTGTGAAATGCTGGCTTTGCAAGCAAGAGGTTGCTATTTCGGCTCTCACTGGAACATCTATTTTACATGTATTTAGTTTTTCTTTTTTGTTATTATATCAACAATGATAGGTCCCAGGTTCACTGAATGAGTGAAATCCAATCTAATTTTCTGAATCACATTTTATTATTATCATTATTATTATCAGGCCTCCAGATCCGAGTGTGTATTGAATTTTTTTTTATTTCTCATCCAAAACATATGTTGTGGGTACTCAAAAGAACCACCTCAATGAGATGGTTCTTTTGAGCACCCAAAACACATGTTTAAATTGATGGGTTATAAAAAAACACAATTTTACACTCATACTATTTCTTTATCTGGATCTATATATTATCATTATTATTATTATATTGAATATAGGTCAGCAGTTTAAGGATTTAAAATAATGTATAGATTGTGTCATGCACCTTAGCACATGAGTGTGTTGATCCCAGGTGTGAAAATTTAACAAATTGCCTTCAAGGAGTCAATTCACTAACCAATACTATTGTCTGAGTAAATACTATTGTTGAGATTTTCACACCTTCTTTGTTTTTGTATTGTTTTGGTAACTTAACTATTAAAGGTTGCTTGTCACAATGCCTTATCTTTTATAAGCAGATGAACAAAGAATATAAAATTTGCTTAAAAAGGGTGCTTTCAAAATAGTAGAGGTAACATACAGTCTGTGTCTGTGGTAAAATTGTTATATGCTATCTTACGTCTATACTAGCATGGGTAGTTCCAATGCTCATTTGTTCCATGTTGCATTTAACTTTTCATATATTGAGTTCAGAAAATGATAATATATGCATTTACAAAGACCAGGGACCATTTAGCAGCATTTTAAATATCTATGGTATTCTTAGATAACTGAAGTTCATAACTGATCGGAAAAGTAATTAAAAAGTAATTGAAAGTAATTGTTAATTACTGCCATGTTTGACCATGTAATTAATTACATTCAATTACTGTAATTAAAGAAATGTCTTAATTACAATTACATGCAATTACTTCAGAAAATGTAATTAAATTACAATTAATTACAATTACAATTTTAATTACCCCAACTCTGCGTGATACAGTACGCCAGATCAAGTTACCATTATAATAATGTGTATTTATCATGTTGGAGTGTTCTAGTATCTATTACAGTAAAACCTGTCTTAAGTTGCCTCTCAAAAAGACGACCAAAATTGTTTTTCAAGACCGATTATTGCTTAATGTATGTTAAAAATATTGCAGAATGCTCCCCTTGAAGCATTCTGCAATACTTTTGACCTTCATTAAACTACCCGGATCCAGAAAATTTCTACAGATTGAACCAGTGAGGCACAGCATATTACATTAAGGGGTCACCTTAACATTTTTTGGTCATCAACTCATTTCAAAGAGGATGGTACAATCCTCCCTCGAGAAGCAATTGGACCAAATGGGTCCAATTGCTTCTCTAGGGGGTCCGTACCAGAATTTTGAAGGAAACCTATAGCCATGTGAATTTCCATGGGGGGGAGGGGGTCCGGGCTCCCTGACCCCCCCTTTGGATCCGCCCATGATGAGGGTTTACTGCTGCACTGTACTCATATGATTTCAGTTGGTGGATATGGCTTTTATTAGAGCAAATCTGAGTCTACACAGTTTATAGATGTCCTATTTGTTGGACACAAGGCTTAAATTGGTCAAGGTAATAGACGATATCCACTGGCCATGACTCTTATGCTCAGCTTCTTATTACATAGGGCCAGTTAAGCAAAAAAAAAAGCGTAGAATTGCGATTATTTTCTTATCCATCAGTTTAAACATGTGTTTTGGGTGCTCAAAAGAACTGACTCGTCGAGACAGTTCTTTTTTTGTACCCACAACATATGTTTCGGTTGAGAAATAAGAAAAATAAATTTCAGTTACGCACTCTTATCTCGGGGCCTGTATTATGCATAATTTCACATCTCAGTTGCTTTGAGATCTATTTATCTTAAAGTAAATGCTTTTTGAGTTTATTCAACCATGTTCATTCGCTGACATATGCTAGTAAAAAGATGCACCTCCTCAACCCCCAGCCCCCTAACTTTTATACCTTTTGAGCTTTATTGATAATGCACTGTGGCTCAGTGGTAGAGTGCTTGACCTGATTTCTAGGGGTCACTGGTACAAGCCTCCCTGGAGGCATTGTATTGTGTCCTTGAGCAAGACATGTATCCTCTGCTCAGTACTGAATCAGCCCAGGAAACATCCCAACATGACTGAAAAATTGTTGACTGAGATGTAAAGCATCTACACAAAGAAACAAAATTAATTCTTGATAGCAGGGTAGGGGTAGCAATCTTGGAAATTGTCCTCATATGTCGTAAGTATTTTAGTGTGTCACACACATTAATGGCTGCTCTCCCTAGCTTCCTGTTTTTCTCAAGACAAATCCTTTGAGATGTATTGATCACATGAGACTGTGTCCAAGAATATTTATATCCTATCCTTTGCACTCTTTTTAAATTAACTCTACTGAACAAACTTGCAGGGCAAAACCATGTCTGCTCAATATTTTTCATACTCTTTGAGAGATTTTGAAAGGGTTATATATAAGGTCAGCACAGTGTATAACATGCAAGAATGGTTGCTCTCACTTGCTTTGCATTTGAGATAATTCCTTTGAATGTACTTTAAAGGCAAACTCTCAATTGCTTCGCTTTGAGATATCACCTTTGAATGAACTTTAAAGGAAAAAATTTCACTTCTCCTTTGAATGAACTTGAAAGACAAAACTTTCGCTTAAATCGCATTTGAGATATCTCCCTTGAATGAACTTTAACTTTAGGCAAACCCTCACTTGCTTCGCATTTGAGATATCTTCTGGACCCTTGAATGAACTTTAAAGGTAAAACTCTCACTTAATTCACATTTGAGATATCTCCCTTGGAAATTTTCGTGGACTCTATAGCAATCATACCCTTTGAGATACTATATTTAGCTCTTCTAAATATTCTCAAAATCTAGGTGGAAGGGAAAACCTTGTTGTCTTATAACCAATTATATATGTTAACATACCAGTAATGAAAGGCTTATAACCATCTAAATATGGTGTACTACTAATTGAAATGCCTGATTCTTTGTTTCAGACTCAGATGTCTGGCTTTCAAGACATTCAGAACATGTTTGCAGGATTGAACATGGGACCTGCTGGTGATAATGGACTCTCAAACCTTTTATCGGTCGTTTCAAAACTTGGACCCTTTGCAAAAGACCAGCATAAATTAGACTCTAAGACCAACATGGAGACAGAGTCAGAATCATCGTTCCCATTAGTGACTGGGAATGCAAATATGAAGCCATTGGCAAACCTTGCAAGAACATTGTCTCAGGGTGAAGGTCATACAGACATTGAAGGTCAAGGTCCTGGGGATGACAATATGTTATATAAGATGTTACAGAATATTTGTGGTAGTGTCAGTAAGATGAGAGATGTAGACACCGATCAGAATGAAGATGGAGGGAATCAGGCAGATGATGACATGCAACCAAATCCTAGTATCAGGTAGGTTTTCAATCCAGGGTTTGCACAGGCTTGAAAAGTACTTGAATTCAGAGGACTTTCTTAAAAAGTTATTGAAAATTTAATCTGCCTTGAAAAGTACTGGAAAATCACTCAAAAGCCTTGAAAAGTCATTGAATTCAACTATATTCTGTAGGACTTAGCACTGTTGATAGAGACCTAAATTAGTATAAAAGTGTTGTGCCTTTATTTGGTGCAGCATATGCTGCACCAAATATAGGCACAACAATTTTATACTAGTTTTCCAGTACTAATGTCTACATTTTCTCAGTCTAGCATTTCTGAAGTAGAATTTTAACACTTAGTTCGGTATTTTTCATTAACTTTAAGTCCTTGAAAACTGTTTGAAAGGCTTTTAGAAGTCCTTGAAAAGTACTTGAATTTAACTCATTCTTGCCTGTATGAACCCTGCAATCTCTAGGCAGTGTGGATACTGTATTTGACCTGATAAAGGCACATGCTCTAATTGCTCTTATAAACACACACTGATTGGTTTTTAAGCATAAGTCTAGATAAATCTTTTTATTGTAAAATTGTGAATACTTTCTTACCCATCCGTTTTAACATATGTTTTGGGTGCTCAAAAGAACTATATCATTAAGATGGTTCTTTTGAGTACCACAACATATGTTTTCGTTGAGTAATAACTTAAGAAAATTAATTTTATAATGGTGCACTCTAATCTAGGGTTATGAATGTTATATCAATTTCTGATTATCTGCCAGTCCAGTGGTGTAATTTCTTTAGAGATATGAACTTTATTATGAAAAATATCAACACTCTATCAGTGTACACAGGGTTTGCACAGACTTGAAAAATACTTGAATTTAGGGGGCTTTCTTGAAAATTAAATATGCCGTGAAAAGTACTGGAAAATCATGTAAAGGCCTTGAAAAGTCCTTGAATATTCTTCTATTTTCTGTAGAAATTAACACCGTTGATAGAGTTTTAAATTAGAATAAAATTGTTGTGCCTTTATTTGGTGCAGCAAATGCTGCACCAAATAAAAGCACAACAATTTTATACTAAATTTCTAGTACTAATTTCTCCATTATCTCAGTCTAGCATTTCTGAAATAGAATTTTAATCACGATTTTTATTAACTTTTAGTCCTTGAAAACTGTAGGATAGTCTTTAGAAGTCCTTGAAAAGTCCTTGAATTTCACATAAACTTGCCTGTATGAACCCTGGTACAGGGAGAAGTTCTACTAACTCTACACTGCACAATGACAGCTGTTACAAAATCTCACTAGTCTGGAAAAGCGAGTCCTTCAAAGTAGTTAAACATTTTACCATGTTTGCAGATCACCAAAAACTTGCAGTAGAACAGATTTTTTTTTAAAATTTTGCCACTGCTTTAAAAAACTCAAATAAGGCTTGACCTTCCATGAAAATTAATCTTTCATGACTTATTAGTCATCTGCTGACTTTTTCGGGACCACTCTCAGTGTCAAACAGGTTGGTTCCAGATCAGAACCAACATTGTGTCGGTCCTGGTCACCAGGTTATAAAACTTGAGTTCATTTTCAAACTCCAAATAAAGCGCAATGATTGGCTGCCTGCGAACACGTGTCCGCAAGCAGTCTATCATTGCGCTTTATTTTGAGTTTGAGACTGTACTCAAGTTTTATAACCTTGAGGCCTGATCTGGGTCCAAACTGTATGCAAAGGTAATCAGCAGACAACAAAAATTGTCGCTAGTAAGTAAAGAGTTAAAAAGTCCAAAATCAACCATTATAACACAACTGTTCTATTTTCAGCCATACTGAAGAACAAGCTGAAACCAGTGCAGGGGTTACAAGGATGACTTCAGAGGATATCCAAACAGCCATACAAGAGACTGTGTCCCACATATTTTCATCCACAGAGCAAAGATTAAAGGATTATATTGATACCAGTTTAAATGCTTTAGAAGACAGAATTAACCAGAAGTTGGACTTATTGTTACAAAAACAGGGCTATTTTTAAGCGCCAGTCCGTTGTCCCTGGCCAGTAATTTTTCAGTTCAGGCCAGTTAAATCACTATGTAGCAGGTCTGCCAGGCCAGTTGAATTTTGTGACTGAGAAGTGAATCAAAAAGTCGGTGTTTTCGGCTGAAAATGCTAGATGGTGTGAAAAAGCCGTGAAATGAGGTCCACTCTAAGTCACTATTGGAAAACTGTCTTCTCTGTGCATGCCCATGAATGGCTTCATCGATTGGCTGCGAGAATATTATTTATGCCCATACATGTTGCGCACTTGAACTGTCAAGATGAGGGACGGGATTTTATCAAGAATGTGAATGCTTGCATTAATTTTCGCTGTTTTTGTCTGGTAACAAATCTTCTATTTTTTATTTGCAAAGAGATCAACAAAATGGGTAGATGTTGGTTCAAATGAGAGCCGGAAAAGGGCTGTTTTTGTACCAGTTTTTAAGCTTCAATTTAGACTTAAAATTTTGTACAAGTTTAGCTTTTGTAAAAGATTACCGAGTTAAAACATGCTTAAACTTTAATCAGTGTTTAAAAGAATCTGTGGTATGTGATATTCATTTTCAAAAGTATCTTTTAATACCAGCTTTGTATTTGGAAATAGTTTTGCTTATCCGGAGGCTTGTGTACCTTATTAACCCCTCCAACAGACTAACTTCTATATGTATGTAATAATGTAGGCCAGCTCATGAGGTATTTGTACTTATTGCATAATTGAGCCGCAACATGATTTCCATCAATGTGGCATTTTGACAAGTGTAGACTCGGACGAGCCTGTGCAGCCTCTGTTTAAGCTTAGAAACTCCAAATGATGTTCAGTCAGTAGCTTAACACTCATAGAATATTCAAGCCACTAGCAAAGGTTCTGATCAGACTGCGTGTATGCGTATATCTAAGGCTGATCTGAGGCTTTGCTGGTTGCACATACCACATTGTTGGAAATCACATGTCACGACTCGTATGCAAATTCACTCTTCAAATAGGCATACTCAGCTTTTAGTCAGGATATAGAAACAACTGGTGTTTTAATAACTCAAATTGTTATAACAAAATGAGGCACTAGCCCCCTCTCTCCCCCAACCTGATCAAATAAAGTTGGCTGTTGCTGGCTATACTTGCTTTTCTAATATTGATTGTTTGTTAACTGGAATCTACCAAATAATGAAGATAAGATGAAGAGCAATATATATGGCGATTCAAATCCTGCTAATGATCTATTTAGTGAAAGCGCTTCTGGATTAAAATGTGTTAAAAGCTTCTTCATTCTTTTCTTCATATATCTATACCGACACAAGGATACTTTTTATTTTTATATAAAAGAATGTAATCATTGTAGTGGGGTTGAGGTCAGTGTACTCATATCCTAAGCAGCCTCGATATTGAAAAATAGTCAGGCCAGTTGAAAATTTGGATGACTAGTAGATCTTCAGACCAGGTGGCCCTGCGGGCCAGTGGCGTTTTGGAGTTAGGAAATCCCCTGAAAATGTTCAGAAAAATGAGTCTTCAGATATATCCTGATGAGATTATCATCGTGTGTATGTGTGTGTGTGTAGTAATATCTTCTAATTACGCTGGAATTTGTTACATGTATTTATTTATTCCGTCCATTTTTATCTATTCATTCCAATTTTCTATCCATAATTTTTCCTGAAGCAATTTCTGCTAATCCCAGGCTATAAGAATCTATCATCAGGCCCAGATAAGAGTGTGTAACCAAACATTATTTAACTTATTTCTCGACCAATACATATGTTGTGGGTACTCAAAAGAACCGTCTCCATTAGACGGCACCCAAAACACATGTTTCAACTGATGGGTAAGAAAATAATCACAATTTTACGCTAAAAAGTTGCTTATCTGGCCCTATGACATGAGTGTGAGCGTGGAACAGAAAAATCCATCCCAAGGATCACCGTATAGCAGCTTGAGAAACTTGACAAGTGATGACAAATGGTGATCCTGAGGGAAGGATTTTTCTATCCCATCCTCACACAAATAAAGGATTTTTTTTCATGCTCACCATTAAATTTCGCTTTGTAATATGTGAAACTTTGTGAATTAATAAAGCTAGACTTTGCTACTTTAAATCAGGCCTCCAGATAAGAGTGCGTACTGGACAACTATTTTTCTTATATCTCAACCAAAACATATGTTGCGGGTAATCAAAAGAACCGTCTCAATGTGACAGTTCTTTTGAACACCCAAAACACATGTTTAAATTGAAGGGTAAGGAAATAAATGCAATTTTAGGTTTACAAACTATCCTTATCTGGACCTATGTTTTAATGTGTATCCAGTTTGAGTCTTTCACATGAGATTTTTGGTACTTATCCAATATGCAGGTAGCAAATGCTCAGACAAGCCTGTACATGCGTGCAATCTTACCAGAGCCTTTCCTGTTTGCACATACCAAGAAAAGATGTAAATGAAGGTTAAGACCAAAATACAGGTCTACTAGATTGGTATGTATGCATGTTTAACCAATTCGCTCATGAATATTAATGCTAAGCTCCACCCACTATGAATAATTATATAAACTTTCATGTTAGTACATAGAACAAAGAAATTACTTGTCAGGTACACTAGCGTAGGATCAGATTATCATATTTCCATAAGCAAACAGAGTAGATCCTGATCAGGCAGCTCTTAGAAGAGCTGCCTGATCTGGGTCTGCTCTGTTTGCAAAAGCGTTAAAAGGGGTCTCTATGAGGTAAAGGGTTAAAGAATTATTTTACGCATATGCCAGAGTATCAAAATCTTATCAACTGACTCATATTACCATTCCAAATGTTAAATAAATTCATACAACACCGAGTAAAAATATTTGTTTCATTTATTACATCGACGTTTCACCATTCAGCTTCTTCAGGATTTAGTAAACAATGAAAATAGATGACGTAGTGCACCACGTCAATAATGTTGCATGAAGATTAGCGGGTAATAATAATAGAACACAATTACAAAACAACCGACTCCCATGATCATTACATCCCTCACATAGCTGACCAACGAAGGTAAAGACACAATTACAAGAGAACCTACTCATACAACCATTACATCATTTTCCACTCCAAATATTCAAAGAATTGCTGGCAGTTTTTTCAAATTGTCCAGTTCTTCACAAAAATGAACTGAAATCGGCACCTGTCAAAAATTTCACATGATTTTTGGTCAAAGGGAGACAAGCCAATCTGAAATTAAACCCATTTTCTGACCGCTGGACGAGTCAATTTCAATTTTAAAGGCCAGTTTGGTTTATTTTTCATATCTGGTAACATTCTAATAGAAAACCTATAAGCAGACTGCAAAGACCCCGATCAGATGCCCCAGTCACTGTGGTGTCTACACCCCTAGCTATATACAATGGACTATCCCAAGTTTATTGTATCAAACCAGAAGGATGAATCCATAAGTATACAAAGGGTTAAAATATATGCAAGTTGTTTTGATTTGTGAAATTGACCAATATGCTATCATTGTTAAAATTATAAATTTATGTTAAAGGTTTACAACAATTTGACCCCACAATATATTTCGGATAATTTTACTCTAAGAAACAATGTTTTAGATACAAATGTAAGTCTTAGATCATCTACTGCTTGCTGTTTTGTGCCACCTAAGCCTAGGACAGAATATTTCAAAACAGTTTAAGGTACTCTGGATGTCTGTTGTGGAATGGTCTGCCAGCACATGTAAAAAATGCAGAGACTCCAGACACTTTCCACAGCAGATGTATTAAGTGAATTTTGAACAGTAACAACTAATATTTAAATTTATAATATTTATGCTTGTATATTAACCCTTTGTATTATTACTGGTAACTCTAAATGGTTACTTTTACAAGCAGTGAAATCCCAGATGAAATGCCACGTAATACGGCATCTCATCAGGGTCTGCACTGTTTGCCAAGACGAAAATGATCTCGGAGAAGTAGATGCAGAAATATTCATATTTGTGTCAAACCTGATGAAAGAATCCATTTGTGCATAAGGGGTTGAATTTCAATTAAGTCTTTCAACTTGTCTGCAGTTGTAGGTGTCTTGTGGTGGATTGGGTGAATAGAATCATAGGTGAGAGTTTTCAGGATTATTACTGAATTCAGGATTTTGAGGCTGACTTTCTGTGGAAAGTCAGCCTCAAGAAACTGAATTCAGTTGATTATGATAGCCTCTCTGATTTATTTTCAGTTAATCTAAAGACAATTAACATTTAAACTTGAAATTGTGATTACTTTGAGGGCATTCTGCAAGTTTTTAAGATTTGAATTTTTAAAGTTCAGGATTTTGGAAATTATGAACTTTCACCCATGTATAATTGATATGTAATATCTATATAAAATTTCTTGCATTTGTTACAGAGGACTGGAGTGCGTAATATTCTTATGTTTTCCCCATTCATACCACAAACACTCAGATTTACAGAAACTACAGATTAAAATCCTAAAGCCCCTATCTCACTGGACTGCGACTGTTTTGCGACAGCTGGCGACAGACATCGCGAGTGGGTCACAAAGCAGTCTCGAAACAGTCGCCAGTGATTCGTAATTTCCTCGCATGTGTCGCCAAGTGGCGCAAAGTAGTCGCGAAAATTTTGAACATGTTCAAAAATTTTATGCGACAAAATTCCTCGCAAAATGGTCGCAAAGTCATCGCGGGTGTCTCGCAATTTAGTCGCAATCATTTTGGAACACGACATATTTGCGAGATAATTAAGACTAAATTGCGAACCAATTGCGACATAAATGAGACACTTCGGGACAACATTGCGAGTAAATTAAACTAAGCGATGTTCTGGCGAATGTAGTGAGACAGTCGCACGAACGTCTCACAACTATTGCGCGAGTATCTTAAATTACTCGCAATTATGTCGCCAAAGGTTCGTTAAAAGAGTTCCTCCTATCTGAGATGATAGCTCCCTCTTAGTATGAGATCTTGGTTAGGCATATTTAAGTACAAATGTATACAGTTTTGACTAATTCCAGTTGTCAAGTTTTCTTGCTATCTGAGAGGATAGTTTCATATAAGTATAGTACATGTATATTGATTAGGCTTACTTTCATGTTTACTGTTTGGAGTAATTTCAGTTATTAAAAATGGTTCTGCATTCTGAGAGGATAAGTTTGTTAAGTATGTTTTATAAGGCCTACTTATATGTTTACTTTTTCTATTACAGTATAAAGGTATTATTATTGTGTCTTGGTTAGACTACAACAGCCTGCTTAGTCTCAGCAGCCCTTCTAAGGTTTGAATTTGGCATACAGAACCCTATAAACAAATTATCACTGCAGCAGACAACTAAGATTCTGATTAGAATGCGCATCCGTGCAGTCTGATCTGTGCCTTTGTTGTGCGCATAACTGTATAAAATAGATTTTCACAGGGCGAGGCTCATCTGAACTCATTGCAATTTATATTTGATTGGGCTCATCATGCCATACGTATGGGCAATCAGAGCATGTGCGTTCTCGACTGACTTTCTTAAGCTGCTTGATGGGCCATCATAACTGAGCAGTTTAAACGAGTTAACTCAATAAACGAGCTAACTCAATATTTGCTACCATTCTACAGTCTGACACCACCCAGCAGCGTGACACCTTCCAACAATCTAGCTCCTTCCAGCCCTCTAGTTCCTTCGAACAGCGTAGTACCTTCCTAGTCTGAGGTTTCAATGCTTGCTAGAATGTTTATTTTTTGTGGTTTATCATTTCTCGCAAAACCATCATGCGACAATCGCACGACGGTCGTGAGATCGTCTTGAGGCGGTCGATGATAATAAATGTTCGCAATTTAATCTGGCGAACATCGTGCGAGTGTCTCGAGAATGTCGTGAAACATTCGCCAATGATTCGTGCGACAATCGTACGACATTCGTGCGACTGTCGCAAATATGTCTGAATCACCCTTTCGGTGTGTCCGCAATGTGATTATGGTTGCAATGTTATATTTCTGTCGCCAAAACGTGTCTCAAATTAGTCTCAAAATAGTCGCAAATTGCTCGCATCCTAGTGAGATACTAGCTTAAGATTTACATACCAAATTGAATTCTGTAATTTACGGACACAATAAATCTTGTGGATTTAAGGATGCAGACCAGTAGACAAATAGAGTGGACCTGGTCCGTATGCCCATACGTAGTGGCCAGACTGTGTCCACACTGTTTTGCTCATTTTAAAACTTTTCAGTATGAAACCCGTAGGATCATTATATAGTGGTATTCAAAATGTTTACTTATATATTTTGTAATAACTTGTGATAATTGATACTTGTAATCTATTTTTTGTATAAAAACATGTTTATTTTATGCACGTATGTGAAATGTATATACCATTATAGAGGCCCTCATGGAAGATGAGCTGTTACACTGTGCTTGTATGTATTTGCTAAATGTTGTAACCCTCTTTAAATAAAGTCTTTCCTTCCTTACTTACTTACTCTACTGGCTTTAGTGAATTTAAAAATCCCATCTTAGTCTCTTTTGGGGAACATATTTATCACCAACTGTTCGCAGACTAAATTTTCACAAATATTAGATAATAGAACCGTTGGCTTGATTTTTGTAGGCTTGTGCAATTTTGTTTGTTGAAAAGTTTTATATGATTGAATTTGATCATTGTTTTAAAAGCTGCTTGTATATATATGAAATATATAATATTTTTTCTTGTAATTATTAAAGAAGTAAGTTTTACTGTTGTTTTGATGTTTGTATCTTGGGCTCCATTGCTAAGGAGTGCTTTATGTGTCAACTCTCTTAACTGTAGGTAAAACAATTTCATTTGCAGATCTTTTTTGCAGCTCAAGTTTGCTTTAAAATACACATTTTGTTTGTTTCGATTCTTTACATCCTAGACAACAATTTTAAAGTCATGTTGGGAGGGGTCTTATTGGTTGGAACCAGATGGTGAGATTCAAACTAGCAGCCCTTCATCCCCAGACTAATGCTCTACCAACTGAGCCACTGTGCTCTGCCTTAAAACATAAATGACCAAGCACAGGACATAAATAGAGAATCTTAAATGAGTGCTCATGTCTTATAGAATTTATCAAACGAGTTGGGGAAAAGAGATAAAATGTGAGGCTTGCCGAGCATTTTATCTCTTTTTTTGCAACAAGTTTATTAAATTCAATAATACAAGAGCAGGAATGTTAGATTCTATTTATCATATGACATTAAGATTACTTTGAAATATCATTTCTGACATAAAAACGTTATAGTTTTGTCATTATGTACGCAAAGTTGTTATGGATGTCATAATGTTTTATGAAAATCTGTAAACCACTTAGACGGATGGCTGAGAATGGGTTTGCTCCCCCCCCTAGGGAATTTCGCAGACATATCCTATCTTGTAGAGGATTGAAAGCCGAGTCTTTTAAGACATGTTTGCACTCTGTGCTCCAGGGCGTTAGTCTGTAAGAGCCTGTAACATACGTTACTTTATCAAATTAAGAAAAAGTAAATTGAAAGTTTGGGCTAAAAATTGAAGACATTAGAATATTTATTTTTAAAAATCATTCATATAGTCTGCATACTGGATATCTTAACTACATATGACAGCCATTTGAACAAAAATGCGGCTTCCTGAGGTGTCATATGCGTTACATAAATCAGATAACCCATAAAAATTTGCAAGTGTGCCTAACATCATTTACATTCACAATCTCTCTGTGTGTTTTACAAAATGTTTTTAACCATGTCTGACTAGCTTATGCAATTGGCTAACAGAAAAATTAAAGTTTGTTTCCCTAGCTTAAATAATTTTTCTGGAATAAGCAATTAAACAACCCTACCCCTACCAAGTTTTAAGGTGAAATGTTTGGTATTAAAACTAAAGGTAAAATAGTTAAAAAATATTTGCAGTTGATGAATATGTTTCATTGTTTAAGATTTATTTGCTTATATGAAAAGACTCATAAATCTGCAAGTTTGTTGCAAAATTGTTAATATCTGAGGCTGTAACATATGTTACCTGATGTAATAAATGAGGAAGCTCATTGTCTTTACGTAAGATATGCCTAAAAATGTTTTAATCTCCTCGAGGGAATTCTGCAGACATATTCCTTCTTATAGTACAACTCAAGCTGCATCAAATAAGGGATGTTTGCACTCTCTATGTTGGGGTGTTAGTCTGAAACAGCATGTTACATGCGTTACTATATCAAATAAAGAAAATGTAGTTTGAAAGTTTGAGCTAAAATTGTGAAAAAAACTCGCAGCTGCTGGATATCTTACATTGTTTAGGGATTTTAAGCTGGCTCGTATGATAAAGACCTATAGATCTGCTAGTTGTCACCAAGTTTTAAAGATCAGAGAGCGTTACATATGTTAGCGTGATAAGTAAAATCATCAAACAGTATTTTGACATCAAGCTGAGAAAGGGCCTGCTCCATCCTAATCCCCTTTGGAATTCTGCAGACATATTACATCTTATGTAACCATTCAAGGTGCATTTAATAAGAACTGTTTGCACTCTGTAAGTCGGGGTGTTAGCCTGTAACAGCTTGTTACATATGTTACTATATCAATTTGAGTGTTTGAGCTACAGAAAGAAGACATTAAAATTATCTAATAAATTGACATTCTTATAGTCTGCATACTGGATGTCTTTACTACATATGGAAGCTGTTTAACATTAATACGGCTAACTGTGGTGTTATGTGCGTTACATGAACCTAATTATAATTTAAAAGCTATAATTGTGGCAATCGTCATTTAGTTAAACAACTACTATGACTTGGTTTCAAACTGTTTTATTAGATTTTACAAACATATACTCAATTGATGAATAGCAAAAACCAAGTTTGCTTTTCTATCTCAAATATATTGTCTTATAGGAGCTAATACACAACCCTACTCCCAGTTTTACAGAGAAGAAATTTTGTTATTACCGTTTAAATAAAACCTATGAAAGCGATTGCAGTGTGTAGAAATTTACTTTTTCATAGTCTGTCTTGCTCATATATCTGCAAGATGTCATTAAGTTTAAGATCAGGACACTTAATGTGTACTTATAAGTCTTTGAAGCCAAAACACTAGAAATTATATTCATTTCTGATTATCAAGCCCATGGACTGTTGTTACAGATGTTATCAATGACCTTTTGGACACATTTCCTAATACTGTGCATATAATGCTAAATATAGAGCCACAAATAGAAAATATAGTTTTACATTTGTACAAGACAATACAATAAAAGAAATGGTCCAACTAATTCTCATCGATTTAACACTCGTGTTAAACGTTGTCATTGTCTGCTTCTGTGGTAATCATTATTATCACATGCCTCCTTGCAACTAGTAGAATCATCACACAATATTTCAATCATTTACTGTTATACAATTTTACCACCAGTCCACTGAGCCATTATCAACTTTCCAATTTTGCCATTCATGGCTAGGAACATTCGGAAACTGATATGAATTCCTAATAGTTGGCTCTTTGAGTATGTGTTTCAAGTGATATTCTGCAAGTAGGAGAAAGACTAAAGCTTTACAAGGAGGAAAACTATGCCATCAAAAGCAATGAGTACCTGGACTGATGTACCTTGATATTTCTGTGATAAAGAATCATATCTTAGCTGGTTAACTTTTACAAATGTAGCCTTTCCATACATGCAACAAACATATTTTCATCTAATAATGCCTCTGCACTTATTATCTTTCCCCAAGCATTCAAAAACTTATTTGAAGTCTTAGTACTTCTGAAATGCTGAAACGGAGGTAACTCTTTCCCTTCAGATAAACAAACTAGATGTACAACAGCAGGTAAAGCAATGAAATGCAGGATGAACAGAGCGCAAATTAGACCCTTTCAATACAATGATTCACTAAGTTTCTAAGATAAGAGCACTTATTAAAGGATGTAACATATATAACTCGTCATAATAAGCAAGGGCATTGTCGTGACATCCTTTTTGATTACACAGTCAGAGGCAAAAGGTTTCAATTTCAGTGTTTTTAATGGATCATGAAATGAGGCACCTTATCAACTTGTTTACTCTGTATAAATCTTCCATAGAGCATAATATAGAACTACTGGATATCCTATTCTACCCATAGTCCACTTTCCTTCTTTGAATGCAACAGCTAATGATATGGCTGCAAAAACTGAGAAATCATAGGTTTTACATTATTCTAAGGCTTGCTTCAATATACTGACATCAAAAACCAACCAGCTGCAAACTTAATTGATTGCAATTTCCAACTCCATATCATCTCTCTTATACCAGATAACTTTCAAGGTGTAACAGAAATTGTTTCAGACGGTCTGCCAAAACCATCATGAGTCAACATTGTAACTAAAGAAAACTTATAAAGCTCTTTGGGCGCAGCAAAATACTATTGATCTAAGACCTGAGGACTTAAGCACCAAATGACTGGATAGGTTCCATGGCAAATGATGCAAAAAAGCAACCTATCAAATTTCTGTTTGACCAATGTCAGAAATCTTAAGGTATTCTTAGAGGTACATGGTAGAGACATAGCTTTTGCAAAATCAGAGCAAAGCTATCATTTGACTAGCACTGATGCAGAGGCAGCTGCAGTAAGATTGCTCTTGCCACTTCACAGGAAGAGGCATATACCCGAGTCATACTACATTATATGCATATATGTGAAATGGCATTAAACCCATATTTAGTTAGATGTTTGATCCCATGACACTGACATGCTGTTTCTGCTTTGAAGAATGCTAAGGATTCAAGTTATAGCTTAGTCAATTTGTTTGACCCTGGCACTGGCCACACATACAAAGTAAAATAAGTCTTTTGATGGCAAAAGAGGAGGATCACACGAAATGCTTATAAGTGATGTTTGTCACAATAACCAATTTTAAAAAGTAATCTTAATTAATGTAACATATAATACCATAGGAAGCTGTATATTTTTTGAAAACACTTTCTTTTGTATCAAAGGTATTCAGCATGCAAACTACATGAATAATTGTAATAAAAAGACAGTTTTTTGTCTTCTTTCTGTTTCTCAGACTTTCAATTAATTTATTCTAAAATTGATATGGTAACATACATATCATACCATTACAGGCTAACCTCTTAGTTAATAGAGTGCAAACATCTCTTAGTTGATGCATTTTGAATTGTTCTTTAAGGTATGAAATGCCTGCATAATTTCCAAAAGGGGGGGGGAGGGGAGAGGAGTAGAATTGTACTTGATCAGTTTGCAGTCATAATACTATGCCATGATTCTACTGGTTGTGATGAAATGGGTGATTATTTTGCCATAGAAGGAGACACAATGATAGACATTGTGAGGGTGACTTGAATAAAGATTGTTTTTGAATAATTATATTTAATAGGAATATTAATTAAATTGTGTCATTTAAATGAGAACTTTTATTTTCTATCTATACGTCTATATATTTTAATATTATTGGCATTAGGAAATATGTGATAAAAAAAGATTATATATAATATCTGTAACACAATTCCATGGACTTGTTATCAGCAATGACTAATTACTAAGACTAAGGCACCAGAGGCTAGAGATTAATAGGAAACATGTGAAAATAGTATTTATTCTGAAATATCATCTCTTACTTCATAGACAATTTCCTTGCTCATTCATTATGCCATGTAACATACGTTACATACTTTGATAAAAGCTCTGATCCTGATGTCAAACTTGCAAATGTATGATTCTTTATTGCATTAGCAAGACAGTTCCAAAAATGTAAGATATCCACCAGCATCAAATATTTATATATATTTTTCTTCAATAATAGATACCAAAATTGGATACGTAAAATTGGGGGTAGGGTTGTTAAATAGCTCATATAAAACAATGTATTTGAGATAGAAAAGCAAACTTTGTTTTTTCTATTAGTCAAATGAGTATATTAGTAAACTAAGATTAAAAACACTTGTAGAAATGCACAAATCGTCTGTAAAATTAAATGATGTTAGTCACAATTTCAACTTTCAAAGGGAAATTTAATCTATGTAACGCATATAACACCATTGAAGGCTGTAATTTTGTTAAAATGCTGCTTTTATGTAGCTTAGGCAGCCAGCTTGCAAACTACATGAGAAATTTGAATAATTAGATGGCTCAATGTCTTCTTTCTGTAGCTCAAACATTCATTTTGATTTTTTCCTTAGTTTGTTACAGTAACATATGTAACAGGCTGTCACAGACTAATGCCCCGGAGCACAGAGTGCAAACATCTCTTAAAAGATGCGGCTTGAAATTTTCTTCAAGTTAGGATATGTCTGCAAAATTCCCTAGGGGGGGGGGGAGCAGGACCTTTTTTAGCTCGAAGTCTAACTGGTGGTTTATCCATTTTATTGCATGGTGTTATTTTACTCCAAGATGCGACGTCAATGGCAGCCAGGTCCCAAGTTAATATTCTTTTCATGCTCAGTTAAGCATGAAAATTCAACTGCTCATAGAAAGTAAAATACTGAAGAAAAAAACTTTAAACACTCAGAGTGCAATGGCTTAGGACTGGGGATAGCAGGGTTGCTAGTTCGTCTCACTGCTGGCAGTCACTATGTTGTGTCCTTGAGCATGGCACTTTATCTGCTGCTAAGTACTGGTTCAACCCATGTCATGAAGGCCCGTCCCAACATAACTGAAAAATTGTTGACTGGGACGTAAAGAATCGACACAAACAAACAAAACACTCACTGACAGATGTATTTATTCTGCTTATAAATGTTAAAATGCCAACAAATGTTGGCATTTCAACATTCATGAGCAAGATAAATTTCATGCTCCATGGAGTTGAGCATAAAGTGTTCTAACCTCATGCCCCATTGAGTTGAGCATGAAAAAAGTTTTCTTACCTCAGGGCCAGGACTCAGTCTAGCCTGCACATCACATTGTATATACCACGTAATAATATACAATTATTGACTTCAATGAGGTAGACATAAGGATTTATTTACCCGAAAAAGTGATAATTCACTGAGGCCGCTAGGCCGAGGTGAATATCACTTCTAAGGGTAGATAAATCCTTATGTCTACCGAGATTGAAGTCAATAACTGTTTTGTTATATGACTTTTCAACTTAGAATGAAAATTTTCTATTTTAACTTAACTTTTGTTGTTGCAGTCAACCTTCAACCTAAGGACTTTCTAAAAAGTTTTATCAACTGTATTAGAATATTTTGATGTAGTATTTTGCAATTTGAAATGTAGATTAATTCTCTGAATGTGGAATGTAAAATTTAATCAAAAAACTTTTTTTACATTTTGTTTATTCAAACAAAGATAAATGAACAAACAAAACATAACAAAACAGTTGTTAAAATTCATGAAAGTCTTTAGTTTACCTGTTGGGATGTGAAACAGCAAATCATGTCAATTTCATGCAGCACATGCTAGTTTTATGCTCATCATGCTATTTTTAGCTCTCTAGAGGGTGATATTGCAGAAGTGTCAAAAATATTAACTTCTGGAAACTAGTTTGAGCTGGATTTCATCCTATATCACCTTCTGAGCCAGTTCAGACCAGTTTTCAGGTAGACATAGAGATTTATGAAAACAAATTGGGCCAATCAGGAGACAGGATTCTCTCCAGTCATATAACAATGACTAATATTTAAAGTTGGGTCCATTATTGAGCTATCCTGGTTGGACCCATGGGTATCTACACATAGGTAGGAAAAAGTACAATCAAGAAACTAATCATATATATTTTGCATATTTTCTTTATTTATATAAATAAATTGTATATTTATCTTCATTTTGACGGATATTAAAATGAAAGTACCATATTTTCCTTATTTATTCTGACCCCTTAAGAGTGTTAAACAGGCCTCCAGTTAAGTGTAACTAGAGATTATTTTTCTTATTTCTCAACCAAAACATAAGTTGTGGTTACTCAAAAGAACCGTCTCAATGAGACAGTTCTTTTGAGCACCCAAAACATATGTTTGTATTGATTGATAAGAAAATAATTACAATTTTATGCTAAAAATATTTCTTTAACTGGACCTATGGTTTACCATACTTATCATAGAGGAACACAAGTATATTTGACTTCAGCTAAAGAAAGCCAAATAGTGTAAACTCTGATTTGATTGCTCGTACAGTCTGATCTGGGTTTACACTGTATGCACATTAGTGCATATTTCTGAATATTTAGGGAAAATACTGTAACAAGAACTTAATGACATATGAACAATGAATGATGCACATGTAGACTACCAAGGGAATATGATTACAAAAATTTAAATAACAAAAGATGAATGCTCTACAAGTATTTCAGTATTACAGCAGTCTCTTCATATCTCACCTCTAAGGCTCAGATGAGGTAGTGCATGAGATTTAGGTACAGTAAAACATGTGTAGAATGGCCACTCAAAAATAGACAACAAAGATCTTAATGACAAATGGTAGCTTAATGAAGATTGAAAGTATTGCAGAATGCTCTCCTTGGAGCATTCTGCAATACTTTTGACCTGCATTAAGCATTAATTGGTCTTGAAAACCAATTTTGGTCTTTTTGAGAGTGGCCGTTTTACGCTGTTTTGACTGTACTTCATATCGTATCAGATGATCCTACATATCCACACAGTAGCCTCATTAGAGCCTTTGCAGCATGCATAAAAGCATGGAAGTATATGAAGGTTCAGACCAAATAACAGGCCTCTGACGCCAATAAATTGCTATGTATGCATATTTAACACTAATAGTAAGTGTTCAAAATTTTAGAATGCATACAGAAGATTTAAAACTCTTACTTGGAGCTCTGTAATGTGTTTTTTTAAAAAGACTATATACAAGAATATCACAGACAAGTTGAACAATGTAAATTTAAAATTGTAACATTTTTGGATATCAATAATAACATATTCATAATACAAAACAAAAGCTTTATGTATTGTAATAACATATTAATAATATATGTTTATCACACTGATCTAGTTGAAGATTATCCTGAGTTGGGATATTGAAGGAGAACCCAGGGCTTCCACAAGCTCTAGAAATCATGGACAACCTGGAAAATCACTAAAAAAGTTCTTGCATGCAAAAATCATGGAATTTGAAAACCCCCTGAATAATCATGGAAAAATCCTGGAATTTTGTGAAATAATTTGACGAAACCAGCAGTAGCCAGAAAACTAGCTGTCAGACACTTGTGTGTCCGACAGATAGTTTTCTGGCTACTGGTGGTTTCAAGTTTTAATTATTTTAAAAGGTATGCAGGTCTGTTTACAAGCATGCTGTTGTTGCTGCATTCCCCATTTATAATCAGCGTGGTGAAGAAGCTGCTAAAAGTGGTGGTTGGAGGCCATGCATCAAATAGTCATGGAAATTACATTGTTGATCATGGAAAAATCATCAAATTGTGTTTTTGAATTTCTGTGGGAACCCTGAGAGCTTGTGAGTATTCGTAGATATACCAAAGTGGGACAATATTCACTGATATCAGTGTGATATCCCTTTTATTATATAGCTATAAATGATTGGTATTTATTTCCTATAGTGTAAAACGTAAAAAACGTGTTTTTTTTAATAAAGTAGATTTCAGATTTCGCTAAATAGTGTGACACTTTATGCCCTCAACATTAGGAGCGTTTGAGATCTTTTTTTTAACTTCGTGCAACGTCAGCATGCGAAAGCATTGGTGAAAAGGTGGCGATATTAGCAAATTAGCTAATACCGAGTGATATTGGCACACTTGTTACTCTGCTTTAATCAGTTCATTCATTTGATATTAATAGCTATATAATAGAGATTCCTTTATAAGGCACCTTTAAGGCTACACCAGGCCCCGAGGTTACAAATTTTTTTTAATGCTCAACTCAGCTGAGCACAAAATTTATCCTGCTCATAAAAGTTAAAATGCCAACAACTGTTGGCATTTTAACATTTATCAGCTTGATAAATACAACATCTGAGAGACTTAAAACAAGAAACTTTTATTTTGTGGGTATTTTAGTTTTTATGAGCAGTTAAAAGTTTGTGCTCAGTTAAGTATGAAAAAAGTTTTTTAACCTTGGGCCGGGGGTGATGTAAATGACATGGGCAGTTGGTGAAATATATAAAGGAGAATGAGGCAGCACAAAAGATTCTGGAAATTATCAGTCTGGGGACTTATGGTTATCCATAATGCATTTTTGTGATGGTCGGCCATAACACTAACAACTTGCACAAAACACACTGATAATGGTGATTGTATCTTTCTAGAGAATTTGGTATGTATAATGTATGATTGATATGGATCTTTGTACCAGACCCTAACAGCGTATAGTCCATAACAGTGTATAGTCCATTGAGTCAGCATATGGGTTATTGTTTCAAGAAACATGCCTTAAATGGCAAAAAAGAGGTGTATTTTTCTCTTATTTTGTTTGAGAAAAACACTAGACATTTTTCTTTTTTTATTTAACTGCGATGATCAAACATTTTGGCACTTCAAGTTCTAAGAAGTGGATACTTAAGTTGGTGAGTAAATAAACTTCTACGAGTTACACAAGAGAAAAGTACTGAGGATTTTGTGCCTATGTTCTGGTCTGCATCACACCAGAAGAACTAAACATGATGTTTTATCACCCTTCATGTGGTGCCATCTTGTGTTGGAAATTTAAATAGTCTGTTATGGTCAACCATTGCTATGTTTAAGCTGAAGTGCATTCAAGTGTTATGGCTTACCATAACAAAAGTGTGTTATAGATAACCATAAGTCCCCAGACATTATCCTAAAGGCAATTACTTTAGTAACTTGATATGATTGGTTGGATCATGTGAAGTGGCTGTGCTAGGAACAACTGGATCACATGAGACAAATCGTCTCTTGTGATCAGGTTGTTCCTGGCGCAATCATTAGAAGTGATCAAACCCATCATATCATTCAAGTTAAAAAAGTAGTAATGATTATATATCAAATCAGATATCATGATTTAGTCACTACTATAACATTAGAGGACAATATTAGCCAGCACATGAGATTTTGATGCTCATCACATATACATGTACAGTAAAACCTGTATAAAAAAGGGCCACTCTCAAAAAGACCAAAAATTGGTTTTCAAGACCAATTATAGCTTAATGCAGGTCAAAAGTATTGCAGAGCATTCTGCAATACTTTCAACCTTCATTAAGCTACCATTTGGCATTAAGATCTTTGTTTTGTCTATTTTTGAGTGGCCATTTTACACAGGTTTTACTGTACGTTTTAGTCATTCTTTAATTATGCATGTGCACCTATCTAGCAGGGCTAGAGACTATAATGTTGACCCCTTCATCTATGTCCCTAAATAGTGTGTTCAAGAAGGTAAGGTATGCATTAAGTACTAAAATCTCATGGTCTGGCTCATATAGGGTTTATTGAAGTGCATCCAGAATGGTCTTTTTAACCAGTCTGATTGCAAAATGGTAGACTGGTACATTAAACACTGCTACTCTGCAACATTGTGAATCTTATTAATTCTCTGTATGATTAGACTTTCTTTTTCTCGCAGTTTCAATCCAACTTCACTCTGAAAACATATAGAAATTTAACATATGAGCCGTGGCATGAGATTTTCAACAATGTGGTATGTGCGACCAGCAAAGGCTCAGACCAGCCTGTGCATACGCGCAGACAGATTAGAGCATTTGCTGGTGGCTTAAATATTCTATGACTTTTAAACTACTGACCGAACCTCATTTGAGGTTTCTAAGCTTAAAAGGAGGCTGCACAGGCTTGTCTGAATCTACACTTGTCAAAATACCACATTGTTGGAGAATCACATGTCATGGCTCATATTAGTATTGACTCTCAATTCTGTATTCTTTTTTATGAGCACATGCTCTTATAAGAGCACACCAAGTTCTTTTTGTGTTGGGAAGGCTATATCAGCTTCTAATTTATAGCCATTCCAGTGGTGCAATTTTATCATTAACCCTTTCCTTCATGAACATTCTAATGCTAAGCTCCACCCACTATGAATAATTATATATACCGGGTACCGTTGGCTTAAAGTTAAGCATATTGTACTCCATTGACCAAAATTGTAAGATCTGGTGTGCTAACATAAAATGCTTTTTATATTAGTCTACCATACTTATTTTGAGTCGAAAACTGAAATTTCGGTATTCCAAAACACATTCATCAACCGAAACGAACGGGTTTTCTAAGTCTACCCTCAAAATGCTAAATGTCAAATTTCGATGCTGATTACAAGCACTTTTAAGACCAATGCTCCTTCTAAACTGTGACAACAAAGTTTAAGAGGTTAGACAATCTGGTATGGAGTATTTTGAAAACAAAGTCTAGCCAAGAAATGTGTTAATGAAATGCAATTCAGGCAATAATTTTGTTATTTGGCCGTTTTAACCATCCCTTTTGCTGTAAAATATTGCTTGGTGATGTGAGAAGAATCATTGTGGCATTAATAGACGATAACAGCCATGAAACAAATTTCCTACTGGTATATTGCACTTCAAATGGAACGCAGTTTTTCGTTTTTAAAATTTTACATGAAGGTTTCTTCACCCTGAAAATTTGCATGTGCAAAGATATAGCAAAACCCTAACTAGATTTAAATTTTGGCGGAGAATGATATCAATGCTACTGCTCTGATATCTTGTAAAAATAAATAACTTAGTTTTTGTTGGAATGAAAATACCCGTTTAGTACCCAATTTTGTACTGTTAGTGCAATACACCTTAGATAGATATCGTAGTATTTGCTCAGCTATAAAATGTCCATTAGAGATTACAGCAGACAATTATTTTGTAACATCAAATGACCAGTGCGGTTTACGATGCAACCCAAGCTGCTTATATAGTTATACGGATAATAGGTTTTTAACGCGGTTTCATGCCTACCAAGTACCATCATTTTGCCTGCTTCCGTCTGTCTACCTAACTTGTTGTGTTCATGTGTCTGTATGTGTGAGCGAAAAACTAGAAATGCACAGGCCTTAGAATGCGAATAAGATCATAGATGTGGGGCACTTACAACATGTACTACATTTAATTTATATTTAACTTTTACTGCTTCTTTATATGATGGTAAAATATGCCTGTTTTCATATGGAAGTAGTGAGATCAATAAGCTGACCCATTCATTGAATAGTTAGGCAAATGGGCGCTTCCAACTAAGAGGGCATTTTGGGTAGTAGACATCTATAGATGTAGCCTTTCGTTTTGGTCACCGTCTCTGTGACATGGTTAGATAACTGAAATAGTGTTGGCTATGCTGATAAACAGCAACGCAAGCCAATATGCAGCTACATTTAAAACCCACTGATGCATTGTAAATTGTCTTATATTAGTATATACATGGTTTTATATTCAACTGATAGTCATTGATCCATATCGCTCAAGGTACAAGCAGGGAATGTTATTTGGCATAAAACATTAAGAACATTAAAATTTCATCCTATCCCAGCATTTATGAAAACGTATACAAACTTCAAAAAAATATTTTGGGTTAGGGTTTTTTGGTTAAAATATATTTTTCGAATTGAATTTAAAATTCCCATTTTAGATTTAATGTTATTGCCAAAAAACAGTGTTCCATTTGAAGGGATATAGGCCAGTAGTCATTATCCTAAATACGGCCTAGTCTCAAAGGCAGGCCTTTAGTTAAGAGTGCATACCCCAAAAAATAATTTTCTTATTTCTCAACCAAAACATTTGTTGTGGGTACTCAAAAGAACCGTCTCAATGAGATGGTTCTTTTGAGCACCCAAAATATAGGTTAAAACTGACAAATAAGAAAATATTTACAATTTTAAGCTCCAAAATTTTGCTTATCTAAACCTATGCAAAAGGCAAGAATTCGTCATTAAACCCATTCGAAAGCACCATAGCCATACAGTTATGCTGGTGTTAGTCTGGTTCCCTCCCCTAGATCTACCTATCTAAGGTCAGGTACAGGCTAATCCAGACGGTCAAAATCCTGACCGTCAACGAGAGAATCTAGGGAAAGATGTGATCTAGGGGAAGTAACTTTGAACTGTGAAAAATTACCTCGGATGATCGAGTGGATGATTCATGAGAGCTTTAGATACAATAAAATCACATTTGAAGTAGGAATCTAGTATCTCAATGTGTATTTATTTTTTTTCGCAAAACTCGATTTGCATATCGGTTCAAATTAACAAAATATCGTAACTGTCCAACAGTTTGCAACCGACGCTTTACTTGAAAAGTAACAGACCATCTCATTGGTTGATCAATAAACTAATCACAGCCAATGATAGAATAGGGGATACCTGTTGTCGAATTGAGATGATAACAGGGCACCAGTTAATGCTGGTGTCATTTAGCAGGGATGATTATCTGAAAACTTTGAAAGACAGTCAACAAAACCATTTCTGAATTTTTCTGAAAATCACCATTTTGGTTTTGGGAGGTGTTTTAGTAGGTACAATTCTCGAGTTGCCGTGACGTCATCAGGATTGGTAGAGTTCTATATTACTGACTTTTTGATAGTAGAATAATAGTGCATTTTAATGGGCAAAAAATAATTTTGCAAAAAATGACAGCTTGGTAAAAATTTGCAACACCATCAAAATATGCTGAACATTATGCCATTAATATAAATACACTTTCATGTTTGTACATAGAACAAAGAAGTTACTTGTCAGGTCCACTAGTGTAGGATCAAATTTAATCATATTTCCATAAGCAAACAGAGTAGCCCCTGATCAGGCAGCTCTTACAATAGCTACCTGATCCGGGTCTGCTCTGTTTGCAAAAGTGTTAAAAGGTGTCTCTATCTTAAGGGTTGATATGAACTCAACGCTCACAATCAACATAAAGATTTTTCCAAGTTGTCTGAACCAATCAGGAAACAGCTTTTTTCTGGTAGGATTATCACACTGGTATCTGTGAATATTTTCCTGTGGTTCTGTAAAGAAGGCTACATCATGCGTGGATCCAGAAAGTTTTATCAGAGGGGGTCCAACTAAGACAATTTTTTTTAGTTGATGAGGGGAGAGGGGATCCAATTACCACTTTAAGCGGGCCATCATTGGTCCGTCAGCGAAAAACCATTTAAATGGTGTTTCGCATGATGGCCCAACATTGAATGCTGGTTCGGTAGCCTTATGATTTTTCAGGGGATCCGGGTCGGTATTGCTAGGAAACCCTATATTTTTTGTGATTTTTCTGGGGGGTACGGGTCCCCTGTCCCCCCCCCTTCTGGATCCCCCCATGTACATTAGTCTTCAATATCAAAACTCAGGAAAATACTCACAGATACCAGTTTGATAAATATTTCACTATTTGGGCCAGCACATGGACTTTTGGTACTGTAAATTTGGAAATTTTAGCAAGGGTTTTATTTTCGCGAAACTTCGCATATGCGAAGTTTCGCGAAAATAAAATCCTGGTGAAATGACCAAATTATTCTGCCATTAACTGATGAAGATACATCATGTCATAATTGTGATTTTTTACACTGCAAATATTTCTTTTAACGCTATTCGCGAAAATAAAATTCTAACGAAAATTTCCGAATTTACAGTACCTAATGCATTGTCAAGCAACAAAGGCTCAGGCAAGCCTACAAAAAATTGGCAGACTCGCCAGAGCCTTCACTGCTCATATACATGAAGTATGGGTATAGATGAAGGCTCAGACCAAAGTTTAGACCTATAGCCTTACTGGATACATCAGCATGGGCATTTAAAGAAGGCTTTCGCACATATACATTGTACAATAAGTATCTCATGTGCTGGGGAGTACAGTGGCTCAGTGGTGGAGTGCTTGACTTGAGATCAAGGGGTTGTGGGTTAGAGCCTCACTGGAGGCACTGTGTTGTGTCCTTGAGCAAGAAACTTTATCCTGTGCTTAGTCCTGGTTAAACCCAGGAAAACCCATCCCAACATGACTGAAGCATGTTGACTAGGACATAATCAAATCAAACAAACAAAGTCATGTGCTGGCCAATTTCATAAATATATTCTGCAATTTTCACTTGCTAATGTCAGATCCTAAACCATGAGTATACCATTTGTGACATCATCTAAAGCAAGACTATACAAAGACAATATGCAAAAGCATGCAAATAGTGAGTGCCACTATAAAGTAAACATAGTAAGTTTTTGATATTTGGGGGAGCTCAGTGGTAAGGTGCTTGACTGGAGACTGAGAGGCTGCGGGTTCGAGCCTCACCGGAGTCATTGCATGTGGTCCTTGAGCAAGACACATTTATCCTAGCTTAGTACTGGTTCAACCCAGGAAGACCCGTCCCTGTTTAATTGAAAGATTGTTGATGGGACGTAAAGAATCAAATCAAACAAACCAAATCATTTGATATTTATTGCTATAGAATTATATCTTATACACTGAGTGTATAAGATGTCACTGGCATATTAAAGTATTGAAACATGTTTGACTAACCTGTAAACTACCCAGCATTTCTCTCGTAACACTTTCTATGACTTCTCTCACATCTTCAGGTGTGAGCTGTGAGAACATATCAGACTGGGTCACATTCTCTTCTAACTCCTTTGAAGGATCTGGCTTCTCCTCCTCAGGCTGAAAAAACAAAACCAGTCTAGTTTGTAAACAAAAGAATAGTCTTATGAGATTACTCTGACATGTAACTCTTTATATAAAAGTGAAACACTCACTATAAAACTGTCTAACCTTTGTATTGTGTAACAGTTTCCTAGAAAGCTTTTTTGTAGCTGACCATTGGCAAATTAACCTACAGAAATATACACTCTGTAAATCTCGAACAATAGCTTTTTTTATGATTTTTTTTATTTCATCTTTCAATTTTATTTAATATTAAAACAATTAAAACCCTGTTTCCAAAGCAACGGGTATCTTTCTACCATACAAACCAATGTAAGATGTTTAAAAGACATTCAACAATAGATTAGAGAGACCTTATATATGAGCTGTGACATGTGACTTCCAGCAATGTGGCATTTTGACAAGTGTAGACTTGGACGAGCCTATGCAGCCTCCTTTTAAGCTTAGAAACTCCAAATGATGTTCAGTCAGTAGCTTAATACTCATAGAACATTAAAGCGACTAGCAAAGGCTCTGATAAGTTTGCGGGTATGCGCAGGCTGATCTAAGGCTTTGCTGGTCGCACATACCACATTGTCGGAAATCCCATGCCACGGCTCATATTGTATATATTTTTCAGGAAAACCTTTTCAAATACAAAAGTGACACGTGATCAACATGGCGAAAGCCATATAAACACCGTCGCGAAAAAAAAATAAAATTATGTGATTTCTAGGACATTCTGGGAATAGGAATTTGGACTAATGTAAAATGATATTACAGTGAGTGTGAACTTTTAGTTTCAACATGAAAAACAAATGGTTTATTTAGATCTTAATTAGAGTAAATATCAGTGTGTACACCATAATGTATATGTATACGAGTTCATAAACAACTCATACAAAGTATAAGTCAAATTCCTCGTGACTAATAACGGTAGAAGACCCACGCTCAATTTTTCTAAAAGTATACTCATGGCTAAAAGTTAAGCGACAACATCAACGTTGAGCATGAGCAAAGCATCTAGTATTATATCCACTCCTATATCGACGCCTGCTGGTACAAGTGAAAGCAAGAAACGTTATTTGTCATCACCCTTTTCACCTGAAGATAAATTGGTCAAGAAAAACAAGGCATACAACGACAGCATGGAAAGCCTAGATAAATCAGATGTATCTGTCAGTCTGCTGGACCCAGTGTATGAAATGGAGACTGTAGGGTCAGCTCACCTACATACATTACCAGAAACAGAAATAGAGAAGATTGCAAACTTGCTTAAGTCATCCATCCAAGGGGATATACTGACCGCAATTAAACAGGACCTCAGTGTTATCATGAAAACTGCAGTTTCTGAGGTGATAGACGACAGGCTGAAAAAACTTCATGACGAGAACAAGCGTCTGACTCAAGAGAATGAAGAGCTTAAAAACCGTGTCACAAGGTTGGAGCAGAATATTGATGACACGGAGCAGTACAGCAGAAGAAACAATCTACGGATATCAAAGTTTCCTGAGTCTGCTAGCGAGGATACTGACGCCATAGTTATCAAGATAGCTGAGACACTGAATGTCCCGCTGACGCCAGGTGATATAGATAGAAGCCATCGTGTTGGAAGACCTGGTTCCAAGCCACAAAGAGACATAATTGTCAAGTTTGCGACATACAGGGCGCGCGAAAGGCTGTTCATTAACAGGAAGAAACTTAGAGACTCAGAACTAAAAGGTATTTACCTAAATGAGGACCTGACCAGGAAGCGCAGTAAACTAATGTTCGAAGCCAGAAAACAAGTGAAAGCTGCAAACCGAAAAATTCTGGGGGCATGGTCGTCTGATGGAAAAATCCTAGTCAAGGACCTTCGAGAAAAAGTTCACAGAGTCACATCTGAAAGTGATCTTGACGCGATAATATCTACCTAGTGTCATTAAAAACTTAAACTTTTGCCGACTCTATAGAGTTTTCTGAGATTGTATTGTGACTACTAAGGCGATATATATATATACACACATATACGTGCTGACTTACTTAACTAACACAATTGGACGTCTTGATAACGAACGTCTGATCAGTCAGTTGTGAATCACTGGCTGCTCTGAATCTCTCTGACCAAGGGACCAAAAAGGTGTCGATTTTCCGATCTTGGCAGCATGCACATATTAAGCTAAATTAAGTTGAGTAACCCGTAAAATCGGATCAGTCTACGCTTCAGCACCTGATCTTTATTTTATTTATTTTTGAACTCAGCAATACGCACACACATGTAATTAAGTTAAGTAACCCGAAGAATCGGATCAGCCTGTGCCAAAGCGCTGGCTGATCGGACTCATTGGGAGCCTGTATACTTGAACATGACGACAAAATCCTTTGTGCGGCTGTAGAATGAGAAGTGCCAAACTGCTAGTGCTGAAGCATGGACTGGTCTGTGTCTCCAGGGTTATGTTTGATATGCAAACTGAACTTGCACAAATACTTTTAAGCAAGTTTTATGCCGTCCATTGTGGCGGAGCATTGAATAAAAGAACTGTGCACTGTCAATATTCACGCCTCAATCGAAAATGTCCATGCATTTTGAAAGCAAGATTATGTGTGTGTTCTCTGACGAGATACAGGTTCAAGTACCGCCATCTTCAATATATCAAATATATTTGGTTGAGAGTAGCTAAGTCTCGAAGACTGGATTCGGCCGGTGCTAAAGCACAGACCTGTCCGAGCCTTCGGGCTGCACGAGTGTAGAAAAACATCTTTGAAATAGATACTGTATGATCAGAGACGGCTTTGCTTGCTGTCGTGCCAACCAAGAGTGACAGTGGTGTGATACTTTGTATGCAATTGCTAAGTGTGGCATTGACTTGTGCACTCTAATTGAGCTAATGTGAATCAATAGATCACATGAGTATTGATCTTATCTTGTAGATAGGATTAATACATAAGTGATCTTTCGACTCTAAGTCCCTGATAACTTTGTGGACAGAACGTGACAATCGGTCACTCTTGACTGGCAGGACAGTGGCTAGAGCAGTGTAATTTGTTTATTTATGCATATATGTACATATATTCTTCGTGCTGCTTACTATTGAAATTTCCTTCCAACGCGTTTTGAACTAGAAATACAATTACCAATACATACCAAATTGCTAGACTTGAAACGAAGCAATCAGCATATTCCTATGACCTACTCAACTACACTTGTATCATAGACGAATCGGGTTAGCTCGGGCTTTCTGCACCGATTAATACGAATCTTCGATGATACTGAAGCATAAAAAACGAAGCTACTTAATAAACCAATCTAAAAGGCCATTAGCTCATCGTAATTATTTGAATAACTGTTATGTAATCCATATTCCTCCCAGTATCACATGTTCTTGTTACTTAATTCTAATGAATCTATTGTCTTTCCTACTCTACTACGTCTTTCCTTTCATTTCTTCCTGTGTTATGTACCTTTACATAGTCTCGGTCGCTATCAATCCATGCTATCCATTCCTACCATTGGACAGTCCAAATATTGAGTGCTAGCGACCCAGACTCTCTCTTTCCCTCTCTCTCTCTCTCTCTCTCTCTCTCTCTCTCTCTCTCTCTCAACTTTATTGTTTAAACTTATTCCTAGACATATACAAACATTTATAAAGTGACATATTATGCCATGTTGTATAAACTATGTAGCTGCATGTATTATCAGGAAATGAACTCTATAAGCTTTAAAGCTTCCGTTCAGATCCTTTACATTGTTCTATGCAATTATTGTACCACTTGTATTATTTATAGAGATAAAATAAAGTTTAAACTAAATACAGAAAAAAAATGTGTTTCCTTAAAAACTAGAAATGGTGTTAAAATGCTAACTCTGAAACAAAAAGGCCATTGAATATCACACATTCTGAGGCTGGGAATATCTCCATGAAAATTTTACCTAAATTACTACAGTACAACCTGTCTTAAGCAGCCACTAAAAAAGAAGACCAAAATTGGTTTTCAATACGGATTATCGCTTAATGCAGGTCCAAAGTATTGCAGAATGCTCCAAAGGAAGCATTCTGCAATACTTTCGACCTTCATTCAGCAGCCATTTGTCATTAAGATCTTTGTTTTTTTTTCTATTTTGTGTGACCGCTTAAGAAAGGTTTTACTGTATTGTAAAATGTGAGATTGATGAGGTAGACTTTGTCTAGTCGCCTAGATTAAGAAAGATTTCCAGCTGTTAATTTTCTTTATTTTCCAAAAAGCATATGAGCAAAATGGTAAAACTTCAACTGCATTTTCTGACAGTTGCACTTTTTCTAAAGAAAATAAGGTATACTCTGGTATTATTCAGAGCCAATTTTAACCCTTTTCATGTTGATGGATTATCCCATACATATTGATAAAATACATATGAAATCGTTCATTTTGTATTTAAAGGGGGTTCCTGTCAAAATTTCTATAAAATGATGTATTTCTATCTCTGAAGATTGTTTTTATCTTGGCAAACAGTGCAGACCCTGATGCAATGCTGCCTTAAGTGGCATTTCATCTGGGTCTTCACTGTTTGCCAAAGTACCTGTTTACCTGTATCCAGAATGAAAAGGTTTATGTAAAATAGTTAAAAGAGTTTTGGCCAATTTATTAAAACAATTGTTAACAATTGAGTTAGTGGATGAAATGATATGATATCTATCAGAGAATCACATTAACCGGCATGCCAGCTTCAACTTGACAGGTCAACAACTTGACAGGCCAATAGTGGTACACTTTGATTGGTACCACATAATATCCAATGATATAAGAGTTGATAAATTTGTATTACTTGTATTTGTTTTGGATATAAAACAGTTAATAGGTATAGAGAAATATATACAAGAGCTGTTAGCCTTTGTTGTAGATGTCAATTTTGTTTCGCACATACCAACTAAGAGCCTTAGAGGTAAAGCTAGGTCACATGAGATGGCCTCCTTTCCAGAAATCCTGAACCCGCCCCTGCCCAGGTTTATTTGAGTCTTTACTTAGGCACAAATGTTCAAAATTTTAGAACATTTACCGTAAATAATTTGCATATTAAAAACACTGGTGTAGTATTATCAGGACATTATTACAATCCCAGATGCGACTTCATACGATAAATTATAACAAATGTCCAAAATGTCAATAAAGCCTGTTATTCACAGATCACAGCATAAATGTTGGACATCCTATATCTCGAATATAATTTTTTAGGCTTTAAAATTCAATCATTAACGTTTTTATAATGTTTTTGTTAACTTAAAAAGTGGCTATAATTAAGCTGAGAATTGAAATATTTAAAAATTGCCAGCATAAATTCTATAAAGCGCCACTATGGCCATCCCTTATGACTATTATTCAACCTAAAATTATATGAAAAAAATTACATTAAAACTTGTCTTAAGTGGCCACTCAAAAGAAGACCAAAGATTTGTTTTCAAGACCGATTGTTGCTTAATGCAAGTCAAAAGTATTGCAGAATGCTCCCCTTGGAGCATTCTGTAATACTTTTGACCTTCATTAAGTGATTCATGGTCTTTAAGACCTTTGTTTTGTCTATTTTTGAGTGGCCACTTTAGACAGGTTGTACAGTATATCTTATTTTTAAATAACATTGTCAGTTAGTGTATTAACAGTACAAAAATCATACAAAAAATAGCTCTGAAAATAAAAGATATAGACCAGCTCATAAGATTCCATTGGGCTTAGTCATTCTTTAAACATGCTTCCACAGTTATCTTGAGCCATTCATCTATGCCCCTACCTTTTGTGTGCAATCAGAGAAGGCTCAGGTGAGATGAAAATTTGTGCAGGTTCACCTGAGCCTTCATTGCTCACTTGTACTGTAAATAAAAAATCTTGTGAGCTGACACAAATGAGCAAGTTTTATAAAATGGGAAGAAATTAGTATGAAAAGGGAATTCCAGGACTAAGTCTTAGCATGGAAAAAGAAGTCAAATCAGGTTATGGGGACAGTAATGGACTGGGAATGGAGTTAATTGCACTCACAGAAGTCAAAACTTCCATGATAGCAACAAGAACACTTCTTTACAAGCATTTAGAATTCGTCTGAATTTACATTTCAGATTAGTAAAAAATGTAATAGCAACCCTTGGTAAGACAAGATGCAATACAAAGTTAATAGTAGGAATAATCCTGAGTTTACCATAAATATATGGACCCCTTTACTTCATAATATTTATCTGGCCAAAACTAAGTCTAATTGACTAGCTTATGAGGTGTGTAAAATATTGGTACAGTGCAGCAGCTCAGCAGCAAACAATGTAGAACCTGATTCAGACTGCTTCTTCAGGTTTTACACCATTTGACTTGGTCTGATTGTCTTAATATCAAATGTGCCTCGACACAATAAAACAACTCTTCGGGGTTTCGGACAAAGCGAGAAACAGAACAGTCTCCTCAGCTGCTGAGACTATAGCTAGAAAATTATGAAATTTTGCTTGTAGCAACTTTCCAAAAAGCAAATAAAAAGGCGCTGATCAAGCTGCATGGGGCGCAGCCGGGTCTGGGCCTTTGTTGTTCGCAAACCCGAAGACAGTGGAGGACCACATGTAAATAAAGATGAAGCTGGTAGTAAATCTGGTCACACTAAAAGCTAAACTAGAGGATCTGAAGGTCCTGAGGCGCTCACCTGACCTCTTTAATAATGTTAAAATAGGTCAAGGTCAAATACAGCTTATAATAAAACATATTTTGCTTAACCATATATGGGGGTTGCAGCCATTTTGGTGACATGAGGCAGTCCAAATGAGTGGCATTGGATAAAAGGTCACAGGTCAGCTTGACATTTGGTACTTATGTAAAGCCATTGTCTCATAAGGTTAAACATTTTTCGAAAGTGTTATGATTTCAGCTTAAACAGTTATAGAAAAATGAACAATTCAAGATTTTTCCCATATACAAGGAATCAAATTAGGAATCAAATTTGACTTTGCTATAAAGTAGGTCAAGCTAGATTCATCATTTGTGCAAGCCTGGTAGAGACCATATCCCCAATGCTACATACCAAGTCCCAAGGCCATTGACCTTTTGTTCTAGAGAATAAGATATTTAAAGGGTTTTTACCATATATATGTATGGTGACCTTGACCTTTGAAACTTATTTATAGCCATTGTCTCATTAGGTTTAACATATCAAGTGAGAATAATGACTTTGGCTTCAACAGTATTCAAAAAATCAACTTTTCAAAAAATTTCACATTTAAATGCAATAGGAAGCAAATTTGACCTTGACCTTATGTAGGTCAAGGCCAACTTAAGATCATCATTTGAACAAGCTTAGTAGGCCGCACATCCCCAATGCTACATACCAACAGTGACCTATATAAGAGTGACTGGACACTTCATTTTTCAGCCATATAGGTATGTCGTGGCATGTGTCACGTGACTAACGCCTGGTGCGCCTTTTATCGTACACACTCAAAATGGCGGTGCAGCTTGTGAGACCGCTGCATTTATAGGTACTTTAAAGAGCGTACTTCGTCGTAAATATTGCTTATTGGTAAATATTGTTAATAACAATCGATAAAACATATATGAAATATTGCTAAAAGCTATGTTTCTGCAATGTAAAAACTAATCCGATTGAGTTATGACCGTGTAATTATCGGCCGATTTTAAGAAAGTTGCGGAAATTGGCAAAAATGGCTTCAAAAATACCTCTTTCCCTCTGACGAATAAAGCTTCAAACATGGCTATATCTGTGTCTCGATTTATCAATATTCATAAACTAAGATGCCCAATGATTCATAATTATTGTTTTTATATAATTTTGGTGTTTATAAAGGTGTTAAAAGTTTAGGTAAACAATAGAGAAATTACGCTGTGTATTCCAAAACAGCGGTAAAAAAGCCAATCGTGCAGATAAATGATATCAAGTTTCCCCCATTTACCTGTGTAAGATACACGACAGTGTTATTTTAGTTGAGTATTGGTATTTCATTGGAGTTTCTAGTCACTCTTATATAGGTCCCTGATACCAAGTCCCAAGGTCATAGGCCTTCTGGTTCTGGAGAAGAAGATTTTTAAAGGGTTTTTTACCATATATGGGCGTGTCTGCCATCGTGGTCATGTGACCAAAATGTTTTGAATGCATTTTGGCTATCTTATCATAAGAGTTCTTCAAATGAAATTTGAGTTCAATTGGGCCAATGGTTTGTGAGAAAACTATGTTTTAACCTATTGATGGAACTCCAATTTGAGTGACCTAAGCTGAAAGGTCAAAGGTCAACCTTGACTTTTGGAACTTATTTATAGCCATTGTCTCATTAGGTTAAACATATCAAGTGAGAATAATGACTAAGGCTTCACAGTTTTAAAAAAAATCAACTTTTCAGAAATTTTCCAATTTAAATAAATGCATAAGGAGGCAAATTTGACCTTGACGTTAAGTAGGTCAAGGTCAACCTAGGATCATCATTTGAACAAGCTTAGTAGGCCGCACATCCCCAATGCTACATACCAAGTCCCAAGGTCATCGGCCTTCTGGATCCGGAGAAGAAGATTTTTAAAGGGTTTTTACCATATATGGGCGTGTCCGCCATCGTGGTCATGTGACCAAAATGTTTTGAATGCATTTTGGCTATCTTATCATAAGAGTTCTTTAAATGAAATTTGAGTTCAATTGAGCCAATGGTTTGTGAGAAAACTATGTTTTAACCTATTGATGGGACTCCAATTTGAGCGACCTTAAAGGTCAACCTTGACCTTTGGAACTTATTTATAGCCATTGTTTCATTAAGTTAAACATATCAAGTGAGAATAATGACTAAGGCTTCAACAGTTGTAAAAAAAATCAACTTTTCAGAAATTTTCCCATTTAAATGCATTAGGAAGCAAATTTGACCTTGACGTTAAGTAGGTCAAGGTCAACCTAGGATCATCATTTGAACAAACTTGGTAGGCCCCACAACCAAAATGCTACATACCAAGTCCCAAGGTCATCAGCCTTCTGGTTCTGGAGAAGAAGATTTTTAAAGGGTTTTACCATATATGGGCGTGGCGGCCATCTTGGTCATGTGACCAGGACCATTTGAACAAACTTTCGGTCCCTTGTCTTATGGAGTCTCCATATCAAATTTGAGTTTGATTGACCCAGTGGTTTCAGAGGAGAAGATGTTTGAAATTGTGGACGGACGGACGCCGGAGTGACTGGTATACTATTAGCTCACCCATGAGCCTTCGGCTCAGGTGAGTTAAAAATCATGGAAGTTTGGTTGTTCGTAGCACCCGGGGTTGAGTTGAATGAGTAAGAACAGGAATCCAGGTACCAAATTCTGTTTTAATGTAGGTATGAACAAATAATAAAGGGAATGTGTCCAGAGGAGCCAAAACTGTAAAGTTTTTAATTGTGGCTTCTCTGAGTACTATTCGGTTACAAGGAATAAGGATAAATCGAATAGGGAACATTAAGACTATTAATAGAATCAGTTAAGTGTTTGTCCAAAAAATGCATGAAATAAAGAGAACTCTACTGCAGGCTTTGGTTTTAAACCCATATAGATCCAACTATAAATATAGCAGATGACAACTTTATGACATTTCATTTTAACTTCCAGGATAAATAAATTGGTGAAAATAAGGTTTGTTTAGTCATGCAAATCATCTGCTGGCAGATGACTAGCATGAAATAACAAACTTAATTTGGGCCGCGATGCGAGAAAACCTGTCTTCGGAGGTTTGCGAACAACAAAGGCGCAGACCAGCCTGGGCATCTGCGCAGTCTGATCAGTTCCTTTGTTATTCTCTTTTTGAAAAGTATCATATCTAGACATGCTACGAGCGTAATTACAATTTTCTAGCTGGTCTCTATAGCGGAGGAGATTGGTTCGAATCTCACTTTGTCCGAAACCCTGGAGACAGGTTTTCTCGCATTGCGGCCCATTTTATAGATATAAAGAGAAAAATTGTCATCTGTTAAAGATCATCTGTGGTTCTCTAGTATTAACAAATAATCAACCCTTGTCTTGCTGAATATATTGATATGGTCGAGTCACTTTTGTTTTCCAGTCAGTTCAGTTCTGTGATTTCAATTAATACAGTGGATTCTGGTGCTGTATACGAAAACCGTGTAAATCCAGGTAGATATATCCAGGTAAATATATCCCGGTTCAGCAGGACAAGGGTTAAATGAGGTAAAAAAAGATAATACAAGTTTCGAACAAACAAATGATGATGTATTATTTTCAACTTTATGTTGAAAATATTTTGTTATTTTGCCCTAAAAAGCCAAAAAGCTGTTGAGATTTTTTATTATCTTGCCTTCTCATAGAACTACTATTTGAGCCAGTGCATGAGATTTCCAACAATGTGGTATGTGCGGCCAGCAAAGCCTCAGATCAGCCTGTCCATATGCGCAGTCTGATCTGAGCCTTTGCTAGTCGCTTGAGTATTCTATGATTGTTAAGCTACTGACTGAACATCATTTGGAGTTTCTAAGCTTAAAAGGAGGCTACACAGGCTTGTCTGAGTCTACACTTGTCAAAATGCCACATTGTTGGAAATCTCATGTCACATCACATTTGGTTAAAAGGAATAAGGATAAGTCAAAGAAGGTTGCACAGTATGTCACCAATAACCCTGTTAGATCAGATCTTATGGGGAAGTTAACCTTTTATCTTACCAGTTTAATGACCACTTCATGTTGTCCAGTTGTAGCTCTAGATTTTGAGGTAGATACCCTGGGTTTAGGGGTTGTACCTTTTGATTTAGGGGTTGCTCCCCTTGATTTGGGAGTTCTAGGAGTAGAGGCTTGCGATTTTGGGGTTGCAACAGCCTCTTTGGGAGTAGACACCCTTGACCTTGGGGTCCTAGAGCCAGCAGATTTAGTTCTGGTTGGCTGCAATTGGATTCAGGAAATAAAACTTCTTTCATAAATCTCAAAATTAATATTAACATACTTATTTTAATTGATGTGGAAACTAATAACAGCACACATAGAACACGATTTGTTGCCATAAGGGCAAACAGGGTTCATACACTACAGGCAAGTTTGAGTAAAATTCAAGGACTTCTCAAGACTATCCTACAGTTTTCAAAGACTAAATGTTTATGAAAAATCCTTATTTAGGTGTAAAATTCTACTTCAAAAATGCTAGACTTGGATAATGGAGAAATCAGTACTAGAAAATTAGTATAAAATTGTTGTGCCTTTATTTGGTGCAGCAAGCATTTGATGCAGCATTTGCTGCACCAAATAAAGGCACAACAATTTTTTACTGATTTAGATCTCAAAAAACAGTGTTATGTCCTACAGAAAATAGAAGAATTCAAGGACTTTTCAAGGCATTTGAGTGATTTTCCAGTACTTTTCAAGGCATATTTAATTTTCAAGGACTTTTCAAGAAAGCCCTCAAGTACTTTTCAAGCCTGTGCGAACCCTGACATAGTCTGTACTTAACTCTTGCTTAACTTTGGATGCTGGGTAGTTTTGCATGTATTTTGTAACAATAATAAATAAAAAAATCTTTCAAATCATCAGCATGTCAAATAGCTTGAATCCAGACCAAGCCCAAAGTCTTATTGGACATGGTCTTGGTCTAAAGTGTTTGCAAAAGCTACCACAAGGGTGGGCATCAGTGGAACTACCGCGGAATAGTGTTAACAAGAATTTGTTCCTTCATCACATCCGGGACCTTTACCGGTAGTGGCCTCGTCACGGAAAAGCCAAACAAAGGTAGGTACTCTCGCTTGTTTTGATTTTTTGTAAAAGAAGGAGCTAACTATGTAAAAATCCGGCAATGCTATTCCATGAAGATATGATTTACCTTCCTAAACAGGCCAAACGCGATGTTGAAAAAAGCTTTGCTTTGAGATGAGAACCGTAACAGCCCTTATTCGTCCTTCGGATGTAAAAAAATTAGAGCGATCATGTTCTATGAAGTAATAAATGCCAAAGTTTTCAGGCGCAGTATCGCCTTCGCCATCGCGGTAGTTGTGATGCCCACCTGTGTACCAGTAGATGACTAAAGTCACAACTAACCAGGAATGAGCCAAGCGTCCTTTTTATGGGACATCAGCAAACAGTGCAGAACCAGACCAGATGCCACAATCTGCGGTGTCTGGTCTGGTTCTCCACTGTTTGCTTACAGAATGTTCTATTAGAATTCAAACGAAAATGACAAAACCACCCAACAACCCTTAAAATAGAAATGGACTTGTGAATTTGATAAGTGTGGGAAATTCCATTTGGCTTAAATGGGCTAAATACTGAATTTCTAAAATGAATCTTCCAGTTGGTGATCTGGACAAATACGTCCTACTTATCAATACAGAATTTGTTAAAGACTGCAAACGATTGGTCCCTGATCTGAACGCTCCTCTAGAAGCAGGCCGAGTTTGCATATTTTGTTCTTTCTCTCTGAATAAATTGGTTTAATTGAATCAATTTTAAAGGCAGGTTCTGCAGCTCAAATTAAATTTCTAATCTAGTGGTAAAAATGTGAATAATGTTTATGTACTTTTGAGCCAATTCATGAGAAAAGCACTCGTTGCAATTCAAATAAACACAGGATTTCTAAAATATTGAACTTCTTGAAACTGATTGAGAGCCTAACAGCCTACGGTATATGTTCTAAAATTTCGAACACTCTAAAATTACGAACACCTAAAATTATTGCCGAAAATAATTTTCAAATCATCCTAAAAAATCGAACACTGACCTTTTTTGGGAAAGTGAATTTCTAAAAGTACAAACACAAGTTATATTCGCGGAAAATCGATGTCCGTTTATGCTTGGTTTACTTATACCGTACAGTGCGTGAACGGTAGCGACATTTGGAAGGTTGCATTCTACTTAAATGGTTAATCTGGCACGTGACCTTCCTTTTGTCTGCTAATTGTGCGATACATGCTTTCAGATAAGATCAAAGGCTAGAGCGCATTAAAAGCACGGACTTTTCTACATGAACGTGACAAAGTTCATGTATGTTATTGGTATGGGCCATCTATGCATCTATCGCAGGCTACCTGCAGGGTGTTCAAATATTTTTGAAACCCTTCATTGGCGAAATGTTAACCTATAAGAAGCATTTGTTCCATCAGAATTCTTTAGCAATGGTCATTAACATGGATTTCCTTTGTCACAGACATTAAACAGACATGCCTTGGGCAAGGATTAGGAGTTACATTTACATCGAGAAAACGCCCATCATCGCTTATGTTTGTCATGAAGGACTTAGGTCATACGCTGCCTGGTCGTCAAAATTGAGCTTTTGCAAGTAACAGAAGATGAAGTAACAGTGAATTTGCTAAGTTAGTTTGCTTATACAAACTTAGATACAAAAGGGCCTTTTTCCAAGTTGTGGTTTGAGTCACGAGACACAAAATTGATCCATTCAACATAAAAGCGGTGATGCTTGACATACTGGAGCCATCAATGCTGAATTGAGAATGCACACTTGCGCAGGCTCCTCTGAGTCTTTGTCGCATGTTGTAAGTACGAAAATATCATGAAATTATGTCCGTCCACAGTTTAATTTCAATCGAGCCGGTTCACACCCACTGCATGCATGCACGGATCCAGAACATTTTGTCAGAGGGGGTAGTGAGAGAGGACCAAAATTCCAATAAAAAATGTTCCACCATCGGCCCATCAGCGAAACGCCTTTGAAATGGCATTTTGCTGGCGTGTCAATGGCCCACCATTAAATGCTGGCTTGGTAGCTTTGTGATTTTTAGGGGAACCGGATCAATATTGCTAGGAAACCCTATATTTTTGTGATTTTTCAGGGGGATCAGGACCCATGTCCCCCCTCTGGATCCGCCCATGGCATGCATCTGAAAGAAGGTACTTGTCTGAAATGTTCTGTAATCATCAGACGCAAAGTCGGACTAGATTATACCTCTTGGTATGCTTGTTTGCACCTGATCAGGCACGTCGGACGATCTTCTGGATCAAAAATGTTTGCAAACTTTGATAGCAGGTCATAAAAGTAGAGAGAGAGAGAGAGAGACTGCACGGTGTTTGCACACAAATCTTTTGTTTTGGCTTGGTTACTTAGAATATCGAAACACTATGTTTGGGTCAGTCAATCAATCTTGTTACAACTGCTTCCGATGAGGACCCTAAACTTACCGTGCCCATCGGCTTTTATACGGCAAAGTCATTCCACAGTATTAACGCTTTGCGTACTTTCTATCGCAAATTGATGAAACATTCTATTCTGAATACCATTTGGATCTGATCTGGATCCAAACCGTGTTTGCAAATGTAAAGAGAGAGAGAGACTGGTGCAGGCACGTCAAAGTAAACACTGCATCGGCGGATCGACAAGTAGAGAGAGAGAGAGAGAGATGTGTGTGTGTTGTTTTTAAATTTCATCAGTTTGTTTTTTTTTTACTCTGGGAACTCGTCTACGTATTTCAAAGTTTTGGGTAGATCTTTACAAAAAAATCTGATTGTGGTTTCAATTTTTGTGTAAAATATTAACTGGAATTCGAAGTCAGCAGAGCGAGCGAAAGCGTTTTGGTTTTCTGAAGGAAGAACGAAATAGTGTAGTGATTCATCGGTGAACACATAGGAGACCCAGCTTATGTAATAGTTTAAATCAGTGGACTTTTATGACTTGTAAGTAAACTGAGTGACATAATATGCATGTGACTGGCTCTCTACTTGGCGAATACCACACGCGCTGGACATTTTACCCAGTCTGCATGAATTTAGTGGCGATTTTAATAAGATTAAAGAAAAGAACAAGAAATGTCACAAACACGTGACGAATGCCCCCAAAGGAATTGATCTAGCATAAGACACATTTGAGGAAAGATAGCTGTAATATAGCACGAAAAACCTAGAAATGAGGCCAGAAGTCAATGCCAAAGTCAAAGTGCCTCAAAATGGTATGCACCACTCCGCCATCCCAAGAGGAATCACCACCCCAAATTTGGGATTCCTACATCAAATAATATAGCAGATATGCCCTGGACACAATAATTCTTGAAAACTAAGTCAGAGGTCAAGATCACAGTGACCAAAAAAAAGTTTGTGACACTCAGGCACCCCAAGATGCATTAACATACCAAAGTTGGAATTCCTATTTCAAAGAATATATGAGATATGCACCAGTTTCTAGAAACTAGGTCAGAGGTCAAGTTCAAGGTCACAGTGCCATAATTATGGTAAGCGACACTTCCTCATCCCAAGATGCATCCACATACCAAATTTGAGATTCCTATCTCAAATAATATAAGAGATATGCTCTGGACATGATTATTCTAAAACTAGGTCAGAGGTTAAGGTCACAGTGACCATACAATGGTACATGACACTTCGCTATCCCAAGATGCATCTACATACCAAATTTGGAATTCCTCACTCAAAGAATATAAGAGATATGCTCGGGACACAATAATTCTTAAAACTAGGTCAGAGGTCAAGGTCACATTGACCTAAAAATTGTATGTGACACCCCGTCATCCCAAGATGCATTTACACACCAAAGTTGGGATTCCTATCTCAAAGAATATAGGAGATATGCACCAGACTCAATGCAGTTTCTAGAAACTAGGTCAGAGGTCAAGATCACAGTGACCCAATTATGGTATGCGACACTTCGTCAGTCCAAGATGCATCCACACACCAAATTTGAGATTCCTACCTCAAATAATATAAGAGATATGCTATGGACACGATTATTCTAAAAACTAGGTCAGAGGTCAAGTTCAAGGTCACAGTGACCCAATTATGGTACGCGACACTTCGTCATCCCAAGATGCATCCACACATTAAATTTGAGATTCCTACCTCAAATAATATAAGAGATATGCTCCGGACACGATTATTCTAAAACCTAGGTCAGAGGTCAAGGTCAAGGTCACAGTGACCCAAAAATGGTACGCGACACTCCGCCATCCCAAGATGCATCCACACACCAAATTTGGAATTCCTACCTCAAAGAATATAGGAGATATGGACCGGACACGAAAGCGGGACGGACACACGGACGGACACACTGACGGACTGACGGACAGTGCAATTACTATATGCCTCCCAAAGTTCATTGGGGGCATAAAAAAGAGGAGATCTATAGCACAGAATCATATCGCCGTGTTTTAACACGTTTCTACCACATCTTGACATGCATAAATACGATTTTTCTCATGATAAAGCCCACATTCTAAAATTTCGAACACTAGCATTTTTTTCATAAACGTAATTTAAAAAAAATTACGAACAGCGAAAAAAAAAAAATAATTTTTAGTGTTCGCAATTTTAGAACATTTACCGTAACATAAATTGCTTGCAATTTACTCTGCCCCAGATGCTTCCTAGAATCATGAAATTTTAAATATAGCAAGTACATGTATTTCTATTATCATTTGAAGATGACAATAGAACAGAGGTGCTCATCAGACTGCACATGCTGTATAGTACACATACAGCAGAAACAAGCTTCTCATGACATAATAGCTTGAACAGGCCTCTAGTAAATAAAAATCATTTTTCTGAATTCTCAACCAAAACATACGTTGTGGGTACTCAAAAGAACCATCTATTGAGACAGAATAGAAAGTTCTTTTGAGCACCCAAAACAAATGTTAAAAATGATAGGTAAGAAAATATTCATAATTTACACTCAATTTATTTTTAAACTTGACCTATGAATTATTGTTAATGCCACTCTTTGACAATCATTCCTGATGAACAGACTGACCTGCTCAACCTTGTGTACTTATCTTTTTCCACTGACATAAACATCAAATTATTTATACATGGTACTCAATTCACTGATATGGGATGTAGTCTAGAATCCAGACAAAATGGAAGCATTCATTTTTGACAGACAAGTAAATTTGTGCCTTAAGTAAAACAAGTACAGTAAAACCTGTGTAAAACTGCCACCCAAAAATATACAAAACAAAGGTCTTAACTTGGTTGTTTGATTTAATTCTTTACGTCCCATCAACAATCTCTCAGCTCTTTAGGAATGGGTCTTCCTGGGTTGAACCAGTACTAAGCACGGATAAATGTGTCTTGCTCAAAGACCACAAATTAGAGACGCCAATGAGGTTAAAACCCTCGGCCCCTCAGTCTCAAATCAAGCACTCTACCACTGAGCCACTGCGCTCCCACAAAGGTCCCAATGACAATTGGTAGCTTAATGAAGGTCAAAAGTATTGCAGAATGCTTCCCTTCAAGCATTCTGCAATACTTATGACATGCATTAAGTGATAATCAGTCTTGAAAACCAATTTTCTGTCTTTTTAGAGTGGCCCTCTTACACAGGTTTTACTGTACAGATAAAATCTATGACAATATGTGTGAAGAATTATTGATTTTAAGCAAACTAACGGTTGATAGAATTTTTATTAAAGTAACAATTACCTCTGGTGTAGGCGTGGGTGGGGGTGTTGCTATATAGAGACTGTGCATCTCGTCTGTCACACCTTCATCTAGTGGTGGGGGGAAAGGTACATCAGCAGCTTTAGCAACCTCTACAGTTAACTGGAATACAAATATTAATCAATATTGCATAAATATAGATGCGTGCTGCTTTATTAAAAAATATAAAACATGCAAAATGGGCAATAAAATTGGTTTTTAACCCAATATGTTTTTGTTATATTGGTCTATGTATCATTTTTAGCAGATTTTTTGTGAAATCTATGAACTATATCAGTTGCTGAATAGGATGTTTTATGATAGTAAACAGTGTAGAACCAGATGAGATGTCACATTCTTGGGAATCTCAATCTAATTGTTAAGCGACAGTGATAAAAACTTCCAAATATGAAAATAGTGCTTTTTAATAAAGGGCTACCTATAAACAAGAAAAAATATCCATAATTTGTGTTATCATGCTGAAACTAAAATCCCTCCCAGGGTATTAGTGTAGGCATCAATCTGCAAGCCATGTGAGACCTTAATGTGACCTGCAGGAATTTTTTTTGTTATCAGTACCTTGCATTATCATTTTCAGAGATAAAAATACAATGTTAATTAATATTTTTAACCTATAACACTCAATATATATATATATAATTGACCATCCAAAAATATTATAATAACTCGGACCCAATAAAAACGGACTGGTAACTTACATACAGGTAAATGTATATCTTGGAAATACGTTGTCGTGGCTCAACGGTGGCTGAGCTTTCAAAACTGACTTATGTTGAAGATTAAATAATCATATCTCCGTTATTTCTCTGCATAACTTTGATTTTTCTTCAAAAAGCAATGGTTCAATGGCTATTCAATGGATTAAATAATCATATCTCCGTTATTTCACTGCATAACTTTGATTTTTCTTCAAAAAGCAATGGTTCAATATACTATCTTTAAGACTGTTTTGTTATGTTTATTGAAAGTTTATCCGTCTTCATGAACATTAGAAAGAAACCTAGGTACCCTTTTTAGCTATTTTCAGCACGTTTAGCCAAAAATCGTCAGAAATCAACATACAAAAATGAGAAAACTTCAATTCTTTTTACTGTTACTCGTAATATTTCAGCTTCGCATACCGGGAGTAACCTCTTATAATCTTGTGTAATGTTCAGAATCAATTTTATTGGCTGTAGTACTTTGAAATAGCGCTAAAATACAGCCTGGACAACATCACTTTGTATTTCCGTCAGTGACCAGTCCGTTTATACTGGGTCCGAGATAATAATCAGGATTGAAGCTTCCATTAAGGTGTGAAAGTAAAATAAGTTGAGTATACTTACATCTGTACCTATTATTTCTTCTGCTTGAGTATGTGTGAACATGTAGGAATATAAGTTATAATGTTGGAAAAAACTGAAATAAATAAAAAATATCAAATATCAATATCAAGCAAACGTGCATGAGGGGTCTAAGAAACGGGGCTAGTCTGTATTCAACAAGTGTACTGTGGATTAAATTCTATACAGCATTGTATCCAGACAAGAGGGGTTAACTATTCATTAACAATGTTTAACCCTTAACTCCATACATGTAAGCTATTTTTAGATCATGACATCATTTTATATTTGTTAGACATTGAAAAAATTCAAGAAAAATTTATGTTAAATTTTGAATACTTTTGAAAATATTGTGAAAAATGGAGTAAATGCTCCATTTTCCATAATATTTTCAAATACATGCTATTTCAAGGGCGTCAATATATCGCCTATTATGGAGAAAAGGTTTATGCTGATAAATGAGAAAACATGTTTTGCTCTAAACATATGCTTATCTGGTTCTATATATCTGGATCTTCTCAATAAAAAGTCACCCTAGCCGTTCCTGGTTGTTAGTTCCGTTATACCTCCCTATTCCCTGGTTCTATATTTGTAGCATCGTCCAAAATAGCAAATTATCTAATCTTAAAAAATAAAAAGCAAGAGGACCATGAGGGCCCTGGATTGGTCACCGGAGTCTCTTTTAGCACTGCTTACCATTTTGCTCAGTGGAGCAGAATGGTCTGATTAATTTTGCTAAAGGGCAACATTAAAATTATTAGGAACTGTTAAAGGAAATTATTTTGAAAGTATGGACTTTATTTTGTGTATGCATGTATACAAATTTTGTTATTTAAGAAAAAGATCAGCTCTAGCAGTGAATTGTTGAGTGATAATTCACTGTTTGGAGGTCAGTTGTAAAGAAGATCAAATAATGAGCACGCAGCTGACCCACATTGTTCCTTTATAACAGGGTCCACTCATAGTATGGTTCCTATGGACCCCAAACATGGTTTTATAAAGCCTTAAGGGACTGCACTGCAGTAGCATGAAAATTTGCTGTCTAGCTGAATATATCACCTTACCTTGAATAAATATAATCTGTAATTATTTTTGATTGAGGTATATCAAAGAAATCTAAACCAGTCGCTCTGACATCATCTAGCCCAATACCGACAAACATTTTCTTCATTTCATTCACATTATCCACCAGAGTCATATGTTTTTCTGAAGAAATATAGGAAAACATCTACATGCTTCCAGATAGGAGAGTGTAATTAGAAATTAAATACCACATTTCTCAATTAAAGCCTATGTTATGAAAAGAACCGTCTCAACAATTTTGAGCACCCTAAACACACCTTAAAACTGATGGAAAAGAAAGTAATCTAAATTTTATGCTCAATAAGTTAGTTTTTCTGGACCTATGATCTATATTAAATCCTCATGTTTACAGAGTGACTAGGCATACGTGATATATGCATACTATTTACATTTTCAAAGCAATCCTTTAATGAATCTTTAGATTTTTGCAAACCGTCCATAGCCTCATGAATAACACAAATTTGATTGACAGCTGCCAAGCTCACGTTCCCATGCAATAAGATTCAAACACCGAACTCATTCGCCAGAAGTGATACTGGTGTTGTGATTGACAGTCAGCCACACCCGAGTCACACAGGCAAAACAAGCCTCTTGTTTTCTCCATTGGCTGTACATGTTCAAGCAGGCTATTTCCCTTCATTTTACACTCCGACTAAACCGTTAATACCATTTTATATTAAATACAAAACTGTTTTAATTCCTTAATTAAAAATATGTTTTATATTTATAATAAAATGTAAATATAAGCAATAAATTCAATTTTTGGAATGTTCATGGAATCATGAATACTTTGGGTCTCTTGCAAAGTAAGTGAAGCCCTTACAGTACAAGAGACCCGAAGTATTCAGGATTCCATGAACATTCCAAAAATTGAATTCATTTCTTAAATAATCTCATGAGCTGGCCCATATTTTCCTAGGCTACCTATCTGTCTCCAAAAACCTAGTATAAAGTATCAAATTCTTATAAATCATGGCCTAACCTGAAGTTACCGGGTCTCTAGATAAACAAAAGTGTAATTTAAAAAAAAAAAATCTCAACCAAAACATATGTTGTAGGTACTCAAAAGAACCGTCTCAATGAGACGGCTCTTTTGAGCACCCAAAACTTATATTAAAACTTATGGGTAAGAAAATATTAGCATTTTTATGCTCAAATATTTTTTCATCTAGATGTATGGATACAACAGAGCTTACCTTTAACATTATCTAAAAGTGTGTGTATTACAGAGAAAAATCCTGAAACTTGCTGAGCAGTAAATTTCTGTTGAATGCCCCAATAAACAGCTGATGTGTAGTAGTCTAAAATGGCCGCCTCCTTCAAATCAATCTCATTGTTTTCAAGATTAAAAATCTCTCTCAGGCGACTGAAAACAAAATAAAATGTTATGTGATATTTGTCCAAAAAGTGCATTTGCATGCAACTTTTTTACAAAACTTTATATCCTCTTTAAAAAAATAGTATAGATCAGGATCAGGATAAGCTGGCTTCTGACAAGGCCAGATGATCAGGATCAAAACACAATGAATCCATGTCAATAATAAAATTGTACCAGGTCTCTAGTTAAGAGTATGCTATTAACAAAAATCTTATTTCTCAATTAAACATATGTTGTGGGTACACATGTGTTGTGGGTACTCAAAAGATCCGCCTTAATGAGGTGGTTCTTTTGAGCACCAAAAACATATGTTAAAACTTATTGGTAAGAAAATATTTACAAGTTTACGCTCAAAATTTTGTTTTTCTTGACTTATGGCTGGAAATCAGAAGTTGATCTAATAGCTATCACAGCTCAAAAAGAGCTCAGTGTGAGCTTATAAGAGTGTGTGCTTATTAGGTTGAACAGTATGTTCTTACTTTATATTTCTATCTTAGAAAAGAACCCCCTTCATTTCTGCTCTAACATGAAACCAGATATTTGTTTTACTAAGGATGTAAGACAAAAAATATTCCTTGTATACCTTGGCAGACAGCTGCAGTTTTTGCTTGAGTTGATGCTTTACATCCCAATCAACAAATTTTCAGTCATGTTTGCATGTTTTCCTATCAAGTGATGATAGTTAAAGGACACAAGAGTTGAACACTGTGCCATCTGCAGTCATCTAAGGCCATACATTTATGCATTCCAGAAACAGCAGTAAAATTAATTTTAATATGACAAACAAAATACTTGGGATGTACTGCCCCAGCAAGACTGAGTTCTATTCAAAACCCATTAAAAAATGTCAGAATTTCAGACAAAAATCATTTGCTTTCACCGGGTCATTGGTGCCAAGAAAAAAGAGAGATAATTATCAATTTATCTAAGGTATGACAGCCACCTTCCTTGAAGATCTAACTGTTTAATGATAGACTAACTGGACCATTATGTGCAGCTTATCGGGACTATTCTCTGCAACTATAGATTTCTAATCTTAGGTAGTCTTACATCTACTAAATCCAAATTCTCTACATTCTAGCTATGATGTAGTCTCTGTAGCTGAGCAAATAGGCTCAAGTGTAATACCTGGCCTCAAGCTTATAAACTTTTTTCATGCTTGACTCAGCTAAGCAAGAAATTTATCATGTTCATAAAAATTAAATTGCCAACATTTGTTGGCAATGATAAATACAATCAAGTATTTGAAAGCAACAAAAGTCTTTATTTTTCAACATTTTAGTTTTTATGAGCAGTTGAAATTTAATACTCAGCTGAGTTGAGCATGAAAAAAGTTTTAAAAGTAATCTTTGGGCTTAGCTGCTTTACAACCAGGCATCGAGGTTATAATAACCTCGATGCCTGGTTGTAAAGCCTAAAGATTACTTTTAGGGTGTTGTGACTTACATAACACAGGGGTGTGGAAATAGTAAAATTTTCTACGGACAAGTATAAAGCCAAAATGTACTTGTCCATAGAAAATTTTACTTGTCCGAAGGAACAAATTAGCTTATACCTTACTGTGCTTTAACAATTTATTCTTTCAAAAACAGTATGAAACCAGATATATATCAACTCTTGTAAACAGTATGGATCCTGATCAGCTGGCTTCTCTTGTAAACAGTGTAGATCCAGATAAGCTGGCTTCTGAAGAAGCCAGCTGATCAGGATCCACACCGTTTTCAATGCAAGATGTGAGCTTGTAATAATTAATCATAATATGAAATACAGAATTTTATTTTATCACAAGCAGTGAATTCAACGCATATCAAATGTGAGTAAAATTGGTATTTTTCTACAGTGAAAAAATATCGTATTTTTTCACTAGTGACTGATACGATTTATATTTTCACTGTAGAATAGAATAGAACTGTAGCAAAACAAGGCTTTCTTGGCAATTTTGTGACTGGGATTTTCTAACATAAGGTTTAAAATGAAGTATATTTGTCAAAAATAACGCTACGCATGTTGTGACGTCAACATCAAACATAATGACGTCACAGTTTGACCTGGCGTAGCGCCAGTTTGCATGTGACGCCTACCGTAAGGCACACTCTATAGACTTTCTCTAAATGCTGATTTCTTGCGTTTCATTCGTTAAAATATGATTCTAAGCCATTTTGTAGGTGCAAACTATGTTTACACCCAATGTTATACCCAATAATCACACTGCAAAAGTCAAATCGAACGAGAAACGACCAAGTAAAAAGTAAGGTTGTGATTTCTGTATTTCCGTTGAGTATAAAATAAAAAGAAAATTTACTTTTTTACGACAAACACAAAATATATTTCATCTCATGTGGTGAAAATATCAGCATTTTCACTCGTGCTACGCACTCGTGAAAAATACTGATTTTTTCACCGCACTCGATGAAATATATTTGGTATTCACCTCAAAAAAGTAAATATCCTCTATGTATTAACTTAATACATTTGTACTTGGCCAAGGACAAGTAAATAGAAATTTTCAACTTGTCCTGAATGAAATGGGACCAGGCCGGACAAGTCGGGCATGGTATTTCCACAGCCCTCAGGAATTACCCTGGCTCAGAATTTGTTGTAGCCAACACTTTAGCTGGAGACAAATGAAATTGACTTTAAACAATGTTTTAGTCAGAAAGTAGTACCAAGAAGTTTTTATGTATTTAACTCTTTGCCAGCAAGCCGAGATTTTTGTCATCTGCTGATAACCTTTGCAAACAGTTTGGACCCAGATCAGGCCCGACAAAATGTCTGGCCTGATCTGGACCCAAACTGTTTGACACCCTGATGGTATTGGAAAAAATCCAGCATTCAAAGAGTTAAATATGGCACAATAATAAAATATGAAAGCAATATGCTGATCAAAATACACCTTTTTCGCAGATATGTAACTTTTGAACCACCTAGAGTGTACTTTTAGCCAATGACTTATATTTGTAGCCACTCTACATTTTTAGTAGCAAATGGCTACAATGGCTAATGGCAGGGTGAGCCCAGGCCCTGCATAGCAGGTACTTACGATTGTATCTGTAGTACTGGCAGGCTCATGAGTTCTTTAGTATGATCTGCAGATAAAATTTTGTACGCCATAGCATCTTTTTCTTCACCATCCTCATCCTAGAAAAATATAAAGCACTGTGTTGTAATTAGAAACTATCTCAAGGCGTTTTGGGTATTGCCTTAAGTATCAACCAGATACCTCATTATCAGCCTGAGAGCTTTAACTTGAGTGCTGATAATGGTCTCGGATTGATACTTCGGGTGATAACCAAAATGCTGTGAGATCATTTGTTTATTACATATTCCAATTCACTGTTCTAACACAAAAATGGAAGCAAATTATAGGATTGACATAAACTTTGCGTTATGTCATACCACTTGTTTATCTAATGATCAATGTCTCATGCCGGGCATTATTAAAAATAAGCTATGGCTCTCTCCCTTCAAAATGCATGACTTCCGGTTATCATCATGGCAGGCTGATAACCTGGCCTCGAGGTTATAAAACTTGAGTTCATTCTCAGGCTCAAAATAAAGCATAATGATTGGCTGCTTGCGGACACGTGTCCGCAATCAGCCAATCATTGCGCTTTATTTTGAGTCTGAGAATGTACTCAAGCTTTATAACCTTGAGGCCAGTTGGGGGAAAAGAACTTATTGCATATATGCAGACTTTGGGTTATTACAGTTGCCTCAGTTGGACCTTCGCAGAGCACATTCTCTGTATTCATTTGCAATATCTTCCTGTCTCACAAACTATTACACAAGAAACAAGCACTAATTGATTGATTTATTTCAGTATCACAGATTAGCAAATTAAATAAAACAGCACAAAGTGCTGTAATAATAATAATAATATTGGCCTTGATGAGAGAAAACCTGTCTTCGGGGTTTCTGATAATTAAGGTATAAACCAGCCTGCTCTGCAACAGATACTACTAGCTACTCACAATTATTTCATAAAAATAACAGAATATTTGATTTTTCTATTATTTAGATTACAAATTAATCAAAATTAACAAGTTCTGCTTAAATGACACTTCACTTTATGTGATACAATTTATTTAGCACCATTCTGATTTTGTGAATCGAAAGATCTATATAGCTGGAACAATGTGTTAACCCTTGGCATGCTGACTAGTTTAATGTACTACACTCCAGACCCCCAGATAAGAGAGCGTAACTAACTTTTTTTTTTTACTTATTTCTCAACCAAAACATATGTTGTGGGTCTCAAAAGAACTGTCTCGATGAGACAGTTATTTTGAGCACCCAAAACACATGTTTAAACAGATGGGTAAGAAAATAATCACAATTTTATGCTAAAAAGTTTGCTATATTGGCCCTATGACACTCCATCCCAAATCTTATCCTTTTAACCTGCAGCATTCCAGTTATAAGCATGTATTCTAAAGCAGATTGGATAGCATTATGGATCTTGAAGCTAGCTGATCTGGATCTACGTTTTCAAAAACGGATCAACCCAGGCTCAGCAGGGCAAGGGTTAATTAGGGGATTTTAAAATGTTTGTTATACCAATCTGCAAACTCAAGCTAACATTATTTACAGGGTGGCCCGTGAATTGAGGCGTTTCTCATCTGACCACCTTATGTAATTAACATTTTGCTTGCCTGTCATTATTAAAAATAAGATATGGCTCTGGCAGCTGGGTGAATAAGAAACTATTCGACTATGCTTCCCATATCAATGAGTCCCAACTGCAAACTTACGAGTCCAGAACACTATTTTTAAAAACAAGTCTTCAATACCATAGCATCCTGGGACTCGCTGAAATAAAATCTTTGCAACCAAGAGACAAAATATGCAGGATGCGCAGGTAACAAAATCACTGCAAGGTGGACGATAACAGGAGAAAGGGCGATACTATGAGATGTCAACAACAACGGCAACGAAATTTGGCCTTCGAATGCACGTCTATTTTGTTGCATCCGATGCGAAATATGTTACCTCCATAGTGACTCTTTTCTTTGCACTCTTTATATCAGATTTTGAACTCAAAACTTCCCTTGAAGAACCAGATTTACTGCCTTTTCCCGACAGCTTCAACTGACTTTTCGCGGCCATGTTTATTTGTTGCTAAGTTCTTTTCGCTTTCATTTGTTAAAGAGCACTTATTCAAGGGACAAAACTCTCACTCTCTCTCCAAGTATACCTACAACTTACCTTGTTGGCACCCTTTCCTCTCGGTTTGCTCTGTAAAATTAATTAGACACACAATTAATTATCGCCAAAGTGAGTTGGGTGAGCAGCATCTGTGCAATTAGGACTAGGCCTATGCATTCTGGTTAGGTTCATAAGCAGAGAATCAAGATTTTCTTCAGTTTATGCTCCAGCGATCATGACCCAGGCTCAGACAGATCAAAGATTGGACGAGTCCACTATGTATCACGGGAAGGGTTGATCAGATTACAATCCAAACTAAATATTTGTTTATCGGAGTACTTGAACTGAAAACTGTTAGGATATCCCAATGTGCAAATATATCGCAGTTATAATCTTATCAAAATTTCAAAATGTTCCAGCGCCATTTGCCACTTGTTAACTGGCAAGTCCCAATTTAGGGATTACAAGTGACCAAAGCAAGACAATTAACCTTCACTCCATCCAGGAAAATGACCCGACATGACTGAAAAATGTTAACTTGGACTTAAAATATCAAACAAACAAACAGCTAAATTATGCACCTCGATGCATGTCAATGGACCGGTAATTTTACTAATCTAACACCCATCTAAACTGACTGGTAGCCTACACTCACGCCATGAACTCCTATGATGTAGCCTAACCAGCGGGGCTATAAAGGTATTTTTGGTCTGAGGTTTACATTCTCATTTTTCATGTTTTTTTTTTTGTATGCGAGCAGCGATGGCTCTGGCGAGTAGGGGCATTTGTGCAGGCTCGCCTTAAAGCCTTTGTTCGGACCGGGTTTTTTTTGTTGACTCATTACGTCCCAGTCAACATTTTCACGGTCAGTCATGTCGAGACGGGTCTTCCTGGGTTGAACCAGTATCATGTCTTGCTCAAGGACACAACGCAGTGCCCGGCTCTCGGGGTGCATAAAAGGTGTTTGTTTGATTTGTACGTCCTAGTTAACAAATTTTCAGCCATGTCGGGACGTTTTCCCAGATGCAATCGGTAACCTACACAATAGTGAGGTAACTTGTCTTGCAAAGGGTCACAACGAAATATCTGTGTTGAGCTCGAACCACTCTGCTATTGTGTATGAATTCATCTCTTCTTCTTTTCATGTCAGCAACCTCAAGTAGTGCCTCTTTGAAATTGAGTATGAACGATCCAGCGGCAAAATAATAGCAATGGAGGTTCACTGAGGTTCTTCTCTCTCTCTCTCTCTCTCTCTCTCTCTCTCTCTCTCTCTCTCTCTCTCTCTCTCTTCGGTTCTTCTTTACACATGTAATAGCTATGCTACTTTACATTATAAGCATACAATTTGTTGAGTAAACATGCAACATAATACAATTCCTGAGCTGGTATAATTAGTTGAATATTTCGTCTTGGTTTTGGTAGCGTCTGGGCATTCGGGGGGGGGGGGGGGGGGGGGGGGGGGGGTCATCACAAAATTGGGCTATATTTATGGGTCATTCCTATGCATTTTAGGGTCTTTTCTTAAGGTCAAGGTACAGAATTGGGGATATTTTTTGGGTTGCTAAAATTTCAAATATTTTTGGGGTGTTTGAAATTCCTGATATTTTGTTCTTTTTCTTTTCTGTTTGGGATGAAAGGTAGATGTTGGGCCCGAGCCTACGTATGAAGAAAAAAATGAGAGTACCCCCCCCCCCCCCCCCCCGCTGGGACTCAAAATCATAATTGCCACACTTTACTAAAAAAAGAGGGCGTGTAAATATAAGAAAAAGCGAACACCGTCGGAGCCAGCTGACAGAACCGACCGATACGGTCAGTTAACCTAACCACATTGTCCTGGGCAAGCTTACATCTGACGACCCTTCTTTAGTCGGCGGAAGGAGAAACTATTTCGTGGTCAATTCCCATTAAAGTATCTGGAACCGAACTCACGACCGTGCCGGATCAGTCGGACGTTTGGTGTATTTGTCTGATCTTGTGTATATACTTTTCCTTTTATGCTTTTTTTGTAAAACATTAACACCCCAAGAATGGTAGTTGTTGACCAGAAAAAAGCGAGTGTGACCAGGAAGTGCAACAATCACAAACTAACGGGGCTACTCTGGTATTTTACATAAGGCTTGGCCAATTTTGTGTGGTTCAAAATTTTGAATTTCTACATTTTTTTTTGGGGGGGGGGGGGTGTGGGGGGGGGGGGGTTAGAAGGAAGAATATTTTTGGGATATGAAGATTTTTGTGGATATTTTTGGGGGGTCACCTTTAAACTGGACTATGTTTTTTTAAAATTGTGTGTGTGTGTGTGTGTGTTTGTGCGTTTGTGCGTGCGTGGGTGGGTGATTTCTAGTCAACTGAATTTATGGTGTGTTTTTTGCAACTGCAAAATCAATTAAAACAAAAGAACTATCAACTTGCATTATGAAACTAAAAGCCTTAATTTAGCTTGTCTCGTTGGTAACTCCAATACCAGGATAAACAGTAGACGCTGGGATAGGGCCTATGTCATATTGGCACCCATTACTACTCCTATGTAGCAAGAAAAAAAATGAGAGTAGCCCCTGGGATTTCCACACTACTTAAAGTCTGTCCTCGAGGAAAATTGCAATAAGAGGCGGCGTATCAAGAGAGGGGCTCGCAGAGATCAGTCGAGCCACCGAGCCCCTCTGGATTAGCAATAATTATTTTTATGATTAACAATGTTTTCAGGGGGTAAACACATTTAGAATATCGGCTATTCTACCATGTGACCCTCCATAAAAGACATGAACTATATACATATATACAAACATCAAATAAATAAAACAGCATTTCATCTTGCAAATGCCTAATGAAGACAAAACCTTTCAGTCTTCAATAGACAAGTTCATCCCAGTATGATATTACCCTGATTCAGGTTACTGATTGGCGCATAAAACCACAGGAGCTTGAAGTTCTGTCTTTATCTCACCTCAATAGCCTCAAAACCACAATGTCACTACATAATGACATTATGAGATTTTCGGTTTTAGGGTTTAGAAGTGATATAAGGATCGAACTTCAAGCTCCTGTGATAAAACATAGAACATTTTAAATTTTACGTAAGAGTAAGAATATAAAATATTGTCTTACCTTTTTACTCATGCTGTGGTTTTATTGGCTTCGCTTCGCCCTACAATACAATACCGATAGTTTATTGTCTGCGTCCTTCTATTACAACCAACGCCTTAACTGTTGCTTGGCGCTGACCTGACGTCACAATATGTTGGACGTTATCACCGACGTCGAAAACTCCGGCACTCAATGAGTATAGAAAAGTTATGAAGTTCTAACATATGCCAACAATCCATACCTGGCATACATGCCTCTTTATTATTTTAAATAGTTTTCTAAAGCGTTCTTGAAAAATTCGAGTGTGATATTCTTGAAGAAAAGCGGCAATTGGGGTTCATCAGTAAACTATCTTGATCTTGAACCGCTGTAAGGGTAAATCCTGATCATCATGCAACAAGTAGAACAATTATAACAACTCAAGGACCTGTTTCAAAAGGGAAAAATCTTCATGATTCTGCCCGCCGGCACACGATATTTTGGAATTGATATATATTGCATAAGAGAAAGTGTCTCTAATAAACGCATTATACTGGTGTATCCAGCGGGGTAAGGTCCCAGGGGTGGGGGGAGGGGTACTCTGTTTTTTATATACACGTAGGCACGGACCATTATTTTGGGTTCAAAATCTTGAATTTCAATATATATATATATATATATATATATATATATATATATATATATATATATATATATATATATATATATATATATATATATATATATATATATATATATATGTATTTTTTTTTTTTTTTTTTTTTTGGGGGGGGGTTCAGTTGAATGAATATTTTTTGGATGTCATCTCAAAAATGGACAGGCTTAAGGGGTAATTTCTATGCAATTTGGGGTCTTTTCTTAAGGTAAATGTACAGAATTGGGATGTTTTTGGGGTGTTGCTAAAATTTCAAATATTTTTTTTGGGGTACACGTATGCCTGATATTCCAGATATTTTTTCGGGTAAACAGTAGATGCTGGGTCCAAGCCTAATTGTGAAGAAAAAATGAGAATACCCTCGGGGGGGGGGGGGGGGGGGCAAGGTATACATTTTGTCCTGATCCTTCATCTCATTCCATACTTTGCGTGTGCGAGCAATGAAGGCTCTGGTGAGCCTACGCATATGTGCAGACTCGCCTGAGCCTTCGTTGCTCGCCGATTCGAATAGTATTACTTGACTTTTCGCTAACTGTAAAGGCGGCAACTATAATATTCATATCTGGGTGTGGTTCGGCTATTTCATCTGCTAAGGAAGGGAAATCAGGGTTTATTTATAATTCGTTAAAGAGTAAATAAGCTTTTTGAGCCGCGCAAACGTGCATGCATTTCATGAAAATCCTAACCGTATACACACTGAACTCACATTTATAAACCCTTAAAGCGCATAATCACAAAATGTATGCTTTTGTCGTCCACTAAACTATTTGAAGTCTCATAGATAAACAGTGTGAATCCAGATCAGACTGCTCCGGTCTGATCTGGATCCACAATGTTTGCCTCCCTGCTTGTGTTAAATTAGGCATTTTCAGATGCAGTTATTTTGCTAGCGTTTTAAGGACTAAATAATGACTGAGGTGGTGGCACAATATGATACAGTTACTTTTGAATAAAACCGCGCCTCCTTTTCAGCTTTTACCTATGCCTAAGGTTGACTAGTCCTAATTACGCATTCAAGAGGCGCCGCCTTTACAGTAAGCGAAAAGTGAAGTAATACCAAAATATCATGTGCTGGTCCAAATTTATTTAGTTTAAGCGCTTCAGGAGACTGACACTGTTAAGAAATAATCTACCTCTATGTTTATTAATACCTCCCAATGCTAGCATATTTCTACTATATTTAAATTGTTCATCTTAGGTCACGTTTAGTAATACCTTTCAGAAAATGATAAAATGACAGACTTTATCTTTCAGAGAAGGCTGAGATCAACATGCACACAAATAAACTGCCCATGATAAATGTTATAAAGGGCGAATGTGCTGGCCGTTGAAAGTTGTGGCAAAGGTTTAAATAAATAAATAAATAAATAAATAAATAAATAAATAAATAAATAAATAAATAAATAAATAAATAAGTTTGTTACCTCATGTACTATTCAGCAGCAACGCATTTTACAACATTATGGTCCATGCTGTAATACTGTATTATGTCCAATGAGATTGCATAGATGAACAAGCTGGTCTTTGTCATTGCTACACACAACATGCGACATAACATGTTTTGAAATTGTCATGACGTGTAGTGCATGAAAAATGACCTGTGTGCCCACGGAGACTCAGATCTGTCCGGGCCTTCGCCCAGTCTGATAATCGTCTTGGCTGTGGGCATGAAGCTTCATAGGCCATACACTACTCATAGAACGCAAGGCCAATACGTTTATCTGATGTCAAGGGTGATCTGAGTATTCACTGTGTGCACACATCATTGTGTTGGTTTTGTCCTGTACTGGCACAATTATTCGTGCGTTCTCCAATTTCCTTCGATCAACAATGTAGATCCCACACACGCCAATACAACCGGTACAACAAAGAGATGTTCAAGCATTGTGATTCCTCAATTAATATAACCAATAAAGCTTTTTATGGACAATATTGAACGCCTATTTTTCAAACCTAGCATTGTTTAAATGAACCAGTACATCGGAGTTGGTACTTATCACAAAGGCGAGCAGCGAAGGCTCTGGAGAGACTGTGCATATGCACAGTCTCGCTTGTGCCTTCACTGATCGCATGCCCAAAATATAGAAGTATATTAAGGCTCAGACCTAATACTAGACATATAGCCCGAACTGTAACCATGGTACATGTTACTGCACTTGCAAGTCGAAAGAATGTATTTACACAAAAAGTACCAATTTGATACCTTATGGACTGGCTCAAATGATCAATTACTAACAACCAGTTTTTGTGCAAAGTGTCATTTTTACTTTAGTTTGTGATCACGGTGATAGAATTTGCTCCCAGTGGATAACCAGATAAAACGTGTTTCAACAACAACAACAACAACAACAACAACAACAACAACAACAACAACAACAACAACAACAACAACAACAGCAACAACAACAACAACAACAACAACAACAACAACAACAACAACAACAACAACAACAACAACAACAACAACAACTATAGCCATATTACACTGAACATGCACAACTTTAACCGTATTCTAATGATGTATCCATCCAAATTTGACAAAAATCAGCCAACAGTTACTACGTAGCATATCATGTTTTATAGGCGGGTACTAGATGACCCACCATACTGCTTATACAATAAAGCCACATTGATGTAACATATACAAGCACAGTTGACGCTCGTTAACTGCAGTTCGCGTAACCAGACATTTGATTTCAGTTTGAGTGATCAGTAGTTTGAGCAAAAAGGAAATTATTTGCATAGTGCATAAGCAAAAAATTCTTGATATAACATACATATGTTACTTATTTCCTGTTAAAAACCTATACTAAGCTTCTACATAAGTATGAAATATGCAAGAATCGAAATCATGGATACAGAGGTCCTCGGGAGTAAACTTCACCAACACTCAAGAGCATTTTTTACTTGGAACAGCACTCATATGTCTGTTACACTTGTGTCAATGCCATGAATGTGAGGCTATGGTAAGACAGTGCTTGATGCTGCAGAGAAAACCAGACCCCGAGATTATAAAACATGTTTCATGCTCAACTCAGCTGAGCATGTAATTTCCACTGCACACAATAATTAAAATGCTGAAAAATAACGATATTTCTTGCTCTATACCTCTCAGACGTTGTATCTATCCTGCTATTAAATGTTAAAATGCCAACAATTGTTGGCATTTTAACATATATGAGCATGATAGATTGAATGCTTGGTTGAACTGAGCGAGATAAAGGTTTTATAACCTCGGGAACTGGCCTCGAAGTTATAACGAAATTCATGTTCAACTCACTGGAGCACGAAACTTAAGTTATAATGTTCATGAACATCAATATATAAAAAAAAACGAGGAAACATTTCCTCCTCAGAACAGCAGATACAATGCCATCTGCCTCGGTCATAAATTCTAAAATTTCAACTAATTTTGGCATTATGAAATTTGTGACCTGGAAAAAATGTCATGCTTATGTGAATTGAGCTTGAAAATGCAAGATTTATAAAGACGGGATTAGTTCTCACTTTGTTATTGAACGTAGCATCACGTTTTCGTTAAGAGAGAAAGCGCATTTAACCAGGGTATCTGATTTAACGAAGATCCGCAGTCGGTAACGTGTCTGGCTACAGATGCGTGTCTTACTGCAGATCAAGGGGTCGCGAGTTCGATCCCGGTCCGGTCCCATACTTTCGTGGAGATTGATCATGAAATAATTTCTACGGTCATTCTCCTCCCTTCCGCTGATTTATTCAAGAAGGGTTGTTGTCAGTTACAAGCGAAAGTATGTGCATGAATTACTGGTTAAAACCGCTTGTTCAAGCCTGCCCAGGAAAAAGTGTGGTTAGGTGAACTGACCGTCCCGCAATGACCATAGCTGTTGACTTGGGGCGTAAGCAACAAAAACAAACAAACTTAACGAAGATCCGTGTTGAGACATGTGGTTTTTTGGAGGATTGCAGTATTAATATGGCATACATTTCTATGGTCACTTTATGCTCTATCGTTCGAAACATGCACAACTCAGAAACTTCAACTAACCTTAGATTTTCAGTAATTTCCTAATTCCACGTCAATAGTTTATAATTTACTAAGATAAATCAAACTGACTTTTAGAGCTGAAATAATCCGCCAACATGGAAAAAATTATAAGCGGCGGACCTGTTGAAATGGGACTTGTTCGCAAATAATGCAGATTATCGGCATTCGAATCTTATTGTTAATAGGCAAAATATGCTATTGGTAATTCAATATATGCTGGATGATCAAAATGCTATAGTATTATCTCGTTTAAAGCTAGAGTCATTTTTATGGCACAGAATCAGATCAGACGCAGCAGAACGCGGTGTCTGATCAGGCTCTGCACTGTTTGTTAACAGAATGCATTTTTAAAAAATTATAGTCTTATAAGGATAGGCTTTTTAGTAGCACAGTCCCTGGGTTCGCGCAACCAAATTAACTCACCCCTTTTAGATGGTGTTAAAAAAGTTACTAAATGATCAACATCCGCACCCAGAGGTGCATTTATTATCCTGCCTGATACGTGTATGATGACTTGAAGGCTCTCGCGAGTCGGCTCTTTCACACTGTATCACTAGAGCAGTCGCGGTTCGCATACAGACTGTATGAAAGCAGATTCAGTCCTGGCAAAGAACTACAGACACTGGATTGCCATCCACAGCACCATTTTTACAATCAATATTCCTGAAAACGGTATTGTAGCAAACAGTAAGTTTCCACAAAACGCGACATTTCATCAGGGTAGACTGTTTGCCGAATAAAACAATTTTCAGCGTCAGGAATAACTCATATTTCGAGAATTCCAAACTGTGATACCTTAAAATATATAATGGACGATCCTAACCCACTGTGCCAATAGTAATGGGAAAATTCCCTCATTATAACCGTCTGTATTTGAAGAACCAGTTTCACATGTGCTGGCTCATATACAATATACAGCAGATTAAAATATTAGCCGATTTATTTTCGCATTCATCGGGGGTAGTCAAGGAGAACTACTGATTGTGTGATATTAAACAATAATAATATTAAAATAATAATTCTGACTCTGGTTATTCGGCAGTCCGGTCTCAGAAGGACATGGGAAACGGAATTTAGCAGTGCCTAAGTACAAGCTCATCTGAAGCTGCAGGGGATTTTTTGGGCATGACCAAACAACTGAGGTATTGCATTGAAAAAGCCCATGCAACGACACTGTCACCGCTGTATTTATTTATTTTATTTTTATTTATTTATACAATATTTTAAGAGGGCTGCACCTTTAGCTAGTATAGCCAGTCTACCAAGTGGCCCTCTATAAAACATACAAACACACAAAACAATGGTACATATAAAAACTATAAACATTATGTACATGTGCAAATGGCACAGCTTTAGAGGTGAGGATGCGATAAAACATATTTCCGACGTATAAGATTCTAAGACATGTAACTAAGAGTAAAATCTCTAAAAGCATTAAAATGTAAAAGAATGAAAAGTAGTTATTGCACATCGTTGTTCGTTGTCACATTCGTTTTCTGGATTTTTTTAAAAAAAATATTAGTGGGTGGTAGGGTGGTGCACTCTCTGCTGCAGCTTTCACAGAGATGGCCCTGTCATATTTGTCTTGTTGACTGGATGAAATTTGCTTTACTTGAGGCAAAAGGGTGGGGGTTGTGGCCTTTAGTCTATCACGTTCTTTCCTCCACCCTCTCACTCTCTCTGGTAGGAGTCCCGACATGACTGGAATATTATTGACTGGGACTTTAAGCCTTAACTCATTCAAAAATCTATTTCCCAGTTAGGATACGGTCTCGACTAAGCAATGCATCATTCGATTGGCGTTTCGCTGATGGGCTATTTCTTGTGTAGGCACATGATAGCATCTGCCTTAACTTAGTGCGATTCCATGATAGGCCCTGTCTTTTTTTACTTATATTTTTTATATAAGCAATTGCGCTCCTTTGCCTCTGTTTACTGCTTTTTCTTGTGTAAGTACATGTTGGCCTCTGACTTTTTACTGCTATTTCTTGTGTTTACTTTTGCAAGTACATGTCGGCATCTGTCTTTGTAAACTGCTCTTTCTTGTGTAAGTACATGTCGTCCTCTGCCTCTGTTTACTGTTAATTCTAATGAAAGCACACGCTCATCTCTGCCTTTGTTTACTGCTATTTCTTGTGTAAGTACATGTTGGCCTCTGACTGTTTACTGCTAGTTCTTGTGTAAACACTTGCTCACATCTGCCTTTGTTAACTGGTTATTATTGTGTAAGTGTAAGCACATGCTCACCTCTACTTTTGTTAACTGCTATTTCTTATGTAAGCGATTGATAGCCAAGCTGTATTTGGTAACTGTTAAAGATGCATATTCTGTAACTTTTGATCTTTTAATTTTTGAAATAATGTTTCTATTTTTCAAGGACACAATAAGAAACTAAAATTCATGTATACATTTTACCGATTTCGTAAATCTTTACAAATTATCAGTATCAAAACAACAGCATTTATATTAAAACTTGACTGTTTATAATTATTGGAGGGACGCAAATAATTACCAACGAGAGAAAAAACACCTGTTTTTATAAGATAATTCACTTTTCCGTGCAGTTTTCAGCTATAGTAATCAGATTTATTGTGAAAACTTAACTTAATTCTGCTTTTACAAATGATTTAAAAAGAAAATAAAATTTTTCGAAAAATGTTCACAGTTACAGACTATGCAGCTTTAATTCTTGTGTAAGCAAATGCTCGCTTCTGCATTTGTTTCCTGCTAATTCTTGTCTGAGTACATGTTGGCCTCTGCCTCTGTTTACTGTTATTTTTGTGTAAATACATGTTGGCCTCTGATTGTTTACTGCTATTTCTTGTGTTTACTTTTGCAAGTACATGTAGGTCTCTGCCTTTGTTAACTGCTATTTCTTGTGTACGTACATGTCCGTCTCTGCTTCTGTTTACTGCTTATTCTTATGTAAGCACATGGTGACCTCTGCCTTTGTTAACTCCTTTTTTCTTTGGTAAGTACATGTTGGCCTCTGACTGTTTACTGCTAATTCTTGTGTAAGCACATGCTCAAATCTGCCTTTGTTAACTGGTTATTTTTGTGTAAGTGTAAGCACATGCTCACCTCTACCTTTGTTAACTGCTATTTCTTATGTAAGCAATTGATGGCCGAGCTGTTTTTGGTTACTGTTATTTCTTGTGTAAACACATGCTCGCCTCTGTATTTGTTTACTGCTAATTCTTATGTAAGTATATGTTGGCCTCTACCTTTGTTTACTGCTATTTTTGTGTAAGTACATGTTGGCCTCTGACTGTTTACTGCTAATTCTTGTGTACGTATATGTTTGCAACTGCTTTTGTTTACTGCTTTTTCTTCTGTAAGTTCATGTTAGCCTCTGACTGTTAACTGCTAAAGCTTGTGTTACACATGCTCACCTATGTATTTGTCAGTTGCTAATTCTTGTGTAAGCGGTTGATAGCCTCTGTATTTGCTTACTGTCAGTTCTTGTGCAAACACATGCTCGTCTTTGCATCTGTTTACTGCTGATTATTGTGTAAGTACATGCTCACCTCTGCCTTTGTTAACTGCTAATAATTGTGTTAGTACCTGCCCACCTCTGCCTTTGTTAACTGCTAATTATTGTGTTAGTACCTGCCCACCTCTGCCTTTGTTAACTGCTAATTCTTGTGTAAGCACATGCACACATCTGCCTTCGTTAAGTTCTATTTCTTATGTAAGCGATTGGCAGCCTCTGTATTTGGTTACTATTATTTCTTATGTAAGCACATGCTCGCCTCTGCGCTTGTTTACTGCTAGTTCTTGTGTAAGTACATGTTGGCCTTTGACTTTTAACTGCTAATTCTTGTGTAAGCAATGCTCACCTCTGCCTTTGTTAACTGCTTATTCAAGTGTAAGTGTAATGTTGAACTCTGTGATTGTTTACTTCTATATCATGTGTAAGTACATGTTAATCTCTGCCTTTGTTTACTTCTATTTCAGGTGTAAGTACATGTTGACCTCTGCCATTGTTTACTGCTATTCTTTGTGTGAGTACGTGTCGGTCTGCTGCTGTCTAATGCTATTCAATGTGTACGTACAAGTTGGCCCCTGCCTTTGTTTAATGCTAATTCTTGTGTAAGCACAGGATAGCCTCTACCCTTGCTTAAAGCTATTTCTTGTGTAAGCACATGATTGCCGTTAACTTTGTTTACTGATATTTAAATCCATGTGTAAGTACATGAAAGTTTTTGCATTTGTTAACTGCTAACTATTGTGTAAGTACATGTCAGGCTCTGCCATTGTTTATTGCTACTTTTTGTGTAAGCATATGTCGGTATCTGCCATTGATTACTGCTATTTTTTGTGTAAGCACATGATAGCTTCTGCCTTTGCTAACTGCTTTTTCTTGTGTAAGCACATGCTAACATCTGCCTTTGTTTAATGTTTTTTTTCTTTGATAATCACATGATAGTTTCTGCCTTTGTTTACTGCTATTTCTTGTGAAAGCGCATTATAGACTATGCCTTTGTTTACTGCTATTTCTGGTGTAATAACATGCCAGCCTTTGCCATGGTTTACTACCTTTTCTTGTGTAAGCACATGCTCGCCTCTGTCTTTGTTTACTGCTATATTTAATGTATCACATAATACCTTCTGCCTTTGTTTATTGCTATTTCTTGTAGAAATGCATTTTTCTACCAATATTTCATGTGTAAGCACATGCTAGCCTCTGACTTTGATAACTGCTATTTATTGTGAGAGTACATGTTAGCCGCTGCCACTGTTTACTGCTATTTTTTTTTGTGTAAGCACATAGTAGCTTCTGCATATGTTAAGTGCTATTTCTTGTTTAAGTACATGTCAGCCTCTTCCATTGTTAACTGCTATTAATATGTTAGCATACATGTATGTCCACCTCTGCCATTGTTTACTGCTATTTTTGTGTAAGTACATTTTGACCTCTCTCATTGTTTACTGCTATTTCTTTTGTAAGCACAATTTGTTCATTGCTGTTTCATGTGTAAGTACATGCTCGCCCCTGCCTTTGTTTACTGCTATTGCTTGTGTAAGCACATACTCTTCCTCTGCCTTTGTTTACTGATTTTTCTTGTGTAAGCACATGCTGGCCTCTGCCTTTGTTACTGCTATATTTTATGTCAGCATATGCCCCCTCTTCCTTTGTTTACCGTTTTTTCTTGTGTAAGCACATTATAGCTTCTGCATTTGTTTACTGCTATATCATGTGTACGCCTATGCTCGCCCCTGCCTTTGCTTACTGCTTTTTCTTGTGTAAGCACATGCTAACATCTGCCTTTGTTTAATGTTTTTATTCTTTGAGTAATCACATGATAGTTTCTGCCTTTATTTACTACTATTTCTTGTGTAAGCACATGATAGCGTCTGCTTTTGTTTACTGCTATTTCTTGTGAAAGCGCATATTAGACTATGCCTTTGTTTACTGATATATCTTGTGTAATCACATGATACCTTCTGCTTTTGTTTATTGCTATTTCTTGTAGAAATGCATTTGTCTACCACCATTTCATGTTTAAGCATATGTTAGCCTCTGACATTGTTAACTGCAATTTATTGTGTAAGTACATTATCACCTCTGTCTTTGTTTTCTGCTATTTCTTGTGTAATAACATGCAATCATCTGCCTTTGCTTAACGCTAACACTTGTGTAATCACATGATAGCCTCTGCATTTGTTTACTGCCTTTTATTGTATAAGCACATGATAGACTCAGCATTTGTTAACTGCTATTTCCTGTGTGAGTTCATGATATCATGATAACTTCTGCCTATGTGTACATGCAGCAATTTAACTTGTGAAAGAACATAATAGCATCAACCTTTGCTTACTGCTATTTATTGTATAAACACATGATAGCCTCTGCTTTTGCTTGCTGCTATTTCTTGTGTAAGCAAATGGTATCCTCTGCCTCTGTGTACTGCTATTTCTTGTGTAAGCACTTATAGTGCCAGCCTTTGTTTACTTCTGTTTTTTGTGTAAGCACATAATAGCTTCTGTCTTTGTTTACTGCTATTTTTTGTGTAAGCACATGATTGCCTCTGCCGTTGTTAACTGCTTTTTCTTGTTTGTAAACATTGAAACCACATACTCAGCAGTCATGTGTAGTTTTGAAAACATTTCATATCAACTTGTATAGCTCAGTAGGTTGAATCGCTGGCAGCAGAAAATACATTAATTTTAATTTTCCATTATACTCAGGTTTGAATCCAAACAATGTTTTCATTTCTTTTCTTCATTTTTATTGTTTCATATATGTACATGTATCCTTTAAGCATTAGTGGAAAACAGTTTTAACATTTATACAAAGTGTCCATCAAATGGGACATTATCAAACACGAAAACACATATGCGAGATGCCAGTGAATGCATAAACTCAATAGGGTATGCATTGCTTGATGTCTTTCAAGCGATATTCAGCAACTCAAATGCGTTGGAAATGATCATGAATTAAATCTATAAATAAAAAAAACAAAGTCGAAAAAAGTAGCATAACTGGGTTCGAACTTGCAACAGTAGAAAAGCGATTCATCCACCATGTTACGAATTCTCATTGGAATTGGTATGTGCATATAACATTTTAGATATAAAAAATCAGGTATTATTCTAAAAATAGTAAGCTAAAAATAACATGCAGCCATTAAACTTGTAAAATGACATGCTAGCATCAGCCTTTGTTCACAGCTTTTTATTGTGTAAGCACATGATAGCCGCTGCCTTTGCTTGCTGCTATTTTTTGTGTAAGAAAATTGTATCCTCTGCCTATTTTTACTTTTATTTATTGTGTATGAACATGATAGCCTCTGCCTTTAATTACTGTTATTTCTTGTGTTAGCATAAGATAGCATCAACCTTTGGTAACTGCCATTTCTTATGTAAGAACATGATGGCATCTGCCTTTGTTTACTGTCATTTCTTGTGTAAGCACATGATAGCCTCTGTCTTTGGTTACTGCTATTTCTTATGTAAGAACATGATAGCATCTGCCGTTGGTTACTGCTATTTCTTATGTAAGAACATGATAGCATCTGCCTTTAGTAACTGCTTTTTTGTGTAAGAGCATGATAGCATCTGTCTTTGTTTACTGCTATTTATTATGTAAAAACATGCTGGCCTCTGCCTTTGTTTACTGTAATTTCTTAAGTAAGAACATGCTAGCCTCTGCCTTCGGTTACTGCCATTTCTTATGTAAGATCATGGTAGCTTCTTCCTTTGGTTACTGCTGTTTCTTGTGTAAGAACATGATAGGCCCTGCCTTTGTTTACTGCTTTTTGTTGTGTTATCACATGATAGCCTCTGCTTATGCTTATTGTTATTTCTTGTGTTAGCATAAGATAGCATCAGCCTTTGGTTACTGTCATTTCTTATGTAAGAACATGGTACCATCTGGCTTTGTTTACTGCTATTTCTTGTGTAAGAGCATGATAACCTCTGCGTTTGTTTACTGCTATTTCTTGTGTAACAGCATGATAGCATCTGCCTTTGTTTACTGCCATTTCTTTTATGTAAGAACTTGATAGCCTCTGCCTTTGGTTACTGTTATTTCTTATGTAAATCCATAATAGCATCTGCCTTTGGTTACTGCAATTTCTTGTGTAAGAACATGATAGCCCCTGCCTTTGTTTACTGCTTTTTCTTGTGTAAGCACATAGAAGCCTCTGCCTTTGTTAACTGCGATTTCATGTGTTAGCATGTGATAGCATCTGGCTTTATTTAAAGCCATTTCTTATGTAAGAACATGATAGCATCTGCCTTTGTTTACTGCTAATTCTTGTGTTAGCACATGATAGCATCTGCCTTCGGTAACTGCTATTTCTTATGTTAGCACATGATAGCCTCTGCCTTTGGTTACTGCCATTCCTGATGGAAGAACATGATAACATCTGCCTTTGTAAACTGCTATTTCTTGTGTAAGCACATGCTAGCCTCTGCCTTTGGTTACTGCCATTTCTTATGTAAGAACATAATAGCCTCTGTCTTTGTTTACTGCTATTTCTTGTGTAAGAACATGCTAGCATCTGCCTTTGTGTACTGTCATTTATTATGTAAGAACATGATAGTATCTGCTTTTTCTTACTGATATATCTTGTGTAAGAACAATATAGCATCTTTCTTTGTTAACTGCTATTTCTTGTGTAAGAACATAATTTCATCTGCCTTTGTTTACTGCTTTTTCTTATGTAAGAACATGATAGCATCTGCCTTTGTTTACTGCTATTTGTTGTGTAAGCACATGTTAGCCCCTGTCCTTGTTTTCTGCCATTTTTTGTGTAAGCACATGATAGCATCTTCCTTTATTTACTGCTAATTCTATTGTAAGCACCTGGTATCATCGGCCTTTGTTTACTGCCATTTCTTGTGTAAGCACATGGTATCATCTGCCTTTGTTTACTGTTATTCCTTGTGTAAGCACATGATAGCATCTGCCTTTGTTTACCGCTATTTCTTGTGTTAGCACATGATAGCATCTGCCTTTGTTTACTGCTTTTTCTTATGTAAGAACATGAAAGCCTCTGCCTTTGGTTACTGCCATTTCTTATGTAAGCCATGATAGCTTCTGTCCTTGTTTACTGCTATGTCTTATGTAAGAACATGATATGCGCTGCCTTTGTTTGTTGCTATTTCTTGTGTAAGAACATGCTAGTATCTGCCTTTACTTACTGCTATTTCTTGTGTAAGAACAATAAACATCTTTCTTTGTTAACCGCTATTTAGTGTGTACGAACATAATATCATCTGCATTTGTTTACTGCTATCTCTTATGTAAGCACATGCTAGCCGCTGCCTTTATTTAATGCTATTTCTTGTGTACAGCTGCTTTCCAAAATTTTTATAGATAGCGATTTTTGTCATAATTATTTACATACCCTATACTTGTTTGCGTGTTTGTTATAAACATATGCTTTGTTTGATGTATGATTTTTTCTGTCACTACACGAACGGTATATCTAGTTATAGTGAGTAACAAAATTGATTGTTCTTGGAGATTTTTTGTATCAAGTTTTAACTTCTGAAAAAGTTGATTATATTTTAAGTAAATCAAAGTTGCTTATCAAAACTCAATTTCAAAAAAAGGGCTAATAAGGAGAGCAGCAAAGAACACTGTGGTGGTCATTTATAATGTCATGTGTACCAAGCATTGTGAAAATACTTTGAGAATTGATGCTATTGAGTGTATCAACAATTAACCACTTGATTGATCTGGGTGTATGTACACTAGCGGGTTGTACAAATTTTATTACTTAACAAAATGACTTTTAAAAGATATTTTAAGCGCATTTTGGGATGTTCAAAATTGATGCTACATAGTAAGTGCCCTTTATTAGGAGAAAGGGCAAAAGTAAAGTACTGCTAAACAGTTATAATGGACCAAGTGGGTTTGAAATTGTATTAAGATTGGGAAAAGTCATCTTTTAAGATGAATCCACACTCAAAACCTATTCTCATCGCAAACCCAGATTGTCTGGTATCTGAAACACGAAATTTTTTATCCACATTACATTGATTGGTGTGTAAAAATCCACTGGAAGTCGTAGACAGGGGGCTATCTCATGACTTTTAAAGGGGTCCCCCAACTTAAGCTTGTAAATGAAACAATCACCAGTATTTGATTTTGAGTACTGTTATTTCTAATGTAAGAACATGATTGCATTTGCCTTTGTTTACTGTTATTTCTTGTGTAAGCACATAATAGCATATGCCTTTGTTTACTGCTATTTCTTATGTAAGATCATGATAGCATCTGCCTCTGTTAACTGCTATTTCTTATGTAAGAACATAATAGCCTCTGCTTTTTACTGCTATTTCTTGTGTTAGCACATGCTAGCCCCTGCCTTTGCTTACTGCAATTTCTTATGTAAGAACATGACAGCCTCTGCCTTTGGTAACTGCCATTTCTTATGTAAGAACATAATAGCCTCTGCCTTTGGTTACTGCCATTTCTTATGTAAGAACATGATAGCATTTGCCTTTGTTTACTGTTATTTCTTGTGTAAGCACATGTTAGCATCTGCCTTTGTTTACTGCTATTTCTTGTAGAAGTGCATTTGTCTACTGCTAATTCATGTGTAAGCAATTGATAGTCTATGCATTTGGTTACTGCTTTTTATTGTATAAGCACATGGTAGCCACTGTCTTCGTTTACTGCAATATTTTGTGTAGGCACATAATAGCGTCTGCCTTTACTTACTGCTTTTTCTTGTGTAAGCACATGGCAGCCCATGTCCTTGTTAACTGCTATTTGTTGTGTAAAAATGTGATAGCCTCTGCTTTGGTTGACTACAATGTCTTGTGTAGGTGCATGAAAGCATCTGTTTAACTTTCAACTTCTTCTATGAAAAAAGTTTTAGACTAGCTCCTGTGATCCAGATCAGCTTGGTTTAAAACGGATCTATACTTTTTATCGTTCATTGGGAATCCAATTAAATGGCTTAACTGTTATTGGAAACCATACACCCCATATCCCAGAATAAACTTTCCCTGAATATCCCGTATCCCAAAATTAATATATCCTAAAATAAGCCTCAATTTCCCGTATCCCTAAATAGATAAGGGTCAATATCCCGTACCCTCATTTTAGTCAAATAAAGAGGAAATCTTTCATTTTGTATGCGCACTACAAAGGCGCTGATCTGCATGCAGGGTGTACATTTTGTTCAGTGTCTCTGTTGTTCACTGTCGAGAAAGAATAAGGCATAATTGAATGATTACACGTCTCTGTAGTTGAGCATTCAGTCAATATGAGTCTCACCTGGTCACAGACCACGAAGAAAATGTTTATTTTCTTGCAATATGTCTCATCATAATTCGAATGTTGGAGAAAGGATCATTGCATCACTCTGTTGACTTAGACCCGAATCAGTAGCTGATTATATCGGTCTAGTCAGAACGTTTACTTTACTTAGGGTAGCTAAATCAAGACAGACTACTCTTTTATTTATATCATATTTATTTCTTTATTCATTTGAGCAAGTTCATGGGATTTTGGTACTTATTGCAAATGCGTACTGCAGCCAGCGTTCAATGTTAGGCCAGTATCGGCCTGCCAACAAAAAGCAACTTAAATGAAATTTCGCTAACGGGCCGCTGATGGCCCGCTATTATACCTGTATATTGTTTTCGCGTTTTCTTTGAAGTACTGGCCCCGAGGTTATAAAACTTTAATCAGGCTCAACTCAGCGAGCACGAAATTTATCCTGCTCATAAATGTTAAAATGCCAACAATTGTTGGCATTTTAACATTTATTAGAATGATAAATACAATATCTGGGAGACTTAAAACAAGAAACTTCTTCATTTGTCAGAATAAAGTTTTTTATGAGCAGCTGAAATTTCGCGCTCAGTTGAGTTGAGCACGAAAAAAGTTTTATAACCTCGGACCCTGGTCCTGAACCCATCTAAGCAATTGGACCCACTCTTTCCTCTGTAAAAAGCTGAGTGTTAAGGACTAAAACAACGAATTCAGAGCTAGGCCCCCTAACTACACTTACTTGATCCGCGAATGCATGTACAATTGGAGGCCTAAGCATCGCCAAGAGACTATATCTGCATAATTACTTTGTGTGTATAAGCAGCGGAGGCTCTGGCGAGACTGTGCGGATCTCATATGAGCCTACTCTGCTCGCAATTGCAATAATAACCAAAATATGATCTGACTCGTATGCTGTTTGATGTTGATTATTTATGTTTCTATGTTTCTGTTATTATAGCAATAATCAGCGGGAAGTCCTGGGTGAGACACTGAACAACGCTCTTGTAATACATCATCTCTGCCCGGTTGCCATTCACAGTTTGGGTCGCATAGCTCTACACCGTTCGTTCGCCCGTCGCCATCAGAATCCATTTCACACAGATCAACAGTCCACATCTGAAGGAAAGGTAATTGTAATGACATTTAACTCTTAGCCATTTGTATACGGGAAACCTTTTAACGGGTACTTTTACAAACAGTGAAAACCCAGATGAAATGCCGCATGATGCGGCATTTCATCAGGGTCTACACTGTTTGTGAAGATAAAACGGTCCTCAGACAAAAATGTAATATATGTATATATATTTTTAATTTAAACCTGACACCTTTATATATATGCAATGGACCATACCAAGCTTATTATATCAAACCAGAAGAAATAATCCATAATTATACAAAGGGTTAAAAGCACTACCAGCCACAACTACAGAAGACGCCATATTTTATGACATTTTTGTCATTTTCAGGGGCAATTCTTGGAATTTCATGGCGATCGTTCGTCAGAAATCGATTCATAAGATATACCAAGCCTTATCGAAAGTGTATGCTCCAAAGAGAAAGTTTTGAAGAAATTACAACTATCGCGGCCTTTTTTGTAAAAGTTTTGCCGAGTCTTGGCCTCCATGCTGTTTTCATTGAATTTTGTAAAATTTATGGGTAATTTTTGTACGGTGTTTACAACCTATAAACAAGTCAGAGATTCCACGGCTTTTCTTCATCAAATCGCTGGTATTCTGCTTTTGTTGTCTACCACAACATTTTTGGTATCTCTCAAAAGTTTCCGTTCTTACCGTTTCTAAAACCTAAATGATGTTATCAAATGGAATATGCTTAACTTTATGGCAATAGTATAAAAGGAGAAACAAAATCAGGAAAAAAATCTTCTGTTTCAACCTTTAGGTGGCACTGACTTAAAGGGTTTGGTTATCCAAGGCATGACAGAACATAAGACACTACATGCGCGCCAAATTAAGGTTTATATATACCAGACCAGAGAACCCACCCGCTCGACTCATGGTAGATAGGTTTCGAGGTTCTCTCATTTAAACAGCGATGGCTGAATGGATATCATTGGTGCCCAGGCTGATCGGACCACCGTTGGGCACTCAGGTCATTTTTGTCATGCAATAGCACAGAGACCAGGAACAGCGGAAAATATTCGTGCATAGTATGCAACTTCACGAATTTTGTTTTACGATCTAGACTTCCCCGATGAATCAACTCTTTGCATGCTGGGTGATTATGCGTGCATTCTAGTCATCCAATGGCGTAGCCAGAACGCTGAAAACGTTACGCACATCAAAGGGAGACTACTGGATCAAGCAGTGATTCTTTTCAATTGCGCTCCTTTTCAAAACCAGAGGGAGCTAATTCCTTTCTTATTGAGCAGTTCCTTATGGTATTGAAAATCGCTTTTTACCACATTTTGTGACCTCCCTTGAATGTTACTATTTCTATTACGCACGTGCGTATATTGCGTAATGAGAGCTACGCCAATATGACATCCATTGTACGTGTTATTCTAGCTAACCATTTTCAAAAGTATAATAAATATTTTCGGAGTATTCTCAGAGTGTCAAATAGATTATATTCAGATTGAGCTCGGGGCGAGCATTGCGCACCCGCAGTCTAACCAATGTTTTCACATGGCATTATCAAACCATGAACTAAATGAAAGTAAGAAAGACAGCAAGGATCAGGAATCGATACAATCAAGCACCACACCGACTTCAACAAAACATTAGGAGCTCGCTCTGCATGCATATTTAAAGTGACAAACCGATATACGCCTTGTTGCCTTTTTGTTGGACATTCGCAATAGTGTAGACCCAGATCAGATGCTTAGAATGCGGCGTCTGATCAGGGTCTCCGCTGTTTGCTTACAGAATATTCTATTAAAATTTGAATATAGATATAAGAAAAATACCGAACAACCCTTTAAACCGAAATGAACTGGTCCAATTGAGACTCATGTTTCCGCTGGATACGTTAGCATGTACGTTGAAAGAAGACAACTGCACATACATCAAATTGAGGGAGCGTAGTGGATTAGTGGTAGGGTGCTTGACTCGAGACCGAGGGGCCGCGGGTTCCAGCATCACGGGCGTCACTGTGTTGTGTCCTTGAGCGAGAACATTAATCCTAGCTTACTACTGGTTCAACCCAGGAAGACCCGCCTATTTATAACTGAAATATTGTTGATGGGACGTAAATAATCAAATCAAACAAATAAAATACATCAAATTGACGCGTATCAAATTGATATATATGTTTGTGCGTAATTCATACGGTTGCTTCTGAAAAAAATGCTGAATATTGCAGTTTTGGTTAAATTGTTATAAAATTAGTCTCTAGAATATCTTTTTTACTGTTACTTTTGAATTATTGGCCCTCCAACGTTGGTCTGATGATGCTAGGCTATTCAAGTGGTGCTTTGGGCTAGGTGTGGTACTTGATTGTATCGATTCCTGGTCTTTGCCTTCTTCCTAACTTTGAAATCTAGATCTCAAATAAGATTTAACATGGAATTTGCCTCTCTTATCAATTGGTCCGCTCCATTTCCGTTTTAAGGGTTGGCGGGTGGTATTTTTCATTTTTATTCAATTTTTGATAGTACATTCTGTAAGCAAACAGTGGAGACACTGATCAGACGCCGCGGTCTGCGCCGTCTTATCTGGGTCTGCACTGTTTGTCTATGTCCCACAAAAAGGATGCTAGGCTTATATGGCTAATGTTATTTTCGATTATCCGCAGTCAACTGTAAGCATTCACGAAATCTAGCAAAAAAAAAGTAATGAAGATAGAGACCCAAACAAAATAAATGAGTCTAGGCACAACTAGCTAGTTGTGTTTGCATGTTCTATTAGTATATGACAAAATGTTGTCCCATTCATGGTTGGCACGCGACATAAGCAAACCAACAATGTGACTGTTCGCCACGGGATCGCGACGAGAAGACTCAGATCAGCCTGGCTCTGAGATTATAAAACTACTTCATACTCAACCCAAATGAGCGTGAAAATAATGCTCATAAACGTTAAAGTGTCAACAATTGTTGGCACTTTAACTTATATCAGCATAAAAATACAACATATAACAGTTTGAAAGAAGAAAAATCGTTATTTTTCAGCAGTTTATTTTTCTTTAACAGTTAAAATGTCATGCTCAGTTGAGTTGAACATGAAAAATATCTCATGATGTAACAAAACAAAACGAAACTATTTTTTCACAAAAGGCCCTTATGTTCAGAGGTGACAAAGATTTTTAAGATTTCTTCCAGCCTAAAGGGGACAGCAACCCTAATAATAATAGTTTTATCAGAAAGAGCTCTATGAACCATGAATTTTGATACAAGTATCATCAAAATTGGTTGAAAAATGGGGAAGCTAAGGGCATTTAAAAAATTCAATAAAGCCAACATTTAGCCGCCATTTTGAATATTTAATAAGTTTTCAGAATTTTTTCAACTGCTTAATTTTTAGTTATCAATACTATCACAGCATCTGTGTTTCAGCAGACATGCAGCTTTATAAATGTTTTATTAAAGATAGTTGCAAGTAATCCATTGGTTTGTCTTTTATTTTGATTACGCATATTTAATTAGGCTGTGTGACGTCACTAAGCCTACAATATGGCCGCTTCCATTACAGTCCATTCGCAAATATTCAAATGCCTACAACTTCTTTGTTTTTCAACCGATTTAGATTAAACTGGTATCAAAATTCATGGTTTATTAAGATCTTTCATATAAAACATAGTAATCGTCAGGGTTGCCGTCCCCTTTAACTTACGTGACCCTGCGCCGCGAAATCGTCCCCAAAGGGATTTAAGATTCCACTGCCTTTAGGATTAATGTGTCCGACTCCACGCCACAATCCTTTTGGATCTATCTGTCCTTCACCACGCCCGGATCCACCTAATATGCAAGGATGAGGGACGTTGTGGCCATTTGGAATTCTGTCCATATATCGGGATTTACTCCAACATAAATTTGCCCACATCAGAACCAAAGTAGATAACAATAGCATCCGCATTATCGTCATGTGATCTAAAATAATTTATCATCATATACTTACATTTTCAAAGCAAGCCTTAAATGAATCTTCAGGTTTTTTTTTTTTCGCAAACCGTTCAAAGCCTCATGAAAAACATAAATTTGATTGACAGCTGCCAAACTCACTTGCTCGTGCAATACGCTTCGAACATCGAATTCATTCGCCAGAAGTGACACTGGTGTTGTGATTGACAGCGAGCCACACCCGAGTCGCAAGTGCAAAATAAGACTCTTGTTTGCTCCATTGGCTGTCCGTGTTCACACTGGCTGTTCCGCTTTTCCATTTAACGAGTGGCATTTTTATGTTCGTAGAATAGGATTGCATCTCTACAAATATAGAATTTACGGTACTATACGCATACATCTTTTGAAAGGTCTAGCATCTGTCTATCAATTAATATAAATTTTACATCATATAGCTTTGGATAGACCATAGTAAAGGACACTGACTGAAATTTGTGCCATCATTTAAGGGCGCAATCAGCAGAATATAAGATGCTGTTAAGTTTCATTCGCTATGGTAAAATCAGTATTTGCCGAGCCGAATTTCGTTTTGCACCATCAAAATTATTAGGCTAAAACGCTAATATCAAAACTATAAGCATGTTGTTTGCTCTCCTATTACAATTTGAAAACATCCATCAGTACACCAAAATAATCACAGTAATGTGCTGGTTCATATACCTGTTAAAATAACGATTATGAACATAAATTAAAAATTTCTTCTGATTTTGCATAGTCCATGATATGTGTGACCATTCGTCATTAATTATTATAATGGTCTATCGATAAATGCGTGTACCTGGCAACTCCCGGTACTGTCATACCCATATGTTTTAAAAAGAGGGTGGGGTAAATCAATCCAAGGTAGATAGCACAATAAAATCAGATCTGCATTATTTCCTATTGAAGTGATGCCAACTTTTGTCAAAAGGCACAAAAACAATTTTAATGTATTTTCTGAACATAGTAATGTTTCATGACGTCATTTATACACAAAGAAATGGATTTTAGCATACTATAGGCTATTTATATTGCAGAAGATTTCTAATAAAACAAAAGTACCATAACACTTCTATCTTGCATGGTTCATCAAAAATATTAATTTCTCTGTAGTGTTGTATGTTACAAAAATCAGTATTGCATAATTGTGCTTTTTGCAAAATTTTTCTCCTCATGTCATCATGGAAGGTACATTCAATAAGAAAATGAAATTTATTTTCAACACTCTCTAGGACAATGGAAACAAATTGTTTTTTCTAATGGGATTTTAGGGTAAATTTACGATAAACATGATGACATTGATTTTGAAATTGTCCATTTCCCAATTTAGATGGTGATGTTACTGGCTCTACATCATATGGAGTTTATATTTCTCAACTCATCGACTTGCTAGAGCATCCTGCCATGTTGCTGGCTTTGACACTCACATTAAACTGTTAACTGAGAAACTTCTTAACAAGGCTATCTGTATCATAAACTTCGCAAAACGTTTTTCTAAAGTTTACCGCCAATACTATGATTTGATATCTAAGTTCGATGTCATACTTAAATCTCTCTTCCCCAGGGACTTTCAGAACCAGAGTTTTATGGCGACTTAGTGTATAATTTAAAGAAAATTATTGGCTCTAAAAGTTCTCTGTACTTTAGGGAACAAGCTACAGAATCTCCTCATCGTGAGGATCTATTTTTATACAGACAAACAGTTTTTAATGACCCCTGTACTGTTATAGCAAGTTTTTAAAAATAATTCCAGTTGGACTTAGCAGCACAGATCTCTGATGAAGCTTATGCATGCTTGTAAGAGTTTTGTTTTTGATAAAACCTACGTATAAAAATGCATTTGAGTACTCTACGAATATGCCATAAACACCAATTTCTAGTTTAGTTTTACAATATCATCTTAGAATAACATTTGGTTTGGTTCATTAAGGAAACATACTTTGATTCTTGATTTATAGAGTCGCGTAAGCTATTTTGAGCTTATCTACTCCCTCTGAACAGTCTCTACTTTGATATTAATCAAGCAATATTGGAAGTTAGTTTAACTTTAAGACGTGTATAAATTTTCAATAGACAATTTATTGCTCTGACCGCACATCTACCAGATTCCAAAGCTGCTATTTGTTATCATATGTCATTTAGCCATGACCTGAGTAAATAACCAGGAAATCTCTATCAGTTGATCCAGTGGCCTTTTTTCAGATGTCTACCTTATTCCCTAAAGTATCTATACATACATGTACGAGGAGGGATCAAAAAGTTCTTGGTCCGATATTCTTCGGTGAGATTCATTGAATTAAAATCTTTTTCGGTCTGTCATTTGATCAAATTGAAGGACATTGGGGTGAGTGAAATGCATGTGGCCATGCTTGGTTGCTAGTAAAGCACTTTTAAGAGAGGAGGGCGCGACACATTTGCAAAATGGAGAAAATTGAAATCAGAGCGGTCTGTAAGAATCGGTTAGGATCAAATCCTGCGGTAACTCTTTAAATCAGGCCAATATTTACATTCTGCAATAACGCCTTCCATCCGAGCCATCTGTGCTAAACGCATCATCTGTGCAAAACGAGTAGATGGTGCTATTCTAAATATTCAGCGAGCTCCGCACTCTATCAAACCATGAGCGGACCGAGTAAGTTTCGTCAGGTGGTGAGGTCCAAGCCCACAAAAAGTCGATGCATATTTATTATTTTATTATTTTTTTGCTTTGTTTTGATTTTTAGTCCTAAGCTTATTTTACAGAGAAGGGGTCCTTTTACCTAGGGGGCCATGAAAAACTATAGCAGATGCGATTTTCCAATGGTGGTGGGGGTCCGGACTACCTGCCCCCAGCCTGCAGCCTCTGAATCCACCCATGCAAACATATTTCTCTTTTGTCTATCATCTATCATCTCAGTGATTGAATGGCAGACACTATTTTAAGCTTGTATTTCTCATGCTAGTATACTGAAGGACTTTAAAAACGCACCACCTGCTTAAATACTAATTTATGTCAAAAATTGGATATTTTCATTATGTGAAAAATAAAATTGACAAGTTCCGTCATTTAGCTTGCATTCAAAAAGGATATCGAAACGCTGTGGCTTATGATTGCCGTGACGTCACGATAGTTCTGACACAACTCAAATTCAAAAAGTCACAGAGGACCCATACCTTCCATTATGAACGAAAAAAAGTTTCCTAACCGATGTTTGTTCTTGAAAGCAAAAGGAATGACAAAATCAAATCATGAAGTTTTAGGCCTCTGACGACGTTCATTACGTCTACACGACGTTATTGATTTTTGGCGTAATTGGCCGTTTATATCCTAAGGATCAGGACTTATCAAAATCTTTTTGTTGCCAATAGATACTCCTCAATCAGTTGCATAAAAGACAAAAGTATCGCGACATGCGCGGACGTCAACCGTCTGTTTTTGATGTTTGAAAATTTAAGACTGACGTTAGCAACGAAATGCTGCGAGTGAGAGTGTAATAAAACGAGTATTTCTAAAAACGTTTGTGTTTTTCCATTTGTTAAGACATCTGGCTACCACCTAAAAGTGTTTGTTTTCAAATTGAATCAAATTCTCATTTGTCCGACGACAATTGTTGAAAAACACTTACGTCGATATGACGTCAGAATGAACAGCATGAGCAAATCGAAATTATGGCAAATCATTGTCCATTTTGCAAGAGGATAGAAGATGATAAAGAAAACATCCTCAAATCAATCATGTGGAAGAGACAGAGAATGTAAAATGGTGCGTTATTAAAGTACCTCAGTATAGTTCAAGATAACATATTGCCTTACCCATATAAGCCTAGTGTCCCTTTTGAGGGAAGTAGACAAACAGTGCACACCAAGATCAGGCGCCGCAGAACGCGGCGTCTGATCTGGGTGTCCGCTGTTTGCTTACAGAAGTTTCTATCAAAAGTTGAATAGAAACGGAAAATACCACCTAACAACCCTTAACATGGACTGGTCCAATTGATAAGTATGAGAATTATCCCAGGGTTAAACGCCGCGCATGGTCAGGCTTTCCACTGTTTGCGTATAGAATATTCACTAACTTTTGAATAAAACTGAAAAATACCTGCCAACAGCCCTTAAAACGGACATGGACTTGTTCATTTGATAAGAGTTAGAAATTCCATTCACCTTTTAAATGGGTTAACATAATACCTTACAATGCAAAAGTATCGCTTCTTACAGATTAGCAAAGAGAAGAACGTCAACTACCAATTTCGAAACCTCTCTTTCTCTGTAGTTACTCGACGAATACATGCGCGGATCCGGGGGGGGGGGCGTGAAAAATCATAAGTGGCTATATTTTTCCTTAGAAATACTGGTACGACCGCCCTCGAGAAACTATTGGATCCTTTGTGAAATGCGCTGGTGACTAAAAAATAAAAATAAAAACTTTGTCAGGACCCTGTCCCCCGTTCCCGCCCCCACCACCGACGGAATTTTCTGGATCCGCTAAAATGAGATCTGGAATAAGATTAGTGACTTGAAGTAATTGAGCCGCGACAGGTGATTTCCAACAATGTGGTATTTTGACAAGATTTAGAAGAGCCTGTGTAGCCCCCTTTAAAGCTTAGAAGCTCCAGTCAAAAATATTAAAGCGACTAGCAAAGGCTCTGATCAGTCTGCGCGTATGCGCAGGCTGGTCTGAGTCTTTGCTGGTCGCACATACCACATTGTTGGAAATCTCATGTCACGGCTCATATGTGTTCTAGTGATGCTGATAAATCTATCATGTTAAATAACGTCTTTGCAGAGGTGTTTACCAGGGAAGGGGACTCAGAAAATAAAAAAAAATGCCTCAAAATGCATTAGACTCGTTTCTACAGACATCTTGAATTAGAAAGTTTCTTGGGGACCCCCCTAACAAGGCTGGGCATCCACCTCTCGTAATTCCCCGCCCCCAAACCCACTCGTGCCTTCGACACTCAGTAAGTATACACTCAAGGCCACAGCTAACGCAATACTTATAAAATTTAAGAGTGTAATTTGAGAATGTGTGGGTGGATTGCATTAAAATCTGGAAAAAGAATAATTCAACACATAGTACATGCCTGGCAGAAATTTCTTTTCAATCGAATGACTAATAAATTCAAATTCAAAACCATAGCAAATTAAATATCACATCATAAGTAAAAGCCAACTATTTCGGAAATTTAAATCCATTCGTGAGTACGGACACACGCAGTGATTATAGTGCACACCTGCTGGTTGTGCAATAGTTCTTTGCTGTAAAACAGTTACAGGTTGAGATGCACAAAATATGAAACCTGTGCAAGACGTATCTGTCAGTAGAGAAGAATCTTACCTATACTTCCAATTGTGATGCTACTTAGTGACTGTCGCTTATTATCGTTACATGTAGTTTATTATTCAAGCCCAACTGAGACGTGTTTCAAGGTAATGACACTTCGCTCCTCTCATGCGCGGATCCATACATTTTCGTCAGGATGGGTCCAGCAACCGAAGTTATTAAGTTTTTTTCCATGCTCAACTCAACTGCGTATGACATTTCAACTGCTCAAAAGAACTAAAATGTTTAAAAATCATGATTTTCCTGCTTTCAGACTCTTTGATATTGTATTTATCATGCTAATAAACATCAAAATGCCTTAAATTACAATTATTGGCATTTTAACATTTATTAGCACGGTGAAATTTGCTGCACATTTGAGCTGAGCATGAAAGCATTTAATAATCTTATTTTCTTTGGTAATCCTATTATTTTACAGAGGGGGTCCAATTACATCTCGAGGGGAGGCGGAAGGGTCCGTCTACAAGCAGCATCATTTAGACAACCTATAGACACTTTTGATTTTCCAGGTCGGAGAGATCCAGACACCCGCACCCCTCCCCTCCGGATCCATGCACGTCTCCGTATTTAAGTCACCTTCTAAAACCAATTGTATGCTCCAACTAACCATTTTTTTTTTAGTTCTACCAAATATCACCACCTTTTCATTTAGTATCTTAATGTATATAGGGACGGTACGAAGAATCAGAAATACGTTATACACATTTAAAATTGTGTTAAAATTTACGATGTCATTAGTTTAGTTTTTAAACATATTTTATTGCAGCAAATAAAAGCAATGGGGTCTGGTTGCAGGTTCTTGCAACATTAGTTACAACCCTCCCCCTACATATACAAACCTTAATTCTTAGCATGTAAAAATGGCTATAAAGTATTTTCAACAACAAATAATTGAATGAATAAATATACATTGAGTACAAATCAGCATAAATTGACATTCAAGTCTTCTCTGCACCCAAAGTTCATGAAAACTTTGATTTGATGATCGAATACTCCTCTTCGATGTTTCCTCAATCAATTGGGCCCACTAGTTCCAAGGAGCAGACTGGCTCTGAAGACAAACGGATACAGGGTATAGTCGAGGAAACAGTGTTGATATAATCACATTTAGACGTTCTAATCAATGGGAAATGTGCTCATGTATTTTCAAAACGTATATTTGTGCACTGTACTAAATAGTTCTTAATTAAGTTGACTGTCCAATCTTTCATTACCATTATTATACTATGTTGATGGTAAGTGGGTTGAAAGTATCTAGCTATTTCAAAGAATAGGTGACGCTCGTTTCTGTATTTGTTTCAATGAAAGTAGTTTTAGCTCTACTCTTACAGCTCTGTTTTATGTATTTGTCAATAGATTCCTGGAAAACGATCTAAAGTATTTTTGTCTATTCCTTTTAAGAAGGATTTCTGCTTTGCTGTATCGCAATCAATCTGAGTATTCATATACTGACGTCAACAACAAAAACAAACACTACTGCTGTAAAAATACAACAACCTCGGTGACAGCTCGTCGTTAATGCTGTAATTTTATGTAGGCATATTCTTGGTGCACCCTTTACTCAAGCTTAAACGAGAAAGTCGACAAGTTTTATCAACGGAACTTGAATAATATATGTATGACGTCATATTTATATAAAGTGATTACTCGCAAGCATGAACGTTTGTATCCATAATTTGAACATGGTTTTCAAAACAACAACGACACAAACTTAGTGCAAATTCAAATTTAAATCATAAGTACGTTGGACCTGTATGGCGTCATCAGTAATGCCTCGGTTACATTTGCTACGGTCGTCGTACGATTTATTTGTCTACGATTTTCTCTACGATTTTTTCGGCATCGTAGGCGGCTAAATGCTACGACGTATGTGTTTACATTGCTCACGATCACCTCACGATTTCTTTCGGCGACAAACTAGGACAGTGACATATATTAGATAGGTCACTGACTAGGACAAAACCTTACAGAGACCTTGCGGATATCGTACGACAACCGCAAGGTTATCGTACAATCATCGTGTTAACTTCACAATTCGCACGATGCCCGTACGATGACCTTGCGGAAGTCGCAAGGAGTCGGTACGCTGACTGCGCAAGTGTCGTAACTATGTGCATGAATTTAAACGGCCATCCATGTTCATTTTTGGATACACATTTAGTCATTTGATCGTGCTATGAAGAGGCTAGTGTTTTTAGTTGAACATGGTCCCAAGGTATGGGGTTGATGATATCATACAGCTTGTTACGTTTGTGTTTATTTTAGTGTCAATTTTTAAGTTCTGCAGTTTTCATAAAGTTTAAATCACAGAATATCACAACAACCCCTTATTTATAGTACACTTTTATAATTCGAAAAGTATTACATTTAATTGAAAATATAAAAATGCTTTAATTGTATCGCCTCGTAGATTTAGTGTAGACTAAAACGCTTTATATGGTTTTACTAAGGTTAATCAACCAACTGCACTCTACGGCCAGCAACACATAAAATCTTCGTCATAAGCAAAAATGAACTCGTTGCATGCGAACAACAAAGGTACTGACCAGACTGCGCTTTCTTCCACCCAGCCTGGTCAGCACATTTGCCATTCGTTTTCAGTAAAATACATTTTGTAGAACATTCATACATTCAAATTTCAATGTTCGACCTTGTCACATGTACTCACTACGAAACCCATTTATTTTATTCCTTGAAGTAATATTCCAATTCAAATCCCAGAGTTATAAATTACTTAAAATATCTGGACTTTTTATTAATCTTATCTAATTTATTAAATCTCTTATCCAACCAGCAATTTATATACTGAAAATGCATATGCATTTTACGTTAGGTGCATATTTTAATTACACTTCAGACAGCATACCCTATGGCCCTGATTAGACTGCTTCCATCAGCAAACGGATCTGGGTCCATATTGAGTCACTCTGAGTGGTCGCCTGAAGACTAATATTGACATGAAACAAACAGCTGATGATACGTCTGGAAATTGTTGACACGTCGCAAGGCGACCGCACGATCATTGTGCCATCGCCTTGGGGTTACCGCAGGGTGACCGTCCGATGTCCGTACGATTTTGTGGGCCCAGCAAGGGCATCGTACGGTGATCTTGCGGGCTCCTTACGACTATCGCAAGAGTCTACGATCATTTTTGGACCAAAATGACAATCTAAAATCGTACGTTGTCCCCACGATCACCGCGCGGTGCCCCTACGGGGATCGTACGACGTCACTGCGATGTGTCTACGGGCTACGGGCTTACGATTTTTTCAAATTTGTCATTGTGCGGAGTTAAACAAGATCGTAGAGGCCACGATGCCCGTAAATCCGTACGATGATCGCAAGGTCTCCCTACGGAGGCCGCACGGAAACGGTGATTTGGACATCGTACGGGCATCGTATACTCGTCGTAAGGCAAATGTAACCGAGGCATAAATGAATTAAGTCATTTTTCCAACCTCGTCCAGCCTAAATAATAAGAAATAAGCAGTATGTGGCTGACCAATCTTTTATACCATTGCTTAGAAAACAGAGATGTGTTTTTGTTGACGTCAGTATACATTTATGGCCGTTTTAACCCTTAAATCGCTACTCACAACAGGAGGCGTCTGCTTTATCGTCTGCTGAAATACACTCGAAGCCTTTCGACAGTGTAGATACCGGCAGACCAGACTGTTCCTGTCTGATCTCGGCCCATACTTACATTAACCAAATATGGTATCATTTTCATTTTCTTTGTCTGGTCTTTTTTTCTTTTTTTTTCTCAAAATTTGGATGAAATTGAAGAGAAGGTCCCAAAGCATCAGACAAAGTAATAAATATTCATAAATTCAAGCACCTGTGTTTAAAAGAACATATGTTATCTTTATAGTTGCTATATATAGGCATTATAGAGAAGTTGAATAATCATAGAAAGAAACAGCTTGTCAAATATCTACATGGCAAAACTACGTATATCATAAGAGTGATGAATCTGACCGTCAAATAATTCCCCAGTAAACATCTAAATGTAGGCCACCATCGGTCTGCCGTTTCACTGGCGGACCAATGGTGGCCCAACACAGTATAGGTTGTCTGGGTCAGAGCTTTCGTTCTGAGTATCTAATAAATAGAAAGTAAGTGACACTATTACAGAATAGTTTGACAAGATAGTCTGAGCTGGCTAGTACAAGACTTAGCTAGACATTGAACACTTTACTGCCGTGAAGCTTAGCTGCCCGACATTTAAAGAATTTAAGACGCAATAAAAATCTTTAGCAATAGAAGATGAACAACATAATTTGAGCCAAATCGCGAGATGTTAGATACTATCGCATGTGAGCATATGCCTCTAATGAAAAATCCAGCGAAACTCGAAATTTTGGTTCAGAATTTTATCTTCACCCATATTTTGTGTATGCTTATGTGTTGTGCATATTAGCAGGCTTACATGAGCATTCACTGTTCACTGTTCGCTGATACGATGATTAACCTCATGTACTGGTCCGAACTGAATGTAATATTTCTACCCACTCTTTCAAGTCTACCCGCCTCCATGGCCCCCAATCACTGTATACAGGGACATGCTCAGTGAAATGAAGCGGCTACTCTTTTTTCTTTATACTGCACAATTCAAGGGGATGTCGAACAGAATCATGTTACTAAATGCAGGCACTTACAGATTTATTTATGAACTATTTTTGTTTAGTCTGACAAATTGTCAACGCTACTCGGATCAGAGTCTATCAGTTGATTTTGGTGGCAGACGTCGCTTTTTGTACGACGCATTCAAACAGCTCACGAATAATCAATGAAATGTTTTCTTTATTTCATCCCATGGATGCCGTATCTCTTTGGAGAATTCGGAGCCTTGTCCCTGTTTTATATGGTTTATACATACGATAATAGTATCTCAAAACCGATAGTAAAAACGTAAAAGAAAAACGAAGAAAATCGTAACATATAGCTGGTTGGTTATTTTCACAAGAACTTTAACAGAATCACGTTTCAGTGTATTAGTAAAGCATATGTCACAGCCAATTATGAAATGAGAGCTCTTCCAGTGCGCAAGGGATGTTATTTTGTTTATATGAAGTGCCAAACTGATAATTGCTATTACAGTAACCTGTCCTAAGCGGCCAACCAAAAAGAAGACCAAATATTGGTTTTTAAGACTTATTATCGCTTAATGCAGGTCAAAAGTATTGCATTCTGCAATGCTTTCGATCTTCATCAAGCTACCATTTGCCATTAAGATCTTTGATTTGTCTATTTTTGAGTGACCGCTTAAGACAGGTTTTACTGTATTCTCACAATTAGGTCCAACCAACCTCTCAATCCGACTATGGGCCTGGTTCTCCAATGTTTTAAAAAAATCCGCCATACATTCGCCAAAAGTTCATGGATTCTGGATCTTAGGCGTCCCCTTAGACTGGATTTGCACATTTGTTCCCTTTGAACTCTTCTTCGCGTAATTTTAATCACTACGTAGCTCCAGAAAATTTGTAAGCTTCTGACTTTACCAAGTAAACTGTTAAAATTTACTAAGAAAATTATTGACACAGCAGATTTAGTGAGGTCCGCCAGGGCCAATATTCATTTTCTCAGGTCGACATCACATCATGTCTAATGCCCCAGATGTCAAAAATTGTATCATATGTATGTTTAAAATGTAGGGGAAGGGTAGGTTCGTAACTAATATTGTGAGAACTTCACATTGACCCAACCCCACTGCTGTATCAAGTTTGGCAAAATATGTTTATACTAACTTCCAATGACTTCGGTGTAACCTATCAACTGCTTTGAAAGATTTTTCCTGTTCTTCGTAAGAATTTTGCTGAAATTCAGGAAGACTCCTGGTGTTTCAGTCTCGCTAGAGCTGTTGTTGTTGCATTTCCCCTCCCTCCACTCTCGAAACACACGCACACTAAACTGAAACTTTAATGTACTTATCCAGTCTTACGAAAAAGTGCCCTAGCCAGTTCTAACCACAAGAGCATATATCAAACTCACTTGACAATTTTATCTCGAAATAATTAAGTTCCTCTACAAAAATAAGAAGATATCATTGTTTTGCCATATATCCTGACATTGGTATGGAACATGTTTTTTTTAAAAGTGAGTATGATCAGGAAATACCACAATCACAAACTACAGACAAACCGCAGGCACGAGAGTCGCAAAACATTTACAGTAACAAGACATCCGCAAGACAAAAAAAGCAAAGCAACCAACTCTCTCTTCCTCTTCAAGATGATTGCAAAACTAGAAAGGACGCAAAGTGATGCATAACACAACAAATAAAAGACAAACACAGAAACCCCACAAAGTCAGATACATATTATAATGGGTTGTTTAAATATAAACCAATCTGCACAAAATTAAAATCATATGACGAAACAGCCTAGTCTATGGCTACTTTTATAGCTCTGACAGTCAAATATTTCACAGTACAGACATATAAAAATATGTAAAAAGGAAAATAATGCATCTTATGACAAAGTAGTTACAAAAGCAGAAGCTATAGGCAGAAAATTATGTGGATATACATGCATGAGAGTTGTATTGACATTATTAGCAGGAACACATTTCTAGCGAAATATATGGACCCATATCCGAGTTCAGGAAAATATCTAGTCCCTAGAGTGAATATTAAAACGTGTTAAAAGAAACGTGTTGCACATTAAAGTTCATAATTATCTTTTGCTTATATTATTTAAAAGAAATCCTTATTTTCTAAATGTCAGCAAAATGTGTTGTAGTTTGTGATTTATCGATGGGGCAAATGTACTGGTCAATTATCAATAAAAGTAGTGCAAATACATTAAACTATATATTTGCAATGTGCATTTCTTTCTATAGAAGACAGTCATCTGCAAATAGTTTTGCATCTAATCTCTTCACTACATCTAGGAGGTCATTAATAAAGATGAGAAATAGCATGAGTGGACGCCAGAGAGTACCTTACTTACTGAGATTGACCACTTAGAAGTTCTTTGATCCATGTCAGAGTTTACGTGGATACCAACCATAGTAATTCAGCTTGTGAGGCAGGCGTTTATATGGAGCAAGACTAGTTTGGCTCATTGGACAAAGAGCTATTGGATGTATTCGACCACAATGAGGTATTCTATTCAATGGGAAAATGTGTTCAGGTATAATCAAACTTGTTTGCACTCTTTATATAGTCGTATAATGCCCATAAATAATGCTTTGTCAAGACATTTCTGTATTTGTTGCAATAAAAGAAGTAGTGTTCACCATCCTCTAGTACATTTCACCAACTGCAGGGGGATTATCACGATATTCACAAAATTTTCTGACTCTAGCATGTAATGCTGCACAAATGTGTTTAACCAAATGTGAAGTAGCTAAACACTCATATTTTTGAAACGGAGTACGAGTTTCTAGGATATTCTTTAAATATGAAATAATTGGTTCGTGTTTGATATCTTCATTTATGGTTCCGCATTCTGGTGGTTTATGGTATACACTTTCTTGGTGCGTTATTTGGTGTAAAATATTATTATTATTTCTAAGGGTAACAGCAATGGGGGAATAAATCAGCAAGATATGATGGATCTATTCCACTATTTACTGTATGCATATAATACATTTCTTTTGCTGGTGTCTTCCTTCTTTGTTGAATTGTTTGACACAATACGGGCTGCTTCGTCATGTATTTTTGTAAAGTACTAGAATCTTCTTGTACGCAGCCATCCCATACTTATGGTGTGTACTCTATAATGGGCAATAGTCGGAGCCAATTTAGCTTACCATGCATCCAATGACAATATTTCGTGGGTGCCAAATAGGCTTTTAGGACCTCGAGATGCAAAATAAGGTCGTCCTAAAAATTTAACCTGTTCGGGCTTTGTGAAAATGCATGGTTTCCATGGCAACCCAAAACGGATTCATGGATAAAGTGTGTCTACAAAATTATTTATAGCTCAGCTGTTACTTATCCCAGATTACGAAACGTAGTATCAAACTAAAGTGGAAACTAATGCCTTTCATTGTCGGATATGCAAATTATCTAATGTGCATATGCCTTAGTATGTATGAAAACATTAAAGATTGTTATTCAAGAATAGGGCTATACCTAGAAATCAATAATATCTCAGCTGCTTCTTATCACTTTCCATTAGTTCTCTTGAACAGACTCAATAAAATCGAGTCTGTTGTTTTCTTATATTGTAGGTTCTTTCTATTTCTATAGGATCCGTTTTTTCCAGATTATTTAGAGGTCGCAACAGCTGTCGTTGTGCCGCGTGGAGTTGGTAAAATTTCTCCCCGTACATCGATATAGTGTTGATATTTTTTCATATTCTGGTCCTTCAGGAATATTGGGTTCTGATTGAAAGCAGAATACCGCTTAAGTCGGTGCTAGGGGGCGTGAGAATTGTTGCCCTTCCCAATAGTTCTCATGAACTCAATAAAACCGAGTCTGCTGTTTTCTTATATTGTAGGTTCTCTCTATGTCTGAAGGATCCGTTTCTCCCAGATTATTATGCCCCCAACTTTGAAAAAGTTGAAGCATATTGCTTTGGGCTTGTCCGTCTGTCCGTGCGTCCTTTCAGCCTTCCAGACTGTAGCTTCATCAGCACCCTGTCTTTTCAGCCTTCCAGACTATAGCTTCATCAGCACCTTGTGCTTTCAGCCTTCCAGACTGTAGCTTCATCAGCACCTTGTCCTTTCAGCCTTCTAGACTGTAGCTTCATCAGCAAGCCTGTCCTTTCAGCCTTCCAGACTATAGCTTCATCAGCACCCTGTCCTTTCAGCCTTCAAGACTATAGCTTCATCAGCACCCTGTCCTTTCAGCCTTCCAGACTATAGCTTCATCAGCACCCTGTCCTTACAGCCTTCCAGACTGTAGCTTCATCAGCAAGAATGTCCTTTCAGCCTTCCAGACTGTAGCTTAATCAGCACCCTGTCCTTTCAGCCTTCCAGAATGTAACTCCATTAGCACCCAGTCCTTTCAGCCTTCCGGACTGTAGCTTAATTAGCACCCTGTCCTTTTAGACTTCCAGACTGTAGCTTAATCAGCACCCTGTCCTTTCAGCCTTCCGGACTGTAGCTTAATTAGCAGCCTGTCCTTTCAGCCTTCCAGACTATAGCTTCATCAGCACCCTGTCCTTTCAGCCTTCCAGACTGTAGCTTCATCAGCAAGCCTGTCCTTTCAGCCTTCCAGACTGTAGCATCATCAGCAAGTATGTCTTTTCAGCCTTCCAGACTGTAGCTTAATAAGCACCCTGTCCTTTCAGCCTTCCAGACTGTAACTCCATTAGCACCCAGTCCTTTCAGCCTTCCGGACTGTAGCTTAATTAGCAGCCTGTCCTTTCAGCCTTCCAGACTGTAGCTTCATCAACAAGCCGTTCCTTTCAGCCTTTCAGACTGTCGCTTCATTAGCATTCTGTCCTTTCAGCCTTCCAGGCTGTAACTCCATTAGCACCCTGTCTTTTCAGCCTTCCAGACTGTAGTTTCATCAGCAGCCTGTCCTTTCAGCCGTCCAGACTGTAGCTTTATTAGCACCCTGTCCTTTCAGTCTCTCAGACTGTAACTTCATAAGCACCCTGTCCTTTCAGCCTTCCAGACTGTAACTTCATCAGCACCCTGTCCTTTCAGCCTTCCAGACTGTAACTTCATAAGCACCCTGTCCTTTCAGTCTTCCAGACTGTAACTTCATTAGCACCCTGTCCTTTCAGCCTTCCAGACTTTAGCTTCATTAGCACCCTGTCCTTTCAGCCGTCCAGACTGTAACTACATCAACACCCTGTCCTTTCAGCCTTCCAGACTGTAACTTCATTAGCACCCTGTCTTTTCAGCCTTCCAGACTGTAACTTCATCAGCACCCTGTCCTTTCAGCCTTCCAGACTATAGCTTCATTAGCACCCTGTACTTTTAGCCTTCCAGACTGTAACTTCATCAGCACCCTGTCCTTTCAGCCTTCCAGACTGTAACTTCATTAGCACCCTGTCCTTTTAGCCTTCCAGACTTTAGCTTCATCAGCACCCTGTCCTTACAGCCTTCCAGACTTTAGCTTCATCAGCACCCTGTCCTTTCAGCCTTCAAGACTATAGCTTCATCAGCTCCCTGTCCTTTCAGCCTTCCAGACTATAGCTTCATCAGCACCCTGTCCTTACAGCCTTCCAGACTGTAGCTTCATCAGCAAGTATGTCCTTTCAGCCTTCCAGACTGTAGCTTCATTAGCACCCTGTCCTTTCAGCCTTCCAGACTGTAACTTCATCAGCACCCTGTCCTTTCAGCCTTCCAGACTGTAACTTCAACAGCACCCTGTCCTTTCAGTCTTCCAGACTGTAACTTCATTAGCACCCTGTCCTTTCAGCCTTCCAGACGTTAGCTTCATTAGCACCCTGTCCATTCAGCCGTCCAGACTGTAACTACATCAGCACCCTGTCCTTTCAGCCTTCCAGACTGTAACTACATCAGCACCCTGTCCTTTCAGCCTTCCTGACTGTAACTTCATTAGCACCCTGTCCTTTCAGCCGTCCAGACTGTAACTACATCAGCACCCTGTCCTTTCAGCCTTCCAGACTGTAACTACATCAGCACCCTGTCCTTACAGCCTTCCAGACTGTAACTTCATTAGCACCCTGTCCTTTCAGCCTTCCAGACTGTAACTTCATTAGCACCCTGTCCTTTCAGCCTTCCAGACTGTAACTTCATCAGCACCCTGTCCTTTCAGCCTTCCAGACTATAGCTTCATTAGCACCCTGTCCTTTTAGCCTTCCAGACTGTAACTTCATCAGCACCCTGTCCTTTCAGCCTTCCAGACTTTAGCTTTATCAGCACCCTGTCCTTTCAGCCTTCAAGACTATAGCTTCATCAGCACCCTGTCCTTTCAGCCTTCCAAACTATAGCTTCATCAGCACCCTGTCCTTACAGCCTATCAGACTGTAGCTTCATCAGCAAGTATGTCCTTTCAGCCTTCCAGACTGTAGCTTGATCAGCACCCTGTCCTTTCAGCCTTCCAGACTGTAACTCCATTAGCACCCAGTCCTTTCAGCCTTCCGGACTGTAGCTTAATTAGCACCCTGTCCTTTTAGACTTCCAGACTGTAGCTTAATCAGCACCCTGTCCTTTCAGCCTTCCGGACTGTAGCTTAATTAGCAGCCTGCCCTTTCAGCCTTCCAGACTATAGCTTCATCAGCACCCTGTCCTTTCAGCCTTCCAGACTGTAGCTTCATCAGCAGCCTGTCCTTTCAACCTTCCAGACTGTAGCTTTCTCAGCAGACTGTCCTTTCAGTCTTCCAGACTGTAGCTTAATCAGCACCCTGTCCTTTCAGCCTTCCAGACTGCAACTCCATTAGCACCCAGTCCTTTCAGCCTTCCGGACTGTAGCTTAATTAGCAGCCTGTCCTTTCAGCCTTCCAGACTGTAGCTTCATCAACAAGCCGTTCCTTTCAGCCTTTCAGACTGTCGCTTCATTAGCACCCTGTCCTTTTAGCCTTCCAGGCTGTAACTCCATTAGCACCCTGTCTTTTCAGCCTTCCAGACTGTAGCTTCATCAGCAGCCTGTCCTTTCAGACGTCCAGACTGTAGCTTTATTAGCACCCTGTCCTTTCAGTCTCTCAGACTGTAACTTCATAAGCACCCTGTCCTTTCAGCCTTCCAGACTGTAACTTCATCAGCACCCTGTCCTTTCAGCCTTCCAGACTGTAACTTCATAAGCACCCTGTCCTTTCAGCCTTCCAGACTGTAACTTCATCAGCACCCTGTCCTTTCAGCCTTTTCAGACTGTAACTTCATCAGCACCCTGTCCTTTCAGCCTTCCAGACTGTAACTTCATCAGCACCCTGTCCTTTCAGTCTTCCAGACTGTAACTTCATTAGCACCCTGTCCTTTCAGCCTTCCAGACTGTAACTTTATCAGCACCCTGTCCTTTCAGCCTTCCAGACTGTAACTTCAACAGCACCCTGTCCTTTCAGTCTTCCAGACTGTAACTTCATTAGCACCCTGTCCTTTCAGCCTTCCAGACTTTAGCTTCATTAGCACCCTGTCCTTTCAGCCGTCCAGACTGTAACTACATCAGCACCCTGTCCTTTCAGCCTTCCAGACTGTAACTTCATTAGCACCCTGTCCTTTCAGCCTTCCAGACTGTAACTTCATCAGCACCCTGTCCTTTCAGCCTTCCAGACTATAGCTTCATTAGCACCCTGTCCTTTTAGCCTTCCAGACTGTAACTTCATCAGCACCCTGTCCTTTCAGCCTACCAGACTGTAACTTCATTAGCACCCTGTCATTTTAGCCTTCCAGACTTTAGCTTCATCAGCAAGTATGTCCTTTCAGCCTTCCAGACTGTAGCTTCATTAGCAGCCTGCCCTTTCAGCCTTCCAGACTGTAGCTTCATTAGCAGCCTGCCCTTTCAACCTTCCAGCCTGTAGCGTCATTAGCAGCCTGTCCTATCAGCCTTCCAGACTGTAGCTTCATTAGCAGCCTGTCCTTTCAGCCTTCCAGACTGTCGCTTCATCAGTACCCTGTCCTTTCAGCCTTCCAGACTAAAACTTCATCAGCACCCTATCCTTTCAGCCTTCCAGACTAAAACTTCATCAGCACCCTGTCCTTTCAGCCTTCCAGACTGTAGCTTCATTAGCACCCTGTCCTTTCAGCCTTCCAGACTGAAGCTTCATTAGCACCCTGTCCTTTCAATCTTTCAGACTGTAGCGTCATTAGCACCCTGTCCTTTCTAGCTTCATCAGCAGCCTGTCCTTTCAGCCTTCCAGACTGTAGCTTCATTAGCAGCCTGTCCTTTCAGCCTTCCAGACTGTAATTTCATCAGCACCCTGTCCTTTCAGTCTTCCAGACCATAACTTCATCAGCACCCTGTCCTTTCAGCCTTCCAGACTGTAGCTTCATTAGCATCCTGTCCTTTCAGCCTTCCAGACTGAAGCTTCATTAGCACCCTGTCCTTTCAACCTTTCAGACTGTAGCGTCATTAGCACCCTGTCCATTCAGCCGTCCAGACTGTAACTACATCAGCACCCTGTCCTTTCAGCCTTCCAGACTGTAACTACATCAGCACCCTGTCCTTTCAGCCTTCCTGACTGTAACTTCATTAGCACCCTGTCCTTTCAGCCGTCCAGACTGTAACTACATCAGCACCCTGTCCTTTCAGCCTTCCAGACTGTAACTACATCAGCACCCTGTCCTTACAGCCTTCCAGACTGTAACTTCATTAGCACCCTGTCCTTTCAGCCTTCCAGACTGTAACTTCATCAGCACCCTGTCCTTTCAGCCTTCCAGACTATAGCTTCATTAGCACCCTGTCCTTTTAGCCTTCCAGACTGTAACTTCATCAGCACCCTGTCCTTTCAGCCTTCCAGACTGTAACTTCATAAGCACCCTGTCCTTTTAGCCTTCCAGACTTTAGCTTCATCAGCACCCTGTCCTTTCAGCCTTCAAGACTATAGCTTCATCAGCACCCTGTCCTTTCAGCCTTCCAAACTATAGCTTCATCAGCACCCTGTCCTTACAGCCTATCAGACTGTAGCTTCATCAGCAAGTATGTCCTTTCAGCCTTCCAGACTGTAGCTTGATCAGCACCCTGTCCTTTCAGCCTTCCAGACTGTAACTCCATTAGCACCCAGTCCTTTCAGCCTTCCGGACTGTAGCTTAATTAGCACCCTGTCCTTTTAGACGTCCAGACTGTAGCTTAATCAGCACCCTGTCCTTTCAGCCTTCCGGACTGTAGCTTAATTAGCAGCCTGCCCTTTCAGCCTTCCAGACTATAGCTTCATCAGCACCCTGTCCTTTCAGCCTTCCAGACTGTAGCTTCATCAGCAGCCTGTCCTTTCAACCTTCCAGACTGTAGCTTTCTCAGCAGACTGTCCTTTCAGTCTTCCAGACTGTAGCTTAATCAGCACCCTGTCCTTTCAGCCTTCCAGACTGCAACTCCATTAGCACCCAGTCCTTTCAGCCTTCCGGACTGTAGCTTAATTAGCAGCCTGTCCTTTCAGCCTTCCAGACTGTAGCTTCATCAACAAGCCGTTCCTTTCAGCCTTTCAGACTGTCGCTTCATTAGCACCCTGTCCTTTTAGCCTTCCAGGCTGTAACTCCATTAGCACCCTGTCTTTTCAGCCTTCCAGACTGTAGCTTCATCAGCAGCCTGTCCTTTCAGACGTCCAGACTGTAGCTTTATTAGCACCCTGTCCTTTCAGTCTCTCAGACTGTAACTTCATAAGCACCCTGTCCTTTCAGCCTTCCAGACTGTAACTTCATCAGCACCCTGTCCTTTCAGCCTTCCAGACTGTAACTTCATAAGCACCCTGTCCTTTCAGCCTTCCAGACTGTAACTTCATCAGCACCCTGTCCTTTCAGCCTTTTCAGACTGTAACTTCATCAGCACCCTGTCCTTTCAGCCTTCCAGACTGTAACTTCATCAGCACCCTGTCCTTTCAGTCTTCCAGACTGTAACTTCATTAGCACCCTGTCCTTTCAGCCTTCCAGACTGTAACTTTATCAGCACCCTGTCCTTTCAGCCTTCCAGACTGTAACTTCAACAGCACCCTGTCCTTTCAGTCTTCCAGACTGTAACTTCATTAGCACCCTGTCCTTTCAGCCTTCCAGACTTTAGCTTCATTAGCACCCTGTCCTTTCAGCCGTCCAGACTGTAACTACATCAGCACCCTGTCCTTTCAGCCTTCCAGACTGTAACTTCATTAGCACCCTGTCCTTTCAGCCTTCCAGACTGTAACTTCATCAGCACCCTGTCCTTTCAGCCTTCCAGACTATAGCTTCATTAGCACCCTGTCCTTTTAGCCTTCCAGACTGTAACTTCATCAGCACCCTGTCCTTTCAGCCTACCAGACTGTAACTTCATTAGCACCCTGTCATTTTAGCCTTCCAGACTTTAGCTTCATCAGCAAGTATGTCCTTTCAGCCTTCCAGACTGTAGCTTCATTAGCAGCCTGCCCTTTCAGCCTTCCAGACTGTAGCTTCATTAGCAGCCTGCCCTTTCAACCTTCCAGCCTGTAGCGTCATTAGCAGCCTGTCCTATCAGCCTTCCAGACTGTAGCTTCATTAGCAGCCTGTCCTTTCAGCCTTCCAGACTGTCGCTTCATCAGTACCCTGTCCTTTCAGCCTTCCAGACTAAAACTTCATCAGCACCCTATCCTTTCAGCCTTCCAGACTAAAACTTCATCAGCACTCTGTCCTTTCAGCCTTCCAGACTGTAGCTTCATTAGCACCCTGTCCTTTCAGCCTTCCAGACTGAAGCTTCATTAGCACCCTGTCCTTTCAATCTTTCAGACTGTAGCGTCATTAGCACCCTGTCCTTTCTAGCTTCATCAGCAGCCTGTCCTTTCAGCCTTCCAGACTGTAGCTTCATTAGCAGCCTGTCCTTTCAGCCTTCCAGACTGTAATTTCATCAGCACCCTGTCCTTTCAGTCTTCCAGACCATAACTTCATCAGCACCCTGTCCTTTCAGCCTTCCAGACTGTAGCTTCATTAGCATCCTGTCCTTTCAGCCTTCCAGACTGAAGCTTCATTAGCACCCTGTCCTTTCAACCTTTCAGACTGTAGCGTCATTAGCACCCTGTCCTTTCCAGCTTCATCAGCAGCCTGTCTATTCAGCCGTCCAGACTGTAACTTCATTAGCATCCTGTCCTTTCAGCCTTCCAGAATTTAGCTTCATTAGCACCATGTCCTTTCAGCCTTCCAGACTGTAACTTCATCAGCACTCTGTCCTTCAGCCTTCCAGACTGTAGCTTCATTAGAAGCCTGCCCTTCCAAACTGTAGCTTCATCAGCAGCCTGTCCTTTCAGCCTTCCAGACTGTAACTTCATTAGCACCCAGTCCTTTCAGCCTTCCAGACTGTAACTTCATTAGCACCCTGTCCTTTCAGCCTTCCAGACTGTAGCTTCATTTGCAGCCTGTACTTTCAGCCTTCCAGACTGAAGCTTCATCAACAAGCCGTTCCTTTCAGCCTTCCAGACTGTAGCTTCATTAGCACCCTGTCCTTTCAGCCTTCCAGACTGTAACTCCATTAGCACCCTGTCCTTTCAGCCTTCCAGACTGTTGCTTCATTAGCACCATGTCCTTTCAGCCTTCCAGACTGTAACTCCATTAGCACCCTGTCCTTTCAGCCTTCCAGACTGTTACTTCATCAGCACCCTGTCCTTTCAGCCTTCCAGACTGTAGCTTCATCGGCAAGTATGTCCTTTCAGCCTTCCAGACTGTAACTTCATAAGCACCCTGTCCTTTCAGACTTCCAGACTGTAGCTTCATCAGTACCCTGTCCTTTCAGCCTTCCAGACTGTAACTTCATCAGCACCCTGTCCTTTCAGCCTTCCAGACTGTAACTTCATTAGCACCCTGTCCTTTCAGCCTTTCAGACTGTAGCTTCATTAGCACCCTGTCCTTTCTAGCTTCATCTGCAGCCTGTCCATTCAGCCTTCCAGACTGTAACTTCTTTAGCACCCTGTCCTTTCAGCCTTCCAGACTGTAGCTTCATAAGCACCATGTCCTTTCAGCCTTCCAGACTGTAACTTCATCAGCACCATGTCTTTTCAGCCTTCCAGACTGAAGCTTCATTAGCAGTCTGCCCTTCCAGACTGTAGCTTCATCAGCACCCTGTCCTTTCAGCCTTCCCGACTGTAGCTGCATCAGCACCCTGTCGTTTCAGCCTTCCAGACTATAGCTTCATCAGCACCTTGTGTTTTCAGCCTTCCAGACTGTAGCTGCATCAGCACCCTGTCATTTCAGCCTTCCAGACTATAGCTTCATCAGCACCTTGTGCTTTCAGCCTTCCAGACTGTAGCTTCATAAGCACCATGTCCTTTCAGCCTTCCAGACTGTAACTTCATTAGCACCCTGTCCTATCAGTCTTCCAGACTGTAGATTCATCAGCAGTCTGTTCTTACAGCCTTCCAGACTGTAGCTCCATCAGCAGCCTGTCCTTTCAGCCTTCCAGACTGTAGCTTCATTAGCACCCCGTTCTTTCTAGCTTCATCAGCAGCCTGTCATTTCAATCTTCCAGACTGTAACTTCATCAGCAGCCTGACCTTTGAGCCTAGTAGCTGTTATAGGACTCTGATAGTTTAAAATTCAACAAAGGGTATGCAAAATACATACAATTCCATGTCAATGCAATTTAGGCTGTAAATGGTTGCAGTTAAGTATGTAAATATTGATCGTTTCCTTATTCAACTCAAAACGTAGATTTTGCATGCTGGTAAGGATATTAGCATAAAAGATAAACTACAAAGTTGCTTATTAAAGTGCGTTCAGTGGCTCTAAATGATTTGGGCATGTCAGCATGATCAAAACCTTAACTGTCTGTGTACTGATGGCCCGTTCTTCTCTTCCCTCTTTTATGTGGGAGGGGTCAAATTGTTATAATTTCAAAATGAATTTAAATGTCTTCCTAAGAATTTCGTCACAGCAAACAGTACAGACCCTTATAGTATTCTGCTGTTTCACTGTTTGCCAATTACTAAGTTGGACAATTCACCCCAAAAAAGATCCTTGCAATTACTGCAATCTCTCTCTCTCTCTCTCTCTCTCTCTCTCTCTCTCTCTCTCTCTCTCTCTCTCTCTCTCTCTCTCTCAATTAGAAATTAATGGCCTGTTTTTCTATTCCCTCTTGTATGTGGGAGGGGTCAAATTGTTATTATTTCAAAATGAGTTTAGATATCTTCTTAAGAATTTCGTCACAGCAAACAGTGCAGATATAATACTATAATATTCTGCTGTTTTACCGTTTAACTCTTGAAGGGATGCATCAATTTCATTCAAACTTCACAGAAGGGTCAAGCATCATAATATAGAAGTCAAAGTATGAAAGGGGGTAATTCGCAAATGTTTGGCTAAATTGTGAAATTGTGGTTTCCGATCAATAACTTTTGAAGGGATGCAGTTTTATTCAAATTTACAGAAGTGTACAGCATCTTAAAATACATGCCAAGTTCGAATTAAAGGGGTCATTCGCAAATTTTTGACCCCCTATCCTCCTCCTCCCAATCTTGTTCAAAACATGGTCATGTTGTTAATCAAATTACATATAATCACAAATGCAGCAACATGTTAACAAATGTTTTGCCCGTGGACCCCTACCCGCACCCTACCCCTGACCCTGGGGGTGAGGTCATAAGGTCAAAATTCAACTTTTTCAGAACATGGTCATGTTGTATATCAAATTAAATGGAAACACGAATGCAGCAACAGGGTAGAAAATATTTTGCCAGCGGTTTATTGTTAGCTCACCTAAGCCTTTAGCTCAAGGTGAATCATTGAGATTGGTTTAGGTTTAGCATGCACCCCAGGGGGTGGGGTACTCTCAAATTTTCGTACATACGTAGGCTCGGGTCATTTTTGGGGTTCAAAATTTTGTATTTCAATATTTTTGGGGGTTTTCAGAAAAATGAATATTTTTGGGGGTATAAAGATCTTGTTGATATTTTTTTGGGTCATCACACAATTGGACTATATCTAAGTATCATTTCTACGCATTTAGGGTCTTTTCTTAAGGTCAATTCGCAGAATGGGGTATAGTTTTTGTGTGCAGAATTATGATTGCATTCGTGGGTTCAACCCCCACAGAAGTCGAAATATTTATATGGATTATGTCTCCACTGTGGTCGAAAAAGACAAGTGTCGCTGCTACAGAATAAGAGAAATATCATAATTCTGCACAGAAAAAATAGTTACTATAAAGAAACCCTATACGGAGTGTACTGCAGCGTCTGGCGCTGGGGATGCTTCGGTGGTGTAATGAATAAGGACGACAAACGTTGCAGTGCTAGGCGCGCACGCCGCATTCTAAGGTCAACCCCCACAGAAGTTGAGATATTTTTGGGGTTGCTAAAAATTCAAATATTTTTGGGGGGTGCTAATTCCTGATATTTTAATTGGGTGAAGGGTAGATGCTAGGACCGGGCCTACATATGAAGAAAAAATGAGAGTACAACCCCCATCCACCCCCGGGCATGCGCTGTGCGTCTGTCGTCCGTAAACTTTACCTTTAAAAGACATCTTCTCCCGAACCACTGGTTCATTTAAGATAGTTTGACGTGAATGTTCCACATAATGCCCTCTACCAAAATTGCATAAATGGTTGCACACCGCTGAAGACAAGGGCTGCCAGAGCTCTAGATAAGAAATCTTTCAAACAAAATCTTCTTCTAAACCGCTTGTCCAATTTTAAATCAATTTCACAGAATTGTTCCTAAAGATGTTCTCTACCAAAATTGCACAAATGGTTCGGGTGCATAGAACAAAATGGCCACCAGAGCTTCAGATAAGAATTATCTTAAAACGTCATGTCGCCCTGAAACACGTGTCTAAATTCAAAATAATTTCACAGAATTGTTCCTCATAATGCCCCTTACAAAAATTATACTTATGGTCCCACTCTGCTTAACAACAAGGACTTCAGAGCTGTAGATATGAGATATCTTTAAACTGTAGCTCCTCATCAACCACTTGTCCAAGTTCAAAATAACTTCACAGTATTATTTCACATGAACTTCTACCAAAAATTGCACAAATAGTACCACTTAGCCAAATAAAGGGGCCACCAACGCACTAGTTAAGACATGTCGTAAAATGACATCTCCACCAGAACCACTTTTCCAATCCAAAACAATTTCACATAATTGTTCCTCATGATTTTCTATACTAAAATTGCTCAAATGGTTCGCGAACAAAAGGGCTGCCAGAGCTCTAGATTAGAAATATCTTTAACAACATCTCATCATGAACCGATGGTCTAAATTCAAAATAATGTCACATAATTGTTCCTCATGATTTCCTCTACTAAAATTGCACAAATGGTTTTGCTCCAGAGCTCTAGATAAGAAATATCTTTAACAACATCTTATCGTGAACCGATGGTCCAAATTCAAATAATTTCACAGAATTGTTCCACATAATGTCATCTACCAAAATTGCACAAATGGTTTGCATTGCCAAACAAAAGGGCCGCCAGAGTTCTAGACAAGAAATGTCTTTAAATGACATCTTCTCCTAAACCACTTGCTAAACCCAACCACGCAAGAAGCTGAAACGCTAGCTCGTTTGATAGGTATCACCTATTTATTTCATTTGTGGCAGTTCATGAGACTTTGGTGTGTACGTATCGAATATGCACAGTCACTGTTAAAACATGGATACACAGTCATCTAGTGGGACTTGAAGTCTAAAGTTTGACCTGGGTCTTCATCTATTTCGCTACTTTGTATGTGTAGAGACGCAAAAGGCTATGCCAATACTACACGGATGCGCAGGCTCGTTTGAGCCGTCGACACTCGAAATCTGCGATCATTACTAAAATATAATGAGCTGGTCAGATGTTGATAATTTTTTATTTCTGATTCTGTTTATCTCTTAAAACCATTTTTTTATGTCAAAGTCTTCATAGACAAACTTTCTCTTTTGGCTTCAGTAGTTTTTTTATCATTTAAGAGTTGGTTAAGAATGTGCCTCGCTGCGAGAAAACCTGTCTTCGGAGGTTGGCGAACAACACAGGCGCAGACCAGCCTGCGCATCCGCGCAGTCTGATCAGCGCCTTTGTTATTCGCGTTTTTCAAAGTAACATATAAAAACTTGCTACAAGTGAAATTTCAATTTTCTAGCTAGTCTCTGTAGCTGAGGAGACTGGTTTGAAACTCGTTTTGTCATACACCCGGAAGACAGGGTTTCTCGCGACAGGGCCCAGTTAATAATGCATTCGTTAAATTCAGTTTTCAGATAACTGGGTTTGTTGTAAAACCCTTGTCCTTCTCATCAGTGAAGATCAGGATGGAATGTCTTCTGATGAGGCCCTCTGATCAGGATACACTCAGTTAGCATTGATAATTATCATTGTGAAGTCCTGGATGCGAAACTGAGTTAGAACCCGAACAAGCTGGATCATCGTCTCCCTCTTGCCAATTACAGTCCGGGTCGCATAGCTCTACTCCGTTCTTTAGCCCGTCGCCATCAGAATCCTCGTTACACAGATCAGCAGTCCACGCCTGAGAAAAAAGGTAACTGCAACTAAAATTAACCATTAAACTACCAACCATCTTTTAAAAGATGCAAAGTATTATCAAACAAGAGGGTCAAACGGCCCTGAATTGTTCACCTGAGTTTTACTTAAAATTATTTCATACATTGTATACAGTAAAATCTCGAAAAATTAAAGTCCGATTTTTCGAAATACTCTCTGATTCGAATTAAATTTTTGACACAATGAATTTAGAAAATACCCAGCGGGCATTTTTAATGAATTTATATTGATTCATGATCGAGGAACAATATTGATTTTATCTTGAGTTTACACCAGAAAATGGAAATAGACTCTTTCTTTAATTCAACCTTATTCTCCGACCTTGCATCATGGAGTGTTTTTCAACTTTCATTCAGCCTTGCAAGTCAATATTGAATCAACCTTGATGTGAGGAACGAAATCAAGCCTTGATTCTTTCTAGGTTTGTCTATATTAAATCAAGCCTTCTTCTTAAATTAGGCTTCATACTTTGGCATTCAACTTAGACTCAACATTGAATAAACATTGAGTGGATGATTTAAATTAAAGTTTCACTCTATATAGAGTGCATTGGCGCTGTCGTAGTTACCCCGGCAGTAGGACGACACAAATAATTCAGGCTGTACTGGGCCTGCGTCTGCCTGAACAATGCTAGAGCGGGTCTACTCGGTTGCTCAGACCAGCTGGATCGCGTACAGATGTATTTACAAAAGCATCATCGATAGGATCTTGTCGACTTCAACGACCAATTCCATGGCCATTGCTATCACGACCACGACCTCTAGGGCCGCCTCATGGAGACATATTACCCCGGATAGATCCAGCTTGAGGCCCAGGATTAGATTCTATTCGCTGCGCAACGAGCAGGTAAATAAATACTAAACGAATGACGAGGTTCATTGGTACTGGTTTCAGAGTTGTAAGTTGGATCTTGCACTTCCTAGGAATAGTGTAAGAGCCAAAAAGTAAGCGCAAAAGCTCAGTAGAGACGCACATTATAAGTATAGTGAGTCTTGCTTTGACAAAGTTGGGCTTCCGTACTTTTTTCTTTCGAGCGTAGGTTCAGTAAGTGTTTTTAACACGGCACTATAACGTGTAATATACAGACGGCTCACTAACAACCAGAAGCAAATTTTTTTTTCATCGTAGGGCAAAACAAAGTTCTTTCAAACAACTTTTTTGCATGCATTTTCACATTTCATATACATTACATTGTCTTAAACCAGTTGGTTTTATAGAGTAACGAGAGTACTTGGTTGAAAGAGGACGTTTTATAAAGAAAAGAGCTACCATACTATCATAATATGAGTAATTTTTTTTAAACAATTAGTGATTCAATGTGAAAAGCTAAATGTGTTTTCAATACTAAATCAATATTACAATTTGAGAGCAGATATTTTTTGGAATTAAAACAATACAGATTCAATACTTATTCAATGTAATTGTCACCAACCTTGATTCAATACTGACTCAGAATACTCAAATTGAATATTGATACAGAATTAGCACATCAATATGGAATTACATAGATGTTGGCAATAATCGAACCCTAATGTATTTACGAGTGATGCCCCTTAGGGGACAGGACTGTTCATATTTTCGTGAGACTTTTGATAATGCAATTCTTGTAAATGGTGTATCAAATATGACAAAGTGTGTATTGTGCGCGGTATAGTGACATTGCTATCAGATAAATCAGGTATTTGGACACACAGGACTCTTGTAAGAGACTTAATAGATCTTGAATTTTATTCTCTTGGCTCAGCCACGATAATTTTTGACCAACATCCTTTAATATGCTCCTGTGATACAGAAAATAATGTGAAAACTCTTTATTTGACAAATAGCATTGAACATCATTGACAGAGCTAGTATTTGGCATCAGAGCATACAATGGTCAAAAATGCTTGAAAATACTGTTATGCTGTTTTATTTGAAGGCAAACTGTTTTTAACAAATAACTCCATACCAATTTCTTAACATGTACATATAATGATATCAACTTTTATATAATTTAAACAGATCTTTTTCTTTTGTTGGTTCAATTATCAAGCTATGTCAACTAGTACAAAGTTCTTTCATTCCACTTTTTTTTGCATTCATTTTTACATTTCATATACTTTATATTGTCTTAGACCAGTTGGTTTTATAGAGTAACGAGAGTACTTGGTTGAAAGAGGACGTTGTAAGAAAAAAAAGGAGCTACCATACTATCATAATATGAGTATTTTTTGCACTCAAGATAAATTCATACTCAAATGTTCTTATATTTTGAAAGGCGTAATATATGGAAAGTTATGGTATCAAAATAAACGTTGTGACGTTCATTGTCAAGTTTTTTTATGCCGGTGAAATCACAAAATTCTATAAAAATTCAAATAAATGACTTCTATCAGAAGCTATTAATCTCTTTTAAGGAAATGTTCTATTCACATGATACATAATGTAAAACTAGAGCATTCAACAAATCCAGAGAGCTTTGGGTTGTTATTCTAAGGCGTCTAGCAGTAAAGTTAAAGGGTTTCATATATGGTCTCTGAAATTTAGTCAAAATGTCTGCAGACAAAACATTAGTTACCTGTTTCAAATACAATTTTGTAAGCATACATGATAACTTCCCTTTAAAGTCTCAAAATGATAAACAAAATAAGTAATATCGTCAGAGGATAGAATATGCATGACTAGTGAGTTTTTATTTTGTTTTTGGAGTGTTACTGAATAACAGCTGAAAGCAATATGCAGTTTTTCTTACACTGAGCTTGTTATATGCTTCTGTGTTGCAGACAAAAGTGTGTAAATACTTTATTGTGTTTAAGAGGAATGCTAAGGGACTATATTCAGAGGGCAAACAGCACTGAACGTCATAAAGGGAGTGCAGAAGCTTAGTGATGGAGTGCTCGACTCAAGACCGAGGAGTTGTGGGTTCAAGCCTAACCAGCATCACTGCTGTGTGTCATTGAGCAAGACATAAATCCTTACTAAGTACTGGTTCAACCCAGGAAGACCCTTCCTAATATATCTTAAAATTTTTGACTGGGATGTAAAAAATCAAATCAAATTAAAATCAGCACATAAAATAGTAAATTAACGCTTGAAAAATGCTGTTAAACTGTTTCATTTGAAAAGTACTGTTTTCAACAAATAATTACAAAACCATTTCTCAAAATGATTAGAATAAGATATCAAGTTCTAGACAAAATTGACTGCCTTGTTTCTTTTGCAGGTATAATTATCAAGCTATATTAACAAGAACCTTAATCGCATCAAAAAGACCAAATCCACTTTCTTATATATTTCCCAAATTTAGTACTAGTGTTATATATCACAGCACCTTTAACCAAGGCAGATATACAATTGGTTTAGTGCATTGTGAAGTAAAACGAAACAGTAAATGAGTTTGCATAACATTATTAAAATGGCAAATTTATTTATATCCTGACATACTTAATCATGAAGTATATCAGGATATAAATAAATTTGCCATTTTTATACCCCCCCGCAAACTTTGTTTGTGGTAGGTATACTGTTTTCACGTTGTCCGTCCGTCTGTCCGTCCGTGCGTGCGTCCGTGCGTGCGTCTGTGCGTCCGTCCGTAACGCTTTGTTTCCTTAATATCTTGAAGAGTCATGGCTGGATTTTCATCAAACCTTGCAAACATGTTCATATATGCAAGACAAATACTTCAAACAAAAAAGTAAGGGCAAGGGGCCAATTCTATTAGAGTTATTTCCCTTTGTAGTTCTAAATGGCTTTTTGTATAGGGTTTTATGCTTATGCTATTATAGGCCATACACGGGCCGATCAACTCCTACCACAGCTTTTGATGGAACAATTTGATACTTTGCCTATACAATGTTAACACATTGAACATATGCATGAAGGAGTTTGGTTCAGAAAAAATAATTTTTGACAAAATGACAGCTGTGAGAACTTAGACAATTTTAACCTAATAAGGCTTTTGTATATGCATAGATGGTGCCTTCATGGGCCGATCAACTTCTAACACAGTTTTTGATGGAACAATTTGATACTTTGCCTATACAATGTTAACACACACATTGAACATATGCATGAAGGAGTTTGGTTCAGAAAAAATAATTTTTGACAAAATGACAGCTGTGAGAACTTAGACAATTTTCCCCTAACAAGGCTTTTGTATATGCATAGATGGTGCCTTCATGGGTCGATCAACTTCTAACACAGCTTTTGATGGAGCAATTTGATATGTTGCCTTTACAATATAGACACATTGAACATATGCATGAAGGAGTTTGGTTCGGAAAAATAATTTTTGATAAAATGACATCTATGAGAACTTAGACTATTTTTTCGGTATAAGCTTTGACATATAGAGCTTTCAGGTGTGAATAATTTTGTGTATTTTATCTTAACAAATGTTCCAGATTGCAAGCTTTAAGATCATTTGCACAGATTCTACTTAAATCTTGTTTTCACAGATTCTACTGAAATCTTTTTTCAAAACTAGGGTCTGCTGGTTTGAACTATCACTTGCCAAAACTAAGTTTTTTCACTGACCCTTACTGTGCTGGGGGTATCTAATAAGCATTGCTTGTTGAAGTTTTTCATTCCTGCAGTTCCTTTTTTTGTGTTAAATGGTCAAAAACTGCCCAGTTTCAGAAACCTTTGTTTTTATTTAAGGCTTTGAAAGATTAAGGTGATCTTTATGTTTGAGATACGAGTGGGCGCATAGACCAAGTTCAAATACGAATTACAAGGATTGTTCACAACAGAAATAATTAACCTTTCTTTGAAGATGAAAATGTATTGTCCGTAAACGTGTCTTGTCCCTAGAAACAAACGCTTTATGAATATTAAGAAGAGAAACTACCAAAAACACTGGTTTAATCTTTATCAGATTTGTTAATGTTCTGTTTTCATGATTACTTTGAATTGCACCTTGATTTGTCAAAAAACGTCATCATTTCTGAAATGACTATTTCTTACTAGTTACCGAGAATTAATATAGTTTTCTTTCCAAAATCTAAGTGTAAATCAAAGTAATTATTATAATGTAAGAAAACAAGAGCAGCAGTCGATGGTACACAAACGCAAATGCCTGCTTCTTTACCTTTGACCTTTACCTTGGGGTCCAGGTTACACAAAAAGTCGCCCAGTACCCTCTACATCATTTCACTTATGCACCTGCAAAGTTTGAAGTTGCTATGTCTAACGGTTTAGGAGATGCATTTACAAGAAAATGCATTAAATGACCTTGACCTTAGGGTCAAGCTCACATAAGATGTTGCCCAGTACCCTCCACATTATATGACCTATGTACCTGCAAAATTGTAAGTTGCTACGTCTAACAGTTTAGGAGAAGATGCATTTACAAGAAAAGACATTATTTGACCTTTGACCTTGACCTGGGTTCAAGGTCATATGAAGTGTTGCCCAGTACCCTCTACATTATGTGACCTATACAAATGCACAGTTTGAAGGTGCTATGTCGAAGGGTAAAGGAGGTGATGCATTTACAGTAAAATACATTATTTGACCCTTGACCCGGACCCCAAGGTCAAGGTCACCGGAAATGTGCCCTCTACATTATGTGACCTATGTATCCAACTGTAATGTTTGAAGCAAATAAATCAAATGGTTAAGGAGGAGATGCATTTACAAGAAAATACATTATTTGACCTTGACCCAACCACAAGGTCAACAAAATTTTGTTCAGTTCCCTCTACATCATGTGATCTATGCACCTGCAAAGTTTGCAGTTCCTACGTTGAACGGTTCAGGAAAATATGCATTTACAAGAAACCTGACGGAAGGACGGACAAGGGACCAACTTTGGTAAGACACTTTTTTTCTAAAAAAAGCAAGTTTAATAAACAGATATGATTTAGATTAAATCAATACTAGTGTAATTTTGCTTCTAAATATTCATTTAAATATAAGTGTCTACGGACAGAATGCGTCTACGGGCAGGACATTTTTGCATTCAAAGACTCCTAAATACTTTATGTTGCAAACAATCCTTCTCTTTCATATGTTAACTTAGTCCTGATACCCACTTGCATCCCACACATAAACATGATCTTAATCTTTCAAAGTCTTCAATTCAAACAAGGTGTCTACGGACTGGACATTTTTGGACCATTTTACACCATACCAGCCGAATGAAAATGTAGATTTATTTGTTTCCTGAGATACTTAATGTTATAAAAAAAAAGTCATTAGCTGGTATTTTATACTTCGTAATTTATGAAACCAATTGTATTTTAAACGTGTTTGTCACGATTAAGGGTGCTTTGCTAGCTGTTACTTCCCAAATTTGAAAAAATATATAACAAAGTAGGCATTTTGTCTTTTAGATGCCATTTTGGTACTAGTTGACATAGCTTGATAATTTAACCAACAAAAGAAAGAGATTTGTCTATATTATATAAAAATGGATATCATTATCTGTACATGTTAAGAAATTGCTATGGAGTTATTTGTTAAAAACAGTTTGCTTTCAAATAAAACAGCATAACAGTAGTTTTCAAGCATTTTTTGACCATTGTATGCTCAGATGCCAAAAACCAGCTCTGTCAGTGATGTTCAATGCTATTTGTCAAATTTAGTTTTTCCACATTAATTTCTGTATCACAGGAGCATATAACAAGCTGTTGGTACAAAAAGTGCATCTGCTCGTGACTGAGCCAAGAAAATGAAATTCAAGCTCTAAAGTCTCTTACAGCAGTCCTGTGTGTCCAAATACCTGATTGATCGGATAGCAATGTCACTATACCGCACACAATACACACTTTGTCATATTTGATACACCATTTACAAGAATTGCATTATCAAAAGTCTCACTAAAATATGAACAGTCCTGGCCCCTAAGGGGCATGACTCGTAAACACATTAGGGTTCGACTATTGCCAACATCTATGTTATTCCATATCGATGTGCTAATTCTGAATCATTATTCAATTTACGGATTCTGAGTCAGTATTGAATCGAGGTTGTTGACAATTACATTGAATAAGTATTGAATCTGCTCTCAAATTGTAATATTGATTCAGTATTGAATACACAATTAGCTTTTCACATTGAATCACTAATTGTTTAATCAGTATTGAATCATCCTTGGTATTTCAACCCTAAATGACAATCTTGAATAAATATTGAAATACCATTGAAAATTGATTGATCAATATTCAACCGTTATTCAATAAGAAATCAATATCAAATCAATATCGTGTGCCTGCTAGGTAGGGCCATTTTTTCATTTATGAGCGATTGTTTTAATTATAGTCGGTTTAACATGTTTTGTGTGCGTAAAAGAAACACTGGATAGGTTTCTTTTACACACACAAAACATATAATAGAAAGGGATAGCTGGAATATTTGGTGGGAGGGGGGGGGGGGCTAATATTAATTATCTTCGATCTGTCTATCTTCCTATAATTCGAACTACTGAAAATTCGAAATTAAACTTCTAGTCTTAGAATTTACTGGGTTTGACTGTAAGTCTCAACTGGAGTCTGATCATGGCCATATTGGCCCTCGGGATGGACTCTGTTTTGCACTAGGGCCTTAATTTAAACTAATTAAAAAAAGGTCACAAGATCATGCTACCTGCCACATATCGAGGCGGCATGGTTTTTTTAGACAGGAAGATGTTTTCATATTGTATTTAAGTAAACCTTTATGAAACATGTGACCCTTGGGACAAGGCCTTTTTAACTCCAGGACCATAATTTAAACAAACTTGGTTGAGGCTATTAGATGGTGCTACATGTACGTATGAAATAGCGATGCATTAGGCCTAGTGGTTTCAGATTAAGTTTATTCTATATAAGCCAACGAAAAAAGATTTACCGTCTGGGCGGTGCCGTTTAAGCTTTAGGGTCAGACTTTGAACAAACTTGGTAGAGGCACACTGGATGATGCAACAATCTAAATATCAAGGCTCTATACCTTTTGGTTTCATACAAGAAGTGTTTTTAAAGTTTTCATATCGAGAATCTATTTTATCATTTGTGACCTAGTTATACAACGACTGGGACCATTTAAACAATTATTAAAAGGACCATTAAATGATAATTCCTGCTAAAATTCGTCAAAATGCAGCCAGTAGCTTAGAAGATGTTCTTTGAAACAATTGAAGGTGTCAATGCAACATAATACTTTAGTCCGTTTTCACTATTTTGATAAAAAACGTAAAGAAGGAACTTTATTGCACTTATAAATACATATGATTTTTTTCTTGCACAAATGAAATCTTGTCTTGGGAAACATTGAATTCAAGAGGCGTTGCGACTATTTCACTGCATTTAGTGAGACCTGATGTCGGCGATTTTTCTACAACAAGAGACTTAACTCTGAATTTAATGTTTCAAAAAAAAAATGCTTACAGAAAGTTTGGTTTTATATAATACATTTGGAATGATGATACATTATATACATTGAGGGGTCAAGGTTAAAATTTCCAAAAATGATATATTTCATTCTCTGAAGTTCAATATTGTCTTATCAAATAGTGCAGACCCTAATGAAATGCTGCATGAGCAGCATTTCATCTGGGTCTTCATTGTTTGTCAAAGTACCCGTCTAATACACATAGGGTAAAATGGCAAATATTTTAATTCTTAATCCTTAGCTTGTCATCTGCTATACTTACAAGACCTGCAGTATGGAAAGCTGCTCCAAAGGCATTCCTTTTCCCACCACCCTCAGGAGCTACATGTCCGACACCACCCCACATCTGACCGCTATGACAAGGGTCGGGAACCTTGTTGCCGTTCGGAATCCTGGCTTTATATGCTTCAAAACTCCAACACGAACTTGCCCACGTCAGAACCAAAGTAGATAACAATATCACCCGCATTGTCGTCTTGTGATCTAAAATAATATTTTAACCATTATAGCACCATTCACAACAATTGTAACCTGCCCTTGCTGTCGGCCTAAATGTTTTAAAAACCTCTGGGTCAAACATTGTAGACCAAGATCCAGACGGCTCCTATAAGAGCAGTCTTAACTGCTCCTATAAGAGCAGTCTTATCCGGGCCACACGGTTTGCCTCTATACTTAAATTAGTCAACAATGTTAGCAAATATACGTGCATTTTAATGGGCAAACGTTTAGCAATGTTTTTGAACAGTTTTCTTTTACTTCAAAGTTTTTGGGTTAAAAATGCAAAAATTGACTTTTTAAAGAAAAAATGGTTTTTGAGAGTAGTTTTTTTTATATATATAAAATTGACGTTAGGGTGGTCACAAACTGGTCCGTCAGACTTGAACGACACCAAACTATTGAAATTTTGCTTATAGTGGATTTTTACGCAATTTTAAAATGTTGCATTTTTTCAAATAAAAAATCGAGATTTTTTAAATTCACCTGTATTTCCTTGTAAATTTGATAAATGCACTTAATTTTATTTGAACACTGTAGGCCAAACACAGTAGAACTTTCTTAGTCCATTTTTGGCGATTAAATTTTTACGACTAACGTACACTTCTGGTTTAAAAAAACGATTTAGCAGCATTATATTTTGTTTTTTTTTTCAATTTTCAAAGAGGAACGGTGACGTCTGGTAATAATAAATAATCGCTGAAAATTTCATTGCCGTGTCGCTGATTATAAAGCGCACAGAGCAGTGCAAAGTCTATGTAATTGTAAGCTTAAAGCTGAATTTCAATGATTAACCTGCTAAAGTGCTTGTCTAATTTTGCTGAGTAGCAAAACGACAAGTCTGATGGAAACAAAATTTTTAAGGTTTATTCTTCTTATATCACGGTAGCCAGTAACATCTTCAAACAAACAAAAACGTTACTTGATAAGGGCTCTGTGTTATGGTTTAGGTTTTAGAAAAAGTGTGACTTTTTGAAATGAGGGTACCTTTTCTCTAACCTCGTCCGTGCAAAGTACACGTCATTTTTAAATGAAATAACTTGTAGAGTCTCCGTAAAGTATTGATTCACTTAAAGAAATAAGAATTTATTTTGTATACCCTATGTTTCACTTTCTGAGCTAGCGTGAAATGTAAGGTGACTGATTAGAACTTGGTTTTAGTATATATGTGGCAGGTTTTAGTAGTTTCCACAACCTGAGCTTCACTGAAAAGCAGCTGCTAATAGCTACAAGAAGACTGCTCAGTGATTCTTTGAAACGTCGTACAATTATGAAAATATCCTGTCGCAAATATTTTTCTTTTTGAAACGTCAAATTGCATATGCTATGTGTGTCAGTTGGGTTCTAAACCCAGGAGACACATATAGAACTAAGTTTTTTATAGTAATATCAGTGCTTTATACTATGAATGATAAATACATCGTTGATATTACACTGGGGTATACATATTTGCCATGTCGCCAGGTTGAATTTGTGTGGGTAAATTTTCGTATCAGGTGTCAGAATATTCATATTTTTTCTAAAGAATTAAATTTCCTTTGAGGTCTTGTTAAGTACATTTCCAACTTTTTTGCTTTTGAAATTATACAATTTGTTCAAGAATCACTGTGATTTGAAAAGGAAGAGACACTGTCGTTCTTACTATGTGACTTGAAAAAAATGTTGCTAATCATTTACAACAACACCATTCAGTGACCCAGGATTCACAGACTGATCCAATGAATCTGCCGCAAATGTTTCCTCTTATGAGACTGACTCACTTTACACGCAGCAGGGAACTTACTTTAAAATTGACTCTTGAACATAGTAGTGTTGCATATTTCCAAGTCATTTTAGCACACTAACAATGGTGGCTATATTTTTGTTAAATTATTAGATAATACTTTTTTCAAACACACGTTCGAAAATGATCTTTCTAGAGATTAATTTCATAAAAGAAAAACCGAACTATCTTGATCGGAAGTAGGGTAGGTCGGTTACCTATTGAACGGCCCTCGTATAAAGCTATAAGTTGATCTGTTCTTATTGACAAATAACCTTTTATTTTTGGAAAAGTAGAGTATGGCCATTAACTTGTCCCTGGGCAGGTATAAAATTTTACTATTCCAACACCCTGATATGTCATGTGTTTTTTCATCATATGACGTAACTGTTATTCGGTGGATAACGTCATATCATAAATAATGTTATGACCACACTCTCGGCGGGAACAAATTAAGAAATACGGCAAAGATCAGGAATCGATTCAATCAAGTACCGCACCTGACCCGGAATTCCACATGTGAAAGTGACAAAAACACAATTAAACATTACAAACAAGAGCCAAGAGGTCAACCCTTTCCCAGCAGGTGACCACAAGGCAGCAATGAACAGACGCAAAAGCATGAAAGACACAAGATTTCAATGTAATTAAAGAGACTAGGTCTGTAACTATGAACATTTTTCGAAAAAAATATTTTCTTTTTAAATAATTTGTAAAAATAGAATTAAGTTATGTTTTCACAATAAATATGCTCAGTACAGCTGAAAACTGCAAGGAAAAGTGAATTTATCTCATTAAAATATGTGTTTTTCTCTTATTGGTAATTATTTACGTCCCTCCAATAATTCTAGACAGTTGATTTTTAACATAGATGCTGTTGTTTTGATAGTGATTATTTGTTAAGATTTACAAAAATGGTAAAATGTTTACCTGAATTTGAGTATTTGTACTGTTTTCTTGAAAACTAGAGACTTTTTTCTAAAATTAGAAGATCAAAAGTTACAGACTATGCAGCTTTAACACAAATGATCCATAAAAGTAGTACCGCCTTGGAACGGTCAGTAAAATATTTCACTGGAGGGCTTAAACCAATTTTATAGCGTCAACCTCACCCTTAGTTCAGATGTGGATCAAGACACAAAGATGTTTGGTTTGCATGAAATACCCCTTCTCCATGCATCGTCTCTTAGAACATATAAATCAAGATATAACTAGGAGATAAAGCAAAGATAAGGACTCAACAGTACATAAATTAAATACCGAAGCAAGAGAAATCCAACAGGTAAACTCTGGTGGACCTGACAACGGCCATCTCATCAATAGATACGTCTTTAAGTCGGAACCGTCATAGAGTCTGAATTCCGACCCATCGGCGGACAATTAAAGAGGAAAGCAAAGTTGCCAACTGTAATTGGGTTGACCACCAAGCATGCAGTCTGTTGCAATACATTAATGTTATAGCCAATAATTTTATAATGGGAAATTATTTTAAACTGCGCTGAAAAAGTATTAGAGCAAGTAAGGTTATTATGGCATCCGTTACAACACTGCAAATTTTCTTTGAAATAAACAAACTTTCAAGGTGATAAAATTGCATTTAGAATGTCATATGATGAACAGAATCTTAGACGAGTGATAATTTCATATGAAATTTATTAAGAATAAACATGTTTTAATTTTTTCAGAATTAAGTATCATCTTAAATTATTCTGGCTGACATATGGCCCTTTCACGTTTAGTAACTCTTTCTATATCTTCACTTCGTAATTTGGATATTGAGGCTTATAAATTCTATGCTAGAGCTCATCGACTTTATGATGCAGCAATTCTTACCCGGTGTTACACTCAACATGCTCTTCGGCCATATATAGATTCAGAAATTAATCATATTAGACATTTTACTAAAATTCAATTTGTCAACAAGGGGATTGAATTCATTAACTTACCCAGTATATTTAAAGATAAATCTGTTATCTCTTCTATTCCTACTTATTTTGAAAATAAGGAATCCCCTATCATTTGTTATAAGTATAATAAACCTATTCGTAGTACTGTTTTAACTATAACAAATTAGTAACAGAACTTGATATCGAAAATTCTATTCCTGACTCTTGAGATTGCATAGACTCTAAGTATTGCTATCAACCTGCTAGTCATATAGTCACAGGGGATTTATAAATCATAACTGATTCAAGAATTCGGTCTTTTATATGTAAGGGACCTAATTATAGGTTTCCTGTGCCAATAGACTTCAAATCATGTCGTGAGGAAATTGCAGGAGCCTTACAAGAATTTTGTAATCACTGGTGTAAACGAGAGCATGTTGAGTCTAATGCCTTAAATAGTTGGAAACTAAATATTTTTAAAATTGTTGACGGTAGAATTTCATTTTATTGCGACAATTTAGATTTTCTACCACCTAAACCTAAATTCACTTATAGACACTTGAAGAAAGGGATCCGGGAATTCCATAGGAAGTTTGTTTTGGCCCCCGCAGATAAGGCTGCTAACAATGTTGTGGTCGTTTGAAAAAGATACTATATTAACACCCTAAAGCAAGAACTTAGCACTGCCAAGACATATGAGCATAACAGGCTTGACGAGACGTCTATCATTGATAGGCATCGATGCCATATGGCAGCTAAGTTTGGGTTGTTTGTTGATGAGGACCATAGCAAGCTTCCTTCGTTATACTGGTTACCTAAACTTCATAAACGGCCCTAAAAGTCGCGTTTTATTGCTAATTCTAGTGCATGTACAACTACTGAGTTGTCTATTCTTTTGACTTCTTGCCTCACGGCAAATAAAAACCATGTCATTAAATATTGCACAACAGTTTATGAAAGAAATGGTAAAAAATTATTTTGGTCTATTAAAAATTCAGGTGAAATTCTTAATAAATTGAAGTCTAGAGGTTTTCTAGCATCTGGTTTGTCTACATATGATTTCTGTTCTCTCTATACTACATTGCCTCATAATCTTATAAAAGAAAAATAACAGAATCAATTGAACAAACATTTAACAGAGAGGGCTCACTTTATTTGGCTTGTAATGATAAAAATGCCTTTTTTACTTCTGAACAACCTAAACGATATAAATTGTGGTCATGTCAGAAAATGTGTGATGCGCTCCATTATCTTTTGGACAATATATTTATAAGATTTGGCTTAAAATTATATAGACAAATTGTCGGTATTCCAATGGGTACTAATTGTGCTTCTCTTGTTGCAGATTTGTTTTGTTATGAGAGAGACTTTATGTTGTCTCTGTCAGACAATAATCAGCTGATATTTTTGAAGCTTTTAACTCTACCTCCAGATATTTAGATGACTTACTTAATATTGATAATTCTTATTTTGAACAAATGGTAGGTTAGATATATCCCACTGAACTTCAGTTAAATAAGGCGAATTCTTCTGATACTGAAGCTCCGTTTTTGGACTTGAACTTGCCAATAACAAATGGCATAGTTTCTTTTGAAATTTATGATAAACGGGATGATTTTAATTTTGAATTAGTAAATTTCCCATATCTTGATGGAGATATTCCTCGCTTTCATTCCTATGGTGTATATATTTCTCAGCTTATTCGTTTTGCTAGAGTGTGCTCTAATGTTGATGACTTCAACAACAGAAACTTATTTTTAACTGCTAAATTATTAAAACAAGGTTATAGATATCATAAAATTCGAAAAGCATTTTCTAAATTCTACCACAGACACTCAGAGTTAATTGTTAAATACAACATTGGGTTAAAAACTCTTCTGCAACAAGGCATATCAGAACCTATATTTAATGGTGATTTAGTCTATAAATTCAAACGAATTGTTGGAAAACCTTATTTTAGTGATCAATTCAAAAAGATAGTAAAACGTTATATAAGGGTTGGATATAATTTGGATATCGTGCGACAGTCTGCATGCCTAGTTTTAAAAATAGTAAATGAGTATGATCAGAAAATACCACAATCACAAACTGCAGACAACCCCGTGACACCGTGAGGAAGAGCCGCTAAACCATCACGAGACACCAGGAAGACAAATTAAGCAAAACAATCAGCTCTCTCTTCCCCATCAAGATGATTGCAATACTAAAATGGACATAGTTTAACATACAACAAAACATAGAACAATTACAGACTCCTTCAATGGGAATAACAATAAACAGAAAGTCAACAACAACAGAACCACCGCCTTAGAACCGACAGCAGCCTAAGCCACCGGGGGGCTTGAATGCATTTTACTGGTACCAAATCTTCGCCCTAGATTCTGCTGTTGTTGAAGTACAAAAAGTGTTCAGCTCGCATAGAGGCCATCTAACTAATGCAATGTATCATCGTGGAAAATTAACCCAATCACAGTTTATAGCTTTGGTTTAATCTTTAATTGCACTACGGTGGGTCAGGCCTCAGACTCTATGACGGCTCTGACGTAAAGCTTTAATCGGTGGGTTGGTGCCTGATGCTTATCTGTAGCTGGACCCACCGTGGCTCAACTTGAGGTTTTCTTTAGCTCTGACTATCGTAGTCATGAGCCCTTTTCTTTGTTTCATCATGGAGTGTTAATTTGATTAGAGTGTTTTCCATGATGATACATTTCATTAGCTAGATGGCCTCTATGCGAGCTGAACATTTCTTGTACTTCAACAACAGCAGAATCTAGGGCGAAGATTTGGTACCAGTAAAATGCATTTAAGCCCCCCCCCCCCGGTGGCTTAGGCTGCTGTCCGTTCTAAGGCGGTGGTTCCGTTGTTGTTGACTTTTTGTTTATTGTAACTCCAATTTGGGGAGTCTGTAATTGTTCTATGTTTTGTTGTACGTTACTTTATGTCCATTCTAGTATTGCAATCATCTTGATGGGGAAGAGAGAGCTAACTGCTTTGCTTAATTTGTCTTCCTGGTGTCTCGTGATGGTTGAGCGGCTCTTCCTCGCGGTGCCACGGGGTTGTCTGCAGTTTTTTATTGTGGTATTTCCTGATCATACTCACTTACTATTTTTCATATGAAATGATCACTCGCGTATGATCCTCTATATAAGACTTATCAGGGGTGTGGAAATAGCAAAATTTACTTGATCAAAAGAACAGATAACTTAGATCACTTCTTACTGTATTGTATCAAATACAAACTCCTTTGAAAATATGTATAAAATCAGATATATAAACTCCATTGGCGTAGCGCCCATTACGCAGTATACGCACGTGCGTAACTAAAATAGTAAAACGCAAGGGAGCTCACCAAAAGTGGTCAAAGTGATATTCCAAACTTTAAGGAACTGCTCGTAAAGGAAAGAATTCGCTCCCTATGGGAGCAAATTCTTTCCATAGGGAGCAAATTCTTTCTAGTAGGGGAGCCAGAGATTCAAAAATTGGAAAAAAGTGGCCGGAAAGTAGCAGAATTTTAGACTATATCCTCAAATAGTATGGTGTTTCAGAAGTGTGAAAACAGATATTGCACAAATTTTAAGTCTTGCAAAAGATGTTTATTTGTGGGGTAACCATAGCTACCCTCATTCAGTCTTCATGTAGTAGGCTATTCGCTCCATTACTGAAAAGAAAAGTTATTTAGACCAGATAGGTCACATTTCCTACAATCTGCATATTGCTTTTCAGTAACTTAATTTAAAGCACTAAACTGACAATAAGTTAAAATGACTTACGCTTATGTTATTGTTATATACGTTACTTTCATTCAAATATATTACCATTGTTTTCTTGGCCATCGGCTGCAAAAAGACTTGTGGAGGGAGATTTTTGTACATTAAGATTTTCTTAGCTACTTTATATGTTATAAAATGTCTTTAAGCTTTTTATGAACATGTACATTTACCGTGCAACAGCCAAGTCTAATACGTTACCATTAGATAATAGGGAAGCTCCTAGTATAGTGTTATTATCATTTCCATAATTTTCTTACACATCATTATGATTGAAATTTTAATTAGATGCAGCTTAAAAGCAGAATAATAATATTAGTTAAGGCACCTGAAAGTTACGTTATATACGTTACTTTCTTTTCAAACAATATTTTTGTGCAATGTTATGTGTATATTAGTTCAAACAGCTAGTAGGTGAAAATGAAATTGACTACCATCTTAGTGCTCAAAATTAGATTGGAAATATTGTTTTTTAAACATTTAATATGAATGAGATGCAACATCAACAAAATCATATTTGGTTTAAAGGGAAAAACATGAAATAAGGCACATAAGTACCATTAAGTACATGTTTTAGGAATCATGTAAATAGGAAAATTGATACCTGTTTATTATTCATAACTAAATTGTTTCAAAAAGCTAAAATGATTCTTTAAAATCTGTGTCACTACCATGTATATGCTTCTTTTTATGCATTAAATGGCGTTTAATGACATATACAAGACATTTTCTTTCGCTAACAACAGCTCAATGAATAAATAAAATGCACGTAGTAACATAGTCAGATCCATCAGACATTGTAAAAGCCATCAAATATATGTATTTATAAACAGTTATTTGTTACAGCAGCTATATTTAAAACAATAAGGCACAAAATATACCTTCAAACTCTAAAAAATGTACTATATTCCGAGCAGAAGTCCAAATCAAGAAGTGATACATTAGATACCTTTATCGGTGTCCTATGAAACAAAACTGAAGTTTGTGGAAATTGTGCATACATACTATTTGTTAAGTTTATGCATACTTTCTAAGCATAATATTAAAATCTATTATTTGTGTAAGTAATGATACTAACTATTGTGCCTTCTCTAGTGTCCATATAATTATTATTTTATTAGCACAGTAGATAATTTAATGTATGTCTTTTTGTCTCTATATCCTGATGTGTTTACAACTCATCTTTTATTTAACGCACATAAAAGGAATCAACTGACAGGATTCCTGCAACAGTTTGCTTAAAATGGGGTTCAATGACTGCTATGGTATTATGATAAACCTTAACATCAGCTATATTAGCACTAATTGCTAAAACTAAGTTTGATCTTATGACTGCTATTTTTACTCTAAGATATTGCTATTCCTATCAACATAACGATTCTGATTAACGTAACAGTAATTTTAATGCGTCCTAGTTAATTTTGGCTTAATCATTTTCTCTTTGTTGACGCTTTATAAAGTAAATTTGGTATCGTAAATTACAACTGAAGAAATCTAGATTTCTTGGATATGATCACTGCCTTGCCAGGTAAAACACATCCTTATGGATGATTTCCCCAATTTCACCGGCAATAATTCATTTTGAATAACCCAAATACTTTTAAAGATTGCATTGCTTTGACAAATGATCAGTAGTGTTAAGTTAAAATGACTATCAGTTTCGTTAATTAAACAATGAAAGTCATGTTAAAAATGAGCTGAAATTAAAGTTCAAAACTAGAATAAATTTAAAAATTACCTCCTGAGTTTTGATATATGCATAAATAGATTTGGCTTAAACAATTTGCATAACAGAGCCACTCTCTTAAAGAATAAATGATAACAAACACTTATGTTTCCTTAAATTTAATGTAACGTAAACATTTTATTTTATATATTCATATAGGAGTGATACTGTCTAGATTGTCAGCAAACGTCTTCTTTCTATAAGTGAACATGACTAGGAAATGTCACAATCACAGACTCCTGACTGACCCACTGCACCTTAAGGAAGGGACACCAAACACAGATATCTACAATATAATTAAAGTGAAGCAACCAGCTCTCTTCCTTGTCAAGATGATTGCTGAACTAGAAACAAATTAGAAAACAAAGGCCTGAATCAAAACTCCCACAACCAATAGGCACATCAACAAACAAAGTTTCCAACATCCACACATCATTTCTGAAATTCTTAGATATTTTATCATAAATTAATCTGATTTGATAGAATGGATTTGTTATTACTATTTTATATATTGTGATGAGTGTGAACAGGTTCGACACAAATCTTAGGCTGCTTCTGAATAGCTTATTAGATTGTTTTGTTCAATTAAAAGAAAAAATGTGAAAATATCTAAATTTGTTTTAGGTTTTCAGGCTCAGTTTTAAATGGAAAACGGTTGAGACAAATATATAATCATGATATATAATTCGTTTATTTATAGTTATATACGTTACTTTAGCTAATTTGACTGAATGAGCTTAAGGGAATGTATCCTAGTTGAAATGTTGCATCAGACTTATCATTTTATAAGTTTATAAATTGCATAACATAACATAGAAAATAAGCAAGCAATGTGTTTTGTTTTTAAATCAAGAAGTATACCATTTCTTAAAAGAAAAATTACAACCATATACACAGTCTCCTAATTAGTACTCATAGCTTCTTCTTTTGGAACAGATGCTCTTTTTATGCCTATCAAACACAGCCCCCCCCCTTAATGAAATACACTTTCCAGTGATGTATAATTCAAGCTATTAAGCAATAATTGTTTGTCATCATCTTTGTTTTATACGTTACATATTGAAAATCAAACACCAAAATGATATTTTACCTCAGAAATGTTGTTAAGTATTACTCTAAAGTCGGTGATATAAAAACAATTATCATAAGGTGCTTAAAAGCAAACAGAAAAAAATGCATGCTTATTTTCAAATTTAAAAGGTTCTAAACTTATATAAAGTTTTATTTATGGTCATCTAGTTAAACAGCTTATAACTGACGAAGTATTAATGTTAGAACGTATCTGTTTGCAGTTTTGAAATGGTCAATTAACGCTCTTTTAAATACATGTTATCTTGAAGTTAAACACATATTGAAAATTTTGTCAAATGAAACTTTTTAACAAAATATCAATAATTGTAAGGGTATAGTTGAAAATGTAACGTAAATAACATTATAATGGACCCAAACAACTTTTAAAAACATCAATATGTGTAGAGAATAGCATGTTCTTACAGATTGCATAAATGTTTTGCTCATTTAAACATTTCAACTTCAACCTAAATAGACTTAATTACATATTTTTGTTTTTAAGAAAATGAGGGGTAACGTATTAAACACACTGTTACAGGTATGTTTGCAAGACTTTAATTGAGTGCAATATCTGGTTTCATACTGCCTATACTATGTACTAAAGGATAAAACAAGTGAAAATTCTGCTAAAAAGGGGACGTACCTAAATGCTTATTTTTGACATTGTTGAACCCTGGCTCCTCTACTATTCCTTTAAGAGAAGTTCCAGCTTTGAAAACGGACGTAATTGTAGAGAATCTTTGCTTGGTACAGTAGTCTCCTTTTGATGTGCGTGACTTTTTTAACGTTCTGACTACGCCATTGAACTCTATTGCAAACATAGAAGCTGATCATGTATAACCTGAGAATAAATGGGCCAGTACTTGAGATATCAGCAGTTATAACATCAATGTGCAGCCAAGGCTCAGATGGTCGTGCGCATATGCAAAGTATCCCTATAACCTATTCTACCTGCATATGCAAATAATTGACGTAGATGAAGACTCATCCTAAAATAATCGCCTTTATATACCAATCTTAATTTGATTTCAAAATATGTGAAAGCTGCAGTCTTTGCACACTTCGAATTTAGACTACATTTGATATCCTTGACATTGACCTTCACATTCAAATAGTTTCACCAAGTCTGTTTATTGTTTTTAGTTACTGATGCATTGTTCGTAATGCATAGGTTTGTTGCTTTTTTAATTTCTTTCATTTACCGATTTAAATATTGTTCTAAAACATGTGAAAACCCCAGTTTTTTCATATTTTGAATTTTAACATTTGGTGACCTTGACTTTTACATGTAGGTATATTCATCCTCTTCAGTACTGCTTTTGTTAACATATGAAAATCGAAGATTTAAAATTTGTTTTTAATTCAGACTACATTTGATGACCTTGGCATTGACCTTCAAATTTGAATATTTTCATTCATTTGGTTATTGTCTTTAACTGATGTGATGTTCTTAATGCAAACACTAGTTGCTTTCTTACTTTCCTTCATTTACCCATCTTTATTTTGTTCTACAACATGCAGGAATGCTAAGTTTTTTCAACATTTAAAAGTTCTTCATTCAATGACCTTGACCTTCAAATGTAAATCTATTCCTCCATTATAATATTGCTTTTGTAAACTGATGTATTGTACTTAATATAGACACTAGTGGCTTTCATATTGATTTCATGTTCCCATCTAAATAATTTGAACATTCCAAAACATGTGAAAATCACAGTTTTCTACATTTTGAATTTCTACATTTAATGACCTGACTTTGACCTTTACATTAAAATATTTCAATCCATGTGATAATTGATTTTGATAACTGATGTGTTGTTAGTTGCTTGATTTCTTTCTTTCTTTCATTCATTTACCATTTTTTATAGTGTGCAAAAAAATGTAAAAACACCAGTCTTTCCGCATTTTGAAATTCTACATTATATGACCTTGAACTTGACCTTCACCTTCAAAAAACTTCAAACATTTTATTATTGCATTTGTTTACAAATATGTTGTTTTTAATGCATGTTACCCTTGCTTTCTTATTAGCTTCCATTTACCCATCCTGATATTGATCAAAAACATGTGAAAATATGAAATTTAAAAAAAATCATGAAAAGGCGTTTTTATGACCTTGACCTCAAATAAAGAATGTCTCCATCCAAATTTTGTATTGTTTTCAACAGAAGACATATTACTTGTTATATTCAAAGCAGAGGGTTTCTTGTACACAGTTGCAAAAGTTATCAAAAGCTGCTTCAAAATATGTAAAAAATCCCATTTTTCCAAATTTTTAAAATTGTCAAAATATGCTTATTTTATATGAACGCGCTACTCATGTGTGTAATATACTTAATGTTTTCTTATTTTCTCATATAGAGCAAAGTCGGTACAGTATACAAGTATGCTAGTTTCAGAAATTTGGTGAACACATTTTGAAGGAATGATCAGCCAAGTATGCATATTTTTCACTTTTTTCTTTGCATTTTCTACAAAGCTAAGCTTGACATCAATAACCCTGGTTACTATGGTCAACCGGATGTCATTTTGAAATGTAAAGGCTTGTTTTACTGTTTGGGGGTCATCCCTACTTCACATAAAAATATGAGAAAAATCCCAGACGTAGAGTGTCGGACCCCTATGGGATTTTTTTTTATTCTTTCAGAGAATCTATGTTAAAAGCATGAAGAACTATAATGCCTTCACAATGGATGCCTGCGAAAGATTAATGCTCTGATTAAGCATCCATGAAATGTTGCACTGTAAATTCTTACTCCTGTTAAAATGTTACCCAAATAGTACAATATAAATCTATTTCCTCTCAGTAACATGTATATAGAACATGTAAAACATGAGACAAATGTAAAAAAACGCAAACATTTATGTTGTGTTATGGCGGCATAAAAAAGCAAGCACACACGCACGCACGCACGTTGTTACGGGATGGGGGATAAACTAAATTTGTTGAATGGTAAACATAGTAAGAAATAAGGCAAATATCAGGAATCGATACAATCAAATACCACACCTGACCTAGGACATCATATGGGAAAGTGACAAAAACACAAGAAGAACCCTTTCCCAGCAGGTGACCACAAGGCTGCAACGAACAGACAAGACAGCATGACATACATGAAACACAAATAACATAAAATAACAAAAAAACACCGCCTTTGAATCATAAGGCCACTTGGCTTTTGTACAGAAACACATATATAACTAAATGCTTTTAGCTACATCTTCAGGTGTATTTAAACAACGTTCAAATCATTAAACTGTTGGTTAACTTACACATGAAGATGAAGCTTACAGCATTGAGTCATATATTGGTCAAGTGGCCGAAAACTTGAAACAAAGAGAAAAAGAAGTATGCTTGGATACATTCCCTTTGGAGGATTGTTTGAATTTATCAGTATTAATGTTAAGTCTAACCTTCCTAAATTTCCATTCTCAGTTCAGACGAGCAGTAAAGGCTCTGGCGAGACTGTGCATTTGCGCAGTCTCGTCTGAGCTTTCGCTGCTCGCCTTATGCCGCATGTCAATAGAGAAGAATCTTACCTATACTTCTTGAAGTGCTGCTTCTTGGTGACTGTCGCTGATCATCGCTAGTACTGGTAGTTTATTAATCTTATTAATCAATCCCATCTCAGACGTATCACAAGATAATGACACTTCTTTTCCACAAGATATGTATTGTTTATTCAATGTTTTGTGTTGATTATGGAGCATATACGAGAGAGCGGGACTACTGAGTGTATATTTCATAACCAACACAAAACATTGCATAACATATTTAGCCCTGGCCAGAATGTTTCCTGTGTTGCTGACAAGCAGGTTTCATATCGTGAAATATACACATTATGTAGCATTTTGCTGATTTCATTTAGGAGTCGGTCAGTTGTTTCAGCCATGGATGCGTTCACATGGAATAATTGGATTTTATCAGAAGCATTTTTGTAAGACTTTTCCCTTAAATATCTGGGAGGCATTTTACTGATCACATGTTACAGATGTAAGTATAGGTTATTCAATGTTTTGTATTGGTTATGGAATATAAACGAGTGGTGTATATGTATACCAAACATAAAACATTGTATAACCTATTTAGCCCTGACCAGCTGTTCCCTGTGTTGGTTTCACATCCTGAAATGTACACATTATATAGCAGTTTGCTACATTTCGTTTAGGAGTCTCTCATTTCTTTTTAGCCATAGATGCGTTCACATGGGACAAATGGATTTTATTAGCAGCATTTTTGTTAGATTTTTTTCAAAGGTATCTTGGAAGCACTTCATTGACCACACGTTACAGATGTATTAGACTTATCAGTCCCTACTGTTTGTGCATTCTACCCTGATTCTCAAACAGTGGAGACTCTCAGATCAGCATGTATATTCATGTGTTGTTTTGTCATGCTGTCTTTATCAAAAAGCATTTCGGGACAAGCAGTGTAATTTCTGACCAGGCTTCAATGTACATGTGCAGCCTGGTCAGTGATTTCTGTAGTCGCCTCTTTTCTGTGAAACAGCTAACATTTGAAATTTACATCATTTTGTATCAATATTCTTATCACAGTTTTATTTACGAATCTAAAATAAAAAATACATTTGGCGAAATTAACATTTGTGACTGCAATTTCCTTTCATCAAGTTATGGGAATGAGTCTCACAAAAGTGTGGGTTATGGAAAATATACCACGCTGAATATGGTCCTTTTCTTGAAACTGGTTGGCTGAAAACAAAAAAAAGTGGCCGGATCATGGGTTTAATGCTGATCAGCCCCAACTGTTTGTGCATTTTACCCTGAAGACATAATCAGATCAGCGTATTTAGCCCATGACCCACCCACTTCCTTTTGTTTTCAGCCAATCAGTTGCAAGAAACAGGCCATATATTCAGTGTGGTTTATTTTCCATACCTCACACTTTTTTAGATCACTTCATAATTTAATGAGAGGAAATTGCAGTCCGAAATGTTAATTTCACCAAATTTAGTTTTATTTTCAGAACCAAAACGACAACTGTGATTAAAAATTGACACAAAATGATGTAAATTTCAAATTTAAGCAGTTTTACATAAAATTGGCGACTGCAGAAATCATTGACCAGGCTGCATATGTACATTGAAGCCTGCTCAGAAATTACATAGCTTGTGTCAAAATGCTATTTGATAAAGACAGCATGATCAAACGGCACATGAATGTACACGCTGATCTGAGTGTCTTAGGGTAGAATGCACTCACCGTTTGGAATGATCAACCTGTATATCTGTAACGTGTGATCAGTGATCAATGATTCCAAGATAATTTTGAAAAGTAAATCTAACAAAAATGCTGCTAATTAAATCAATTTGGCCTATGTGAACGCATCCATGGCTAAAATAGAAATGACAGACTCCTAAATGAAATGCAGCAAAGTGCTACATAATCATGTATATTTCACGATGTGAAACCCTTGTCACCAACACAGGAAAAAGCTGGATACGGGCAAAATAGGTCATACAATGTTTTGTGTTAGTTATGAAATATACACTCGGGAGCTCCGCTCCCTCATATATATTCCATAACCAACACAAAACATTGAATAACCTATACATATCCATGTTCCGTTTTATCATGCGGTCTTTATCAAATAGCATTTGGGGACAAGCAGTGTAATTTCTTACTAGACTTCAAGGTAGATGTACAGTCTGGTCAGTGTTTTTACAGTCGCATCTTTTCCGTGAAACAGCTAAAATTTGAAATACATCATTTTGTGTCAATATTCTTATCACAGTTTTCTTAAGGATTCAAAAAATAAAAATAAATTTGGTGAAATTAATATTTCAGAAGGCAATTTCTTCTCATCAAGTCATGGAAGTGATCTAAAAAGTGAGGTGTGGCAAATTTACCACACTAAATATGGTCATATTCTGGCAACTGATTGGGCTGAAAACAAAATAGGAAGTAGGCGGGTCATGGGTCTAATGACACTTCTTTTCCTCCGGAATGATACTTTCAGAAACGACTATATATGCTGCCATGGATAGGTATGGACTTTCCATGTGATAGGTTTTGACATTAGAAGCGTATTGTATTCACAATGTATATGTTTTCACCGATTGCTTTCGCCAAAAAGTACAATTTTCCTTTGGGGATCTAATGACGGGACAAAGAATCAGAAATCCTTTAAGATCCAGAAAACAATGCATTTACAAAATGTTAAAAAAAAAAAAAAAAAAAAAAAAAACAAAAAAAAAAACAAACATTTACATTGTCAACATATTATGACAAATCTGTATGCATATATTTATCACATATTTGTCAATATAGAAGTTCAGAGAGAGAGAGAGAGAGAGAGAGGGAGAGAGAGAGAGAGGGCTTTATAAGGATCATTTGTGTGATTTTTAAGAATTGGGGCCAGCCAGAAAATGTAGTTATTTTTTCAATTCTATTGTTAAAGTAACTTTGGCGACCTTTTTTTCGGCGGAGCAAACCTGTTTGGGCTATTTTGTTAGAGGGTTTTATGAAAAAAAAAAACACAAATTTGCGCGGAATCATTTTGAATTTGGGTAAGCAGTTATTTGGAGATGTCGTTTAAAGAATTTCTTCCTTTCTTTTTTTTAAAACTTTGGTGGTCTTATTGTTTAGCGGGGGGAAACCATTTGGACAAGTTTAGCAGATGGTCATTATAAAGAACTTTTGTGTTAATTTATTTTGAATTTTGGCCAGTAGTTCAGGAGGAGATGTCGTTTAAAGACTTTTCTATTTTTAGCTTTAGTGACCTTTTTGTTTAGCGGTGGGAAACCGTTTGGGCCATTTTAGCATTTTAAAATTTTGGCCACTGGTTTAGGAGTTTTCATTAAGAGAAAAAGTTTGGGCACGACAGACGACGGACGCCAGACAGAGACCAATAATAACAGCTGAGTGCTCAGGTGAGCTTAAACAACAGAAAAGCATTTCGAGTAACTTTAGTTAATGATAGGATGAGTACTTAGGACGTCAGAAGGAAATAGATTTCAGCCGTGACATGGGATTTCCAAGTTTTTAATGTGGTATGTGCGACCAGCAAAGCCTCAGATGCAGTCTGATCAGAGCCTTTGCTAGTAGTTTGGATATTCAATGAGTGTTAAGCTACTGAATGAACACCATTTGTAATTTCTAAGCTTAACATGAGGCTGTACATGCTCGTCTGAGTCTATATTTGTCAAAATGCCACATTGTTTGGAATCACATGTCACGGCTCATTTATTGTATTAGAGTCTGCATAATTTGCCATCCCTTGCTTCCATGAATTCAGAAGATGCCGGCCGATCAACGTATACAGAGAAAGTACGATACATGCAAATACATCTGTTACCAAACAGCCTTTTAGTATGTTTATGTACGTGATTATCGAGGAAAACAGATAATCATATATATAAATGCTCATTTTATAAAGCGATGGATGAATCAGCAAGAAACGCAGTTGCGTTTATTTTCAAGGCACTAAGTCCGTTAAAAATGAATTTTTTCATCCCACACTAATTTGATAGCATCAATATAGGCCTAATGGACCAGAACGCGAGGAAATCTGTATTCGGGGTTGGTGAACAACAAAGGCGCAGACCATCCTGTGCATCTGCGCAGTCTGATCAGCGCCTTTGTTAGTCTCTTTTTGAAAAGTAAACGATCAAAACTTGCTACACGCAAAATTCCATTTTCTAACTGGACTCTGTAGCTGACAATGCTGGTTTGGTTAGATTTGGTCGGAAACACCGAATACAGGATTTCTCACGACGATACCCTTTAATTTATTAAAATCATTAATTAGAATTAAAATTTGGACCAGTGCTTGCGATTTTGGTACTTATCGCATATATGCGTAAATTATCACATTGCGTCGCGTCTGGGAGTGATATAACGCATCAGTTTCAAAATCGATAAACCTCTAGTGTAAATCGATAAACCACTAGTGTCAAATCGATAAATCACTAGTGGTTTCCGTATTAAGTAATGGCGCCAATAACAACAGCACGTATATGTTGCCAAAATCTTGAGCTTTTCACACCCCAAAACGCGATATCAGAGTACTTGGTTTAAACTTGTTGCGAAAAAGATATAAAATGATCGACAAACCTCACATTGTATCCCTTTTCCTCAACTTGCTTGATAAACTAATGAACAAATGTACACGCGTAAAATCCTCAAATGAAACGTGTATGCACATGAACAGCTTCCAAGTGGATTTACAAGTTGGCCAATTTAGTAGGGAATAAGAAAAATACGATGAAGAAATCTGGATTTTCAAGAAGCATCTCGAACCGTATAGGCTCGCAATATTTTAGACCAATCAATAATTGGGCCTTTATAATATAAGCGCTTGTTTACTGCCAGATCCTGTACCATGATATTTCTGTACTGTAATATACATGTCTAGTTACAAATAAAATATTGTTTAAACCAATTGGGCCTCGGCGCAACCCCCCTCCCCGTGTCTTCGGGGTTTTCGAAAACATGAGACTCGAACCAACCTCCTCAGCTACAGTATATGCTCTACGTGTTTGTATCATAGAATTTGCTTCGTTGTGATATTAAGTGCGTTAGAAAGGAAAACATGTTGTCTTGGTATTTGTTTAAATACATATAAGCATTATGAAGAAGTTTGAAAGAAAGAAACAGCTTGTCGATATGCGCATATATACATAGTCGTGTCAAAAACGAACAATCTACGTACATCTAAGCAAAGGTGACTCTGGCTGACAAATAATTCCGACAGAGTACCCGTTCCGAGTATTTTACTGCGTAGAGTAAATAGGAAGTAAATGACAATAAGAATATAGTATGACAATATAGTGTTGCTGACCCGGTGATACATGGCTTAACTAGACATTAGCAATTGTGCTGCCGTCCAACTGAGCCAACTGACATTTACAGAAGAATAGACTCAATTAAATCTTTAGAAATATTTGTAAAGTCATTGCCCACACCGGATAGGCGGCAATCGAAACCCTCTTAAGAATCTGCTAACGCGAATCAAACACCGCTAGAAACAGTGTTTTCGATTGTCATTTGTCGTCAAGCGGCCGACAAATGGCAATCAAAAACTATGTTCCTAACTATTTTTGATCTATGTTCGTCGATAGTAGTAACGTTTTCGATTGCCGCCTATCCGTTTTGTTGCCTGTAAAGAAGAGCGTGAACAACATTACTTGAGCCAACACGCGAGCGTTTGGTACTCATTGTATCACGTGTGAGAAAATGCCTCTATTAATTGCCCATTGTGACGAATCAAGCGATGCTCGAAATTTTGGTCCAAGATTTATCTTAATCCATCTTTTTTATGTATGCTCTGGCGAGTCTGTGTGTATAAGTAGCATTCACTCTGTCACTGCTCGCTCATGCGATAACTACCGAAATGTCTTGTGCTGGAACCTTTCTACCTGCTAATTTAAAGTCCAGTCACCCGCCTCCATTGTTCTCCAATCACTGTACTTGCAATTAAATCCACAGGAACAGGCTTTCACAATTCTACTCAGTGCATGAAGCGGCTGTTCTGGGTATCTAATGATTGCCCATGTCGAGCAGACCCGGTCCCTGGTTCTAGACGCAGGTACTTGCCAGTTTATTTTCGTTTGGTTTAAAACAAAATGTCGATTCTACACTCAGCCCTGTCCATCAGTTGATTTTTTTAACGTTTTCAAACAGCTCATGAATAGTACAGGAATTGCCCTTTCTATACAGTAAAACCTCGAAAATTCGAACTTCGAATTTTCACAATACTCGTTAATTCGAAATAAATTTGGGACACACTGAAATTCAGAGACTAGGACCTATTCATGTTTTATTTTAATAGCTGTCTATAATAACATGTTTTGGATGCGCTATGAGACGTTCCTTTATGCTCCATAAACTTGTGTTTGATAGGAAAACTCCTGATGATAATCGTTTTTCAGCTTTTATATTTTATATGTCTACCTCCCTATAATTCGAACTACTGATAATTCGAAACAAAATCTTTAGTCCCAAGGGCTTCGAATTTTCGAGGTTTTGTTGGACCCACGGGGTTTTACCTGTTGAATTTCTTTTGCTCTGGTATTCAGTTTTATTTACTGTTGAGTCCTTATCTTTGCTTTATCTCCTTGTTATATCTCGATTTATATGTTCTGGGAGATGATGCATTGATAAGTTAGGGGTCTTTCATGCAAACCAACTATCTATGTGTCTGATCCACTTATGAATTAAGGGCGAGGTTGGTGCCGTGAAACCGGTTTAATCTTTTTACTGGCCGTTCTAAGGCGGTACTTCTTTTGTGGATCATTTATGTCTTTCTGTAATGTATTTGTTATGCTTTTGTGCACGTCTGTTTATTTGTACCTTGTGGTCACCTACTGGGAAAGGGCAGGCCTCTTGGCTCTCTTTTGTCGTGTCTCATTGTAAGTTGTCACTTTCCTATTGGTATCCTGGGTCAGGTGTGGTACTTGATTGTTTCGATTCCTGATCTTTGCACTCTTACTTACTTTTACTGTATATATACATAATTCCATCATATGGATCGCGAATCTATATATTTATTCTGCAGTACCTTCTCAAGAATAGTTTGTATAGTGAAAGAATAAAACCTAGACATTTAGCAGAAAGTGAGAAGAGAATACAAGATGATGCTGTTAGTGCTGATGTGAAATTTACATGCAGGTAAAGCACACAGTTTAGATTCATGGAGACTGATGATTGATCTGGCAGACTCCTTCTTTTGAGAAAACAAGATCAGCCCTAAGAACAATCTTAAGATGGAAGTCTACTGCACGACCCGCAGGTGTGCACTATATAATCAATGTGTGAGTCCGTCCGTTCGTCAGTCCGAGGTTAGTTAAGTAATAGTTATACCATGGGTTGTCCGTCTGTACGTGGGGATAATCCACGAGCTTTAGCGAGTGGATTATCTTACGTACAGGTGGACAAACATGGTATAACTATTTTATACCACCTACATCAGTGTAGACCTTGCACATCGTGAGATATTTCGTGCTAAAGTTGGTAAGGGTGGTATAATACCCCTGAACCACATAATATATTTTGGTCAAATCTGGCATACATGTATATTTCAACGGCAGGTGTGACAACCTTTTGTTATGGGCGAGGGTTTGCTGAGCATCATTCGAGCTCTTGTCCTCAGTTAGGAAAAATGCTCATAACTCTTGATTCACATTGTATATTTTGATCAAATATTGCGTACTTAGTTATTTAAAGAATTTGCACACGACCCGCAGATGTGTACTATAATCACTGCAGTCAGTCCCTAGTCACTTAGTGAAAATTCTCATAACTCGTTAGGAGTGTGCGCACGGATTCATCCTTAAATGATCAAAGATCATTTTTAGAGAAGAAATGAATCAGAGTCAATTGCACTCTAAGGATGGGATTCGGGAAACAACTTCCATTTTAAGAGAAACACACAGTATGTTGGGTAATATAGTTGGATAGGAAGAACTCCTCCGCTAGAGAAAGCAACTAAAATCCGATTGGTCAATCAAAAGATCACGCCATAATCACCCCATTACTGTGAGCATGATTCGGAAATGCTACAATCAAATTCAACATATGGTTTATATGATCTAAAAAAGATCAACATTTTAAGTAAATCTTTCTTGAAGAAATGAGTGGCCCTGAAAAGTGCCTATTTGTTGGTCATATTACCACAGGGACATAATTTAGGAGCAGGGACATCTGCTTGGTATACCGCCACATGCAGGGCATCGCAAACCCCACTGTTTATCGTTTATAGTCCTTCTAATAGGAATATAGAGGAGTGGATTGTGTCTCCGCATCCCAATCCTCAGAAGGATGAGGTGTGGGGAAGAATAATCATCCCAATCTTCCTCCTCGTCACTAATAGTCTCCCTCTTTATTTCCATCTTGGCATCATTCATCAAATTTTCCACAGGTCATGCAGCCCACAAAATAGGTTTGATGATGGATCTGACAGCACTTTCAATAAGACATAACAAACAAGAAGATTTTTTTTGTGTTTTCCCAATATAAGCCAATGTAAAAATCAAGGCTCTAGGCCGTGTGGTTTCATACAAGAAGATTTTTTTCATGTTTACCTAGGTAAAACATGTGACCCCGCAGTGGGGCCAGTTTAGGCCCCAGTGGCATTTGAACAAACTTTGTAGAAGTCCCCTAGGTGATGCTACATACCAAATATCAAGGTTCTATGCCATTTGGTTTCGGACAAGAAGATTGTTTCATGTTTTCCCAATGTAAATAATGTGGAAAAAAGGGTACCTCCGGGTAATAGTTTTGACTATACTAGAAATAGGCATGTCATAACTATATACTACCTACCAAATATCAAGGCTCAAGGCATTGTGGTTTCAGACGAGAATATTTTTTTTAAGTTTTCACCTTGAAAATCTGTTTTAGCCTGTATAACCTAGATATGCAATTGACCGGGAGCATTTGAACAATTATCAAAGAAAGCCACACAATGATCATTCCTGCCAATTTGGTCAAAATCCAGCCAGTAGTTTAGGAAAAGATGTCCTTTAAAATAATTGTTAACGACACACTACTGACGATGGACATACAACGATCACAATAGCTCACCATTAGCCAATGGCTCAGGTGAGCTAACAAAGTGAAAGAAAAAGTAGGTGAAAATTGGTTTATGCAAAACGAGGAGAGGTGTGTTTTTCGCCATGCATCATATGTTTGCTGCATTTTGCAGCAAGTTTGTACTTGTTAACTTAGTTTTTCATATGTTTTCGTATGGTACTGACTGCCCTTTGCACGTGATCACTGTCTGAACATATGTGCGAATAATTGTGCCGTCAGAAATTCAGTGGACATCGTTTTTCTTTTTTAAAATGTCTTTAATGATATTATTTTGGACTGAAATTTTGCACATGCCTATAATATATCACCGCCTAATATACAATTGCATGTTTGAACATTTAAGAGTGGAAAATAAGTCTGGAATCTCTTGTAAAATAAAATAACTTAGTCGTTTTCGATATAGAAAACTCCTCATTTTCCCCCAATGTATTTCATATGGGTGGCATGTAGTTTATACAGTTCAATGATTACCATGTTTACTTTCGTATATCAGGTTGTATGATAAAGAAAACTGCACTAGCAGGATATCTCTTGGTGTGTCTACATACTCACTGCAAATGCGTTGAAGAGACTTTGCAAGTCACAATTCTATCTACGTTATATCATATTTCACGAAAATAAAATTTCTCACCTTGCTTTCTAAGCGTTCATGGTAAAATATATAGCAATTGGACTGCGACTGAGAAAACTGTCTTCGGTGATACATGTATGTAACAACAAAGGCGCAGTCCAGCCTGTGCATTCGCGCAGTCTCATCAGCAACTTTGTTATCTGCATTTTGGAAGTCATATCTAGACTCCCTTAGAGCGAAACTTCCAATTTTCTTGCTAGCCTGTTAAGCCGAGGAGACTGGTTTGAGACTCGCTTTGTCGGAAACCCAGAAGACAGGTTTTCTCGCGTCTTGGCCTCGTATATCAGCTCTGGGACAAATATAACAAGTGCAACAGATAATAATATTAAAAAAAATAATGAGGAAGCTATTCATCAGATATGTTAACGGGGGTCACATTACTTGGCTGTGCTCTATATCGTCTAATACACAAGTCATTCGTTACTACAGCCTACAGAGCGGGGGAACAGCGGGGACTTTGATTTTCTGGTTGCAGGTCTCTGGCGTGACCCTGTACTAACAGCTCATTTGCCAGGCTGGGGTGTCATTACAAATGACTGGTGGGCATAATTTATTTCGCCTTTATGCACTAGTTATTTGTGACCACTCCCCCCCCCCCCCCCACCCAGGGGAATGTCGAGGACTTTGATTTTGTGTCTATAGTTCCCCATAGTAACCACCACCCTATGGGGACAGCTAGCTGGCAAAACCATGAGAGTTCTTTCCCACAGTCTGTTATTATACTGCACTGCCATGGTTGCCTATGCCTACCAAACACCTACATTTCCTCCGCATTATGGACACAATGTAAAAGTAAAATCACAGCACATTTGCCAGGTTATCCCCGCCCTGCTCAGGGGCTTGGGTGAAGCAGTAGTTACAAATGACTGGTGTATAATTTAAAGCCTGTGATGCACTTCACATGAAAATTTAGTTTTAAGCCACCCCCAAAAATATATTGACCAAAACACAAAATATGACATCTGCTGATATATTTTTCAACCTTTTTCCATGTACATTCCCATCCCACCATAAGTTCTCTTTCTGACCTCAACTGTTAAAAGGCTGAACGAGTATATTTTTTATTGGATGAGTCTATTTTCACTTGGATCACGCCTACGATCTTTTTCTCTTATCAACCATAGTTGCCCGGAATTACAATGCATATTTTGCATTTCCTGGTGTCAACAAATCAATATTTGGAATAAACAGATAGAAAGCTCAATTAATTTATAACACAAGTTAGAAAATTGTTTAAAAAGTCTGATGATCAGAGGGATAAAACTTTCAAGGAGCAGGGAACACAAAAAATCAAGATTTTGAATTGAGGAACAATGGAACACAGCGATTCATTTCATAGGAACAAGCGGATGGGTACCCACTGGGAAGGCCTCAATATTTTGTTGTATGCCAAAATTTAATGAGCCCAAACTATGGCCATAATTTGCGTTTGGTGAGACTATTTTGATATGATAAGAAACTTTTCTCCTAACACGTTACTTCGTCTTACAAAACTGTATTATTATTCAGCGATAGTCAACTAAAGGCAGTGATCCGTACAAAGGTGCGTTTAGGGTAAATTAAAAAATTCAGATGCTCAAATGAGGACAAATTCCATCATATCACAGCCCATATGGCAATACTTTTTGTAACGAAAAAAATATCACCAATTAGGCGGTGTATAGATGTATTTAATTCTGATGTTTATTCTGCGATTAGTCTGCACATATAAAAATACACGCAAAAAATTGATGTTCACTGAATTCCTGTACGCACTATAGTCTCCGTATAAAAGCAATTCTAGTTAAGCTCACTTTACCACAGGTTATGTGTTATTTTGTTATTAAACAGAGCAGAATCTGTTCAAATCATGTTTTCGTTACATTGTTAAACCATATATGCATCAAACAATTGCTCATGCTTTTACTGATAGAGTCAATAATAGTTTGAGATAGCAGATCTAGTTGCGTACCTGAGGTATAGCAGAGTAAGAAAGAAGCCAAAGATCAAGAATTGATACAGTCAAATACCACACCTGACCTAGGACACCATATAGAAAGTAACACAACACAAGACAACATCACATACAAGAGAGCAAGAGGTCAGCCCTTATCAAGCAGGTGACCACAAGGCTACAAGGAACAGACAAGACAGCATAACAGACACGAAACACAAATAACATAAAGGATCCACAAAAGAAGAACCGCATAGTAAAGGTTAGTAAAAATACTAGAGGGCTTAAACATGGTTGAAGGTACCAACCTAACCATTATTGCTGATGTGGATCAAGACAAATAGATGTTTGATTCGCATGAAAGATCCCTAACCTATCGATGTATTATCTTATCTTCTAGAAAATAGAAATCAAGATATAAAAAGGAGATAAGACAAAGATAATCAACTCTACTGCAGTACAGCCTGATCTACAACTTTACAAACGATGATGGTATTTAATATGTATGAACGACCTATGTTGGTAATATTAAACCATTTATGACTATTTTTAAGCAAATAACATATCACACTCAGCTGAGTAGAGCTTTAAAAGACATATTCGTCTGGGAGAATGAACAGATTGATCTATGTCTGTATAGCCCCGCTTGGGTGTTGTTGGATAAAGGTAGTTTTTTTATGCCTTATTCAATGTAGTCAGGTGTTGAGTTCTATCTCATTATAACATCGACATTCTAGCTTTCGCTACAGCTAAATTAAAGATAAAGGGAGCTTACCATTACTTAAATTTCAAAGGATATGATAGCATATTGAGAACCCTTGCGTTGGTAAATACTCCTGAATTCAGGATTTTAAAAATTTTGACCCTTCAGCCATAGAATTGCCTCTGTGCCCAGGTACCATTGTATCACATTGAAGTAAAAGTTGGACCCCGTGGGTCTAAAATACATAATTCGAGATAAATCTAAGTATCAAAGGTGGCCATTACCTGATTTTAAATACGAAGGTGCTATGAAACATTTGAATACCACCTACACGAATGCTTCTATCTATGTCAATGTAGAGACCATGTACGAATGTGTTCAAAAATGTCTCAAAGAACTGGATAGACTAACGACATGTGGACAGATACATAAGCTTTCAAGCTAAAAAAGGTCATGCTCCCTCTCCTACCGAATTTTGCAGACATATCCTATCTTAAAGAAATTTTCAAGATGCGTCTTTTAACAGATGTTTGCACTTTGCACGCCAGCCTGTAGCAAGCTGTCACATATGTAACTGTAACACAAAGAAGAAAAGTAAAATAGAGTTTGAGCTACAGAAGGAAGAGATCGAACTATCGAAATTATTCAAATTACTTATGTAGCCTGCAAGCTGGATGCCTATGCTATATTAAAGAAGCATTTTGAACGAAATTACAGCTTCCAATGGTGCTATTGCGTTACATAGATTAAATTTCCCTTTGGTAATTGTAATTGTGACTAACATCATGTACCTTTACCGCTGATTTGTGCATGTTTCCAAATGTTTATAATATTTGATAACGGACATACTTTAATATAGTGGACATATGTGGAATCCTGCATTATAAGAGGATGTATCCACACAAATGTTGTATCAAAATCGACTTTGACATCTTAACAACGCAGAAAGACCAACAATGCAAGTGGTGTTTCATGTTTATTTGAACAAATCTGAAAATGCCGTTACTCATTTATGTCTCGTTATATTTGGTAATATTTGATTTCCATGGGCTAGTTTGATCTACAGTATTACGCAATCATCAAGAAAAAAAATTCCATTTTTTTTATTTTCTGGTTTGAAACAGTCTCTGAAGATGAGTAGTCATATTCTAAGCGTTTAAAAAATGCTGTCTGAAACAAAATGTACTAAATCTTTCTCGAACCACATCTCTAAAAGATATGAAGTTTTTCTCTTGGAACCTTATATATTGTACATAAATAGTTTAAATGTGTTCTGTTAGAAAATAAAGCATTCCAGTTGGATATTTACTTTTGGAAGCAACTTGAGAATCAAATTATAGGGTTTACAGTTTCCATAGCAACACTGAATTGTATGCAAAATACTCAAATGCAATATTTGGTGATCAGTTTTATCGGCAATAGATATGTAAAATATCTAAAAAATAGGGTCGGCTGTGAGTTTTTAGAATTTGTTTTTCAAGATTCTTCCAAGAAACATTTTATACATGAGATACCAATTTGGGCACTTGTATGGAAGAACTTATTGAGCCCAATTTCCAAGCAAAAAACAGTCACAAATAGGCTGTTTCTCATTTGAACAATAGACTGAATGTTCCTCTCAAATATCAAACTTAAATACATATTTTCTTAGACGATACACCCGTTTTAGCTCTTAAAATCAGTTAAAGGGGGGTGGGGATGTATTAAGGGCCGCTGTGTTATGACTATGCTTTAAATTGCCACCTTGTCTATTTGGCAATACCAGGGACACGTCCTTTATGTACGAAAAAAGCAAAATGTGTTTGTTTTATTTATATTCAACCGCAAAAAAGTGAAATTCAAATCTGTTCAAATAAACATGAAACATGTCTCGTAATAGCTATATCTTCTTATAAGGTGAATTTCGATGCCTTTAAACTTCATAAGGGTCAACGCATTTTTTCTTCATCGCTCATCCATGTACATGAGCAATTCAAACACTCGTGCAAGCCTCTGGGATTATGTACTTTGGAAATCAGTTCTTGTAGTAGTATGAGCAGCTCTATAGCGTCAACTTTAAAAAAACGGTCTCTTATGACCATACAAAATCGTCTAAGAAGGTCCTTTTTAACCAGACAAATGAATGCTGTAGAATTATAGCATCAAGTTCATGGTCACTCTTGTAATGACGTCATTTTCTATTTTTAGTAACTGACACGTTCAGACCTGTTTATCTATATTTAGACATTATGACCTCTTACACTCTGAGCCCTTTTCTTCTGACGCGTATTCAGACAGCTGTGCGGTTATGAAAAATCAATTTTAATGACCGCTATAAAAGAAGAGCAATACAATGCACATGATCGATTCTAAGGTCCCTTTTGACCACACAAAATGAATGCTTATTGGCATAAAGACTGTATATGTACGATAAATACCTACGGGCGCGTAGGGCAATCAGTAACGTACCAGAGTGCAGATACTTGTCTGTCTGCGGATCCAGGGGTCGCAAGTTCTATCCCGACCAGGTCCCACGGAGATTGATCTGTTTACCATTTCTAAGGCCCCTTATTACCACAATGAGGCATTTCATCAGGGTCTTCGCTGTTTGGTAGACGCCCATCTGACGTTCTACCTAGGGGGGTCCACTATAGGCGCAGATGAAGCCATAAATGATAGAGATGTGCAGACTGGTTTGAGTCAGTACTGGGTACACATGAGATAAGTATTAATATCTATCAAAATGGCTCATTGCTCATGAGAACAAAAATTTGAGCAGCCTTTGCAGATCTTTCACTGTTAACAGACAACGCTAATAGGTAAAAGGCTATTCGATTAGGAATCATACCTCATATGAGCCAAGAAAATTTGGCATTTAAGGCTCACTGAAGGCTCAGACTAGTCTGCGCCAATGTGAAGACAAGTAAATGCGCGTACACCCACAGAAAGACAGACACACACACACACACACACACACGCACACACACACACATACATGCCAAGGCTATGAAGTGGGGACATAAGCACCTCACAGTAAAAACGGGGACTTCGTAAGTTTACAAGATATTGCTTTTATTTTGCATATTTAAGTTTCTTTTAATTAGTCTTACTTTTTTCTCACATGCTCCAATATCTATTTCGACTTTTTGTTACTTAGAACTTTTACCTACAATGTGGGGACACACACTCTATACACAAAAGTAGAACAACACATCGAAATGGGGACTGTACCTTATACACAAAAGCAGCACAAAACGTCGAAATGGAGACTGTGTGTCTGACCGGGAATGTTTGTTAATTTGTAGTGAGAAGACATGTTTTGAACCAGGAAATGACTCAATTTAAATAAAATCATTAAATTTATCGTTTGTACAATTTTAGTATGCATCAAACTATGTTTTTAATATGCTTTTCAATTTATGTACACTTTGGAAATCGGCATCGAATTGGGGACTTTTATGTCAAGCATCATACATTAAGGGACACTTGTATACCTGGACTTAAGACTTAAGTTAAAAATATTTTAGAATGCATCAATTAATAAATTTAGAATGCATCAATGAATAAAACAATTAATATTGATGACAACGGAGTTAAAAAATTATCTCTTGATTAAAAAGCTATTTATTCTCCTAACGAAACAGTGGGGTCTGTTCGGTGTGTTTATATTTGTTCCTCTTGGTGGCTAGGGTAGATATTCTTAATAAATACTGCACTTTGGCAAGTCGACACCTAATACATGTTCGGTGTATTTATATTTGTTCCTCTTGGTGGCTAGGGTAGATATTTTTTTATAAATACTGCACTTGTCCAAATGTCTTTTCTGAAAAGCATGTGCACACGTGCACCCTGGACATCCAGCTTCTGAATATAACACTTTTTATAACCTGAATTTGTTAGTTGATATATTTATACATCTTGTTCAACTGTACTACATAATGATAAATGATAATATGGTAATATAAATTCGAAAATGCATGGTTCTGGAAATACCAATGTGGGTGATCGGAATTAAACTCCCAGCAAAAGACCAGGAAGAAGACGAGCAATGTCGCTACAAAATGAGTTATTCTTAACCGTGATGAGACTGAGACTTGGTCTGCTTCACCAGGATTAAGCGTTTTGCTTTAAAACCAATACACGCCAAGTTGCCACTATTATTTTAACATGGATACAACTCTTGTACAAACAGTTTGGCACCATTCGGAATTTAATGTTTTCAACCAGAGACGAAGTGAGACAACATCTGCCGAAGTGCTTTAAAAAGTACAAGAACATCCACTGCATTATTGACTGCACAGAAGTTCATGTACAATCACCCGGCAATTTTGAGGCACAAGGAAATCAATATTCTTCATATAAAGGGCATACTACATATAAGTTTTTGGTTGCACTGTTTTAGTATGCATCAAACTCTGTTTTTATTCTTTTCAACCTAGGTACACTTTGCCAAGACGGCACCGTATACACAAAAGCAGCAAAAAAAACGTCGAAATGGGGACTGTGTGTCTGACCGGGGATATTTGTTAATTTGTAGCAAGAAGACATGTTTTGCAGCAGGAAATGACTCAATTTAAATAATATCATTAAAGTTGTCGTTTGCACTGTTTAAGTATGCATCAAACTCTTGTTTTTCATATTCTTTTAATCTAGGTACACTTGGCAAGTCGGCACCTTATACACAAAAGCAGCACACGTCAAAATGGGGACTGTGTGTCTGACCAGGGACATTTGTTAATTGTGTTTTGCACCAGGAAATGACTTAATTTAAATAACATCATTAAAGTTGTTGTTTGCACTGTTTAAGAATGCATCAAACTCTGTTTTTATTCTTTTCAACTTAGGTCCACTTTGCCAAGACGGCACCTCATACACAAAAGCAGCAAAAAAACGTCAGAGTGGGGACTTTGTGTCTGACTGGGGACATTTGTTTATTTGTAGTGAGAAGACATGTTTTGGATCAGCAAATGACTCAATTTGAATAATATCATTAAAGTTGTCGTTTGCATTGTATTAGTATACAGAAAAATCTGTTTTTATATTCTTTTCAATATAGGTAGACTTTGGCAAGTCGGCAACTTTTACACACATACATACACGTCGAAATGGGGACTGTGTGTCTGACCGGGGACGTTTGTTAATTTGTAGCGAGAAGACATGTTTTGAACCAGGAAATGACTCAATTTGAATAAAATCACTAAATTTAGCGTTTGCACAATTTTAGTATGCATCAAACTATGTTTTAGTATGCTTTTCAATTTATGTTCACTTTGGAAATCGGCATCGAATTGGGGACTTTTATGTCAAGCCTCATACATTAAGGGACACTTGTATACCTGGACTTAAGACTTAAGTTAAAAATATTTTAGAATGCATCAATTCATAAATTTAGAATGCATCAATGAATAAAACGATTAATATTGATGACAACGGAGTTAAAAAATTATCTCTTGATTAAAAAGCTATACCTCTTGGTAGCTAGGGTAGATATTTTTTATAAATACTGCACTTGTCCAAATGTCTTTTCTGAAAAGCATGTGCACAAGTGCACCCTGGACATCCAGCTTCTGAATATAACACTTTTTATAACCTAAATTTATTTGTTGATATATTTTTACATTCTGTTCATCTGTACTACATAATGATAAATGATAATTTGGTAATATAAATTCGAAAATGCATGGTTCTGAAAATACCATTGTGGGTGATCGGAATTAAACTCCCAGCAAAAGACCAGGAAGAAGACAAACAATGTCGCTACAAAATGAGTTATTCTTAACCCTGATGAGACTGAGACTTGCTCTGCTTCACCAGGATTAAGCGTTTTGCTTTAAAACCAATACACGCCAAGTTTCCACTATTATTTTAACATGGATACAACTCTTGTACAAACAGTTTGGCACCATTTGGAATTTAATGTTTTCAACCAGAGACAAAGTGAGACAACATCTGCAGAAGTGCTTTAAAAAGTACAAGAACATCTGCTACATTATTGACTGCACAGAAGTTCATGTACAATCACCCGGCAATTTTGAGGCACAAGGAAATCAATATTCTTCATATAAAGGGCATACCACATATAAGTCTTTGGTTGCAATAGCTCCTAATGGTGCCATTCTTTTTGTAAGTGATGCATATGAGGGAAGTATTAGTGACAAAGAAATAGTACGTGTGTCTGGTTTCTTAGATTTTTTAAATCCTGGAGATGTAGTTATGGCAGATCGTGGATTCCTCATTAAAGAACTCTTGAATGAAAGGCATGTAAAACTAATTATTCCTCCTTTTTTGGGATCAAGACAGAGATTTACTCCACAACAGGAAGCCTTAACGAAAGATATAGCTAAACACAGAATCCATGTTGAACGATCCATCGAAAAGATGAAAAAAATTCGAATTCTTCAGGGATTTGTAGCACAAAAGCTTCAGCCTGTTTTCTCACATTGTTTTTTTGTAATTGCCTGTTTAGTTAATTTTCAAAGTCCATTAGTAAAGTAGATCCACACTGGTTTGTCATAACAGTAACAACTATTCAGGGTTTTTATTAGTTGCAGCCCCCTGAGACTAAAACCAACCTGCTGCTTCTGCTTCAGACCATGAGACTCATACCAGTTTCTAACATTTTTCATGTTCAACTCAACTGAGCATAATATCTAAACTGCTCATGTATGTCAAATCAAATTTATAACAAGTCAGAATCACTGAACACATTTAAGTTTAGACCATCAAACCAATAAATATTGAAATGCTAATGATGACCAGCATTTTTGAAGTTTATGAGCAGGATAAATCTTATGCTCAGATGAGCACGTAAAAAGTCATACAACTTTCGGCCTGCTCAAAATTTATTTTCCCATATAACAGTTATAGATATTCTCCTGGTGCAGCTCATTTGCAATATGTATTAAGCAATGCAGACATACCATATGAGTCACATCAAAACAAAATCTCTTCAATTTCAAAGGATTTAGAATAGACTTGAAACTATTTACTAGAAACATGTGTGAAATTTTGGCAATAGATGGCAGCAAATAACAAATGATCTGGGTCATGACAAAACCTGCCTCGGGCTTTCCGACCAGGTCTACTGTCTAACACAAACCAGACTGTACAGACGCAGATGGCTTTAGTATTGAAATTTCGACTGATCTGCACCTTTGTTATCGCATATGCAAAAAGCAGATTTTCTCATGAAGCAGCTCAACTCAGGATGCAGCATGAGCTAGTGCGTTCAAATTGCAAAGAAGAGATTTTATCGAGATGTATAACTTTTAGATTGTTTTGACCGAGAAGACAATTGATTAAAAAGACTGTAAATAGGTTTGTCTGTTTTCTTTAATAGAATGCTCAATATATAAGTTAAGACATACCACACATGTGCGGATCCAGAGGGGGGAAAGGGGGTCGGGACCCCCCTGGAAAATTACAAAAATATAGGGTTCCTTAGCAATACTGGTCCAGATCCCCTGAAAAACCACAGCTACCAATTCAGCATTTAATGTTGGGCCATTATCATCCTGCTAGCAAAACGCCATTCAAATGGCGTTTTGCTGGCGGGCCGATAATGGCCCACTTTTAGTGGCTTTTCGATCCTCTCTCCATCCCATCAACCAAAAAAAAAAACAACGTTGTCAGTGTTGGACCCCTCTGACAAAACTTTCTGGATTCGCACATGCCACAAGTCCTTATTCCAGGAGTTAGAAAGTAAAGAGATAATATGCATAGATCCAGATAAGGAAATTTTATTTGCGTAATTTTTTTTATTATTTTCTTACACATTAATTTTAACATATGTTTTGGGTGCTCAAAAGAACCGTCTCATTGAGACGGTTCTTTTGAGTACCCGCAACATATGTTTTGGATTAAAATCAAATTTGCCGGTTGAATTAGTTAAAGAGCAAGGTACTCCTGCCTGGTTTAAATGAGAAATATAAAATAGTTTTCCAATACACACTCTTATCTGGAGGCCTGAATATGGATCCAAAATATTGGCGATGATCAGCTGCACAATTACCACACAGCTGATCTTCACCATTTTTCGCATACATGTATATAAAAAGGTTTTCTCATAACATGACATAAAATGGCTCAATGAATAGGAAGCTAAATTAGCTTACAATGTATGCAGTTACTGTTTCAAGGGCAAAAGGTTTCCAGGAATCCTCATTTCAAAGATTTCTGGACATAAGTAAGAATGGTGAAAATTAATTAACTTGGCTTTAAGATCAGCCCAGAAATGATCGTCAAAGGGAATTTGTACTGTAAATGTCTCTTTACTAAGCCAAACTACAAAATCACAAAATTTTGTACAAGTCACTCCCATCTGCATTTGAATGTGGTAATAGTATTTGTGTGTGTTTTTAAGGTGATCTTGTTCTCATCATTGATTTCTAAGAAAAAGTTTTTCTTCTGTTGTTTGGTTAATTTTTCATTAAAGTTAGATAGGCGTTCATATTCTAATGACTTAGGGCATTTGATTTCTAAAATACCATAAATGGTAGGCTCATCATGGTCCATAATTAATCCATCCGGACTACAGGCCAGCTCTGGATCTATGCTACTTACCCAGAAGCCAGTTTCAACAACCATACTACTATCAGAATTTATCAAGCTCTTGTAAGAATCTCTTGCTATTTTTTCATGTATGATGCCAAACTGCAAAGCAGGTGCACTAATTGGATCTGTTTTCCAAAGATGCCTGTTAAGAAAATTCATGATAGCCCTGTCAGATTTAAGAGACACAACATCCTTGCATGTTGATGCTGTTAAACGAACATGACGTTCATTAAACCAGGCAGGAGTACCTTGCTCTTAACTAATTCAACTGGGAAATTTGATTCCGACTTAACTTTTAAGTTCTGTATAAATTGTTCCCTCTGCTTATTAAGTGTAGAAGTATGATCATCATCAAGAAAATAATCTTTATAATTATACTTCAGTAAAGACAGCCACATGCACTCAACCTGTTTGTGATTTTGCAAACAATAGAGCAATTTTCCAGATTGTTTCTGTTCTTTAGTGCAGCAGGTGACTGGAGCCTGTGGGTCATAATTTATAATATCATGTACTTTTCTCTTCTTTGCACTTGGGTCAACTGACTCTTGCACTTTTTTAGGCAGCTTGTTTGACTTTCTGCCTTGGTTCCAAGCACAAGGAAGAGATGTACAACTTTGTGGGTCAACTTTTAGTGTATCACAAGTATCAATGTAATCTACAAGAGCATACAATAACCCAGTTACATGGCTACACCTGCCCATTGCTAAAGCACGGCATGTACAGGATGCATCCCTTACAAAACCAGAGTGCTGTGATAATGTAGCAGTCACGTCATAAACCTCTGAAGTTTACAAAGCCTGTACTTTAGATTTTGAAAAATAATGTCCACTCTTAGAACTGTCTTGCATTTTTGGACATGTCCACTGGTGAAGTACTTCAGTCCTTTTCTCAATGGTTTGGCTGTATGTAGGTCTTCAATATCACAGTCATTATCACAGTCATCATCGCTATCAACCTCATCACCAAAGGTGTCTTCATTGAGGAATTGAACAGATTCAACAATATTGTGGTGAATATGTCCCTTGTTGAAATGCTTGGGCATTTGTGGTCCATGAGAGAGGAAATTTCCCCATCCACTATATGGGAAAAGTGGAATGCCTGTATTGGTTTGCGTCTGTACATTTTGTTGAATTTTCTCTATTTTCAAGGTATACCACTTTCCTTCGCCTATGCTAATTGGTATATTGTCTTGTTCCCCTGCTGATATGCAGCTTTTCATCCTGAAAATATATTAAAAAAGTGTGTAAATCCATACCCCCTATAATGCCTACATCAGGATAACATGTCTGTGTGATTTATACCCCCTAACATCCCACTTTTATATAGTAAAATTGGGGTTAACATGGGGATTGGGGGTAAACAAAATTTTCTTACAACTTTTCGCGCTAAAACATAGACTGTGGGTACATGTTCGAACCGCCTCATTGAGGCGGTTCTAACGTATACCCGCAATCTATGTTTAGAGCAAAATAAGAAAATTAATTAAATCTTTATCTAAAAATTTTCATTTTTTCTACCATGAAAAATCGCTGTATATTGCATGGACGCGTTTTAGTAACATATTTTTAATACTGATCAATACTGCATGAACAGGCTCACGAGAAAACATGTCTTCAGTATTTCAGATCGGGTCTAACACAAAGCATTACTGGGCTGCGTAATCACCACAGTTTTTTTTTTTGCTCTTTAACAGAGATTGTGGGTACAATTAATTATCTCCTCATTGCTGTGGTTCTACGAGGGCTGTTCAAATATGAATGCAAGTAGCTCCATAACTCTCTTCACGTATATGCTACGACAAAATGTCATACCTTTCTGAAAAGAACTATTTGTCGCCTTTAAAGTGGCACCAAACATAAAGAAACGCTCTTTATTTTTCTCGAGTTACAGACCATTATATAATGGCCACTCCAGTATACTGAGGTTCTTCTGAAGCAAATTGCAACACACGTTTCGGTACATGTGCGGATCTAGTGTCATTGCTTTGTAAGTTTGAGGCAAAATGACACCAAATTTTAGATGCACGTTTGAGTAACAATCCCAAATTTGCTTGTAGGAAAAACTTTATATAATCCTGTTTCTATCTCGAGTAATTAGACACGTTTGTGACGTCATTAATTTTATGATAAACGTCATTTTGAGTTATCTACTGGTGATGTAACAATTAACATCGCTGTGTCTTTTTCTTTGCATTTTGCTGAAAACATGCTGAATATGTCATAAGGGAGTTTTCAAAACACGCCGGCCTCTATTAACAGAGTTATGATATTTTATATCATTTTTCAAGCATTTTTCTGTTTCTTAATGACGTGTTTAATTAATTAAAATATGCTCAATCTGTCAAGTCCTCAAGACCAGGTGAGTAATTTTTATTGTAAATAACGCCTATAGTGGTCAAACTTAAAGTTTTTGTTCAAATTTAAAATAAAGTCGCAATATTATGAAAACAAAATGAAGTATAAATTCTATAAACCCTTCACTTAAGGCATTTTTGACTTAATAAAAATACTCTCAGCGTTAAAAAAAAACTACCCACTATCCATCAATAATTTGTAGCAATAACTCAGTATGAGCGATCAACATATTGTCTTTGAGTTAACACTAGTTTAAATGTTGCTTTATGCATTTTATTAGAGATAAGTTTAACTGAAAACTGCAAGGTGGTGTTTTGTTTACCATTTATTTGCAAACATAAGGAGTCTTTAGTGAAAACGATTCGTTGTAATTTAACAAAAGCATGTCGGATTTTCCCAACCTTCACAGAATCATTATATAAGAATATGGGGATACTTCCCTAAAAATTTTAAGAAATTTCACCTGTTTATCGAAGAATTATACTTTCGTCTATATCACTGGTATATGTTCAAAGCATTGAGTGTTAGTATTCTAACGTGACCCTTATTTAAAGGGCCATAACTCGATAAGTATACTGTGTTTTTCTTTAAGTTTGGTGCCAGTTTTAAGGTAACATACAGTCCTTTACAGAAACGTTTACCATTTTGTCGTAGCATATATGTGAAGAAAGTTATGAAGCTACTTGCATTCATATTTGAACAGCCCCCGTAATGAGAACCCACAATCTAGACTATGTTTTGGAACAAAAATAGTAAGCAATAAATATATACCCCTGAACAGGACTTTAGTTAAGAGTGCGTACCAAAATATTAATTTTCTTCTTTCTCAACCAAACATATGTTGTGGGTACTCAAAAGAACCGTCTCAACGAGACGGCTCTTTTGAGAACCCAAAACATATGTTAATACTGATGGGTAAGAACTTATTTACAATTTCACGCTCAAAAAATGATTATCTAAACCTATGCTAAAGTTAAGTATATAAAAGTGGGGTACAAGGGGGTATAACTTACACTAGTGTTATCAGTGATGAAAGTGGAAATAAAGGTACTGATCAGCATCTGCGTCATTGTCACATGTGCAAAAACATTTTTCTCATGATGCAACACATATAAATTTTTTTTGTTGCTTTACGTCCCATGTCAACAGCTATGGTCATTGCGGGACGGTCAGTTCACTTAACCACACTTTTTCCTGGGCAGGCTTCAGCAAGCGGTTAACCAGTAATTTGTGCACATACTTTCGCTTGGAACTGACAACAACCCTTCTTGAATAAATCAGCGGAAGGGAGGAGAATGACCAAAGAAATTATTTCATGATCAATTTCTACGAAAGTATGGTACCGGGCCGGGATCGAACTCGCGACCCCTGGATCTGCAGTCAGACACGCATCTGTAGCCAGACACGTTACCGACTGCGCATCGTGGCCCGGTCAACGCATATAATCATGGTAACCAGAAGGTTCTAGATTGTCTGGGCATGTTAACCTGGCTATGTATCTCTCCAACGCATTTTTTCTTTCATTTTGAAAATCTTCAGTATAATTACCATGCACAAACCAGGGTTTTGGACTGGGGGTCTGGACCCCCTCAATTTCACCACTCTCCCCCCCCCTTAAAAAAAAAATCCCTTGAATCTGGACCTACCCTGGTCTGTAGGTGGACCCCCCCCCCCCCCCCCCCCCCCGCCCCTACCTTGGAAAGTTTTCTGGATCCAGGCATCATTACACCACTTCTTTTATCAAAGTTAGGGCGGAAATTTACCCCTGTAAAAGCCCTGGTGAAAGAATATCATTTTGGCATTTCACCAATAAGCTAACATGATTCTTGGTTGGATTCACAATTACTGGGTACAGTCCGAATACAGGTTCATGCACTGCTGAGGCAATTATACCTGATTACACAATTACACAATTATACCTAATTACACATTTGATCCCAGATAAGCATAAAAAACTATTTGCAGACTTGAAGAAAATACACAATAATATCTTAAATATTCGGATTCTTATATAATCTAAATATTATATCGGTGCTTTATCCGAGCGCACTTTTGCTGTTGTGTTTTTCGGAGTGCATGACCTTTTGTTTACATGAAATGTGTCGAAACAAAACAACTTACCTTTAAATGAGTTTACTCCAATTGCCTGTTTTTGCGAGCCCTCAGCATTCCAGCCATCTTTGTAACTGAATATTTGAATGTTTTTCTATCGACTCGTACACTAATTTCGCCCCAGGAACATCAGATTTGCGCAAAACAATGGATTGAAATGCATTGGAAGCTGCCATATCTGCCGAATGTTTGACCGAGTGACTTCTTCTGCTATTTTTAGAATATGATAATGAATATTCGTTTTGTTTGTTTGATTTGATTCTTTACGTCCCATCAACAATCTTTCAGTTATAAAGGGACGGGTCTTCCTGGGTTGAACCAGTACTAAGCTAGGATTAATGTTCTTGCTCAAGGACACAACGCAGTGACGCCGGTGAGGCTCGAACCCGCGGCCCTTCGGTCTCGAGTCAAGCACTCTACCACTGAGCCACTGTGCTCCCTATGATTATTCGTGACGTAGGAAATATTGGAAATCTACAAACGCTAAAAATGATAATTTTTAGATGAAAAATTGAAATATTTTTTCTTAATATTGCTCAAACCATAGATCGTGGGTACACGTTAGAACCGCCGGACGTTACCTCCAACATATCCGAGATGAAAACCTTGATGCCATGTTGTTACACCGAATGCTCCGAACACAACGGGGACTATGGAATTTTCGCTTGAAAACGCTGACCAAGGCGCAGACGACTATACACTCGATATATTTTTTCTTGTGGGAAAATACACTTTTGTGTAAGTTATACCTGACGCTTTAGTCAAGGAACAGGGACATGTTGATTTTTGCTGAGTTCTCACTTCTCTAATGTAAAACAGATGTTGGGAATTCATTTTTTACCATTTCGCGAATAGCGGACGTCCGCGATTCGAAGTAAGTCCCCGATGTGTGAGTGTGTATTTTCACTTACGTCCCTGCTTTACACAATCAGCAAACACACACACACACACAGGACAGTGACCTGATCTTGATCCAAACTGTTTTCAAAGGTTACCAGCAGACGACAGTCATCATAAAATAATTCCATTGTATCTAAATTAAACACTATTGGTAATCGTAAAAAAGCAATAAAATGCACAATAAAGTTTATTTAATATGACTGATTTATGGACATATCACATGGCAAATGAGTTTTATGTTTAAACTGGACATTATTAAAGCAGACAACTATATATTTGAGTGCATCGATCAATAGAATTGTAATACTTATACTTAATGGTTATTGTCAGTAGTACGAGAACTAGTCAAAATATAATACTATTTATACGAATCAGTAATGTGCATGACCCATGATGAGCATTTTCACTCACTGACCTCGATCAATAGAATACTTAAACAATGGTTGTTGTCAGTAGTATGAGAACTAGTCAAAATATAATACTATTTATACGAATCAAAAGGGCGAAATCAGGGGGTAGGCATAGGGAAAATGTAACTTGACACTAAATATTTATTGATTTTTCATTGACGAGTTTTAAGACAATTTTAGGCAGTTTATTTTTCCTACAATAACCAAGGTAGACCATATCCCCTCTACAGCTAAGGCTAGCTGTTATTTAATGCGCATAAAACATGCATTTAAGCACCCACAAACACGCACACACCTCTACAGAGAACCATGCAGACAGACAGACACACAGACAGACAGACACACACACTTATGCAGAGAACCATGCAGCCAGACAGACAGACACACACACACACACGCACGCACACACCTTTGCAGAGAACCTTACAGACAGACACACATGCACACACATCTTATGCAGAGAACGCTGCAGACAGACCAACAGACAGACAAACACACACACCTTTGCAGAGAACCATACAGACACACACACACACACACACACACACACACACACACACACACACACACACACAGACAGACACAAACCTCCACCACCACAACAAAACATTACAGACAGTCGGCCAGACAGACACACACGCACACACACATCTTATGCAGAGAATGCTGCAGACAGACCGACAGACACACACACACACACCTTTGCAGAGAACCGTACAGACACACACACACACACACACACACACAAACCTCCACCACCACAACAAAACATTACAGCCAGACAGCCAAACATACACGCGCACAAGTGAGGGTAGGGCTGTAGTTTGGTCAATATTTAGCTGGAAAGCGTAAAAATTACACAACATTAGTATACTTTTCTATATTTATTTTACAAGGATCCAGCGCTTTAACAAACAAACATACAAAAGAACATTTTACAATAGAGTACGATAATGTGGAAAAAACGCAAATAGCCATCCGTCATGCACTCAATAATAAAGGGTATAATGATAGGGATACAGTGAGGATACAGTGAGGATACAGCCACGATACAGTGAGGATACAGTCAGGATACAGTGAGGATACAGCCAGGATACAGTAAGGATACAGTGAGGATACAGCAGGGGGCACCGCAGGGGTACAGTCACGGTACAGCAGGGGTACAGTCAGGGTACAGCGGGTACCAGTAGGGGTACAATGGTGGTGGGTGGTTGTGGCGGGAGGATTTATCGAGAAAGCATAAAAATAACGCAAAAACTAGTATATGTGTTTTATATTTATTGTAATATAGAACCCAGAACAAGCACTACATAAATCGTACATTATGACATCATTTCCACTGCATTGAACGCTTTAGAGTACACAATTTCATCATTTTAGTCACTATCAAGCGATCATTTCACTTCTTCTGTTGTATACTGAACGAAACTTCTAAACCGCCACTTAACACAACACATTTTTCAATTTAGGTCATTTATTATTAAACTGTTTGGAATGATATTTAAACAGCATATTTGGGCACATGTATCCGTCAATTAAACATAACAAAGTTCGATTCAATAAGGATGTTCATTTATGCGTAACGATAGAGTACTAATACCTGTTTTGCACGTGGCACACGTTGCTAAATGTTTTTTTCGCCTTGTGTATACTCGTATTTTCATCGACAACTATCGGACAACTTTATTTTATCACAAAAATAACAACGTTTGGGTTGTATGAGTATAAAGTAGAGAGGCCGGGCTGTGGGTTCAATCGAAATAAGGGCCTCGCTGAGACTGATTTATAATCTATCATATAAGGTTTGGCATGTTTTGATAGAGCCGGAAGTTTACACCACAACCTGTCGGTCATTTTTTATTTCTGTACTCGTTTGACGAGAAAAATCGACAAAAACTGAGTATCACGTATGTCATAAAATGTCCTGTATAGTCCACCATACTTTTGTGCGGTGATGCACAAATGCTGCATTGGAACGTCGGAAGTGTCGAGATTTATATGCAGTACACGCTAAATGGGTGACGGATGTTTCAATAATATTGTAGACAAAAACATTTCATCACCATAAACACATTTCTGTGTTCTTTTAGGCCCTATGGGCCTCCATAGGAGCACTGAATTGCATGAAAATTGCTACTTTATTACTAAATAAACACGTTAGTGTTCAATAATGTCCATTTACAGCACGAGAAAGTTCTAATAATATTGTGGACAAAAACATGTCATCTCCATAAAGCATTCTTGTATTGTTTTATGTCATATGGGCTTCCATAGGAACATTTCCGATTACCTGAAAATTCCAACTTAATAAAAGCGAAACCCAAAAATGTTCAATAATGTCCATTTATAACACCATAAAGTTAGTGTTTTTCACTTTTGATCCCTGGAATACTTGATTTTAAGCGATGAGATCAAATTTTAGCGTTTGTGTGAAAATGAAAAGCGATGGTGCCTTTATACAGTCTATCAATTGAGCATGTTAATTTCAATCTATATAAATGAAATTTTGACAGGTTCAGTTTAATTGATTTTTCCATATTGAGTGTAAATTGTAGCCATGTATGTATCATATATGTTAAGATATATGAGAAAATATTGAGTGGCGGTTTAGAAGATTCGTTCAGTATACATTAAAGTCTTTTACAATGTCTTTCATCGTTTTTCCCTGATGTCTCTTCATAACATAGTATGCGCAGTATAGACCGCACACATTGGATGTAGATTGCTGTAGTTGACCATGCTCATATCTGAAGCAATTTGATCTCAAAGATGATGTAATTTTATCGGTGTGCAACAGAGATGGAGAAATCATGTTAGATATACGCCTCTTCCTAAATCAAACGGCTACATGTACCATTCGTGGTTTTCCATTGAACCTAAGACAATGGAACGTTCTACAAGGAGTATCCAATAGTGTGAATAGAGCTATCGAAAAAGGAAACACATGTAAGAACCAGTGATCACGGAAATAGTTCCAATTCATGATGGAGCTTTCAAGTGTCTTTAATCGAATTCATTTCTTATTAGAGTTGAAAAATGCATCAGGAGATGACAGAATCATCATGTTAGAATACATTACTCCGGGGCAAATGGCCTGTATAGGAGAGATAGCGCGCAGAATATACCACCATATATTTCCTTTGTTGATTCGAGACCTGGCTTATTTTGAGGACAGAAGCTTATAGTTACGCGTATTATTTTCATTAAAGGTATCTTTTCCTGGAAAAGTAGCCACACTAGTTCGTTACCACAGAATCTTGTCAAGACTTCTACAAACGTATTACCTCCAGGCCACAATCCAAGATCAAATACAATCTCAACGAGAATCTTAGTTTACCATAACATGAGGTCGAGATGGTGGTGGTGGGTGGTGGTTGTGGTGGTGGGTGGTGGTTGTGGTGGGGGTTGTGGTGGTGGGTGGTGGTGGTGGTGGTGGTGGTGGGTGGTGGTGGTGGTGGGTGGTGGTGGTGGGTGGTGGTGGTTGTGGTAGAGGTGGTGGTGGTAACAATGATCCAATGATTGTAAGAAGGCTGAAAAGCGTAAGAAGGTAAAGACACATTATTCGTTGAGACAAAATGATCAGGTGTTTGATCTGCAACCAGTCCTATAGTAGGCGTGATGCATTGCGAAGACATGAACGCAATGTCCATGGCAGTGGGAAAAATATCAACCAGTCACAACCATTGAAGGAAATATTATTTCAACATCCCTTTTCTATGATGGTGACTGGGCCCAGTGGATCAGGGAAAACTGAATGGACTAGAAAGCTGTTACTCACCTCATTAATACACCCACCTCCAGAACGTATCTTATGGTGTTTTGGGCAATGGCAACCCTTGTACGAGGATCTTCAGAAGAGAATTCCATGGATAGAATTTGTGCATGGCATCCCAGACTATCTCAATAGTCCTCAGTTTATCAATCCAGGTAAACGGAACCTAATCATCTTTGATGATCTGATGACTGAAGCGAAGTGTGACCAGAAAATAGCTGATCTCTTTACCAAAGGCAGTCACCACAGAAATATATCTATTGTGTACCTTACCCAAAACGTGTTTCCTCAAGGTAAAGCGTGCCGAGATATTGCTTTGAATACACAATACTTGGTGTTGTTTAATTATCCAATTGACAGGCAACAAGTGGCAACCTTGGCAAGAAGAATTTATCCATCAACCAGCGCTATGTTTATGAAGCGATTTGAAGAAGCCACTTCACGACCTTATGGTTATCTCGTCATAGATCTTAAATCGAGTACATCGGAACAAGACAGATTACAAACTGATATATTTGAGTCCACTGATCAACATGCTTTTGAACCTCCAGAAGAGGAAACTCTGTCTGATGATGAAGATGCTAGCAGCGTAGAGTCTCTAGACTATATAAACGATCTTGGACCTCCTGGTAAACGAAGAATATTAAGAGATGCCCGCTCTAGACATAACATATTGAATAGGAGATTTCAAAATCCGCTCAGGCAGGCCAACATAGAACAGTTTAAGGCTAAAGTAAATGCCTATGAAGAGCAAAGTTTTACCTTGGAAAAAGCTATCCATTTTGCTGTTAATGATGAATTGCCATATCTCCGTAAAAGACTCAGACAAGAGTACGCCCAATTTCTAATTGATTTTTATGAGTTACAAGAGGACCCTATTCAACAGCAAATACTAGAATCGGCGAGAACGATCAGAAATCAACATGATATGAATCAGACTGACTCTATCAGACAAGCCATCAAACTCAGAAAAGTCTTATTTATGGACATATGGCCAAATCACAATATAGAAGAAAACCACGAACAGGATGGAGCCTCTGAAGAGGAATGAACAACGTAAGAATGATGAGGTACCATACAAGAACAAGAACAATGGGGTCAATCGACGTATACGATGCTAAACAAGAAAAATGGGTTCCCTACGTGCCAGACTACAATGCATGGTATCAACATTTTAAAGACTTGAGAGATGGATACGTCCAGCCTGACCATATGGGACATTATGTCGTGGGCAGTGGGGAGAAATACAGAAAGCTAAAAGAAATAGAAACACGAGAAAAGGAAATGGAAGCGCGTGAAAAACAACTTGAAGCACGTGAAAAACAAATAGAAGCACGAGAACAGAAAAGTCCCACTTTAAAACAAATCACAACCGTAGCTCAAGCGATCGATATAGCCAAATCAGAGATTGAGCGTAAGCGAAAAGAGAATGATAGTCAGAGTATAACAGGTGGAAATCTGCAGCGTAAGAAATGCAAAGCAACTGTGGACTGGAATTCATTAAGATATTAAAAGATGAACAGCAAACAACTGTACGATATGCTGCTTGGCTATCCAGTCACAATATGCACTGCAGATCAACTTAAAATACAAAGAGGAAGATTCTTCATTTCCAATAAAGACACAAGCCAAGGTCCAGGTGAACACTGGGTGACATTTTACTTTCCTAAACAAAACAAAACTATGAAACGCCCTTTTATTCTTCAGAAATACAACATATAACGTGTCTCACAAGGATGGATTCATATTCCTTCAAAGCTTTCCCTATGACAATCATTCTGATTGACCTGACCAGGTTCAAGATCAGGCACTGTGCAGTATTGATGTTCCAAGTAATGGGGATAAATACACGGATAACGCACAAACAGTTAAGGTGAACATACTGTTATCTTGCCCTTTGAGTCATTTAGAAAATTATACACAAGGAATGATGGAAGAGATATGTTCATTACGTATACCATTTGAACATGTGGCGAAGCCAGGTATTCTGACGTTATGTACAAGATATTTATCTGAGCTTAGTTTTAGCCATAAAGATACAACCATTGAACCCTTTCAACTGGCTAATGGGATTTTCAGTTTTATCTGCACTGTCTGTTCACTCGTTTGTCTTGGGTTTACATTTCTTACCTATATGCTTTTTAAGAGTATCAGAACAATTCCTGGTTGAATGTTACAAGCCAACTGTTTGCCCATATCGAAATGACATGAGATCCCTGTTTAGAAGCCTGCTTGAAGTGGGCAGTCCACAATAATATACAAGTTAGTGTCGTTTGCGAATAATCGAAAAGAACACCCACTGTGTTTGACACTGTCATTTATAAAAATTAGAAACAAAAGAGGACCTAGAAAAGAACCTTGAAAAACTCCAACAAGTACAGATGCCCAATCAGATCCCTGTCCGTTTATCACAACTCACTGTCGGCGATTTGACAAGTAGCTATGAAACCAGTAAACAATGTTATCTGAGTAGCTTATAGTACGTAGCTTAAAACGTAGACCCTTTTGCCATACTCGAAGGCTTTACTGATGTCACAGAAAACTGCTCCTACTTTCTTGCCCTTATCAACAGCCTCACAAATAGTATAGTAAGTATCTAACAATTGGCTAGTTGTGGAGCCATTATGTATGAAGTCAGATTGTAAGGTTGTCAGAATATTGTTGACGGTATAATATAATTATTGTTTGTCTACATTGACCTGAGACATATGAATATTCACTGACCTTTCTTGCAATCTTCAGGAATCTTCGTAAAATGTGTGCTTTAGATTGTAGCACAATTAATTTTATAAATGAAAAAAAAAAAATTCCTCGATAGCCTCGTGGATCTGAGTTTGTCCTTTGCACTCAAAAGATGTTGGTTTGAGTCCCGTAGCGTTTCCTTTTTTTTCTTTCTTTTAATTTGCTAGTCTTTAGCCTTTATTCTTTCTTGGTTTTGTGTACACATGGATATATTAATTTGAATCTGGCATACGTTTATTCAACAAATACACATGTAGAAAAGAGAATAATTTCAATAAGCCGAAATGTAATAACTTTTTTGACATTCAAACGAAAGATATAAAACTCACCTCGAGATGACGTATAATACAAGAACAATCTTAAATTTAAAAAAGGATGCAATTTGACAATTATTTAAAAAAAAGGCTTTTCTATGTTTCGATCCAGGAAGTTTGATCTGTAAGCTGCCACCTAACCACAAGGCTATCAGACCATTCGACATTTTCTTCATATTCCTGTTAATGGCATGACCAAGGTTGGAGTACTTCACAAAAACGCATGAATATCACGAAGATTTTGGCGAATATTAATCAGACTCATGTCAATTTGGGCAAACTATATATAGGTATTTGTGTATACATCGTTCCTTTGCTTTGCCGACGATGCTCAAAAGAGATATTGGTCTGTACTTGCTAGGTTGAGATTGGTCGTCCTTTTTAAAGATGTGTGTGTTAAGTTGGCTTCTTTTCAGGAAGAGGGAAAGTATCCTAGTGAGAGGGAGCGATTAAAAATGACAGCATACGGATGTGCTGAGATGTGTAAACCTTATTTTACAAGGGGGACAATCACGTGATACACATGTGGTAATCTCACACGTTTTGTTTAATTTTTGCGCTCGATTGAAGGTGTGTTTGACAATTATTTTCTTGGTTTATGGTGGAGTACAGAAATGACTCCTAGTGCAGCGACCTGGACTAGATATTGCTTCCTTATGCCGGTAGACTTTAGACTATGGTTGTATAGTTCTGATTTAAACGACTACGTCACAAAGGTGGCGATTAAGTATGTCCCGTGACTGTGTAGGTTCTCTCTATTTTTGAAGGAACCGTTTTTACAGATTATCTAGTATTTTTTTTTATTTGCAAAGACACCATTTTTTATCATGGCGAAGGCCACATACTTTAATTATACTCTTGGGACTGCTCATTTCTACATTTCTAAATTCACCAGCCAAGAGTTTAGAAGTGAATTCCCTGCGTTGCCTATCAGAGTTTACGTTGACGTCGCAACACTTTGTATAAAATTCCATGATGTAGGGATCAATGAACTTTTGTCGGTATCTCAGAAACATATTCAAATACTTCAGAGACATATTGGTATCAGAAAGTATCACTATCTAAATTTCGACCAGGTACCTCATTTGGACCCAAAATCTCATGGCTGGCCACACATATAACGTATACATTTGCTCTGTTTTCTAAACAAATAACGAAACTGACTGCCATTAGCCAAAATACGTAAAAATGGCTATATATACAGTCAACTGTAAATAAACATTTTAACGATTTTTGGCTATTATTAGCTGGCAGTCCATATCACAAAAAAAACTTCTGATGGCAAAATGGGGTAGAAGCTGACATCCATGATAAATATGTTTCAATATGTGTAGTAAAACCGATAGTAGTGGATACCAAGTCTGAAAATGTCCCTTTAACTGAGAATTAGGTCAAAGGTTAACTGGGTGCAAAACAACAAGAGATTAGATAAAACACGCCATCTATGTCATCTCCTGCATATAAAGCATCCATTAAATTCACTGAAAACATTCAGACTGTAATGGAGATGCTTGTTGTATTTAATACATAACCTAGACAAGAACTGAGGGTAAGCCTGTCCAAGGTTAAAGGTCATTCATGTGCAAATTTCACAAATAAAAGTCTGTTATGTTAGGCGCAGCATTTTTTTTCAGTATCATACACACCCAACAATTCAAAATTATAATAGAACTGCATGTGAATGGTTTAGTTTGATGTTGATGAGTTTTCTACAGCTGCGCATCAGTCATTTCTTCTATATAATATAAGACACAGATCTACTCTTTTTTGTGAGTTGCCGAGTTATAATTCCAGGTTTGTCAGTGTACTCAAACAGCAAATTAGTTCTCAATAACTATTGCTATAGCAGATCTATTCTAAGTAAAATATGTAGGACTTGTGCTGTCAATGACATCACATCCACTAGCTGGTGTGCATTTCCGAGATACTTCAGAACATTTTCATCTCACTGGCACACAATTTGTCTTGCATCCACAGCTAATTAGCTAGATACTCGGACATTTGTTACCAAACTACTTTTCGCCCATCTGTACCTCTTAGCATGATAGTTTTCCATTGTGATATGTAACTCCATCCTAGTTTTTGCCTCCTCATAATATGATGCCATATGGGACAATTCATATTTTGGAAGTTTGTCACTTTGCCACAAGTTTAGGAAAATTTCATAATGCTGGGTGAGACAAAGTCTGATTTGGCTGCTGATACATTGTCTAAAATTTTGACAGCTAAAACTCTCAAATTACTTGAGACTAGTAAATGGTTACTTCAGGAGGAATTGAAAATGACGTAGGAGCTACATCGAATATACATGAAGCGCCCCACTTGTCATCCGATCATGAAGATCTGGACACTAGGATGGCATTCCATGCGTGAGATGCAACTACAGTGGGGTATAAAAGAAATGTTGGCAAATCAGGGTATCAGATATGTTTACACTGTGACTGTATCATCTCAGGGCATGCAGTATTTATAGGTTTGGATGCTCTCAGGAACTGCAAGAGTAATGAAATGCGCTCCTTCCCATTTTGCTGCTGAACAGCTACCCCGTGTAGTATAGTCTATTATTTCGGGCTTTCGTGCGCTAACAGGATGCAATACCATTCTATCTTTATCTGGCAAAGGCAAGAATACATGCTGGAAAATTTCATTAAGTATGCCCATCTTCCTACTTGAGTAGTAAGGGATGATAACGTCGATGATGCTTGGCGTTTGTATGTTCGTTATATGGGATTGGGGAAAAGGATTTCAGAGGTATTGATGATGCCAGGCATAGCCTTTTTGTGAAAGCGAAACGTGACCTAGATGTGTTGCCCCAATCCCTTGGTGCATTAGAGTTACATATCACAAGGGCAAACTATAAAGCTAAGATATGGCTTCATACAGACCATGTAATAATGGATCTAGAAAATAAACTAACTGAAACTATTGACTTGTGGCAAGAAGGTACGGACTGACTAGAAGTTGATTAGGAGTGCTTGCTAGCTATCACAGTTGTGTGCATGCAGCCAATTAGCTGTTTATGCAAGACGAAATGCATTTCAATGAAGTGCAAGTGTTCTAAAGCAATTCTGAAATGCACATCAGCTTGAAGGTTTGATGTCATTGGTTTTCCAAATCTCATATATTCTACTTAAAATAGCTCTGCTATAGCAAAAATTGTTGTGAGATAATTCACTGTTTGAGTGCACTGACAAACAGTTAACCAACTTACACAAAATAACTGATTTATTTTGATTGTAATACACAAGAAATGACCAAAATGTAAGTGAGTACGGCCATAAAATACCACAATCTATCGGCGCAGACCAGCTCACAGCACTGTAAGGAAGAGACACAAAAATCAGCAGGAAGACAGTTAAAGTAAAGCAACCTGCTCTCTCTTCCTCAACGAGATGATTAAAAAACTAGATTGTACACTAAAAACAGCATAACAAGACATATATTTCGCTGACCGTTCCAAGGCGGTACTTCTTATGTGGATCTTGTATGTGTTTTTCTGTCTTGTGTTTGCTATGCCTTTGTACGCGTCTGTTTATATGTGCCTTGTGGTCACCTGCTGGGATAGGGGTGACCTCTTTACTCTCGTTTGTGGTGTCATTTTGTGACTTTGTTCCTTTCCCATTGGTAGCATGGGTAAGGTGTGGTACTTGATTATATCGATTTCTGATCTTTGCACCCTTACTTACATTGACCAAAAAAGAAACACCCACAAACAAAGGGAGCAACAATAAACAATGGATCAACAACAACAGAATCACTGCATTAGAACAGGTTGCAAATGAAACGACTTTGGTCTGGAGTGCACTATCATGGTGCCAAATCTTCACCATAGATAACACAAAAATTGCTTAGCTCGCACGGAGGCTAACCTATGCAATGCACAATTACATAGAATCAATCTAAGTGAATTAACACACTATGAAGAAACAAAGAAAAGGGCTCGTTACCCACAGATAGAACCTCAAGTGGAGCTATGGTGGGCCCAGACAAAGACAAGCATCTGGCACTAACAAACCGATGAAAGCTTTAGGATAAGGTCATCACTGAGCCTGCAGCGTGATCCACTTTTGTGTTATTAAAGTGGAAACCATCACTATAAACTGTGAGTGGGTTTACAACCAGTCAAATGCAGCTGTAGAAAACTAAAACAAGCAGCATCTATATGTAATGCTTACTTTATCATAATTGAGCCCCATCAAGAGAAAATATAAAGTTTGACCACCAGGCATGCCTCAATCTGGCCTGCTGTGCTACAACGCTTAGCTATAGTCTGGAGATTAGTACCTAATCAGCGAACAACAATAGTGCTAGCCAGACAGCTCGGCTATTAAAGCTGATCTGCGTTTTGCTCATAAGCCGATTGTCTCTGAGTGTGCCCTATAAGCCGCCTAGGAGGTCTTTTGATGCTAGTTTACAATTGGATACCTCTATTTCATTAAGTGAAAATATTTGCTGTGCTCATCCGTCCTACTCACTTATGTTGTTGTTTAATGGTTATGTTGGGTATGCTGATTACATAAAGAAGCTGTTTTCAATGCATTTCTGCACAAACTGGGCACTTGAGTGACCTTTAATTCTAACCTGGCATGTAGTTACACTATCATTATCACTATGCATGACTTCTAAACCATTAACATGCAGTTTTTGGTAATTTTTTATTTTTAGATTGGTATGACACCGATAAAAAATTGCAGCATTAAATTTGCATACTTGTATTTTGCACGGACATACGCTCAGTTGTTGTCTAGGTCATGTAATACATGCAACAAGTATCTTAAGTTCATCCTGGATAGTGTCAGTGAATTTAATGGATGTTATATAGGCGGGAGATGATATAGAAAGGAGTGATTTGTCTATTATCTTGTTACTTTACACTCAGCTGACCTTTGACTAATTCTGAGTCCCAGGGATATTTCCAGACTTGGCATCCATCCCTATCGTGTTTACTACACATATATAAACATAATTAGCATGGATGCCGGCTTCTACTCAATTATGCCATCAAAAGTGAAAATAAAAGTAAGTAAGGGTGCAAAGATCAGATATCGATACAATCAAGTACCACACCTGACCCAGGATACCAATTGGAAAGTGATTTACTCACAGAAAGACACCACAAACGAGATCGAAGAGGACATCCCTTTCCAGCAGGTGACCACAAGTCACATATAAACAGACGCGCACAAATGCATAGCAAACGCAAAACAGAAAAAAACATAAAAGAGACACAAAAGAAGAACCGCCTTGGAAAGGTCAGTAAAATGTTTTACTAGAGGGTTTAAACCGGTTTAACGGCGCGCCAACCGCACCCTTAATTCAGATGTGGATCAAGAAACATAGATATTTGGTTTGCATGAAAGACCCCTAACTTATCAATGCATTATCTCCTAGAACATAAAAATCAAAATATAACAAGGAGATAAAGCAAAGATAAGGACTCAACAGTAAATAAAAATGAATACTGGAGCAAAAGATATCCAACCCTGGTGTGCCCCTACCATCTCATCAATAGATAAGTCTAAGTCGGAACCGTCATAGAGTCTGAAGTCCGACCCACAGGCGTGTAATTAAAGAGGAAAGCAAAGTTTCCAACCGTGATTGGGTTGACCACCAAGCATGCAGTCTGTTGCAATACATTAATGATATTGCCAATGTTTTTATAATGGGAAATTATTTTGATGAACTGCGCTGAATAATTATTTGAGCCAACAATCTTCCTCAATTTATACACCAAGTCACCATAGAATCCATGTTCAGAAAGTCCTTGGCGCAAGAGAGATTTAAGTCAAACTTGGAATTTAGATATCAAATCATAGTATCGTCTATAAAATTTAGAAAAGGTTTTGCTAAGTTTATGATACTGATAGCCTTGTTTCAGAAATTTCTGAGTTAACAATTTATTGCAATTGTTGAAGTCAGTAACATAGCTAGATGCTCTAGCAAAACGAATGAGATATAGAATGCATAGGATGTAGAGCGAAGAACATCACCATCTAAAAATGGGAAATTGACAATTTCAAAATCAAAGTCGTCACGTCTATCATGAATTTTGGTAGAAACAATATCATTAGAAAATGACAATTGCAAGTCTAAAATGCGGCTTCGGTATCAGAGGTATTAGCTTTATTAAGTTGGAGCTCTGAAGGGTATATTCGACTTACCATATTGTCAAAATAAACATTATTAATGTTTAAAATATCGTCCAAATATCTGGATGTAGTGTTAAACGCGTCAATAACATCAGCCTTCTAATCGTCAGAAAGAGATCTCGACATCATAAAGTCCCTCTCATAACAAAACAGGAATAAATTGGCAACCAGGGGAGCACAATGAGTGCCCATGGGAATCCCAACTACTTGTCTATACAGCTTGGTACCAAATCGAATAAAAATGTTGTCCAACAAAATGGTCAGCACATCACATACATTTTGACATGACAATGTATGACATGTAAAAAAGTACAATTCTGTCATTACATGCAAGGTAAGGGGACCCTTCTCTCTGAAAGGTTCTTTCAATAAGATCAATAAGTTTATCTTTAATTAAATTATGAGGTAAAGTAGTATTAAGAGTAGAAAAATCATAAGTAGACAAACTGGTCGCATTGAAATCTTTAGCTTTAAGTTTATCTAAAATTTCACCTGAATTTTTAATAGACCAAAATAGGTTTTTATCGGATCTCCCATATATCTTTTCACAGTACTTGATAAGATGTTTTAACAGCTGTAAGACACGAGGTTAACAATTTAGAAAGTTCTGTTGTAGTACAAGAACTAGAATTAGCAATAAATCTTGCTTTATAGGGTTTTATGGAGTTTAGGTAACCAGTAAAAGGTAGGAACTTTGTCTTGGTTACCTTACGTTTCAACACCAAAATGTAGGGCTGTATGACAACCATGCCCATCCACAATCACCCTCTCACCTAAAGAAGGCTGCAGTTTATAGGCATTAGTGTCAACAAGTTCACGCTTAAGAGTATTAATATAATACAACCAAAACATAGTTCATATGAAAGTCATGGATACCTCGTTTAAGATGACGAAAAGAAGATTTATGGTTAGGGGGTAAAAGATGTGTTTTTCGAGAGTAAAATGAAATACGAATATCAATAATTTTCAAAAAATGTTAATCTTCCATTCCTTCAAGGTTCAACATTTTCCCTTTTGCACCAACGAGTACTAAAGTCATTTAAAGAAGCAGCGATCTCTCTATGACATTAAGGGAAATCGATATTAGATGGAAATCTATATTTAAGACCTTTAGAAATAATATTGCGAACTCTAGCGTCAGGAATGACATTTAGATTACCTCTTTTGTTTAAATGGACGGCCAACTACACTTACAGTTGACTGTAAATAGCCATTTTAACGTTTTTGGCTATTTACAGTTGACTGTAAATAGCCACTTCGTTAAATTATACAGGTCTGGACCACGTAAACTCAGAAAAAGGTAATAAAGAAATTAAAATTATCAGCACGAGCAGGGGCTTGCATCGTTTAAACCGGTATCCAGCTAAAGGTACAAGTTGTCAGCGCGCCCATCTGCGCAAACTGATTAGAGTGTGTGATGGACGCTCTATGGGTAAGCAAGGGTCCAACGTTTCTTCAGGTGAAACACTAAAACTCTGACCAGATTATGTAGATGCGCAGACTGATTTAAACATTTGCTGTACGCCAACTTCAACTTGTACCATAAACGAGGGCTGTTCAAATATGAATGCAAGTAGCTTCATAACTTTCTTCACATGTATGCTACGACAAAATGCTATACCTTTCTGGAAATAACTATTTGTCGCCTTTAAAATGACATCAACCAAAACGAAACATTCACCATATTTCTCGAGTTACAGACGCTTATATAAAGGCCATTCCAGTATACTGAAGTTTTTCTGAAGCAAATTGCTATGCACGTTTTGGTACATGTGCGGATATAGTGTCATATCTTCGTAAGTTTTAGACAAAATGGCACCAAATTTTAGATGCAAGCTTAAGTAACAATAAAAAAATTGCTTGCATTAAATTTTTTATATAATCCTGTTTCAATCTCGAGTAAACAGGATTGTTTGTGACGTCGTTAGTTTTTTGATAAACGTCATTTTGAGTTATCTACTGGTGATGTAATAATGAACGTCGCGGTGTCGTTTTCTTTGCGTTTTGCTGAAAACATCCTAAATATGTCATAAGGGAGTTTTCAAAACGCGCAATCCCTCTATTTTCAGATTAAACGCATATTTATATCATTGCTCAAGCATTTTTTCTGCTTCCTAATTAATTTTACATTAATTAAAATATGTTTAATCGGTCTAGTCCTGAAGGCCAGGTAAGTAATTTTATTGTACATATTGCCTATAGTAGTCAAACTTAAAGTTTACGTTCAAATTTAGAATAAAGTCGCAATTTTATGACAAAAAAAATAATTATAAATTCGATAACCCCTTCATTTAAGGCATTTTTGACGTAACAAAAATGCTTTTCAGCGTTTAAAAATTACTCACTATACATCAATAATTTGTAGCAACAACTCAGTATGAGCGATCATCACATTGTCTTTGAGTTAAAATTTGTTTAAATGTTGTTTCGTGCGTTTTGTTAGAGATAAGTTTAGCTGAAAACTGAAAGGTGGTGTTTTGTTGACCATTTATTTGCAAACATAAGGAGACTTTAGTGAAAACAATTCCTTGTAATTTAAGAAAAGCATGTCGAATTTTCGCAACTTTCACACAATAATTATATAAGAATATGGGGATACTTCCTGAAAAATTTCAAAAAAATTCTCCTGTCTATCGAAGAACTATACGCTCGTCTTTATCACTGGTGTATGTTCGAAGCATTGAGTTTGTTAGTATACTAACGTGACCCTCATTCAAAGGGCTATAGCTCGATAAGTATACTGTATTTTTCTTTAGGTCTTGCGCCAGTTTAAAGGTGAAATATAGCCCTTTATAGAAACTTTTACCATTTTGTCGTAGCATACATGTGAAAAAAAGTTATGAAGCTACTTGCATTCATATTTGAACAGCCCTCGTATGAGCCGTGACATGGGATTTCCAACAGTGTGGTATGTGCGACCAGCAAAGCCTCAGATCAGCATGCGCATACGCCCAGTCTGATCAGAGCCTTTGCTAGTTGCTTGAATATTCTATGAGTGTTAAGCTACTAAATGAACACAATTTGGAGTTTCTAAGCTTAAACGAAGGCTGCACAGGCTCGTCTGAGTCTACACTTGTCCAAATGCCACTTTGTTGGAAATCACATGTCACGGCTCAATCATGCTGGACACTGGCTCGTTTAATAGTTGGCAATCCGAATCGAAAAAAGATGCATATTTTTGGTTTTGTTGGCATTTTTGAGTACATTTGTTAGACCGTTTTTAAAATAATATTTAGCATGTGTACAAAGCCATAGGGGTGGATGCCAAGTCTGAAATTGCATATGAAGGCCAGAAATTAGGTCAAAGGTCATTGAGTGCAAAAATGAGAAAATATGTACTACTGTAAAACAACTTTATCTTTTTATATGTAAACATATTTCATTTCAAGCCAAATTTTGTATGCTTATAGTTATAATTCTGAAAAACATTGAGAAAATAATTTTTATAACTAAATGTTCATATGTCCATTTTTAAATGGGGTCAAAGGTCATCAAGTGCAATAATCGGAGCATTTTTACAAACTGTGTTCCTTTTTTTCTCTGGTCCAACAACAAGATGTTTTTTAAACTCTAAAAGGGTAGAAGACTTTCAGAAGGCTTAAATCAACATGTTTATCATTAAAGTAGCCCCTTTGGAAGCATCCTTTTATGGATTTTACAAAGACAAACATCGTAATTTTTGTGCAATTCTGACGGAAATTCTCCTTCTATTGGGCTAAACTGAGATATATGGGCTACTTTGAGAGTTTGCTGCACCTCACAGAAAGTAAAACTATTTTCAGTTTCAGACATGTCTTGGGGCCTTAGAAACCTATAATTTAATATTTTTTTCTGTGGTCATATTTCTATAAATCACATGTAATCAACGTTACCCTACTGGCATTGAAAATAACAGTACACACAGTGCAAGGCTAATGATGATTTATTTTTATAGTATAAGTGAAACAGTTTAAAAGCATTAAATGTTTAAACTAGACATAAAATCAATTGCATACATCTGTGATATGTATTTCTGCTCATAAGCGATACGTATGTTACATTTTATACTAAATTGTAGATAATGACTTAACAAATTACATGTATTAGAATAAACCATGATACCTGACCTGAAATATACATGATATTGATCTATATTCTATTTGAAAATGTTCATTTTCATATATTTGAAGTTGTTTATAACTTTTAACTTGCAATGAAGTGAAATCAAGTAAATATTTAAATATGCTAATTAGTATTTAATCTGTACCGGCATGTAATGCATAGCTGCTTACAGATTCATTTTTCTATTATTTACATTGCATTGGAATTGGCAAAATATCTTTCCTAATGAAATCAAATTATAACTCTATTAACAATAATGGATCTTAAATTGCTGCACACATGTATTAATGAGGTAACGTAGGTAACAAAGGGTGCTTTACCTAAATGGGTAAATGGGTAAAGGTAGTAAATTGTTGTTAGGCTTGTGAAAAGGGTCTGCTCTCCACAATTCGCTTACATATACTACACACATTTTATTCTATATAAGACTTCATTTAAAAGAGTGCTATGGGTTGGTCTGCAATATGTAAATGTGGCATTTCCTGGTCTTATTCAATTATTTTTTGTAATTTGCTTGGTTCTTTTACATTCAAATTGCAGTTTTCAGATTTCTACCAATGGTACATAACGATAAACATGCAATCTACATCATGATTTAAATATTGGCTTAATATCAATAATTTACTTAAAATAGCATAGCAATATTTCATACATCTAGTGGCAAGGCAGGAATTAAGGCAGGGGTAGTGCTGAGTGTCTTCTATAGCAGGTATAGGTTTTTGAAGATTGCAAATAAAACATCGTAGTACAGAACTAGCATGGTTTATGTCCAAAAATAGGATGTTATATAGATCTAGTATTAAAAAATTCCTTGTATGCTAAATTCTTTTAATTTTCACTGTTGACAATTACATTATAAAATTAATTTATCATCTGTCCCCATTGAAATCTTCTATGTTTTATTAAACTAGATTTCATATCATACTGTAATGATGATTATCTTATTATATTCTGCAGCAATTCTGATAGAAACTATTCTGCTTGATAATTATCTTAGACTAAGGTTGGTTGAGGTAAGGTTAACTGAGCCATGTAGCAGTCTTGTAAAACATCTGAACAGATTTCATGGTAACATAAACAACAAATCATTCGAATGTCAGTGATACTTTATTTTAAAGATCAGTTAACTGTTTTATTCTTAAGCATAAAACAAAAACATAACTCCCAAAATTCACTAGTATGGTTTGCATCTCTGAAACTCACAGATTAAACAGAATGTTAAAAAAGTAGTGTCACAGCTGATTTCTTTGCTTTCCGTTTTCACAAGGTAGTTTGTTTTTATCTTTGTTTATGCACTATTTGATTTTGTTGAGCTATTTGTTACTCTATTACATGTTTTATATATGTCCTATGAAAAGTGAGTTATGGTCTGTTTGTTAGTTTTAAAAGGTTTACTAAATTAGGCTTATTGTGATAGTCTTACATATATATGCAAAACCATCGAAAATGTGAACAACATTGCTGACAACAGCTTGCAGAAAGCATTTTAAGCATAAACTTGCTCACTCTTGTACCCATATCCTTGTAAATATTTGTGAAGACTAACACTAATTGAGGACTGTCTTGTATATAGTGAAAGGAAAGTAGTTCAGTTTTATTTCAAGAGTAATGCCATATTAAAACTACACATTTCGAGTATGTTACCAGTTACAAGTGCTATCCAATCTGATATATTGCACTTGTATCTACGAGCAGTAGATGTAAACATTAATGTAAGTCACATACCCTATATGCAATCAATCTCTGTCTTAGCAAATTGTCATGGTTAACAGATAGGTCCTACACTAGAACAGGCGAGTTAACTACCTTAGGATCTTATATATATCAAGCAAATCAGAGATGTTAAACCAATGGGCTATGCTAGTAAATGTACATATTAGATAACAATTTCAGGACACATTTGTTCTAAATACTAAGGAATGACCCCAAACTGATGGAAAACTATGAGCACAATCAAATCATCAGGTGCTCCAATATGGCGTTGGCATTTTACAGTTAAAAAGAATAACATAAAGAAACACATGCCAATAACCTCATAGCATTTGATCTCTATCATCATTGCAAAGAATAATAGCAAAATATGTTTTATAATGATACTTAGAATGGAATTTATCGACACTGAAACAATTACAATGTATAAAAAGTTGCGTTGTGACAGACATAGATATATATATTTTATGGTATCTTAAAATTAGAGGTTACCTTTAATATCATATCTATACTGCTTCTATATATATATGAATACATTTGCACAAGCAGCCTGATTTCAAAGAAATGCTGCTTTTGACTCCACATCATTTCATTGATATGTACAAATGAAAGGACACCCCTACAATTAAATGTTTAAAGTTATATGGAGGATTACCCTTAATGTCAGGCCTATTTCCATGATATACCCCACAAAAAGTTAACAATGTTTTCACTGCATGGTCATTATAAGGAATGTACCTGTATATTAGCTTTATGTTATGCATGCTATCATCTGCTAACAGGCGGATGTGAAGACCAGTGTGAGGATATATTCCTTCCAGTATATGATATTTACCATATTCGATCATAGTTTTAACACGCCTGATGTTTTATGAAAAGAGGCTTGGTCTTTGTGTTTTCACGAAGCTATGCTTAGTACATGTATATGCAATTAGCAGGTAGTGGCCTTGTAAAAAGTGTTTTACAATTACTCATAGATGGGAACAAACACAACTCATGTATGTAATGAGAAAAGAAATATATTTTAGTCCTATAAGCATGAGATCATCGCCAAGTCCTTCATGAAAGCTGTAGCTAGGAACATATACCTTTGAGAAATTACTCAATTTCAGATGGTAAAATGTAACGTAAGTAACAACTTAAACACATCTTATGTATAAAAGGATAGATTATTGCATAAAATAACATATCCATACAAATCATTAAGCAAAAAAAATATTTCTTTAAAATGAAATGGTTATTCTTAGTTGTATTACATTTTAATTGATTTATACAGTAACGTACTTTACATGCCTATTATGAAAATTTGACTGCGCGAAACATTGTAAATCATTGCTTTCCAAACATGATGGACACACGCCTAGCAGGATAGCAATAAAAAAAATATTCCATTAGGATAGAAGGGAACTTAAAATTTGAATTTTGCCCCTATATAAAAAAAAAAATTGCTACAATTTTCGCCGATATTGCACTTAAATGACCTTTGATCCAAACACACATCATGCCTTGATGATGCTGTTTGTTTATATAGCATGGCTGTAATATCCAAAAGAGATTTTGCATTACTCTGGATCATAATTTTGGATAGCGAATTGATAAAAACGCTAAAATCTGATGTATATACAAGAATTTGCACTTGGTTGACCTTTGACCTAATTCTGGGACTTTGGGGCATTTCCAGACTTGGCATCCACCCCTATCCTTCTTAAAACACATCAAGATACACTTTGAGCATGGATGCCAAAATGTACTCAAAAATGCCACCAGAATTTTTTTCAAGCTCTGGATGGCCAACTATAAGCCAAATCAAGAGAAAACCTATTCTGTTCCAAATTTATGGGCGGATCCAGACGGGGGTACAGGGGGTCTGTTCCCCCCTCCTGAAAATTCACAAAAATATAGGGTTTCTTAGCAATACTGGTATAGATCCCCTGAAAAATCACAAAGCTACCAACTCAGCATTCAATGTTGGGCCATCATCGGCCCGCCAGCGAAACGCCATTTCGCTGGTGGGCCAATGACGGCCCGCTTTTAGTGGTACTTGGATCCCCTCTCTCCTCATAAACTAAAAAAACCCGTCAAATTTGGACCCCCTCTGACAAAACATTCTGGATCCGCGTATAAAATGAACAATAAAGGACACAGATGCATACGCAGCGAAACACGCTATGGCTCTATTGTTCACTGTCAAGATGAAATAATTCATAATAACTCTTTATCTTCTTTTCTCTCAAAATATCCGCAAGTCTGTGTAGCTAAGCATTTAATTCAGATTCCTATCTGGACGCAGGCCACGAAGAAAGATGATATTGTGACGTGTTTCATTTTTATTCGAATGTTTCAATGATCCTTGCAACACTCGGTATATTTTAGGCTAGGCTCCAACCTTATAAAACTTTTTTCATGCTCGTCTCAACTGAGCATGGAAGCTATCCTGCTTAAAATGTTAAAATGCCTACAATTCATGACATTTAAACATTTATGAGCAGGATAAATAAATACCATGAGACTTTGATAGCAAGAAAATACTTTTTTTCTGCATTCTGGTTTCTATGAGCAATTGTGCTGAGCATGAAAAACGTTTTATAACCGCGGGACCAGATCAGTCTATTAGACCTTTAGTTTCCGTCAAATTGAAGAAAAAGGGCAACTCAAGATATAATGTTTCTCATTTATTTTTAAATATATTTGAGGCAGTTCGTGATATTTTGGTACTTATAGAGTATGCAAAGTCACACTTATTTTCATGCATTGACAGTTATCTAGTGAGACTAGACGCCTAGCGTTGGACCTGAGCCTTCATCTATATCTTTACTTTGTGTGCGAGAGCTACAACAGGATCTGGTGAGACTGCTCGGATTCTCAGGCTCGTCTGAGCCGTTGCGATCATTACCAAAATATTATGAGCTGGATAATTGTTTTGTTTCTGTATATCCTTTATCACGGCCGCCAATCCATCTCCTTCAGTTGGATTAAACTTTCTGTTTCCTTATTTGAGAGCATTTAGAAATCGCAATTCGTAAGCTTGAGAGGATTTAGAAATCGCTAGAAAATGCTATTCGATGAGAAACTTCATTAAACTTTCGACACTGATATTTGTTTTGAGAGGAGTTTCTGTTTACAGTTTAAACTGTTTTGTAATGAAGAAAAATTACATTTTTTTAACTTCAACACATATTCTAGAATCGGTTTATGTGCCAGGGGACACTATTTGCGGTATGTCGAAGGTAAACACCAGGGCCATCGATTAGGATTTTCGGATTTCTAAAATTGTGTATTGTTTAGAGAAATTAACGATTTTGCCGAAATTATGGTTCATCTCATTCATAGGAAACGGGCCCCTCTTCTTCATAACACAGTATTGATTTTATGCGATGTAGGAGATGGATTGGTGGCCGTGTTTATGTCAAAGTCTGCTATCAGTGTAGTATTTTTTCTGCATTTTATCAATTTTCGAGTTGGTTAATTTGGCATTCGTTATTTTTAAAGCTTTTTGATTACTACTGGGTTGGTTGTAAAACCTTTTCCCTGCTGATCAATGTAGATCTAGATGAACTGTCTACCGACGAAGAGATCTGATCAGAATCCTCACTGATAGCTGTGATTTAAGCAAATTCAATTTGTTAAGGGCAATCATTATCGTTCCTTCCAGGATGCGACACTTTACATTCTGGATCAGGTTGGCCCACATGCCAGTGACAGTGTGGGTCGCATAGCTCTTTACCGTTCGTTTTCCCGTCGCCATCAGAATCCTTTTTGCACAGCTCAGCATTCCACACCTGTAAAAAGGAACTTTTCAACAATGACTACAAAACACGACATACTTTGTGAGAAGTTTTACTGTCGTGCCAACCAAAAGTGGTAGGGAGCGCAGTGGCTCAGTGGTAGAGTGCTTGACTCGAGACCATCGCTGCGTTGTGTCCTTGATCAAGAACATTAATTCTAGCTTAGAATTGGTTCAACCAAGGAAGACCCGTCCCTTTATAACTGAAAGATTGTTGATGGGACGCAAAGAACCAAAACAAACAAACAAAACAGACCAAGAGTGACAGTGACATAATATTGTGTTTACAATTGTTAAGTAAAACACCCCCGTACACTCCACTTGAGCTAGCGCAAATCGATAGATCACTTGTGTTGTGTACACTTACTTTTTCTTGTGATTTTGTGATTTTGCTCAGTCACTTTTTAAGCATCCACACTGTTAGTAACATCAGCAGGGCTCTTATAGCAAATCAAACACAGTTCTGGAGTTTGGCAGTGACAGGTGCTTTTTTCTAGTGTGACTGCCTAAATTGAGGGAAATCTGCATGTCAACGCGCAGCATGAAATAACATCCAATCCCTATTTATTTTTTTCTTGGTAATCTAGCAAAAGATTTATTGAGGAATTTTATTACAACGCACTGGGAGCATATTTGACTCATTGATACAACGCACAGATTGTTGCACAGATGTGCCGTTGTTGCTGATGCAGAATCGGCTAAATAAACGGTACACAAAGCGCCATTTGAACCAGCACATGATATTTCATTACTGTGACGAGGCTCGGGCAAGCCTGTGCAAATGTGCAGACTTGCAAGAGCCTTTGCTGCCAGCGCATGAGATTTTGATACTTATCGCATTGTCCAGTGACTATACCTGTGCAAATGTACAGACTCGCCAGAGCCTTGCTGCCAGCGCATGAGAAATTGATACTTATCGCATTGTCCAGTGACTATACCTGCGCAAATGTGCAGACTCGCTAGAGTCTAGGGTGCTGGTGTGGATAGCACACAAATCGCCATTTGAGGCATCACATGAGATTTTGGTACAGTGACGAAGGCTAATGTAAGCCTGTGCGAATGTGCAGACTAGCCAGAGCCTTCGCTGCTCGCACAAAATAGCATTAAATCGCCATTTGAACCAGCACATGATATTTCATTACTGTGACGAGGCTCGGGCAAGCCTGTGCAAATGTGCAGACTTGCCAGAGCCTTTGCTGCCAGCTCATGAAATCTTGATACTTATCGCATTGTCTTGTGACTATGCCTGCACAAATGTGCAGACTCACCAGAGTCTTCGCTGTTGGGGTGAACAGCTCAAAAATTGCCATTTGAGGCAGCACATGAGATTTTGGTACAGTGACGAGGGCTAAGGTAAGCCTGTTCAAATGTACACTCACCAGAGCCTTCGCTGCTGATCGCACAAAATAGCATTAAATCGCCATTCGAGGCAGCACGTTATGTATATATAATTTGGTACTGTGACGAGGCTCGCGGGAGCCTGTGTAAATGTGCAGACTCGCCAGAGCCTTCACTGCCAGTGCATGAAATCTTCATACTTATCGCATTGTCCAGTGACTATACCTGTACAAATGTACAGGTTCGCCAGAGTCTTCGTTGTTGGGGTGAATAGCTCAAAAATCGCCATTTGAGGAAGCACGAGATTTTGGTACAGTGACGAGGGCTAAGGTAAGCCTGTGCAAATGTGCAGACTCACCAGAGCCTTCGCTGCTCGAACAAAATAGCATTAAATCGCCATTTATTTTGAACTGTGACGAAGGCTCAGACTAGACCAATCAAATGTGTGGACTCGCCATAGCCTTCCCTGCTCGCATTAAAAGTATAAATAAATCGACATTTGAGCTAGCGCATGAGGTTTTGGTTCAGTGACAAAAGCTCAAGCGAGACTCAAATGTGCAGATTTGCCAGAGCCTTCGCTGTTCGCATGGATAAAACCAAATTTGCCTTTTGAGCCAGCACACTCTCGGGCGATACCTTTTTCCCTTGTCCACGGTACCGAAATCTGACACATTGGCACGAACGTTAATTTCGGTGTGAGCTATTGCTTGCAAAAGATTGTATTTCCAGAAGTATGTTTTTAATAGAAAACGGTCTGTCAGTTGTGTGAGTGTAACAATTTTGAATTTGTAATCCGTGTTTGTTGTACCCAATTTATTTAGATGACCCACGTTGAGTAGTTTCATAACCCGTGGTAAGTTGTACCCACAAAGAAACTCGGCTGATTTTTAAACATGGATTTTTAACACCTTAAGAATCAGTCACAGTTAAACAAAATGAACAGATATGTCTCATAGATATCAAAATACTGTTTAGATTTGAAATATGCACTAAAAATGAAAAAAAAAACACATTTAAATCATCAAATGAAATAGGATAATAGTGGTAAAATAGCCATTCACGCATTGTTCTTCTGACATCCTTATACCGTTTGCGAGTCACATTGTTTAATTCTTTGCCAAAAGCACTGAGAAAGTAGATAACCAAGAATGCTGACAAAACACAAACTTTGACCATTCTTTTGACATCTTCTCACAGGGGGTTAACTCAGTCACAGTGCAGGGTGATTCTTTATGAAAGTTGTCAATGATGCTTTATGAAAAGGTTACAGGTGCTTTATGATTTCCTTAATCAGTATAAGGTAGATGATGGGAAACTGCATTAAACGTAAGATTTTCGAAGCCCAAAAGTATCTTATCTTTATTAATTCATATAATTGAAAAGATCAATGTTTTTACTCTGTCGGTCTTTAAGATGAAGGTTTATGTGTCAGGGATTAATGAGCGGTTTAATTCAGATGATTAAAAAACTAGATTGTACACTAAAAACAGCATAACAAGACATATATTTCGCTGACCGTTCCAAGGCGGTACTTCTTATGTGGATCTTGTATGTGTTTTTCTGTCTTGTGTTTGCTATGCCTTTGTACGCGTCTGTTTATATGTGCCTTGTGGTCACCTGCTGGGATAGGGGTGACCTCTTTGCTCTCGTTTGTGGTGTCATTTTGTGACTTTGTTCCTTTCCCATTGGTAGCATGGGTAAGGTGTGGTACTTGATTATATCGATTTCTGATCTTTGCACCCTTACTTACATTGACCAAAAAAGAAACACCCACAAACAAAGGGAGCAACAATAAACAATGGATCAACAACAACAGAATCACTGCATTAGAACAGGTTGCAAATGAAACGACTTTGGTCTGGAGTGCACTATCATGGTGCCAAATCTTCACCATAGATAACACAAAAATTGCTTAGCTCGCACGGAGGCTAACCTATGCAATGCACAATTACATAGAATCAATCTAAGTGAATTAACACACTATGAAGAAACAAAGAAAAGGGCTCGTTACCCACAGATAGAACCTCAAGTGGAGCTATGGTGGGCCCAGACAAAGACAAGCATCTGGCACTAACAAACCGATGAAAGCTTTAGGATAAGGTCATCACTGAGCCTGCAGCGTGATCCACTTTTGTGTTATTAAAGTGGAAACCATCACTATAAACTGTGAGTGGGTTTACAACCAGTCAAATGCAGCTGTAGAAAACTAAAACAAGCAGCATCTATATGTAATGCTTACTTTATCATAATTGAGCCCCATCAAGAGAAAATATAAAGTTTGACCACCAGGCATGCCTCAATCTGGCCTGCTGTGCTACAACGCTTAGCTATAGTCTGGAGATTAGTACCTAATCAGCGAACAACAATAGTGCTAGCCAGACAGCTCGGCTATTAAAGCTGATCTGCGTTTTGCTCATAAGCCGATTGTCTCTGAGTGTGCCCTATAAGCCGCCTAGGAGGTCTTTTGATGCTAGTTTACAATTGGATACCTCTATTTCATTAAGTGAAAATATTTGCTGTGCTCATCCGTCCTACTCACTTATGTTGTTGTTTAATGGTTATGTTGGGTATGCTGATTACATAAAGAAGCTGTTTTCAATGCATTTCTGCACAAACTGGGCACTTGAGTGACCTTTAATTCTAACCTGGCATGTAGTTACACTATCATTATCACTATGCATGACTTCTAAACCATTAACATGCAGTTTTTGGTAATTTTTTATTTTTAGATTGGTATGACACCGATAAAAAATTGCAGCATTAAATTTGCATACTTGTATTTTGCACGGATATACGCTCAGTTGTTGTCTAGGTCATGTAATACATGCAACAAGTATCTTAAGTTCATCCTGGATAGTGTCAGTGAATTTAATGGATGTTATATAGGCGGGAGATGATATAGAAAGGAGTGATTTGTCTATTATCTTGTTACTTTACACTCAGCTGACCTTTGACTAATTCTGAGTCCCAGGGATATTTCCAGACTTGGCATCCATCCCTATCGTGTTTACTACACATATATAAACATAATTAGCATGGATGCCGGCTTCTACTCAATTATGCCATCAAAAGTGAAAATAAAAGTAAGTAAGGGTGCAAAGATCAGATATCGATACAATCAAGTACCACACCTGACCCAGGATACCAATTGGAAAGTGATTTACTCACAGATAGACACCACAAACGAGATCGAAGAGGACATCCCTTTCCAGCAGGTGACCACAAGTCACATATAAACAGACGCGCACAAATGCATAGCAAACGCAAAACAGAAAAAAACATAAAAGAGACACAAAAGAAGAACCGCCTTGGAAAGGTCAGTAAAATGTTTTACTGGAGGGTTTAAACCGGTTTAACGGCGCGCCAACCGCACCCTTAATTCAGATGTGGATCAAGAAACATAGATATTTGGTTTGCATGAAAGACCCCTAACTTATCAATGCATTATCTCCTAGAACATAAAAATCAAAATATAACAAGGAGATAAAGCAAAGATAAGGACTCAACAGTAAATAAAAATGAATACTGGAGCAAAAGATATCCAACCCTGGTGTGCCCCTACCATCTCATCAATAGATAAGTCTAAGTCGGAACCGTCATAGAGTCTGAAGTCCGACCCACAGGCGTGCAATTAAAGAGGAAAGCAAAGTTTCCAACCGTGATTGGGTTGACCACCAAGCATGCAGTCTGTTGCAATACATTAATGATATTGCCAATGTTTTTATAATGGGAAATTATTTTGATGAACTGCGCTGAATAATTATTTGAGCCAACAATCTTCCTCAATTTATACACCAAGTCACCATAGAATCCATGTTCAGAAAGTCCTTGGCGCAAGAGAGATTTAAGTCAAACTTGGAATTTAGATATCAAATCATAGTATCGTCTATAAAATTTAGAAAAGGTTTTGCTAAGTTTATGATACTGATAGCCTTGTTTCAGAAATTTCTGAGTTAACAATTTATTGCAATTGTTGAAGTCAGTAACATAGCTAGATGCTCTAGCAAAACGAATGAGATATAGAATGCATAGGATGTAGAGCGAAGAACATCACCATCTAAAAATGGGAAATTGACAATTTCAAAATCAAAGTCGTCACGTCTATCATGAATTTTGGTAGAAACAATATCATTAGAAAATGACAATTGCAAGTCTAAAATGCGGCTTCGGTATCAGAGGTATTAGCTTTATTAAGTTGGAGCTCTGAAGGGTATATTCGACTTACCATATTGTCAAAATAAACATTATTAATGTTTAAAATATCGTCCAAATATCTGGATGTAGTGTTAAACGCGTCAATAACATCAGCCTTCTAATCGTCAGAAAGAGATCTCGACATCATAAAGTCCCTCTCATAACAAAACAGGAATAAATTGGCAACCAGGGGAGCACAATGAGTGCCCATGGGAATCCCAACTACTTGTCTATACAGCTTGGTACCAAATCGAATAAAAATGTTGTCCAACAAAATGGTCAGCACATCACATACATTTTGACATGACAATGTATGACATGTAAAAAAATACAATTCTGTCATTACATGCAAGGTAAGGGGATACTTCTCTCTGAAAGGTTCTTTCGGTAAGATCAATAAGTTTATCTTAAATTAAATTATGAGGTAAAGTAGTATTAAGAGTAGAAAAATCATAAGTAGACAAACTGGTCGCATTGAAATCTTTAGCTTTAAGTTTATCTAAAATTTCACCTGAATTTTTAATAGACCAAAATAGGTTTTTATCGGATCTCCCATATATCTTTTCACAGTACTTGATAAGATGTTTTAACAGCTGTAAGACACGAGGTTAACAATTTAGAAAGTTCTGTTGTAGTACAAGAACTAGAATTAGCAATAAATCTTGCTTTATAGGGTTTTATGGAGTTTAGGTAACCAGTAAAAGGTAGGAACTTTGTCTTGATTACCTTTAGTTTCAACACCAAAATGTAGGGCTGTATGACAACCATGCCCATCCACAATCACCCTCTCACCTAAAGAAGGCTGCAGTTTATAGGCATTAGTGTCAACAAGTTCACGCTTAAGAGTATTAATATAATACAACCAAAACATAGTTCATATGAAAGTCATGGATACCTCGTTTAAGATGACGAAAATAAGATTTATGGTTAGGGGGTAAAAGATGTGTTTTTTGAGAGTAAAATGAAATACGAATATCAATAATTTTCAAAAAATGTTAATCTTCCATTCCTTCAAGGTTCAACATTTTCCCTTTTGCACCAACGAGTACTAAAGTCATTTAAAGAAGCAGCGATCTCTCTATGACATTAAGGGAAATCGATATTAGATGGAAATCTATATTTAAGACCTTTAGAAATAATATTGCAAACTCTAGCGTCAGGAATGACATTTAGATTACCTCTTTTGTTTAAATGGACGGCCAACTACACTTACAGTTGACTGTAAATAGCCATTTTAACGTTTTTGGCTATTTACAGTTGACTGTAAATAGCCACTTCGTTAAATTATACAGGTCTGGACCTCGTAAACTCAGAAAAAGGTAATAAAGAAATTAAAATTATCAGCACGAGCAGGGGCTTGCATCGTTTAAACCGGTATCCAGCTAAAGGTACAAGTTGTCAGCGCGCCCATCTGCGCAAACTGATTAGAGTGTGTGATGGACGCTCTATGGGTAAGCAAGGGTCCAACGTTTCTTCAGGTGAAACACTAAAACTCTGACCAGATTATGTAGATGCGCAGACTGATTTAAACATTTGCTGTACGCCAACTTCAACTTGTACCATAAACGAGGGCTGTTCAAATATGAATGCAAGTAGCTTCATAACTTTCTTCACATGTATGCTACGACAAAATGCTATACCTTTCTGGAAATAACTATTTGTCGCCTTTAAAATGACATCAACCAAAACGAAACATTCACCATATTTCTCGAGTTACAGACGCTTATATAAAGGCCATTCCAGTATACTGAAGTTTTTCTGAAGCAAATTGCTATGCACGTTTTGGTACATGTGCGGATATAGTGTCATATCTTCGTAAGTTTTAGACAAAATGGCACCAAATTTTAGATGCAAGCTTAAGTAACAATCAAAAAATTGCTTGCATTAAATTTTTTATATAATCCTGTTTCAATCTCGAGTAAACAGGATTGTTTGTGACGTCGTTAGTTTTTTGATAAACGTCATTTTGAGTTATCTACTGGTGATGTAATAATGAACGTCGCGGTGTCGTTTTCTTTGCGTTTTGCTGAAAACATCCTAAATATGTCATAAGGGAGTTTTCAAAACGCGCAATCCCTCTATTTTCAGATTAAACGCATATTTATATCATTGCTCAAGCATTTTTTCTGCTTCCTAATTAATTTTACATTAATTAAAATATGTTTAATTGGTCTAGTCCTAAAGGCCAGGTAAGTAATTTTATTGTACATATTGCCTATAGTAGTCAAACTTAAAGTTTACGTTCAAATTTAGAATAAAGTCGCAATTTTATGACAAAAAAAATAATTATAAATTCGATAACCCCTTCATTTAAGGCATTTTTGACGTAACAAAAATGCTTTTCAGCGTTTAAAAATTACTCACTATACATCAATAATTTGTAGCAACAACTCAGTATGAGCGATCATCACATTGTCTTTGAGTTAAAATTTGTTTAAATGTTGTTTCGTGCGTTTTGTTAGAGATAAGTTTAGCTGAAAACTGAAAGGTGGTGTTTTGTTGACCATTTATTTGCAAACATAAGGAGACTTTAGTGAAAACAATTCCTTGTAATTTAAGAAAAGCATGTCGAATTTTCGCAACTTTCACACAATAATTATATAAGAATATGGGGATACTTCCTGAAAAATTTCAAAAAAATTCTCCTGTCTATCGAAGAACTATACGCTCGTCTTTATCACTGGTGTATGTTCGAAGCATTGAGTTTGTTAGTATACTAACGTGACCCTCATTCAAAGGGCTATAGCTCGATAAGTATACTGTATTTTTCTTTAGGTCTTGCGCCAGTTTAAAGGTGAAATATAGCCCTTTATAGAAACTTTTACCATTTTGTCGTAGCATACATGTGAAAAAAAGTTATGAAGCTACTTGCATTCATATTTGAACAGCCCTCGTATGAGCCGTGACATGGGATTTCCAACAGTGTGGTATGTGCGACCAGCAAAGCCTCAGATCAGCATGCGCATACGCCCAGTCTGATCAGAGCCTTTGCTAGTTGCTTGAATATTCTATGAGTGTTAAGCTACTAAATGAACACAATTTGGAGTTTCTATGCTTAAACGAAGGCTGCACAGGCTCGTCTGAGTCTACACTTGTCCAAATGCCACTTTGTTGGAAATCACATGTCACGGCTCAATCATGCTGGACACTGGCTCGTTTAATAGTTGGCAATCCGAATCGAAAAAAGATGCATATTTTTGGTTTTGTTGGCATTTTTGAGTACATTTGTTAGACCGTTTTTAAAATAATATTTAGCATGTGTACAAAGCCATAGGGGTGGATGCCAAGTCTGAAATTGCATATGAAGGCCAGAAATTAGGTCAAAGGTCATTGAGTGCAAAAATGAGAAAATATGTACTACTGTAAAACAACTTTATCTTTTTATATGTAAACATATTTCATTTCAAGCCAAATTTTGTATGCTTATAGTTATAATTCTGAAAAACATTGAGAAAATAATTTTTATAACTAAATGTTCATATGTCCACTTTTAAATGGGGTCAAAGGTCATCAAGTGCAATAATCGGAGCATTTTTACAAACTGTGTTCCTTTTTTTCTCTGGTCCAACAACAAGATGTTTTTTAAACTCTAAAAGGGTAGAAGACTTTCAGAAGGCTTAAATCAACATGTTTATCATTAAAGTAGCCCCTTTGGAAGCATCCTTTTATGGATTTTACAAAGACAAACATCGTAATTTTTGTGCAATTCTGACGGAAATTCTCCTTCTATTGGGCTAAACTGAGATATATGGGCTACTTTGAGAGTTTGCTGCACCTCACAGAAAGTAAAACTATTTTCAGTTTCAGACATGTCTTGGGGCCTTAGAAACCTATAATTTAATATTTTTTTCTGTGGTCATATTTCTATAAATCACATGTAATCAACGTTACCCTACTGGCATTGAAAATAACAGTACACACAGTGCAAGGCTAATGATGATTTATTTTTATAGTATAAGTGAAACAGTTTAAAAGCATTAAATGTTTAAACTAGACATAAAATCAATTGCATACATCTGTGATATGTATTTCTGCTCATAAGCGATACGTATGTTACATTTTATACTAAATTGTAGATAATGACTTAACAAATTACATGTATTAGAATAAACCATGATACCTGACCTGAAATATACATGATATTGATCTATATTCTATTTGAAAATGTTCATTTTCATATATTTGAAGTTGTTTATAACTTTTAACTTGCAATGAAGTGAAATCAAGTAAATATTTAAATATGCTAATTAGTATTTAATCTGTACCGGCATGTAATGCATAGCTGCTTACAGATTCATTTTTCTATTATTTACATTGCATTGGAATTGGCAAAATGTCTTTCCTAATGAAATCAAATTATAACTCTATTAACAATAATGGATCTTAAATTGCTGCACACATGTATTAATGAGGTAACGTAGGTAACAAAGGGTGCTTTACCTAAATGGGTAAATGGGTAAAGGTAGTAAATTGTTGTTAGGCTTGTGAAAAGGGTCTGCTCTCCACAATTCGCTTACATATACTACACACATTTTATTCTATATAAGACTTCATTTAAAAGAGTGCTATGGGTTGGTCTGCAATATGTAAATGTGGCATTTCCTGGTCTTATTCAATTATTTTTTGTAATTTGCTTGGTTCTTTTACATTCAAATTGCAGTTTTCAGATTTCTACCAATGGTACATAACGATAAACATGCAATCTACATCATGATTTAAATATTGGCTTAATATCAATAATTTACTTAAAATAGCATAGCAATATTTCATACATCTAGTGGCAAGGCAGGAATTAAGGCAGGGGTAGTGCTGAGTGTCTTCTATAGCAGGTATAGGTTTTTGAAGATTGCAAATAAAACATCGTAGTACAGAACTAGCATGGTTTATGTCCAAAAATAGGATGTTATATAGATCTAGTATTAAAAAAATTCCTTGTATGCTAAATTCTTTTAATTTTCACTGTTGACAATTACATTATAAAATTAATTTATCATCTGTCCCCATTGAAATCTTCTATGTTTTGTTAAACTAGATTTCATATCATACTGTAATGATGATTATCTTATTATATTCTGCAGCAATTCTGATAGAAACTATTCTGCTTGATAATTATCTTAGACTAAGGTTGGTTGAGGTAAGGTTAACTGAGCCATGTAGCAGTCTTGTAAAAAATCTGAACAGATTTCATGGTAACATAAACAACAAATCATTCGAATGTCAGTGATACTTTATTTTAAAGATCAGTTAACTGTTTCAATTCAATTGAATCCAAGGATTACATAAATAATGTCACTATATTGTTATCCTTTGACCCTTTCTTGCATTTCGTTTCGACAAGATCGGATCTAGGGATATATTCCTTCATGGATGACAGCCATTATCCACTACTGCAATTAATTCATATATATACACAAAGTGACTATCACCGTAGCTGAAACAATTGTGCTGATCAGGTTGTGCGAATGCGCAGGCTGATCAGCACCATTTTTTTGTCAGCACCTTATGCGGGTTTCTCTATATGCGACACGTATCAATTAGACCAAAGCATGACTCGGAGGTCCCTATACACCTAAAATTTACGTATCACCTAAAACTTGGTATGAAATGGATGTCATTGTATTGCAACTGCGTTGTGTTCTGTGTATCTCGCTATCCTGTATTGTATTGTATTTGTATTGGTTTATATGCTCATGTGCCAATATGACTTTATGCATTATCCAAATGATATACACTGTGGCGTGAAATGCATGATTTGTTTGTACCACTGAGAGATAAGCCTGTCTCGTTAGTTTAATTATGCTATGCAAACAGTGAGGCGCCGTTGTGCAGCGTATGATCAGAGCCGAATCTGTTGGCCTATGTTCAATTTTATATGACACCAGTGAAGTGGTAGAGTTCAACCTCTTTTTATACCTTGGCGGAAAGCGATGATCCGTATGTGATTCGGCTGTATGCCGCATTCCATATAGGTCTGCAATGTATGTCCTGTTATAAACACTAAAACAGCCTTCACAGTGATTGACTTAAGTTCCATGATTCACTCTGATCGGAGGTGGAAAGCAACGATCATTATGAAAACGGCCGTATGCCGTATTCCATGTGGGTATACACTATTTGCCCTGATGAATATACTAGCACACTCGACAAAAATTTGTATGCTTCTCGTTTCTTCCCAAACAGTGTCGGCCCTGATCGGGCGCCGTATCTGCAGCGTGTGATTTGGGCCCACATTGTTTGTTTATGTGCAATGTATGGAACCAAAGTGGAGAAAAAAAAACATTCTCATTTCGGACAAGGGCAGGGGTGATGACCCGGGTGGGATGCAGCCGTGTGTGGCATTTCATCCGTGTCTGTACTGTTTGCCCTGATGGAAAAGAAGCAATCGGGGATGAAGTTGCTTGACATGCCATTTGCATCAAATAGACTAATGTATCAACTTCTCGATGGTTCCAGTTACTTAATTCGATAGCTACCTTACACTGTAGACCCTGGTCAGGCGCCGCATCTATTTAGTGTATTCTGGGACGTTTTGTTTTTCTTATGTTTCTTTATAAGGTTTCAACAGTGAGTAAACTCTTATTGTATGTTCAAGTTAAACCGGTACTTGGAACATCATCGGGGACCCCGATGGAGTGCAACCGTGTGCTGCATTCCATCCGGGTCCGCCCTGATGCTTAGATAGACAAGCTCTCACGGGCAGAGGCTCGCGGCCAGATGGACATTTATGTCGGTACATTTTGTACACAATTAAAACCCCGTTTTGTTGTATTGTCGTCTGATGCACGATCAACCAAAATGAGGGGGTAGGACAGCCAAGCGTTGATATGACGTCTTCAATTTAGATCAGTATACTTTTAGTTTTACAATTATCAAATTATTTACTGTCGTGCCAACCAAAAGTGACAGTGAGGTAGTACTTTTTTAACTATTGGTGAGTGAGGCACTGGCATGTACGCGTTACTTCAACTGGCAAGAATCGATGGATCACTTGTGTATTGGTCCTATCCTGAGGATAGGATTAGTACGCAGGTGATTTATCGATTATAGGTCCTAGAAAACTTCGAAAACAGAATATGAAGTCATTGTCACTTTTGGCTGGCAGGACAGTACCAATACACGGTTTCTATTGTTGTACAGGTAAACATTCCTCACGACTTCCACGTGACTTCCCTATGGAAATGTCTTGCCTAATATGGGCAGCTTTAGCACACTTTCTACACTATCAATTCTTCTCTTTCAACACTCCTTTCACACTTTCAATATATTCAATTTTTATATGTAAACGTCGTGTGCGCAATTTCATTGTGATGGAAATCTCTGATATTTGTACCAGCTCGTTTAGGATCTTCTTGATAAATGGCCGATACAAATAAAAGTTTTTCATGTTGTCACATCAACACTCGTAGCATTTTAGCGTATAACACCGAATCAAAGAGCAATCAAGAAAAAATGGATGAAATAAGACACACCTTGTGCAACCAATACAATTATAATGTGATCGGAGTGACCGAAACATGGCTTACCGCGGCAACTCCGAGTGATGATGCTGACCTACACATTGACAACTATACGTTTTACCGCAAGGACCGCGAGTATGTTAATGGCCGTGGTGGGGGTGTAGGGATTTTCGTATCCAATAACTTGCTTTGTGTTCCTCGTATGGACCTCTCTCCAAGAGAAGCTGAACTTTTATGGATTGAAGTTCGAGCGCACCAAAAACGTATAATTGTCGGAGTCTGCTATAGACCTCCAGGTCAAAATAGAGATGAGCAAAATGCATTTTTAATAACACTAGAGAACTCGATTGAAAACGTCAAACGTGTATGCCCGGATCTTATTGTTCTTCTAGGGGACTTCAATGATAAGTGTACTAATTGGAACCTACCTCATACACAGAGTGAAATCGGAAATAAACTTTCGAATATCTTAACACAAAATAATTTATACCAAATCATTAATGAGCCGACTAGGTACTTCAGTAACGAACCAGCAATACTAGATTTAATTATAACAGACTGTCCCCATCTTGTTCTTAGATCAGGAGTATGTCCCCCTCTTGCAAACTTGGACCATTGCACCATTCACTGCGACTTTAACGTTAAAACATACCGGACGAAGTCATATAAGCGTACAGTGTGGGACTATAAGTCTGCCAATGTCAACGCCCTAAATGAGGCTCTAGACACTGCTCCCTGGGGTGTTCCATATGCACTTTATGATAATCTAGATGACATAGTTTACTTCAACAACTCGATTATTACATCAACTTGCAAAGAACATATAATTAGTAAAAATGTTACTATACATACAAAAGACAAACCATGGATGTGTAATGAGGTTCGGTATTTTATACGTAAAAGGGACCGCTGTTTTAAACGCTTTAAAAGAACTTTATCAGCTCAGGACCAATTGAATTTTTATGTTGCCTGTAGAGAAGCAAACAGAGCTAAACGGAATGCCAAAAAGCGTTTCCAGGCAAAGGTTGTCGACTCTCTTAGTGACCCTAATTTAGATGTTCGAAATTTTTGGAAAATCTCAAACCGCATTCTTGACGACAAATCTGATCGCAAAATCCCACCACTGTTGGAAAATAATAATCTCGTGCCCCATGATACACAAAAAGCTGATATATTTAATAATCACTTTGCTTCTATAGCCTCGCTTGACCATGATATGCCTTTACCACGTCTGCCTGATTTCCAGTTTGATACAAACGCACGAATTGATAATATTGAAACTACAGAACTCGAAGTAAAACGTTTATTGACCCAGTTAAGTGCGCACAAAGCAACTGGACCGGATGGTATTGGAAACTGGGTCTTAAAACATTGCTCCAATACACTTTGTAAGCCATTGACCGTTTTGTTTAATAAATCCCTTGCTGATGGGGTATTTCCTAGAACATGGAAACTTGCAAATGTCTCTCCAGTTTATAAGAAGGGAAGTAAATCTGACAAGGTAAATTATCGACCAATATCGTTGTTGTCGAACATGTCCAAAGTTCTTGAGAAAATTGTCTTTAAACGTTTGTATGAATATTTGACTGAAAACAGACTACTTACAGAAAAGAATTCTGGATTCAAGAAAAAGGATTCCACAACTAACCAGTTGCTTAAAATAGTTCACCAAATCTATCAAGATATAAATGATGGGAAGGATACGTGTATGGTTTTCTTAGATGTGTCAAAAGCGTTTGACAAAGTTTGGCACAAAGGGCTATTCTTTAAATTACGAAAAATGGGTATATGTGGTAATCTTCTAAACTGGATTAAAGACTATATGTCTGGACGTCACCAAAAAGTTGTTCTTAACGGTGTGGAGTCCAATGTATGTTACCTAGAAGCTGGGGTCCCTCAGGGGTCTATCTTGGGACCTCTCTTGTTCTTAATATATATAAATGATATTGTTGAAGACATGGAATGTAACATAAATATTTTCGCGGACGACACCTCTGTTCAACAATCTATAATTGATATTACCTCTTTTGAAAAAGTAAATAGAGACCTTCAAAGATTAACAGTTTTTGGAAAACAGTGGCTCATACTTTTTAATGCATTGAAAACGGAGTATATGATAATATCGAGACAGCGAAACCGTCCAAACCACCCTAACATTTTCTTGAATGGAGAACCAATATTAGAAGTTGATCAGCATACACATCTAGGGTTAACGATCAGCAATACATTGTCCTGGTCAGTTCATATTAATAGAGTAATTGCAAAGGCTGATAAGAGATTAAATGTTATCCGTAGATGCCAGAAAGTATTACCAAGAAGCTGTAAAGAAATGTTATACAAAACAACAATCCGCCCAGTCCTTGATTATGGCGATATTATTTATGACGCATGTCTAAAAGCGGAGTCTGATGCTATTGAAAAATGCCAACGTAAAGCAGCTCTTATATGCACAGGCGCGTTCAGACTTACAAGTACCGAACGTCTATTAAACGAATTAGGTTGGGAAAAAATTGAAAACCGCAGAAAAGTCCATAGGCTAACACAGTTCTTTAAAATAATAAAATCGTTGACGCCACCATACTTGAGAAACATCTGTAACCTGATCCCTCATAATACGGATACCTACAACCTCCGTCGAAATAATTCACTTCTGGTACCCTTCATTAGAAAAGAAATATTCTCCAAATCCTTTTTTCCAAAAACAATACGAGAATGGAACAACTTGTCCTTGGAATTGAAAGAATCTGACAGTATAAACATTTTTAAGGAAAAACTGAAACGGTTATATGGACCCAATAAAAGTATTAAGCTCTATTCTCATGGCCATGGTTGGCATACTGTTAATCATTGCAGGATACGCCTTGGACTCAGTCATCTAAAGCATCATCTATTCCGATATAACATTATACAATCGGCTTATTGCGAAAATGTAACTTGTGATAATTTACCAGAAACGTCCTCCCATTTTCTTCTCTATTGCCCTCGATACGAGCCTCAGCGACGTTCAATGCTTAAAGAAATCTCAAAAATCATCTTTCCTGGTACTAGCTATATAACTGTCATCGCACTAATGTCTGATCATCTCTGTAACATCCTCTTACACGGATCAGAAGATTTGAGCTTGGAAGAAAATAAAAAAGTCTTTGACTATGTCTTCAAATTTATCCATGAATCTGGGCGTTTCGATCACAATGAAACAGCTGCACACGACGAAAGCTTGTAGATTGTGCTAAAATATTCTCTCACTATCTCTAACACACATATGCTCTCTCTCTCTCTCTCTCTCTCTCTCTCTCTCTCTCTCTCTCTCCATTCTCTTACGCACACACGCACGTACAAACACACACACACGCACACACACACACACACACATGTACACATTTCGTTCATTGGATGTATATATGTACATACTTTCATGTTATTGTGTGTCTATCTGTATTGCCCGTTGTATTTGTATGTTCATGTTCTTTGTGAGGAGACCTACTAGTGGCCCTTGGGCTGTTAGGAATCCTCGTTAAATAAATAAAGCATTAAATTAAATTAACTGTTTTATTCTTTAGCATAAAACAAAAACGTAACTCCCAAAATTCACTAGTATGGTTTGCATCTCTGAAACTCACAGATTAAACAGAATGTTAAAAAAGTAGTGTCACAGCTGATTTCTTTGCTTTCCGTTTTCACAAGGTAGTTTGTTTTTATCTTTGTTTATGCACTATTTGATTTTGTTGAGCTATTTGTTACTCTATTACATGTTTTATATATGTCCTATGAAAAGTGAGTTATGGTCTGTTTGTTAGTTTTAAAAGGTTTACTAAATTAGGCTTATTGTGATAGTCTTACATATATATGCAAAACCATCGAAAATGTGAACAACATTGCTGACAACAGCTTGCAGAAAGCATTTTAAGCATAAACTTGCTCACTCTTGTACCCATATCCTTGTAAATATTTGTGAAGACTAACACTAATTGAGGACTGTCTTGTATATAGTGAAAGGAAAGTAGTTCAGTTTTATTTCAAGAGTAATGCCATATTAAAACTACACATTTCGAGTATGTTACCAGTTACAAGTGCTATCCAATCTGATATATTGCACTTGTATCTACGAGCAGTAGATGTAAACATTAATGTAAGTCACCTACCCTATATGCAATCAATCTCTGTCTTAGCAAATTGTCATGGTTAACAGATAGGTCCTACACTAGAACAGGCGAGTTAACTACCTTAGGATCTTATATATATCAAGCAAATCAGAGATGTTAAACCAATGGGCTATGCTAGTAAATGTACATATTAGATAACAATTTCAGGACACATTTGTTCTAAATACTAAGGAATGACCCCAAACTGATGGAAAACTATGAGCACAATCAAATCATCAGGTGCTCCAATATGGCGTTGGCATTTTACAGTTAAAAAGAATAACATAAAGAAACACATGCCAATAACCTCATAGCATTTGATCTCTATCATCATTGCAAAGAATAATAGCAAAATATGTTTTATAATGATACTTAGAATGGAATTTATCGACACTGAAACAATTACAATGTATAAAAAGTTGCGTTGTGACAGACATAGATATATATATTTTATGGTATCTTAAAATTAGAGGTTACCTTTAATATCATATCTATACTGCTTCTATATATATATGAATACATTTGCACAAGCAGCCTGATTTCAAAGAAATGCTGCTTTTGACTCCACATCATTTCATTGATATGTACAAATGAAAGGACACCCCTACAATTAAATGTTTAAAGTTATATGGAGGATTACCCTTAATGTCAGGCCTATTTCCATGATATACCCCACAAAAAGTTAACAATGTTTTCACTGCATGGTCATTATAAGGAATGAACCTGTATATTAGCTTTATGTTATGCATGCTATCATCTGCTAACAGGCGGATGTGAAGACCAGTGTGAGGATATATTCCTTCCAGTATATGGTATTTACCATATTCGATCATAGTTTTAACACGCCTGATGTTTTATGAAAAGAGGCTTGGTCTTTGTGTTTTCACGAAGCTATGCTTAGTACATGTATATGCAATTAGCAGGTAGTGGCCTTGTAAAAAGTGTTTTACAATTACTCATAGATGGGAACAAACACAACTCATGTATGTAATGAGAAAAGAAATATATTTTAGTCCTATAAGCATGATATCATCGCCAAGTCCTTCATGAAAGCTGTATCTAGGAACATATACCTTTGAGAAATTACTCAATTTCAGATGGTAAAATGTAACGTAAACACATCTTATGTATAAAAGGATAGATTATTGCATAAAATAACATATCCATACAAATCATTAAGCAAAAAAATATTTCTTTAAAATGAAATGGTTATTCTTAGTTGTATTACATTTTAATTGATTTATACAGTAACGTACTTTACATGCCTATTATGAAAATTTGACTGCGCGAAACATTGTAAATCATTGCTTTCCAAACATGATAGACACACGCCTAGCAGGATAGCAATAAAAAAAATATTCCATTAGGATAGAAGGGAACTTAAAATTTGAATTTTGCCCCTATATAAAAAAAATATTGCTACAATTTTCGCCGATATTGCACTTAAATGACCTTTGATCCAAACACACATCATGCCTTGATGATGCTGTTTGTTTATATAGCATGGCTGTAATATCCAAAAGAGATTTTGCATTACTCTGGATCATAATTTTGGATAGTGAATTGATAAAAACGCTAAAATCTGATGTATATACAAGAATTTGCACTTGGTTGACCTTTGACCTAATTCTGGGACTTTGGGGCATTTCCAGACTTGGCATCCACCCCTATCCTTCTTAAAACACATCAAGATACACTTTGAGCATGGATGCCAAAATGTACTCAAAAATGCCAACAGAATTTTTTTCAGGCTCTGGATGGCCAACTATAAGCCAAATCAAGAGAAAACCTATTCTGTTCCAAATTTATGGGCGGATCCAGACGGGGGTACAGGGGGTCTGTTCCCCCCTCCTGAAAATTCACAAAAATATAGGGTTTCTTAGCAATACTGGTATAGATCCCCTGAAAAATCACAAAGCTACCAACTCAGCATTCAATGTTGGGCCATCATCGGCCCGCCAGCGAAACGCCATTTCGCTGGTGGGCCAATGATGGCCCGCTTTTAGTGGTACTTGGATCCCCTCTCTCCTCATAAACTAAAAAAACCCGTCAAATTTGGACCCCCTCTGACAAAACATTCTGGATCCGCGTATAAAATGAACAATAAAGGACACAGATGCATGCGCAGCGAAACACGCTATGGCTCTATTGTTCACTGTCAAGATGAAATAATTCATAATAACTCTTTATCTTCTTTTCTCTCAAAATATCCGCAAGTCTGTGTAGCTAAGCATTTAATTCAGATTCCTATCTGGACGCAGGCCACGAAGAAAGATGATATTGTGACGTGTTTCATTTTTATTCGAATGTTTCAATGATCCTTGCAACACTCGGTATATTTTAGGCTAGGCTCCAACCTTATAAAACTTTTTTCATGCTCGTCTCAACTGAGCATGGAAGCTATCCTGCTTAAAATGTTAAAATGCCTACAATTCATGACATTTAAACATTTATGAGCAGGATAAATAAATACCATGAGACTTTGATAGCAAGAAAATACTTTTTTTCTGCATTCTGGTTTCTATGAGCAGTTGTGCTGAGCATGAAAAACGTTTTATAACCGCGGGACCAGATCAGTCTATTAGACCTTTAGTTTCCGTCAAATTGAAGAAAAAGGGCAACTCAAGATATAATGTTTCTCATTTATTTCTAAATATATTTGAGGCAGTTCGTGATATTTTGGTACTTATAGAGTATGCAAAGTCACACTTATTTTCATGCATTGACAGTTATCTAGTGAGACTAGACGCCTAGCGTTGGACCTGAGCCTTCATCTATATCTTTACTTTGTGTGCGAGAGCTACAACAGGATCTGGTGAGACTGCTCGGATTCTCAGGCTCGTCTGAGCCGTTGCGATCATTACCAAAATATTATGAGCTGGATAATTGTTTTGTTTCTGTATATCCTTTATCACGGCCGCCAATCCATCTCCTTCAGTTGGATTAAACTTTCTGTTTCCTTATTTGAGAGCATTTAGAAATCGCAATTCGTAAGCTTGAGAGGATTTAGAAATCGCTAGAAAATGCTATTCGATGAGAAACTTCATTAAACTTTCGACACTGATATTTGTTTTGAGAGGAGTTTCTGTTTACAGTTTAAACTGTTTTGTAATGAAGAAAAATTACATTTTTTTAACTTCAACACATATTCTAGAATCGGTTTATGTGCCAGGGGACACTATTTGCGGTATGTCGAAGGTAAACACCAGGGCCATCGATTAGGATTTTCGGATTTCTAAAATTGTGTATTGTTTAGAGAAATTAACGATTTTGCCGAAATTATGGTTCATCTCATTCATAGGAAACGGGCCCCTCTTCTTCATAACACAGTATTGATTTTATGCGATGTAGGAGATGGATTGGTGGCCGTGTTTATGTCAAAGTCTGCTATCAGTGTAGTATTTTTTCTGCATTTTATCAATTTTCGAGTTGGTTAATTTGGCATTCGTTATTTTTAAAGCTTTTTGATTACTACTGGGTTGGTTGTAAAACCTTTTCCCTGCTGATCAATGTAGATCTAGATGAACTGTCTACCGACGAAGAGATCTGATCAGAATCCTCACTGATAGCTGTGATTTAAGCAAATTCAATTTGTTAAGGGCAATCATTATCGTTCCTTCCAGGATGCGACACTTTACATTCTGGATCAGGTTGGCCCACATGCCAGTGACAGTGTGGGTCGCATAGCTCTTTACCGTTCGTTTTCCCGTCGCCATCAGAATCCTTTTTGCACAGCTCAGCATTCCACACCTGTAAAAAGGAACTTTTCAACAATGACTACAAAACACGACATACTTTGTGAGAAGTTTTACTGTCGTGCCAACCAAAAGTGGTAGGGAGCGCAGTGGCTCAGTGGTAGAGTGCTTGACTCGAGACCATCGCTGCGTTGTGTCCTTGATCAAGAACATTAATTCTAGCTTAGAATTGGTTCAACCAAGGAAGACCCGTCCCTTTATAACTGAAAGATTGTTGATGGGACGCAAAGAACCAAAACAAACAAACAAAACAGACCAAGAGTGACAGTGACATAATATTGTGTTTACAATTGTTAAGTAAAACACCCCCGTACACTCCACTTGAGCTAACGCAAATCGATAGATCACTTGTGTTGTGTACACTTACTTTTTCTTGTGATTTTGTGATTTTGCTCAGTCACTTTTTAAGCATCCACACTGTTAGTAACATCAGCAGGGCTCTTATAGCAAATCCAACACAGTTCTGGAGTTTGGCAGTGACAGGTGCTTTTTTCTAGTGTGACTGCCTAAATTGAGGGAAATCTGCATGTCAACGCGCAGCATGAAATAACATCCAATCCCTATTTATTTTTTTCTTGGTAATCTAGCAAAAGATTTATTGAGGAATTTTATTACAACGCACTGGGAGCATATTTGACTCATTGATACAACGCACAGATTGTTGCACAGATGTGCCGTTGTTGCTGATGCAGAATCGGCTAAATAAACGGTACACAAAGCGCCATTTGAACCAGCACATGATATTTCATTACTGTGACGAGGCTCGGGCAAGCCTGTGCAAATGTGCAGACTTGCAAGAGCCTTTGCTGCCAGCGCATGAGATTTTGATACTTATCGCATTGTCCAGTGACTATACCTGTGCAAATGTACAGACTCGCCAGAGCCTTGCTGCCAGCGCATGAGAAATTGATACTTATCGCATTGTCCAGTGACTATACCTGCGCAAATGTGCAGACTCGCTAGAGTCTAGGGTGCTGGTGTGGATAGCACACAAATCGCCATTTGAGGCATCACATGAGATTTTGGTACAGTGACGAAGGCTAATGTAAGCCTGTGCGAATGTGCAGACTAGCCAGAGCCTTCGCTGCTCGCACAAAATAGCATTAAATCGCCATTTGAACCAGCACATGATATTTCATTACTGTGACGAGGCTCGGGCAAGCCTGTGCAAATGTGCAGACTTGCCAGAGCCTTTGCTGCCAGCTCATGAAATCTTGATACTTATCGCATTGTCTTGTGACTATGCCTGCACAAATGTGCAGACTCACCAGAGTCTTCGCTGTTGGGGTGAACAGCTCAAAAATTGCCATTTGAGGCAGCACATGAGATTTTGGTACAGTGACGAGGGCTAAGGTAAGCCTGTTCAAATGTACACTCACCAGAGCCTTCGCTGCTGATCGCACAAAATAGCATTAAATCGCCATTCGAGGCAGCACGTTATGTATATATAATTTGGTACTGTGACGAGGCTCGCGGGAGCCTGTGTAAATGTGCAGACTCGCCAGAGCCTTCACTGCCAGTGCATGAAATCTTCATACTTATCGCATTGTCCAGTGACTATACCTGTACAAATGTACAGGTTCGCCAGAGTCTTCGTTGTTGGGGTGAATAGCTCAAAAATCGCCATTTGAGGAAGCACGAGATTTTGGTACAGTGACGAGGGCTAAGGTAAGCCTGTGCAAATGTGCAGACTCACCAGAGCCTTCGCTGCTCGAACAAAATAGCATTAAATCGCCATTTATTTTGAACTGTGACGAAGGCTCAGACTAGACCAATCAAATGTGTGGACTCGCCATAGCCTTCCCTGCTCGCATTAAAAGTATAAATAAATCGACATTTGAGCTAGCGCATGAGGTTTTGGTTCAGTGACAAAAGCTCAAGCGAGACTCAAATGTGCAGATTTGCCAGAGCCTTCGCTGTTCGCATGGATAAAACCAAATTTGCCTTTTGAGCCAGCACACTCTCGGGCGATACCTTTTTCCCTTGTCCACGGTACCAAAATCTGACACATTGGCACGAACGTTAATTTCGGTGTGAGCTATTGCTTGCAAAAGATTGTATTTCCAGAAGTATGTTTTTAATAGAAAACGGTCTGTCAGTTGTGTGAGTGTAACAATTTTGAATTTGTAATCCGTGTTTGTTGTACCCAATTTATTTAGATGACCCACGTTGAGTAGTTTCATAACCCGTGGTAAGTTGTACCCACAAAGAAACTCGGCTGATTTTTAAACATGGATTTTTAACACCTTAAGAATCAGTCACAGTTAAACAAAATGAACAGATATGTCTCATAGATATCAAAATACTGTTTAGATTTGAAATATGCACTAAAAATGAAAAAAAAAAAAAACACATTTAAATCATCAAATGAAATAGGATAATAGTGGTAAAATAGCCATTCACGAATTGTTCCTCTGACATCCTTATACCGTTTGCGAGTCACATTGTTTAATTCTTTGCCAAAAGCACTGAGAAAGTAGATAACCAAGAATGCTGACAAAACACAAACTTTGACCATTCTTTTGACATCTTCTCACAGGGGGTTAACTCAGTCACAGTGCAGGGTGATTCTTTATGAAAGTTGTCAATGATGCTTTATGAAAAGGTTACAGGTGCTTTATGATTTCCTTAATCAATATAAAGTAGATGATGGGAAACTGCATTAAACGTAAGATTTTCGAAGCCCAAAAGTATTTTATCTTTATTAATTCATATAATTGAAAAGATCAATGTTTTTACTCTGTCGGTCTTTACGATGAAGGTTTATGTGTCAGGGATTAATGAGCGGTTTAATTCAGATATTGTTAAAACCCATAACAAAACTCAGTATATTTATCAAAGTACATATTCCATCAAAGATAGTGTGCATACAATTTCAAGTTCAATCTAAATGTGTTTGAAAAAATCAATTTTCTCCTCATGTAAAACTATAAATGGCTTATTTTAAATGACTAATATTGACAAGCCAAAAACTAATGGTAAAGAATCAGTAACATATTTTGGTAACAGGTTCTTTACCTGTTCGAATGATGGATAACTGGTTCTTTATGAAAGGGTTCGGATGCTTTATGAAAGAATTTGCAAAGATGTAAGTGGTTTTAGAATCAAATATCAAGGCAATTATACCTATTACTGCAGCCTTGACTTGTTTATTGATTGAATTAAGACTTAACGGCCCAGTCAACAACATTTCTGTCATGTTGGGACTCCTCCAAGAGACAGGGAAAGACTAAAAGGGCCCAATCCCATCCAAAATTTGCCACAAGTCAAGCAAATCTCACCCTATCATTATGATTAAGCTTAAGATTAAGTTCAATATTATATCATTGATGCCGCGACATAGCCTCTTAACTTTTGATTTGATTTGTTGTCTATAGTAAACAGCTTTGGTCATCTTAACTACAGTGTTCCTATGCAAGCTTACTGTAAGGCAGTTTACCATTACTTTTGCTCATTTTTATATAAGTAACTGGTAACTTGGTCTTCTTGACTCATCAGGAGAGGAAACAATTCTCCATGGAAATATGCTCGGTGCGATCTCCTGTCTACTTGAATATTAAGCAGATGGGCAACTGACGGAGCTACAGAGTTCAGATTATTAGCTAAGCATCGCATGTGCGAGTCCCGAGGGTGGGGGACAGAGGGTTTGCATCCCACCTGGAAGATCACAAATTGTTATATGTTTCCTTAGAAATACTTTATTGACAACCTCGAGAAGAAGTAGGACCCCTTGGGTCCAATTGCTTCGAAAGGGAGGCCAGATCCAGGCTGCCCCCTGTGAAAAAACTTAAATAAAGTTTTCAGGACACCCAACCCCATACATATTTTTTTTGATCCTCCCATGCATCGTGCATCCAGTACTGTAGCATTGTATCCGAGACATCAATATGTCTTTTTTGAAACTCCCTACAGGAGCATGTGGTGGATTGATGGGGTTGGGGTGGCTCAGCGTATATTGAAGGGACTTAACATGAATTAGTGAGAGTTGAGCCTGACAGGACAGTGAAGGAGCATTTGTTTTTTTTCGTTTGCTTGTTTTAATTTGCTTGGCTTGATTCTTTACGTCCGAGTCAACAATCTTTCGGTCTTGTCGGGATGGGTCTACCTGGGTGGATTCAGTACTAAGCAGCGGGGAAAATGTCTGTTTGCTTTGATATTTTTCATCCCAGTCGGATCCGGACGATTTCTTATCCTTCTGCTTTATACCAGTTTCGGTGTCTTGCTCTAGGACACAACACAGTGACTCTGACGTCTGCGAGTCTTGAACTAGCTAACCTTCAATTAAGCCACTGGGCCCCACACAGGCATTAAAGATTAAGGCAAACATTGCCCATAATAACTTTAATCTTATGTGATAGTCTACTCTTGATAAACAATAAGAGACATGCAGACAACAACTATTTACATGTTTAGATTCTCAATCGAAACGTCTCATTTAGACGGTTCTTTTGAGTACCCAGAAGAAATACAAATGATTTTTTTCTTTCAAATTTCGCAAACTTACCTCGCCTAATGATATATCACATCATTAGAATCTAACAAAAAAAACCTATGAAAAGCAGACTATTTGTGAACCCAGACGCCAGATTTCTCATTCTGGATACCTGCAGTGTTATAGTTCTCTTCGCTGGAGTTGTGTTCTCATAATTTGAAAAACGAAACATCTAGCAATGCACAAAGCTGGTGCAGTATTGATAAAAATACCGGGTAGGCGGCAATCGAAAACGCTCTTAACAATCGACGAACGCGGATAAAAATCGCAAGAAACGGTGTTTACGATTGCCAATCGGGCGACAAATGACAATAGAAAACTGTTTCTATCGATTTTTGATTTACGTTCGTCGATAGTATTAAGTTTTTGATTGCCCCCTACCCGATGTGATAAAGAAAGTGTACGGCTTTTGTGTCTGTACGGACGATAATCCTCACTTAAGCCTTTAATACGGCTACGCTTACAGTTTTGGCCATTAAAAAGCCAAGCTTCATTTTCATTGGTTCTGTTCATGTATATGAAAACATTATCCTTTTTAAGCATTATCTAAGTCACATACATCGGGGAAAGGATGCGTGTGATTTAGGGGAGGGGGTACCCTCAAGTACTCTTTCTACAAAGGCTTGGTCCCCCTCCCCCGCATCCCGACAAAAATTACAGGAACCGCCCTTGAATAGCTTTTGATGTAGCACGAAAAGTGATAAAAGCATGCAAGCTGGCTCCAAGGCGCTCCATGCATTTTCTACTTGAGCTGTAAAAGCTAGCTAGACTTGAAATATTGGATGTAGTTTTTAAAATTGACAGAAAACAACAAAGATGCGGACAAATCTGCACCATCTGTCTGCAAAAATGCAAAAACATGTTTTCATTCGGTAATTGACAATCAAGCATAAAAAGTCAAAGGATGACTGGGCTGACGTCAAAAGCCAGCCAAAAACTGCGTTTTATCATTACACCCAAGTCGGCTGCTTCATACATTTGTTTAGATTATTGACTAATATATTAGCACAGAAGCAAATTTGAACAGTCTGTTCTAGGTCTACATTGTTTGCCTAAGAGGCTTCAAAAATTGTAATTGGCAAGCGGATCAAACTAAAGCAATTCTAAAATCGATGTCCATGCACGTTAGAAGAAAATATTTCTAGTCTTACCATAAACAAAAAATGTTTTTTGGCGAGGTACTTCTATTACAGAGCGGACATGATTAAATTACAAAATCTACAATTTTCCGTTTTAACTTGTCATATTTAATTTTTAAAAAAAAGGGTATTACAGAGTTAAAGTCCTTGTATATTACACGTCGTCTTTTGTTGATTGATATCTGTTTTATGAAGATATCTTAAACTGTTATTGAGATACAGAGAGGACTCGCAGCATGAATGATCGATGGACAGACATCTGAGTTGAAGTTGTTACATTGAACTTGGTAGATGGTGGCTGAGCGTTGTGCCAATATATTAGATTCCGGGTGTAACAGCTTCTGACCAGGTTTGAGCCAAAGTTGTGACCTTGACTTTGGGAGTTGGTGGTTAAGTGTTGTATGCGGCATACCTTCGTGGGATTAGTTATAGCCATGTGAATTTATAATCAAAATATAATGAGATTGGCCTACCCGGGCACGAAACCCGTAGTTACAGCGTGGCTCACAGATTTTGGGTCAAAGCTGTGACTAAACTGATATCGATACATATGTGCTTCCGCGAGTAACTCTGTCTTTGGTGGTTGCGAACAAGAAAGGCACAGACCAGCCAGCGCATCCGCGCAGTCTGATCAGCGCCTTTGTTAATCGCTTATTGGAAAGTATCATATCTAGATGTGCTACAAGCAAAAATTAATTTTCTAGCAAGTCCCCGTAACTAAGCAGGATGGTTTGAATCTCACTTAGTCGTAAACACCGAAGACAGGGTTTCTCGCGTCGCGGCCCAATTATAAAGTCTGATGAGATATGATTTTTTATTCATATGTTTTTATTTTTATTTTTAATTGATATTGATGTATTTTAACTAAATCATCATTCCTCTAAAATACTTCATCTTTTGCTTTTTCTTCTACTATCTCATAGATGTTTGAACAGACATAAATTAATTTTCTGGACAGCATAAGATAAGATGTGGAATGGTAGCTCTTGCTTGTTTGTTTGGTTTGATTCTTTATGTCCCAGTCAACAATCTTTCAGCTATGTCGGGACGGGTCTTCCTGTGTTGAACCAGTTTTAAGCAAGGATAAATGTGTCTTGCTCAAGGACGCAACGCAGTAACGCCGATGTGGCTCGAATCCGCGACCCCTTGGTTCTGAGTCATGCACTCTATCAATCAGCCACAACACTCCTTTGGAATGGTAGCGGTTGGTATGGATAAATAGGGATAATATTAGCATCTACGACGGATATCAGTCCAGTGGTACACATTCATGCTATTGGTAATATTCATATGAGAGTATAATTTTATTGGGTCCCGTAGCTCAGTCGGAGGCAAGCCCAGCTGTTCATCAAGAGTTCGTGAGTTCCATTGAGACCCAACCAAAGTCCATTATTTCCTGGAGATGGGTCATGAAAACAGCTGTACGTTCATTCGCCACCTTCAATTGATTCAAGAAGGGTTCTTGTCAGTTTCAAGTGAAAGTATGTGCAAAAAGTACTGTTTTATAACCCTATTCCACATATGGCCCGAATCCCACGAATCGCCAAGAAGTGACAAATATTTGGATTCGTGGCTGAAACGTACTCAGTTCGCGAAGATCTTAAATGAATTATACAGTCTGTAGTCAGTTCTTGCAATTCGTAGGCCTATTGGGATTTCGGATCAAAATATTTGAAATGTTCAAAACTTGCCCACGAATTCCTCGATTCGAAAAAATCGTGCTTGATTCGAAACATATTCCTAATGCATTCTTGGACATTGTAACTGAATTGTAATATATTCGGATGCGTTCTAAGGCATTCATAGCTACTCTTAACTCATTCGTGGGTAATCCGGAAATTAAGACAAGCAATAAAACCAAGAAAGTGATGGTAGAAGGACTTTCCCTTAGAGTAACTACCCCCTCACGCGCATACATTAGAGCCAGTCCTGGAACTGGAAACAGATTTGGCAGATTCAGGAGCACAATCAGGATCAGTCAGTACTCCTGGCTGGTGCTTTTGCTGAGGGCGGACTACCATATTTTTCCAAGTCAAAGAGTCAGGACCAGAGCCTCTCGAAATTAACGTAGTTGTTTTCTTTTAGCTATATAAGTAGCTGTTTTAGACACTAGGGATGTGTATCGCCAAAAATATCGTATCGCGATATATCACGATACGGGACCAGCATATCGCGATACATATCACGATACGTATCACAAGATTTAACTTAAGTGTGAGAATGGTTCCTCTGTGTTTTCAACTAAAATAAGCACAAATATATTGTGAATAACTCAGGACATAAGGTGGGGGGGGATAGGGGGCTTGAGAGAAATACATGTTGTCCCCCTAAACTGACTTACTTCTCCCTATTCAAATAAGAGAACAGTTTAAATACATAGTTAACTTATCCCTATGTAATGAATTAACTGCTATTGCTTGACCCCTATATTAACTGTAAATATTGTTTGTAAATTTTTGACAAAGTGGTATACTTAATTTAACAGCCAGCTTAGTATTTGTAAGACATTTTAACGCCTTACGCATGTATTCGCTTTTCTGTTTTTGTTTGTTTGTTTGATTTGATTCTTTACGTCCACTCAACAATCTTTCAGTTATGCGGGACGGTTCTTCCTGGGTTTAACCAGTACTAAGCTAGGATAAATGTGTCTTGCTCAAGGACCACAACGCAGTGACGCCGGTGAGGCTCGAACCCGCTACCCTTCGGTCTCGAGTCAAGCACTCTACCACTGAGCCACTGCGCTCCCATTCGCTTTTCTGTGGAATAGCTACTTTAAGCTTCACAAAAAGCCTTCACTTATGCAGAATGTACACTTAAGAATCCACTATCAGCTAATGCATAGTTAAAATATACACCCAAGTCAGCAGTCCAGTGGTTTGAAAGAACATTAAGATCATATAAAGGTGTAAGCATCTATATGGCCTTGATGCTATGACAAATTCCAATAACTTATGGTTACTTTAAATAGATTTGAAAATATCGCAATGTGGGTCCACAAAATGCTCCCCTACACAATATGCTCCTTTTAGTAGCATATTGTGTACCCTGCATACACAATATGCTCCGCTGGAGCATTTTGTGTACCCTGCATACACAATATGCTACCAGAGGAGCATATTGTGTAGGGTCGGTACATATGTTATTCAGTGGTCGTCCGAGGGTACACAATATGCTCTTCTTGAAAACATGTCTCGTGGTATTTGCCTTTCTTTCTAACTGTCCTCTCGACATCCATCTGTCTATCTTACGAACCTTATGTCTAAAGCCATGCCCGCATCATAATTGTATTATAGGGGGCTTTATTCCCCGTCAACAACATTTTGGAGACGTTGTCTCCAAATTTGGCTTCTTTCCCGACATGAAATCAACCTTTGGAAACCGTAGTAAGGAAAAATGGGGAAACGCCGGGGGTTAAATGTAGAAATGTAATGAACCTGTATGAGTCGAGGACACCATGGACATTCATAAATGCTATACCTGTTCCATTGGAATATATAATATGACTACCATTGTAGCCACCTTGATATCCTTCAAAGACCATCTTTTCCCATCCCGATGTCAGATCGAATCTAAACTTGGTTTGAGGGATAGGGGCAACATGGACATTCAGAATTGCTTAAAACATTCGATTCTGATATCCAATTTGGCTCCCATGGCAACTATTTTGATTTTTTTCAAAAGGCATAGCTCTCCAAACCATACATGTATTTCAAGTTAAACTGAAACATGTTGGAAGGCATGGGGCTAACATGGGAACAGAGACTTTCTGAACGCGGTTAATTCAGGTATTGTCCACAGAAACATACAATGTTCTGCACGGACACTTACTAGTAAGGGGGCGCTCGCAAAGATATGAGACGATTCATTATAAAGGTGACGAATCATTTATTGTTATGTATGTTTTAAGATTATGATCAGAACTAATACTGAGTAAACTAGAATAATGTATTTTGACAATTTGCTTGCTACTGACAGTTTTGTGGTGATGATTTAATGTATGCACTTACTTCATATCCTTCAGCGCAGTAGTTTCTTGCTCTACAAATTCTTAACATATAGCGTTATCTAACTTTGAATAGTATACCATCACAATGATTCTACCTAAGTACCATTATACTGAACCGTACCTACACAATACGCTTCCAATAAAAAAAACTACTAAGGTAGCGTATTTTGTACCTAGCATACACAATATGCCCCAATTATCATAATACTACTGAGGTAACATATTAAGTACCTTACCTACACAATATGCTCCCTTTATCATAATGCAACCGAGGTAGCATATTGTGTACCTTACCTATACAATATGCTCCCATTATCATAATACTACTGAGGTAGCATATTGTGTACCTTACCTACACAATATGCTCCAATTATTATACTTAGTATGTAACATTATCCAGTGCATGTGTACCAAGTTTGTTGAAAGTATGCCCCCGGGGACATAATGGTCGCGTCTGGGGGGCTATATGCTTTGCATAGGCTTATATAGGGAGACCATTTTTCAGAAACCGCTAGGCCTAGAGTCATGGTATTTGGTATATACATCATCTAATAAATCTCAACCAAAATTGTTTAAATTATGGCCCTAGTGTTTTTTTAAGAAGGCCCTGTCTTGAGGATTACATGTTTTATATACTAGGTTTATTAAAAAAAAACAAAAAACATCTTCTTGTGTTACACCACATACTGCACAGATTCTAGAGCTTTGGTATATAGCATGACCTAGTAACCCCCTTTTAAATTTGATCAAATTGTGGCCTGGAGGCCAAAAACAATGGCCATCCCGAGGACCAACACGGCCAAGCCCAGTTTCCAATTGATACCTATAGACTGAAAATTTTAACAAAACCCATGTGGGTGACCGAGGGCCAGTTCGTTCTTTTGTTTGATAATGTTTTGCATCTTTGAAAACAATTGTTACTTAACATTGCACTAGACGAGTGTTATTGCCCTTAATGTTTGCTTTTTAAGTGAAAATATCAACAACATATGCCTAGGGTGCATTAGTGATAAAAAAAATAAGTATTAAAAGTCCCTATCACTTGGTATACTTCGATGAATTCTGCTTTTGTGTTCATATACGAGGGCTGTTCAAATATGAATGCAAGTAGCTTCATAACTTTCTTCACATATATGCTACGACAAAATGGTAAACGTTTCTAAAAAGGATTATATGTCATCTTAAACTGGCACCAGACCTAAAGAAAAATACAGTATACTTATCGAGCTATAGCCCTTTGGATGAGGGTCACGTTAGTATACTAACAAACAATGCTTCAAACATATACCAGTGATATAGACGAGCGTATAATTCTTCGATAAACAGGTGGAATTTCTTGATTTTTTAAGGAAGTATCCCAATATGCTTATATAATGATTCTGTGAAAATTGCGAAAATCCGACATGCTTTTGTTAAATTACAACGAATCGTTTTCACTAAAGTCTCCTTATGTTTGCAAATAAGTGGTAAACAAAACATCACCTTTAAGTTTTCATTTAAACATATCTCTAACAAAATGCACGAAGCAACATTTAAACTAGTTGTAACTCAAAGACAATGTGTTGATTGCTCATACTGAGTTGTTGCTACAAATTATTGATGGATAGTGAGTAATTTTTTAACGCCGAAAAGCATTTTTATTAAGTCCAAAATGCCTTAAGTGAAGGGGTTATAGAAGTTATACTTATTTTTTTTTATCATAACATAGTGGCTTTATTCTATATTTGAACGCAAACTTTAAGTTTGACCAATATAGGAATTATTTACAATAAAATTACTCACCTGGTCTTGAGGACTAGACAGATTGAACATACATTAATTATTGTAAACAAGTCATTAAGAAGCAGAAAAATGCTTGAAAAATAATATAAAATGTGATTATTCTGTAAATAGAGGATGGCGCATTTTGAAAACTCCCTTATGACATATTTACCATGTTTTCAGCAAAAAAGCAAAGAAAACGACACAGCGATGTTCATTATTACATCACCAGTAGATAACTCAAAATGACGTTTATCATAAAATTAATGACGTCATGAACGTGCATATTTACTCGAGATTGAAACAGGATTATATAATTTTTTTCCTGCAACCAACTTTTGGATTGTTACTTAAACCTTTATCTAAAAGTTGATGCCATTTTGTCTAAAACTTACAAAGATATGACACTATATCCGCACATGTACCAAAACGTGCTTTGCAATTTGCTTCAGAAAAACTTCAGTATACAGGAATTGCCTTTATATAAGGATCTGTAGCTCGAGAAATATAGTGAGTGTTTATTTATGTTTGGTGCTATTTTAAAGGCGACAAATAGTTCTTTCCAGAATGGTATTACGCTTTGATCATTGGAAAACAATATAATTGAGCCGCGACATATGATTTCCAACAATGTGGCATTTTGACAAGTGTAGATTCAGACGAGCCTGTGTAGCCTCGGTCAGTAGCTTAACAGTCATAGACTGTTCAAGCGACTAGCAAATGCCCTGATCAGACTGCGCGTATGCGCAGGCTTGTCTGAACCTATGCTGATTGCACATACCTCATTGTTGGAAATCTCATGTCGCGGCTCAAATATATTAATTTGTCAGGGAACACTTTTATTTATTTGGTCATCTCATTAAAACAAGTTTTGTTAGAAACATTTCTTTTTCTGTTAAAACCAGATTTATTAGATTTTTAGATTTTTTCCATAATATAGAACTAGCAAAGTGTATACATGGGGTAAGGATAGTCATCAAAAAATATCATTCTATAAATATCATGCCCACATCGTTTACCCAAATACCTCCAACACGGGTATGTTTTAATAACACGTGTGTAAAACAGTAACGGCGCAAGACTACACAAGGTAAAAAAGCCTGCAATTTAAGCCTTTCCATCGTTCCTATTTAGAACTTTACTTTTCAGAGTTGGTGTAAAAAGGCATTTCTTTGAAACGATGAACCAACAAAGCTGTAGGTTTGTGTAAACTATAGATATAAGCGATTTCTTCTCGTGAATGGCTATTTTACAACTATTATCCTATTTCATTTGATGATTTAAATGTTGTTGTTTTTTATTTTTAGTGCATATTTCAAATCTAAACAGTATTTTGATATCTATGAGACATATCTGTTCATTTTGTTTAACTGTGACTGATTCTTAAGGTGTTAAAAATCCATGTTTAAAAATCAGCCGAGTTTCTTTGTGGGTACAACTTACCACGGGTTATGAAACTACTCAACGTGGGTCATCTAAATAAATTGGGTACAACAAACACGGATTACAAATTCAAAATTGTAACACTCACACAACTGACAGACCATTTTCTATTAAAAACATATTTCTGGAAATACAATATTTTGCAAGCAATAGCTCACACCGAAATTAACGTTCGTGCCAATGTGTCAGATTTCGGTACCGTGGACAAGGGAAAAGGTATCGCCCGAGAGTGTGCTGGCTCAAAAGGCAAATTTGGTTTTATCCATGCGAACAGCGAAGGCTCTGGCAAATCTGCACATTTGAGTCTCGCTTGAGCTTTTGTCACTGAACCAAAACCTCATGCGCTAGCTCAAATGTCGATTTATTTATACTTTTAATGCGAGTAGGGAAGGCTATGGCGAGTCCACACATTTGATTGGTCTAGTTTGAGCCTTCGTCACAGTTCAAAATAAATGGCGATTTAATGCTATTTTGTTCGAGCAGCGAAGGCTCTGGTGAGTCTGCACATTTGCACAGGCTTACCTTAGCCCTCGTCACTGTACCAAAATCTCGTGCTTCCTCAAATGGCGATTTTTGAGCTATTCACCCCAACAACGAAGACTCTGGCGAACCTGCACATTTGTACAGGTATAGTCACTGGACAATGCGATAAGTATGAAGATTTCATGCACTGGCAGTGAAGGCTCTGGCGAGTCTGCACATTTACACAGGCTCCCGTTTTGACGTCATATTAACGTCAGTTACAATAATCAAACAGATTTTCCTTCGTAAATTGTCTTGTTATGAGTCACTTGTTAACATAGAAGTATCAAAACACTAAAACATCTTATCATTGACACGTCTAATAGCCTTGGTAGTAGTGACATCATCTCTAACGTCAACACCGTGACGCCAATAAATCCATTATTTTTTACGAAAATAAATGGCGGATACATGGTTGTTTAAAATGAAATTATTTAAGAAGTGTTTTGATAACAGGTTTACTAAGAATCATATGAAATTTTATCTAACTTTAAAAAAAGTACTAAAATCAACTTTTTTCAAAGCTTGGCCAGCTGGGAACCAAACTAGTAAAACTTTATTTTTTTTTATAAAGTTAACCAACACATTCCAGTCTTAGATATTGCCAAGAATAAGTCGGTTCTTATCTCTGGCATAGCAGAAATTCGACCCTGAAACAAGTGCAATGTGATCTGAGTTTCATTCGAAATAATGCAATGTGAAATGGTATTTTGAGGGTAGTGCCCTTCAAGATTCATTTTCTCATTTGTTTCTGATCTGATCACAATAAAGTTTCGATGGCTAATGCAACTATAGATGCGCTTTACGCTGGTAGTCTCAGATCAAAAATATCCTATTTCTTTTTTGAATAATTTTACATTTTATAAGTGGTGCGTAACTAAAGTGGCTCACTGTATTATGTATCTTGCCTACACAATATGCTCCAAATATCATAAAACAACACATGTACTAAGGTAGCATATTGTGCGACTAACTTACACAATATGCTCCCATTATCATAATACTACCAAGGTAGCATATTGTGTACCTTACCTACACAATATGCTACCATTATCATAATACTACCGAGGTATCATATTGTGTACCTTACCTACACAATATGCTCCCATTATCATACTACAACCAAGGAAGCATATTGTGTACTTACCTACACAATATGCTCCCATTATCATAATACTACCAAGGTAGCATATTGTGTACCTTACCTACACAATATGCTACCATAATCATAATACTACCGAGGTATCATATTGTGTACCTTACCTACACAATATGCTCCCATTATCATACTACAACCAAGGAAGCATATTGTGTATCTTACCTACACAATATGCTCCCATTATCATAATACTACCAAGGTTGCATATTGTGTACCTTACCTACACAATATGCTCCCATTATCATAATACTACCAAGGTAGCATATTGTCAACGTTGCCTACACAATATGCTCCCAATATCATAATAGTACCAAAGTAACATTTTGTGGGCATTACCTACACAATATGCTCCAATTATCATAAAACTACACATGTACTGAGGTAGCATATTGTGTGACTAACTTACACAATATGCTCCCATTATCATAATACTACCAAGGTAGCATGTTGTGTACCTTACCTACACAATATGCTACCATTATCAAAATACTACCGAGGTATCATATTGTGTACTTTACCTACACAATATGCTCCCATTATCATACTACAACCAAGGAAGCATATTGTGTACTTACCTACACAATATGCGCTAATTATCATAATACTACCGAGGTAGCATATTGTGTATCTTACCTACACAATATGCTCCCATTATCATAATACTACCAAGGTTGCATATTGTGTACATTACCTACACAATATGCTCCCATTATCATAATACTACCAAGGTAGCAGATTGTGTACGTTGCCTACACAATATGCTCCCAATATCATAATACTACCAAAGTAACATTTTGTGGGCATAACCTGCACAATATGCTCCAATTATCATAATACTACTAAGGTAGCATATTATGTACCTTACCTACACAATATGCTCCAAATATCATAATACTACTCAGGTAGCATATTGTGTGACTTACCTACATAATTTGCTCTGATTATCATAATACCACCAAGGAAGCATAGTGTGCACCTTACCTACACAATTTGCTTCAAATATCATAATACTACTAAGGTAGCATATTGTGTGACTTAAAAACACAATATGCTATTATTATCATAATACTACCTACATGTAGGTAGCATATTGTGTACCTTACCTACACAATATGCTCCAAATATCATAATACTACTGAGGTAGCATATTGTGTACCTTACCTACACAATAGGTGTAGGTAAGGTACTTAATATGTTACCTCTGTAGTATTATGATAATTGGAGCATATTGTGTAGGTAAGTTACACAATATGCTACCTCAGTAGTATTATGATAATTGGGGCATATTGTGTATGCTAGGTACAAAATACGCTACCTTAGTAGTTTTATTTTATTGGAAGCGTATTGTGTAGGTACGGTTCAGTATAATGGTACTTAGGTAGAATCATTGTGATGGTATACTATTCAAAGTTAGATAACGCTATATGTTAAGAATTTGTAGAGCAAGAAACTACTGCGCTGAAGGATATGAAGTAAGTGCATACATTAAATCATCACCACAAAACTGTCAGTAGCAAGCAAATTGTCAAAATACATTATTCTAGTTTACTCAGTATTAGTTCTGATCATAATCTTAAAACATACATACAATAAATGATTCGTCACCTTTATAATGAATCGTCTCATATCTTTGCGAGCGCCGGCTTACTAGTAAGTGTCAGTGCAGAACATTGTATGTTTCTGTGGTCAATGCCTGAATCAGAAAGTCTCTATTCCCATGTTAGCCCCATGCCTTCCAACATGTTTCAGTATAACTTGAAATACATGTATTGTTTGGAGAGCTATGCCTTTTGAAAAAAATCAAAATAGTTGCCATGGGAGCCAAATTGGATATCAGAATCGAATGATTCAAGCAATTCTGAATGTCCATGTTGCCCCTATCCCTCAAACCAAGTTTAGATTCGATCTGACATCGGGATGGGAAAAGATGGTCTTTGAAGGATATCAAGGTGGCTACAATGGTAGTCATATTATATATTCCAATGGAACAGGTATAGCATTTATGAATGTCCATGGTGTCCTCGACTCATACAGGTTCATTACATTTCTACATTTAACCCCCGGCGTTTCCCCATTTTTCCTTACTACGGTTTCCAAAGGTTGATTTCATGTCGGGAAAGAAGCCAAATTTGGAGACAACGTCTCCAAAATGTTGTTGACGGGGAATAAAGCCCCCTATAATACAATTATGATGCGGGCATGGCTTTAGACATAAGGTTCGTAAGATAGACAGATGGATGTCGAGAGGACAGTTAGAAAGAAAGGCAAATACCACGAGACATGTTTTCAAGAAGAGCATATTGTGTACCCTCTGACGACCACTGAAATAACATATGTACCGACCCTACACAATATGCTCCTCTGGTAGCATATTGTGTATGCAGGGTACACAAAATGCTCCAGCGGAGCATATTGTGTATGCAGGGTACACAATATGCTACTAAAAGGAGCATATTGTGAAGGGGAGCATTTTGTGGACCCACATCGCGATATTTTCAAATCTATTTAAAGTAACCATAAGTTATTGGAATTTGTCATAGCATCAAGGCCATATAGATGCTTACACCTTTATATGATCTTAATGTTCTTTCAAACCACTGGACTGCTGAATTGGGTGTATATTTTAACTATGCATTAGCTGATAGTGGATTCTTAAGTGTACATTCTGCATAAGTGAAGGCTTTTTGTGAAGCTTTAAGTAGTTGATCCACAGAGAAGCGAATACATGCGGAAGGCGTTAAAATATTTTACAAATACTAAGCTGGCTGTTAAATTAAATATACCACTTTGTCAAAAATTTACAAACAATATTTACAGTTAATTTAGGGGTCAAGCAATAGCAGTTAATTCATTACATAGGGATAAGTTAACTATGTATTTAAACTGTTCTCTTATTTGAATAGGGAGAAGTAAGTCAGTTTAGGGGGACAACATGTATTTCTCTCAAGCCCCCACCCCCACCTTATGTCCTGAGTTATTCACAATATATTTGTGCTTATTTTAGTTGAAAACACAGAAGAACCATTCTCACACTTAAGTTAAATCTTGTGATACGTATCGTGATATGTATCGCGATATGCTGGTCCCGTATCGTGATGTATCGCGATACGATATTTTTGGCGATACACGTCCCTAGTGTCTAAAACAGCTACTTATATAGCTAGAAGAAAAGAACTACGTTAATTTCGAGAGGCTCTGGTCCTGACTCTTTGACTTGGACAAATATGGTAGTCCGCCCTCAGCAAAAGCACCAGCCAGGAGTACTGACTGATCCTGATTGTGCTCCTGAATCTGCCAAATCTGTTTCCACTTCCAGGACTGGCTCTAATGTATGCGCGTGAGGGGGTAGTTACTCTAAGGGAAAGTCCTTCTACCATCACTTCCTTGGTTTTATTGTTTGTCTTAATTTCCGGATTACCCACGAATGAGTTAAGAGTAGCTACGAATGCCTTAGAACGCATCCGAATATATTACAATTCAGTTACAATGTCCAAGAATGCATTAGGAATATGTTTCGAATCAAGCACGATTTTTTCGAATCGGGGGAATTCGTGGGCAAGTTTTGAACATTTCAAATCTTTTGATCCGAAATCCCAATAGGCCTACAAATTGCAAGAACTGACTACGGACTGTATAATTCATTTAAGATCTTCGCGAACTGAGTACTTTTCAGCCTCGAATCCAAATATTTGTCACTTCGTGGCGATTCGTGGGATTCGGGCCATGTGTGGAATAGGGTTATAAAACAGTATTTTTTGCACATACTTTCACTTGAAACTGACAAGAACCCTTCTTGAATCAACGGAAGGTGGTGAATGAACGTATAGCTGTTTTCATGACCCATCTCCAGGAAATAATGGACTTTGGTTGGGTCGCAATGGAACTCACGAACTCTTGATGAACAGCTGGGCTTGCCTCCGACTGAGCTATGGGACCCAATAAAATTATACTCTCATATGAATATTACCGATAGCATGAATGTGTACCACTGGACTGATATCCGTCGTAGATGCTAATATTATCCCTATTTATCCATACCAACCGCTACCATTCCAAAGGAGTGCTGTGGCTGATTGATAGAGTGCATGACTCAGAACCAAGGGGTCGCGGATTCGAGCCACATCGGCGTTGCTGTGTTGCGTCCTTGAGCAAGACACATTTATCCTTGCTAAATACTGGTTCAACACAGGAAGACCCGTCCCGACATAGCTGAAAGATTGTTGACTGGGACATAAAGAATCAAACCAAACAAACAAGCAAGAGCTACCATTCCACATCTTATCTTATGCTGTCCAGAAAATTAATTTATGTCTGTTCAAACATCTATGAGATAGTAGAAGAAAAAGCAAAAGATGAAGTATTTTAGAGGAATGATGATTTAGTAAAATACATCAATATCAATTAAAATAAAAAAAAACAACATATGAATAAAAAATCATATCTCATCAGACTTTATAATTGGGCCGCGACGCGAGAAACCCTGTCTTCGGTGTTTACGACTAAGTGAGATTCAAACCATCCTGCTTAGCTACGGAGACTTGCTAGAAAATTAATTTTTGCTTGTAGCACATCTAGATATGATACTTTCCAACAAGCGATTAACAAAGGCGCTGATCAGACTGCGCGGATGCGCTGGCTGGTCTGTGCCTTTCTTGTTCGCAACCACCAAAGACAGAGTTACTCGCGGAAGCACATATGTATCGATATCAGTTTAGTCACAGCTTTGACCCAAAATCTGTGAGCCACGCTGTAACTATGGGTTTCGTGCCCGGGTAGGCCAATCTCATTATATTTTGATTATAAATTCACATGGCTATAACTGATCCCACGAAGGTATGTCGCATACAACACTTAACCACCAACTCCCAAAGTCAAGGTCACAACTTTGGCTCAAACCTGGTGAGAAGCTGTTACACCCGGAATCTAATATATTGGCACAACCCTCAGCCACCATCTACCAAGTTCAAATTAACAACTTCAACTCAGATGTCTGTCCATCGATCATTCATGCTGCGAGTCCTCTCTGTATCTCAATAACAGTTTAAGATATCTTCATAAAACAGATATCAATCAACAAAAGACGACGTGTAATACACAAGGACTTTAACTCTGTAATACCCTTTTTTAAAAAAAAATAAATATGAAAAGTTAAAACGGAAAATTGTAGATTTTGCAATTTAATCATGTCCGCTCTGAAATAGAAGTACCTCGCCAAAAAAATTTTTTTGTTTATGGTAAGACTAGAAATATTTTCTTCTAACGTGCATGGACATCGATTTTAGAATTGCTTTAATTTGATCCGCTTGCCAATTACAATTTTTGAAGCCTCTTAGGCAAACAATGTAGACCTAGAACAGACTGTTCAAGTTTGCTTCTGTGCTAATATATTAGTCAATAATTTAAACAAATGTATGAAGCAGCCGACTTGGGTGTAATGATAAAACGCAGTTTTTGGCTGGCTTTTGACGTCAGCCCACTCATCCTTTGACTTTTTATGCTTGATTGTCACTTACCGAATGAAGACATGTTTTTGCATTTTTGCAGACAGATGGTGCAGATTTGTCCGCATCTTTGTTGTTTTCTGTCAATTTTAAAAACTACATCCAATATTTCAAGTCTAGCTAGCTTTTACAGCTCACGAGAAAATGCACGGAGCGCCTTGGAGCCAGCTTGCATGCTTTTATCACTTTTCGTGCTACATCAAAAGCTATTCAAGGGCGGTTCCTGTAATTTTTGTCGGGATGCGGGGGAGGGGGACCAATCCTTTGTAGAAAGAGTACTTGAGGGTACCCCCTCCCCTAAATCACACGCATTCTTTCCCCGATGTATGTGACTTAGATAATGCTTAAAAAGGATAATGTTTTCATATACATGAACAGAACCAATGAAAATGAAGCTTGGCTTTTTAATGGCCAAAACTTTTGATGTGCCGTAAGCGTAGCCGTATTTAGGCTTAAGTGAGGATTATCGCCCGTACAGACACAAAAGCCGTACACTTTCTTTATCACATCGGGTAGGGGGCAATCAAAAACTTAATACTATCGACGAACGTAAATCAAAAATCGATAAAAACAGTTTTCTATTGTCATTTGTCGCCCGATTGGCAATCATAAACACCGTTTCTTGCGATTTTTATCCGCGTTCGTCGATTGTTAAGAGCGTTTTCGATTGCCGCCTACCCGGTATTTTTATCAATACTGCACCAGCTTTGTGCATTGCTAGATGTTTCGTTTTTCAAATTATGAGAACACAACTCCAGCGAAGAGAACTATAACACTGCAGGTATCCAGAATGAGAAATCTGGCGTCTGGGTTCACAAATAGTCTGCTTTTCATAGGTTTTTTTGTTAGATTCTAATGATGTGATATATCATTAGGCGAGGTAAGTTTGCGAACTTTGAAAGAAAAAAATCATTTGTATTTCTTCTGGGTACTCAAAAGAACCGTCTAAATGAGACGTTTCGATTGCGAATCTAAACATGTAAATAGTTGTTGTCTGCATGTCTCTTATTGTTTATCAAGAGTAGACTATCACATAAGATTAAAGTTATTATGGGCAATGTTTGCCTTAATCTTTAATGCCTGTGTGGGGCCCAGTGGCTTAATTGAAGGTTAGCTAGTTCAAGACTCGCAGACGTCAGAGTCACTGTGTTGTGTCCTAGAGCAAGACACCGAAACTGGTATAAAGCAGAAAGATAAGAAATCGTCCCGATCCGACTGGGATGAAAAATATCAAAGCAAACAGACATTTACCCGCTGCTTAGTACTGAATCCACCCAGGTAGACCCATCCCGACAAGACCGAAAGATTGTTGACTCGGACGTAAAGAATCAAGCAAAGCAAATTAAAACAAGCAAACGAAAAAAAAAACAAATGCTCCTTCTCTGTCCTGTCAGGCTCAACTCTCACTAATTCATGTTAAGTCCCTTCAACATACGCTGAGCCACCCCAACCCAATCAATCCACCACATGCTCCTATTGGGAGTTTCGAAAAAGACATATTGATGTTTCGGATACAATGCTACAGTACTGGATGCACGATGCATGGGAGGATCAAAAAAATATGTATGGGGGTTGGGTGTCCTGAAAACTTTATTTAAGTTTTTTCACAGGGGGCAGCCCGGATCTGGCCTCCCTTTCGAAGCAATTGGACCCAAGGTGTCCTACTTCTTCTCGAGGTTGTCAATAAAGTATTTCTAAGGAAACATATAACAATTTGTGATCTTCCAGGTGGGATGCAAACCCTTTGTCCCCCACCCTCGGGACTCGCACATGCGATGCTTAGCTAATAATCTGAACTCTGTAGCTCCGTCAGTTGCCCATCTGTTTAATATTTATGCAGACAGGAGATCGCACCGAGCATATTTCCATGGAGAATTGTTTCCTCTCCTGATGAGTCAAGAAGACCAAGTTGCCAGTTACTTATATAAAAATGAGCAAAAGTAATGGTAAACTGCCCTACAGTAAGCTTGCATATGAACACTGTAGTTAAGATGACCAAAGCTGTTTACTATAGACAACAAATCAAATCAAAAGTTAAATTAAACGAAATCAGAGGCTATGTCGCGGCATCACTGATATAATATTGAACTAAATCTTAACCTTAATCATAATGATAGGGTGAGATTTGCTTGACTTGTGGCAAATTTGGATGGGATTGGGCCTTTTTAGTCTTTCCCTGTCTCTTGTAGGAGTCCCAACATGACAGAAATGTTGTTGACTGGGCCGTTAAGTCTTAATTCAATCAATAAACAAGTCAGGGCTGCAGTAATAGGTATAATTGCCTTGATATTTGATTCTAAAACCATTTACATCTTTGCAAATTCTTTCATAAAGCATCCTGACCCTTTCATAAAGAACCAGTTATCCATCATTCGAACAGGTAAAGAACCTGTTACCAAAATATGTTACTGATTCTTTACCATTAGTTTTTGGCTTGTCAATATTAGTCATTTAAAATAAGCCATTTATAGTTTACATGAGGAGAAAATTGATTTTTTCAAACACATTTAGATTGAACTTGAAATTGTATGCACACTATCTTTGATGGAATATGTACTTTGATAAATATACTGAGTTTTGTTATGGGTTTTAACAATATCTGAATTAAACCGCTCATTAATCCCTGACACATAAACCTTCATCGTAAAGACCGACAGAGTAAAAACATTGATCTTTTCAATTATATGAATTAATAAAGATAAAATACTTTTGGGCTTCGAAAATCTTACGTTTAATGCAGTTTCCCATCATCTACCTTATACGGATTAAGGAAATCATAAAGCACCTGTAACCTTTTCATAAAGCATCATTGACAACTTTCATAAAGAATCACCCCGCACTGTGACTGAGTTAACCCCCTGTGTTCTATTCAATGCTGTTGGCCAACTTTAAAAACCAATACATGAGTCAGAGGAATAATGGGAAAATGATGAACTATCGTTCCAACTGTGTGTGGGCATAGAGAGTCTGTAAATCAAACTATACGAGAACATGTTGTTGTGTTTGTGACTTTTGCTTCATGGTTACCCTTGCATGCCACAAAAAACATGATGTTATTGTGCCTGAAAAAAATATGGATAAGTTACTGATAAGTAACAGTCCAATCTAAGTATCCTGCAAGTTTGAAGTGATTATCTTTGAAATGGGGCTAGTAATCAAGCATTATGCATAGATAATTTGGGATCTCTCGGTATTTACCTGTACACAAATCTTCACTATTTCAATGGCAGTCATGCCCTAATACTTTTCAACCATTGATACAGTTTGCGTTTCTTTTGTACACACTGTATATATTGATAATTTCCAAGAAAATATATTTCTTTTTCTGTAGATCGATTTTATCTTCGCAAACAGTGCAGTCCCTGATGAAATGCAACAATACGCGGCATTTCATCATGGTCTGGAGTTTTTGACAAAGTACCCGTTTATGGGTTTTTAATACACAAATGGTTATAATGGTAAAGATTAAGTTTAAACATATTTTATTCAATAAATACAAATGATATACAACATACGTACATTGTAACATGCAAAGGATTAGAACGAAAGCATAAACGCTTATAGAGATCTTTTCCTGTAAAGATTTTATTGTTTATCCTTAGCTTGTCATCAGCTATACTTACAAAGCCCACAGATTGGAAATCTCTTCCAAACCTATTCCTTCGCCCACCACCCTCACGAGCTACATGTCCGACCCCATCCCACATTTTACCCTCATGCCAAGGGTCGGGAACGTTGTTGCCGTTTGGAATCTTGCTTTTATAAAATCCGTAACTCAAACATAAACTTGCCCACATCAGAACCAAAGTAGATAACAATATCACCCGCATTGTCGTCTTGTGATCTAAAATAATATTTTAACCATTATAGCACCATTTCACAACATTTGTAACCTGTCGGCCTAAATGTTTTAAAAATCTCTGGGTCATACATTGTAGACCCATATCCAGACTGCTCCAATAGGAGCAGTCTAGTCCGGGTCACACGGTTTGCCTCTATATTTAAATTAGTAAATACTGTTAGCAAATATATGTAGCAGGTTTTAGTAGTTCCCACAACCTGAGCGTCACTGAAAAATAGCTGCTAATAGCTACAAGAAGACTGCTCGGTGATTCTTTAAAAATCGTACATTTATGAAAATATCATGTCGCCAATGTTTCTCTCTTTGAAACGTCAAATTTTATATGCTATATGTGTCAGTTGGGTTCTAAACCCAGGAGACACATATAGAACTAAGTTTTTTTTTAGTAATATCAGTGCTTTATATACATCAGTAATTGCACTGGGGTGTGCATGTTTGCCATGTCGCCAGGCATAGCTTCCATATTTAAGGACAAAAAACATGTTTCTGGTCCTACGACAATTGTAATCATTCTTGCTTTTATATGGAATGACACTTAAATAAACAACACTACAATAAGTCTTTAAGTGTAGACGGGTAAAAACTGAATCTCTCCTCCATAACGAGAACGTTCAACAGCCTGTCACTCAATTATAATTGAAATTGTGTGGGTAAATTTTCGTATCAGGTGTCAGAATATTGCATATATTCAAAATAATTAAATTTTCTTTGAGGTCTTGTAAAGTTCATTTTCCAACTTTTTTTGCGTTTGAAATTATACAATTTGTTCACGAATCACTGTGCTTTGTAAAGGAAGAGACACTCACCTTCTTACTATGTGACTTGGAAAAGTTGCTAATCATTGACAGCAACACCATTCAGTGACCCAGGAGTCACAGACTGAGCCAATGAATCTGCCGCATCTTTTTCCTCTTATGAGACTGACTCACTTTCACATAGCAGGGAACTTACCTTAAAACTGACTCTTGAACATAGTGGTGTTGCATATTTCCAAGTCATTTTAACACACTAACAATTGTGGCTATATTTTTGTTAAATTATTAGATCAATTTTTTTCCAAACATAAGTTCGAAAATGATCTTGCTAGATATTAATTTCATAAAAGAAAAGGCGAACTATCTCAATCGGAAGTAGTGTAGACCGGTTACCTATTGAACGGCCCTCGTATAAGGCTATAAGTTGATATGTTCTCATTGACAAATAACCTTTTATTTGGAAAAGTAGAGTATGGCCATTAACTTATCCCTGAGCAAGTAATAAATTTTACTATTCCCACACCCCTGTTATGTCTGATGTTTTTTTCATCATATGACATTACTGTTATTCAGTGGATAACGTCATGTCATAAATAATGTTATGACCACACTCTCAGCGGGAACAAATTAAGAAAGGCGGAAAAGAACAGGAATCGATACAATCAAGTGCCACACCTGACCCAGAACACCACATGGGAAAGTGAAGAAAAACACAATTAAAGATCACAAGCAAGAGCAAGAGGTCAGCCCTTTCCAAGCAGGTGACCACAAGGCAGCAATGAACAGACGCGAAAGCATGAAAAACACAAGATTGAAATGTAATTAACACAAATGATCCATAAAAGAAGTACCGCCTTGGAACGGTCAGTAAAAATATTTTACTGGAGGGTTTAAACCAGTTTCATGGCGCCAACCTTACCCTTAGTTCAGATGTGGATCAAGACACATAGATGTTTGGTTTGCATGAAAGACCCCCTATCCATGCATCATCTCCTAGAACATATAAATCAAGATATACACTGAAGGACTTTAAAAAAGCAAAAATCGAAATTCATAATATTTACTAACTTTTAATGTCTCAATCTTATTCAGATTTGGCGAAAATGAACATCAATATGTCAGCCAAACACGTTTTAATTTTATGTCAAAATAACAAATAATGTTAGAGAATCAGTCTATCAAATAGCAACACTCTATGATTCTAAAGTTGCAATTTGAAATTTGTCTAGAAACTGGACACGATTTTAAGTTATTGTGATAAAATATTTTTATTAAAAAATCAGAAACAAATTACCCTTGGAGCCCTAATATTCGTCTTGCACTAACAGTACCCAGCGGGAACGGATATTGTCGATGTAATTATCGTCGATACACAATCGACTTAACTTGGTTCTTAAGGTGCCTCAGTACACTTTGGCCAATTTTACAACTTATTGCCCATCATATTCAAGACAAACTAGCTGTCTCTTTTGATTCGTCTTCCATAGGGTTGATTAGTTACAAGTGTTTTCTAACTATTGATGCTAAATACAGTTCCGTAAAAGCTTACAATGAGGAGAATTCAATTTTTTAGAGAAAAAAATACCTTTTCAGAATATTCCAAATCCATCATATGCATGTATATTTTGACATTATCCCCATTCATGATATGATAAAAATACAAACTAAAGCTTCGCACTTGAGTGCACATGATTTCAGACTTTTCAGTACCATACATAGCGGCTCAGTAACAAAATGTCACTTGCGAATGTACAGTTCAATTGAATGGTTTAATAGATTGTTTTGATTCTTTACGTCCCAGTCAACAATTATTGCTCTAATAAGCCGAAGGCTCAATTTAAGCTATTGTGATTTGTCTTTATCTGGAGAGCGTCAGTCTGTCCATAAAACTTTTGCTTTTAAACTCCTCCTGAACCACTGGTAAAAATTAAAAGTATTTCAAAGGAGTATTCCCTATGATGCCCTCTTCCGAAATTGCACAAATGGTTCCCCTCTGCTTCAGGAACAAGTGGGCTGCCAGAGCTCTAAATATGAAATCCTCTAAACATCATCTTCTGAACCACTGGTCCATATTCAACATACTTTCAAATGAATATTATTGATGTTGCCCTCTACTAAAAGTGCACAAATGGTATTCTCCGCCAAAGAAAAATGACAGAGAGAGCTCGAGATAAGAAAAAATTTAAGGCGACATCTCTCGCACCAGTGATCTAAACTCAAAATAATTTCACATAAAAGCTCCAATTGGTGTCCTCTACCAGAATCGCTTAGACCACTCAGGTTGGATGACAGAGCCAAAGTAAAAGAGATTTTTTTTAAATAATATCTCTTTAGTTATTAGCCAAAACATCACCCTATGTGCCAGGATTCTGGTGAGCGATCTAGGGTCATAGGGCCGTCTTGTTCAGTCGTGTCAGGATGTGTCTTCTTGAGTTGAACCAGTACTAAGAAGTGGATAATTTTTGCCTTTACACAATCCAGAGGCTCTTTTCTCTGTTGGATCCGTGCATGCCTCGTATAAGCCTACCAGCACATTAGAGAGTGCTTATCTAAAGGCTTTAATTGATATGAATTTCATATAACTACCTATATATACACTATGCATATTTAGCCTTATATGCATAATTTAACTATAACGTAAAGTCGCTGGGGCGCCATCGCAAATCCCCACAGCTCAAGTTTTTGACACCCAGCAACACAAGTCCTACCACTGGGGCATGACCAAGGCGTCACAATGATAAATCCGTTTGATATGTTTTATAACGTACAATGTATTTGTGGGAAACACACACAAGTTTGGTACAAAAATCTTTGAAATTAATTTTGTAATTGAAATTTAAGGATACTCGACCAAGATCACCAGGTTGACCATAGGGTGAAAAGTTTACTTGCATTCTGTTTTACTCAACATCCCTGTCAATTTGATATGCCACACTATCATTTTTGACCCCCTGGGCACCCCTGCTTCCCCATGTCACAACCCTGGGGCATCAGAACAAAAATCCCATTCAATATGTTTTATATCTTTTATTTGTAAGAACACTTACAGTTTTGTACAAAAAACTTTTAAATTGACTTTCTTGTTGTAATTTAATGATTTTTGATCTTTTGACCCCTCCCCAGGGGGCGGGACCCAAAATCATTTTGCTGTTGCACGCCCAATTTTTGTGAGTGACTCACATACCAAATTTGTTTGGATTTCGTCCAGTGGTCTAGGAGGAAACTGCAGTACCGATGGGCGGACGCATGGCCAGATGGACAGAAGCGATATTACAATAAGTACTTTGCTTTTTTGGTTTTTGTTTTTAAAAAGAGCGTGTGGATAAACATAAGATGCCTCCTAAACTTTTTTTTTCATAATTATATCTTATATCTGCTCCTTGAACATTTTGTAGCACACAAAGAGTGCTGTAAAATGGTGCATGACACGCGACACTTCATCACAGGAAACATTAACCAGTTCATTATGGATTAACCCATGTATTCGGGGAAAACCCTTAACACCTAAATGGGTAATTTTACAAACAGCAGAGACCCAAAAGAAATGCCGCATTATGCGGTCTTACATCTAAGATTACACTGTTTGTAAAGGTAAAATAAATATATTCAGACAAAAGAACAAAATTTTTTTTTAGTATATAACCTGACACCCCTATGTACTATGGATTATTTGTTACACTTTGCCAAAAAGGAATAATCCATTGATATATAAGTCATATAAAGGATTAATAGTTCAGTGATGTACCTGTGTACTGATTTTATTACTTAGCCGGTATGTATGTTACTGAAATAATGTGCACTCAGGTGAGACCTTTAGAAATATATTAATATACATATTACAAGGGGCGTTCAAAAATAATGCAAGTTAAATTGTTTCTCAGTAACTGTTTGCATTAAATTTGTAATTGTTTTTTGTGGTCTGCCCTTCAAAATATTCTCCATCTACCTTAAAGTGGGTCAAATTGTCCGAGTCAACTCGTCCCCTAGGCCAACTCGTCCTCGGGTCAACTCGCCCAGGTCAACTCGTCCAGTTCCTATTTGCATGGGAGACGTTACATACATTGACACATAAACATGTAGACAAAATTTTGGGAATACAAATGGTACTCTTGTGAATGTACTATGTTCAGATTAGCCTACGCTTCCTTCTACAAACTGGTACGCCCGAGCAAGGACAAAGACCCTGGCCCTAGCCATTCTTCATTATAAGACAATGGTCATTATTTATCAGCAGGGGGTGGGGGTTGGTGGTTGTGTGGTACCCCATCTGATAAATTATGACCGTTCCCTAAATGAACATTTGGCCATGTCGTGTTAGCATTAGAATATCTTTAGTTTTCAGCTAAGCCAGTCTTGTATAAGGAAGCGCAGGCTAATCTGAACGTTTGCTAGTCCCATGTGCGATAAGAAACGCATTATATTAACAATTAAAAGGCTATTAAATGTTTGCAAACATTATATAAGTAGGTTAAGACTACTCTTAAATTTTCGGCAAACCGTAATGCACCATCATTGTTGATTAATTAAATCTTTGGAGATCACATAACATGAGGGTCTGAATGGGGGTTTGGTATTCACTATTCATTAAAACTTTAGCCCAATATTAATCGCATTAAAATTTTGGGTTATTCATTAAAATAAGACCAATTATTCATTAAAAGTAAGAAAGGTGGCAAAAAAATCTGATTATTCATTATTCATTATTTTTTCTTCAATTCATTAAAAAAAGGATTATTCGTTCATTTTTAGGCCCTCATTATTCACTATTCATTATTTTTTTGCTCATTATTCACTATTCATTACTTTTATGCTCATTATTCATTATAAAAAAGGGCCATTATTCACTAATCATTAAACCCCATCCAGACCCTCATAACATTAACTGACCGAGATACCCCCCCCCCCCCTCAAAAAAATAGGCAACAGCCAAAATTATCCCTGTTCTATACCTTGGACTTCATAAGAGACCTGTAAATGCTAAAATGAACACCAAAAATAGTCCAGTTTTGTGATGACCCCCCAAAATGTATCCACAAAATCTGTATTATAATAATTCAATTTTATGACCCCTCCCCCCACCAAAAAATAATTATAAGATAAATAAATAAATGTTGAAATTCAAAATTTTAAATCTCCCAAAATGGCAAAATGGGCCAAGCCTTCGTATATGAAAATATTAGAGTACCCGCCCCGCCCCCTGGGTATCCATTGTGCATTAAGTTTCAGATGCTTCTTCAAAATGCCATGGACTTGTGATAACGACTTATTTGTAAACCGGCCAACTGTGTCTCACTATAAACCATGCATCTTTTTAGATCAATTCAAATCAAGGAGTTTTTGGATGTGACGTTTTGGGTGGTCATTGTTTTTAATTTGACGATTACCAGGACGAGCGGCATCCTGTTTAAGCTCTTTACTTTAGTCATTCACCTGTAAACCTTTGTAAAAGTAATTTGGTTCTCCCTATAAATACCCCACGTCTCTTATGAATATCCCACGACCTAATATTGGCCTATTTCAAGCACATTTTCAGCCTTTTCCCCGGCATATTGAAGCAGGCTTTTGAACAATGTATACTGTACCTAGGTCAGAGAAATTTCGCTATTCCCTGTGTAACTGCTGGTTCTCAGTCTACTATTGGTCAGTAAGGTAAATACAGGTAGCCATAACCAACCCCGCCTCACGCATTTTGGTATGGGTTGGGGGTACTGGTTATCTGTTTTTCAATTACTGACTACCTGTAAACCGCGAACCAGCAATTATATGGATATGATTATTTTTACGTTTATCGACACATAGTAGCTCATTTCATGGTTTGAGCACTTGGTGTGAAATAAAAATGAACTTGCAAATTTTTGAACGCCCCTCATATATCAGGAGTGGGGATAATGTCAAAATATACATGCATATGATGGATTTGGAATATTCTGAAAAGGTATTTTTTTCTTAAAAAAAATGAATTCTCCTCGTTGTAAGCTTTTACGGAACTGAATTTAGCATCAATAGTTAGAAAACACTTGTAACTAATCAACCCTATGGAAGACGAATCAAAAGAGACAGCTAGTTTGTCTTGAATATGATGGGCAATAAGTTGTAAAATTGGCCAAAGTGTACTGAGGAACCTTAACGCCAGTCGCGATTCTTGGCTGACAAGACCTGCGTCGAACTTTAACTGTCCCAGTAGCCTGGTAACAATCTCTGAGGTGCTGTTTAGTTAACGGATGGCAATTATTATATCTGGCGACGTCAGAAACACGCACGCCAGCTTTTAACATTCCAATTCCGCCAGATCGTTCATTTTCAGACAAACGTGGCATGAATAATAAAGCTAAAAAAACTAAAGCTGCTGTGTATTTTAAACATGTATACTTACAAGCTACATGTGAAATGATGAAATATTTTGCTTCATTGATTCGTGGGGACGCCACGTGCAAAACATAGTAAACCAGCAATGCATAGCTGGTGGTAGCCAGTGTCTTTAAAACACGTGTATTCGGTATAGACAGAAGAAGAGTGTCGTTATCATCCGTGTTTATCTGTTAAAGAAGGCAAAAAATGTTCTGGATGCAAAAAATAATAATTTTCATCTTTTGCGTTTTTAAAGTTCTTCAGTGTAAGAAGTAGATAAAGCACAGATAAGGGCTCAACAGTACACAAACTGAATAACGAAGCACAAGAAATCCAACAGGTAAACACCGTGGGCCTGACAACAGCCAAAGCATCAGACCACTACCATCTAATAATTAGATAAGTCTTTAAGTCGGAACCGTCATAGAGTCTGAAGTCCTACCCACCGGCTGACACTTAAAGAGGAAAGCAAAGTTGCCAACCGTTATTGGGTTGACCACCAAGGATGCAGTCTGTTGCAATACATAAATGTTATAGCCAATATTTTTTATAATGGGAAATTATTTTAATAAACTGAGCTGAAAAAGTATTAGAGCAAGTAATAGTCTAAGGCCCAGTTTAAAAAGAGCCCTATTTAAGATTTTTTTCAATCCACCTGGTAGAAAATTTCCAATGGTATAGTCCATTAGGGTAACATGTGAGTGTCACTTATAGGATGGCTGCCAGTTCTGAAAGTGATGCAGATTTTTTCTACGACATGATAAACGCACCTACCCAAAATTGTGCTATTATTTTCTATTAAGATTATTTTCCATGATGTCTAAGTCTCAGTTCAGCTGAAATCTGACACAAAAACTGCTATAGCCAGTTTGATTGCCTAAACTAACATTTTAGTATCCCATAAGCAAGGAAAGAATTAATTGTTCTAAAAAAAATTGGTGACCTAGTACAAAAATGAGGGCGTATTTCTAGTACTGTTCACATAAAATGTGCAATTGTGGGGAACGTTTTGAAAATGCATGTATTAATAAAATGACTAATTTTAATCGCATTCATTGTATTTCTTGGCCCCATAAATTAATCCAGAGAGGATCAGACACTGCTTTTTTTGAGTGGCTATAAAAAAACTTGCCATATTTTCTATACATGGATAGGCTGCATACAAGGTACCCTGCCCATTTTATTTAGTAGACATTTTTTTACAATTGATTAAACATAAATATACTTCTTCAAACATTTATCGCACTGATTTAAAAATCAAACTTTCTTTGTTTATTTTAGAATCATCACATATTGTAGCGGGACCTTTTGAAAGTTCATTTGTACCCTTCATGATGTTATTTGCGTTAGATGTCTACATTAAACCAAATAAATGGACATCAAAGTCTAAAATAGTTCCTCCAGATTCTGTAAGCTTTCTCAATTCCAAATGGATCCATACTTTGTGTTTACCTATAAAAGAAAATTGATTTGTCTTCAACATACTGTAAAAATGATATTTGTCTATTTTATATAATGTGCCAGTTAATATAATAAACTCTAAACCTGGAAGCCAAATGTAAAAATGTCATATCAGAAGGGTCACATACTAAAACATATGGGTCTGCTGTAAAAGGTAACAAGATTATAAGTGGATGTAATTACATCAGGTCTGAGCAATGCAAAGATAATAAAGGCAAAATCAGCTAAGATATGTCTAAATTTTAGCCATTTGCAAATATTTATAGTTACATACACAACACTAGCACAAGTTTAATTTTGTTTCCTTTGATTCCAGTATGGGGTTCTTAGTCTATCTTGAGCATTTCTAAAATCTTTTTATAACATATTAACAGAGATAAGCAAAGTAAGTAAGAGTGCAAAGATCAGGAATCGATACAATCAAGTACCACACCTGACCCAGGATACCAATGGGAAAGTGACAAATTCACAGTTAGACACCACAAGCGAGAGCCAAGAGGTCAGCCCTTTCCCAGCAGGTGACCACAAAGCACATATAAACAGACCTGCACAAAGACATGGAAAACACAAGACAGAAAAAAAAACATAAAAGATCCACAAAAAAGAACCGCCTTGGAACGGTCAGGACACATTAGCCTTATCGAATTACTGCTTTATCAAACTTTTGATTTAAGAATTTTATATCTTAATGTGTAACATAACGTAAATCGAATAATGTAGCTACTAAAATCACAATGTATAAGTTAGATTGCTCCCTTAATCATCTATCTTAACAGTCATTTTAAAACATAGTTTGACATTCTATTTAAATGATAATAAATTTCCTAAATGTGAAAATGTAACATACATAACACACACCGTTATATGACTATTGCATGAAATTAAGGCAAATATTTCTTATTGCAACTGATTTTGATACATTTAAATGCTCAATGACTTTCAATGATTATTTAACAGTCCTATCAATATTTTAAACGTTCTGACCATATAAATATGTATTTTGGACAAACCTAAAGGAACTAGAAGTGCACAATCGATGTACGCCATCGCATATCAACACGCTTTTGATACTTTTCACCCACTCCCAGGGCCTCTAGTGGTTATAGGGTAGGGAACATAAACTGGCGCACGCAAGCCTCGCTAGTATAAGCAAGTCACTCTTCAAATTTGGGTTGAGATCGGTCAAGCAGTAGAAGAAAATATAGCACACCGGCCAGAATTGATGTAACTAGGGTAGGTTTAGGCTATCTACTCAAACTATACTTTACTCACACCTTACCATTGCTCATACCCTAACTTATATTGTTGATATGCTTATCCTATACTTTGTAAGGTTTCAGTAACATGGTACACGGTCTCAGCATGACTGAAAAACCTTAAACAGGGTCAAATAGCATCAACTTGAACAAAGAAACATTTAATATGGTTATTTGTAGAGGATATGGCATGTAAAACGTTTGTTGTGAACGTCTGTGCATCTTACATCACGGCTAAATTCCAAAATGCTTTTCTACTGTCATCACCTGGAGGATGTAAACTGGATGAAATATTTTTCTGTACAATATTAAAAGCATGTACTTTTAATAAGTAAAACCCATAGCAATATATGATGGTGAATAAGAACTATTTATTAAACATATAACGGTGATTGTGATTATTTCAGGGTAGCATAATTACTTACATTTGTCTTTCGCTTAGTTACTATTACAAGTTTGATTTTTTCATTGGTGTAATAAATAAATGTTTTGGGTAGAAATATCTCAATTCGATTTTTTATAAAAGAGCACCCGGTATGATTTAACCTTTAAATTGCACGAATTCATGGTAAATTATCAAAATTGAGGCACTTTCACCTAATTTAGCTTTATCTATTATATATAGATATATAATAAGGAGGACACTCTACCTTTCTAGTTATAGAAATCAGAAGTGATATTACGTATGAACTTTGATGTCGTATAAATAATTTGTATTAACGTATATCATGACCCTCAAAGGTAACGTTTGTATAAGCAATTATCCATATATAACATACAGATTAGAAGCCCATACATATTTTCAATCTTATAGTAATATCTTCCATGAAAACAAGTAAATAAACAGTCAGTCACATGGTAAATCTGTGAATAAGAATACTCTGTAGTCCTCAATGGTATTATTTTATACATTTTAATGGTAACATACGTTACCAAACTGTTACTCACGATCACTGAAACTACAAAAGAGCTTATGTCTGTCATTTTGAGCCTTATAAAGAGCAGTTTGAGAAACAAACAGTGTAGATAATTACCGCTTGGGGAGGGGTCTATACAGCCAATCTAAGTACATATATTAAATATACGCTCTTCATGTTTTCATATGCATGGTGTTTTCTTTTATTATTTTCGTGGTCAGATAGACACAGTAACGGTTTTGTGACATACTTATATTTAGAAAATGATACGTATATGTAGACTGTGATTGATGTATAATTCATGTATTATCCCTTTCAAAATAGTAATTTCTTTGTACAAAAAGCATTATTGGCAACTACATTAAATGCTTAATTATATTACCATCACAATAAAAAAACAAGATCCGAACAATTAAACCTTATTTCTAATAAAATGATCAAAGTATTCACTAATAATAGCAGAGTATGTCACCTCAACACGTTTTTTCCAGCTAGAGTAATATTGGACTTATAATATGTTTCCAAACATGAAACAAACAATATAATGAAAATATATTCGCATAGAGGAACTCATAGTGGGTAGGGTATTGGACAAGCAATATCTAAGTTTTATGCAATGCAGGTTTCTGTTGCAACTACCAGCAAGTATTTCGCATCCCAATCCATGTAGCTGAAACACAAAGGCCTAAAATTATATTAATTTATCCATGGATATTACAAACAAAAAAAAACTATATGAGAATTGGGTGGGTGGGGTAACACCAATGCACCAAATGTAGTTTAACTTCTTTTTTTGACTCAATTCTAGCATTTATTACGTGTTTAACATTCATATAAATTCATGAGAAGACAATATACTCTCATACATACTTAAATTGTGTTGAATGTTCACACTTTTATATTACAATGCATTTTCAGTGTGTGGGGTAACGAAATGTAGTCTGAAAAAAATCTGCACCACTTTTGTTTCTGGCATCCACCCTCATTTGACTTCTATATAGTTATACTATCACCTGGTATAAATGAATTTTTTCTACCAGACTGATTGAAAAAAAAATCCAATCCAGCTGACCAGCTCTCAGACTATAGGTCTACTGGCATCCGTTACAACAATGCAAATTTTCATTGAAATAAACAGACTTTGAAGGAATGGAAGATTAACATTTTTAAAATTATTGATACTCGTATTTCATTTTACTCTCGTAATACACATCTTTTGCCCCCTAAACCTAAATCTTCTTTTCGTCATCTTAAACGTGGTATCCAGGATTTTCATATGAACTATGTTTTGGTTCCAGCAGATAAAGCTGCTAACAATGTTGTAGTTGTTTGACGAATGTATTATATTAATACTCTTAAGCGTGAGCTTGTTGACACTAATGCCTATAAACTGCAGCCTTCTTTAAGTGAAAGGGTGATTGTTGATGGGCATGGTTGTCATACAGCCCTACATTTTGGTGTCAAAGCTAAAGAAAATCAAGACAAAGTTCCTACGTTGTACTGGTTACCTAAACTCCATAAAAAACCCTATAAAGCAAGATTTATTGCAAATTCTAGTTCTTGTACGACAACAGAACTTTCTAAATTGTTAACCTCGTGTCTTACAGCTGTTAAAAAACATGTTATCAAATATTGTGAAAAAGTATATGAGAGATCCGGTAAAAACCTATTTTGGTCGATTAAAAATTCAGGTGAAATTTTAGATAAACTTAAAGCTAGAGATTTCAATGCGACCGGTTTGTCTACTTATGATTTTTCTACTCTTTACACTACTTTACCTCATAATTTAATTAAAGATAAACTCATTGATCTTATTGAAAGAACCTTCCAGAGAGAAGGCTCTCCTTACCTTGCATGTAGTGACAGAAATGCATTTTTTACTTCAGAAAAACCTAAAAAATATCATGCATGGCCGTGTCAAAATGTATGTGATGCGCTGACCTTTTTGTTGGACAACATTTTTATTCGATTTGGCACCAAGCTCTATAGACAAGTAGTTGGGATTCCTATGGGCACTAATTGTGCTCCCCTGGTTGCAGATCTATTCCTGTTTTGTTATGAAAGGGACTTTATGATGTCTCTTTCTGATGATAAGCAGGCTGATGTTATTGATGCGTTTAACACTACTTCCAGATATTTGGACGATATTTTAAATATTAATAATGTTTATTTTGACAATATGGTTAGTCAAATATACCCTTCAGAGCTCCAACTTAATAAAGCCAATGCCTCTGATACCGAAGCCGCATTTTTAGACTTGCATTTGTCAATTTCTAATGATATTGTTTCTACCAAAATTTATGATAAACGTGACGACTTTGATTTTGAAATTGTCAATTTCCCATTTTTAGATGGTGATGTTCCTCGTTCTACATCCTATGGAGTCTATATCTCTCAACTCATTCGTTTTGCTAGAGCATCTAGCTATGTTGCTGACTTTAACACTCGCAATAAATTGTTAACTCAGAAACTTCTTAAGCAAGGCTATCGGTATCATAAACTTCGCAAAACATTTTCAAAATTTTATAGACGTTACTATGATTTGATTTCTAAATTCCAAGTTGGACTTAAATCTCTCTTGCGCCAAGGACTTTCAGAACCTGATTTCTATGGTGACTTGGTGTATAAGTTGAAGAAAGTTGTTGGCTCTAATAATTTTTCAGCGCAGTTCATTAAAATAATTTCCCATTATAAAAAGATTGGCTATAACATTAATGTATTGCAACAGACTGCATGCTTGGTAGTCAACCCAATCACGGTTGGCAACTTTGCTTTCCTCTTTAATTGCACGCCGGTGGGTCGGACTTCAGACTCTATGATGGTTCCGACTTAAAGACTTATCTGTTGATGAGATGGTAGGGGCCTGATGCTTTGGCTGTTTGTCGGGCCCTCCGGGGTTTACCTGTTGGATTTCTTTTGCTCCGGTATTCAGTTTAATTTACTGTTGAGTCCTTATCCTTGCTTTATCTCCTTGTTATATCTTGATTTATATGTTTTAGGAGATGATGCATTGATAAGTTAGGGGTCTTTCATGCAAACCAAATATCTATGTGTCTTGATCCACATCTGAATTAAGGGTGAGGTTGGCGCCGTTAAACCGGTTTAAGCCCTCCAGTAAAATATTTTACTGACCGTTCCAAGGCGGTACTTCTTTTGTGGATCTTTTATGTTTTTGTTCTGTCTTGTGTTTGCTATGTTTTGTGCGCGTCTGTTTATATGTGCTTTGTGGTCACCTGCTGGGAAAGGGCTGACCTCTTGGCTCTCGTTTGTGGTGTCTACTGTGAGTTTGTCACTTTCCCATTGGTATCCTGGGTCAGGTGTGGTACTTGATTGTATCGATTCCTGATCTTTGCACTCTTACTTACTTTGAAGGTTATAAAATTGCATTTAGAATGTCATATGATGAACACAATCATACACAGTGATCATTTTATATGAAATTTATTAAACTCACCGAAGGCATATTTAATAAATTTCATATGAAATGATCATTCGCGTAAGATCCTCTATATAAGACATAACAGGGGTATAGAAATAGCAAAAGTTTACTTGATGAAAATAACAGATAACTTAGATCACCCCTTCCTGTGCTGTATCATATACAAACTCCTTTGAAAAGAGTATAAAGGAGTAGCGCCCATTACGCAGTATATGCACGTGCGTAACGAAAATAGCAAAACTCAAGGGAGCTAACCTAATATTGTAAAAGTGATTTTCCATCCCTTAAGGAACTGCTCTTAAAGGAAAGAATCCGCTCCCTATGGGGGCAAATTCTTTCCTTTCAGAGAAGTTCCCATTTTGAAAAGGGACGTAATTGTAGAGAATCATTGCTTTATACAGTAGTCTCCCTTTGATGTGCGTAACTTTTTCAAAATTAATTAGGGGTTATTTAGCCAGTGTAATGGAAATATAGCTAGACGTTATAACTCGGTTTTAAAGGTGCATTGAGCATTCTTAAGCACTGTATGCATAGCTACTTAAAAGTTTATGTGAACGGTTGTGGGTTCAAGGGTTGAATTATGTCTTTCACATAAAGATCTTATGGCACTTCACATGCTACCGTATCGGTAAATGATGTCTGGCTTTCCAGGCAACAACACTAATACTATAGGAATATAATGTCCATATATTGTACAATTGAAGAAAGAACTTCGCACAACATTTAAAAGTGTCATCAATGAAAATCAGTTGCATGTACATGTACAAGTCATCGTTTCACGACCATTTATTACTTATTGCTCCTGATTAGGGTGTGATATAGTGCGCAATTGAAATCGCAAATAATGCGCAAAAGATATCATCGCTAATTGCAAAAAGTGCGCAAATGCAAGTCGCCCGTCTGACTACGCCATTGGACTCTATTGAAAACATTGAAGAAGCTGATTTTTTCGGTATAATCTGAAGAATAAATGGGGCAGTACTTGAGATATCAGCAGTTATAACATCAATGTGCAGCCAAGGCTCGGATGACCGTGCGCATATGCAAAGTATCCCTATAGAGTATACTACCTGCATATGCAAATAATGAACGTAGATGAAGACTCATCCCAAAATAATCGCCTTTATATACCAATTTAAATTTGATTTCAAAACATGTGAAAGCTGCAGTCTTTGTACACTTCGAATTTAGACTACATTTCATATCATTGTCATTGCCTTCACATTCAAATACCGGTAGTTACACCAAGTCTGTTTATTGCTTTTAGTTACTGATGTATTGTTCGTAATGCATAGTTTTGTTGCTTTCTTACTTCTTTCATTAACCGATTTAAGTATTGTTTTAAAACATGTGAAAACTCCATTTTTTTCATGTTTTGAATTTTAACCTTTGATGACCTTGACCTTTACATGTAAATATAGTCATCCTCTTCAGTACTGCTTTTGTAAACATGTGAAAATCGAAGATTTGAAATTGTTTTTATTCAGACTACATTTGATGACCTTGACATTGACCTTCAAATTCGAATATTATCATCCATTTGGTAATTGTTTTTAACTGATGTGTTGTTCTTAATGCAAACACTAGTTGCTTTCTTACTTTTCTTCATTTACCCATCTCAATTTTGTTCTAAAACATGCAGGAAAGCTAAGTTTTTCAACATTTAAAAGTTCTACATTTAATAACCTTGACCTTGACCTTCAAATGTAAAATCTATTCTTCCATTATACTATTGATTTTGTAAACTGATGCGTTGTACTTAATGTAGACACTAGTGGCTTTCATATTGATTTCATGTTCCAATCTAAATGTTTTTAACATTCAATAATATGTGAAAATCACAGTTTTCTACATTTTGAATTTCTAGATTGAATGACCCTGACTTTGACCTTTACATTAAAATATTTCAATCCATGTGATAATTGATTTTAATAACTGATGTGTTGTAAGCTGCTTGCTTTCTTTCTTTCATTCATTTACCAATTTTTACATTGTGCAAAAAAATGTAAAAAAAACACCAGTTTTTTCCGCATTTTGAAATTCTACATTTTATTACATTTAACTTGACCATCACCTTCAAACAACTTCATACATTTTAGTATTGCATTTGTTTACTTATATGTTGTTTTTAATGTATGTAACCCTTGCTTTCTTATTGGCTTCCATTTACCCATCCTGAATTTGGTCCAAAACATGTGAAAATATGAAATTTAAAAAAATCATGAAAAGGAGTTTTTAAGACCTTGACCTCAAATAAAGAATTTCTCCATCCAATTTTATATTGTTTTCAAAAGAAGACATATTACTTGTTATATTCAAAGCAGTGGATTTCTTGTACACCATTGCAAAAATTATCAAAAACTGCTTCAAAATATGTAAAAAAAATCCAATTTATCCAAATTTTTAGAATGGTCATAATCTGCTTATTTTACAGGAACTTGCTACTCATGAATGTAATATACCTAATATTTTCTTATTCTCTCATATAGAGCAAAGTCGGTACAGTATACAAGTATGTTAGTTTCAGAAATTTGGTGAACACATTTTGAAGGAATGATCAGCCAAGTATGCATAGTTTTCACTTTTTCATTGCATTTTCTACAAAGCTAAGCTTGACATCAAAAACCCTGGTTACTATGGTCAACCGGATGTCATTTTGAAATGTAAAGGCTTGTTTTACTGTTTGGTGGTCATACCTGCTTCACATACAAAATATGAGAAAAATCCCAGACGTAGCGTGTCGGACCCCTATGGAATTTTTTTGATTCTTACAGAGAATCAATGTTAAAAGTAGAAAGAACTATGTTGCCTTCACAATTGGTGCCTGCGAAAGATTAATGCTCTGACATACATGAAACACAAATAACATAAACTAACAAAAAAGCACCGCCTTTGAAACATAAGTCACATAAGGCCACTTGAAAGGCCATAAGAAACAAATATACAACAGAATGTTTTTAGCTACATCTTCATGTGTATTTAAACAACGTTCAAATTATTAAAATGTTGGTTAACTTACGCATGAAGATGAAGCTTACAGCATTAAGTCATATATATATATATAGGTTTCTAGAGAGAGGCCAAGTGGCCGAAAACTTGAAACAAAGGGCAAAAGAAGTATGCTTGGTTAATTCCCTTTGGAGGATTTTTTTTAATTTATCAGTATTAATGTTAAGTCTAACCTTCCTTAATTTCCATTCTCAGTGCAGACGAGCAGTGAAGGCTCTGGCGAGCAGTTTTATCAAAGCCTTCGCTGCTCGCCCTATGCCGCATGTACTGGCACATCGCAATAGAGAAGACTCTTACCTCTTACTTCTTGTAGTGCTGCTTCTTGGTGACTGTCGCCGATCATCGCTATTGCTGGTAGTTTATTAATCTTATTAATCAATCCCATCTCAGACGTATCACAAGATAATGACACTTCTTTTCCATAAGATAATGACACTTCTTTTCAACAATATAAGTATAGTTTATTCAAATTTTGTGTTGATTATGGAACATATACGAGGGAGCGGAGCTTCTGAGTGTATATTTCATTACCAACACAAAACATTGAATAACCTAGTTAGCCCTGGCCCAGCTGCTTCCTGTGTTGCTGACAAGCAGGTTTATCATCGTGAAATATACACATCATGTAGCATTCTGCAGCATTTCATTTAGAGTCGGTTATTTGTTCCAGCCATGGATGCGTTCTCATGGGACAATTGGATTTTATTAGAAGCATTTCTGTAAGATTTTTCCCCAAATTATCTGGGAAGCATTTTACTGATGTAAACGCTGATCAGTACCCACTGTTTGTGCATTCTTTCCTGGAGAAACACTCAGATCAGCGTATTTAGCCCATGACCCGCCCACTTCCTTTTGATTTCAGCCAATCAGCCAATCAAACGGGCCATATTTAGTGTGGGTTATTTTCCATACCTCACACTTTTTAGATCATTCCATAACTTGATGAGGGCAAATTGCAGTCCGAAATGTTAATTTCACCAAATTTAGTTTTAGTTTTAGAACCCAAAAGAAAATTGTGATAAAAATATTGACACAAAATGATGTAAAATTCAAATTTTAGCGGTTTCAGAAAATTGGCGACTGCAGAAAACATTGACCAGGCTGCATGGATACATTGAAGCCTGGTCAGAAATTACACTGCTGTCCCAAAATGCTATTTGATAAAGGCAGCATGTCCAAACAGCACAGGAACATACACGCTGATCTGAGTGTCTCCACTGTTTGCGAATCAGGGTAGAATGCACGAACAGTTTGGACTAATCAGCCTTTATATCTGTAACGTGTGATCAGTGATCTATGATTCCCAGATAATTTTGAAAAAAAAAGATCTAACAAAAATGCTGCTAATAAAATCCATTTGTCCCACGTGAACGCATCCTTGGCTAAAAAAGAAATGACATACTCCTAAATGAAATACAGCAAAACGCTACATAATCATGTATATTTCACTGTCATCAACACAGGAAACAGCTTGGTCAGAGCTAAATAGGTTATACAATGTTTTGCGTTAGTTATGAAATATACACTCGGGAGCTCCGCTCCCTCGAATATATTCCATAACCAACACAAAACATTGAATAACCTATACATATCCATGTTCCGTTTTATCATGCTGTCTTTATCAAATAGTGTAATTTCTGACTAGACTTCAATGTAGGTGTACAGCCTGGTCAGTGTTTTCTGCAGTCGTCACTTTTCCGTGAAACAGCTAAAGTTTGAAATTAACATCATTTTGTGTCAACATTCTTATCACAGTTTTCTTAAGGGTTCTAAAAATAAAAATAAATTTGGTGAAATTAATATTTCGGACTGCAATTTCCTCTAATCAAATAATGCAAGTGATCTAAAAAAGTGAGGTATGGCAAATATGGTCCTTTTCTTTCAACTGATTGGCCGAAAACAAAATAGAAAGTAGGCGTGTCATGGACCTAATGATACTTCTTTTCCTCTGGAAGTTACTCTCTGAAACGACTACACCTAGGGAATTCTAACGCATACACTCTTGTTTTGGCATTTTTTTTGAAAACTTGAATTTTGAATTTAAAACTATTTTGGAATACATTAGGACAATGTTATCTGGTAACACATGATTATTTTCAGATACATCTGACGCAGAACTTTTAAAATATGAAAGTTTGAGTTGAAAACTTCAAAACACGGAAGTCGCATTTACCATTTTTCAAACAAATCAATATGGAAAACAGAATAGCAATTTGTCACTGTATTACTTTTTTATGAGATATGATTCTGAATTATTTTCAAACATAGGTCGGTTTTCAATCTATTATTCATAAAATAAAAAAAAAATCCTCAAATTTCTATCTTTATCAATAAAATTATACAGACAATACGCAGATAAATCCTGACAATCGCATCGCATATGTGCTCGGTTTGGTCTCGATCAGTGTAGCAGGATGACCATGGTAAAATTTTTATCCTGCTAGTTTACAGCAGAGCCGTGTGGATGGTTCTTACAGTGGGTATTTTTAAAATTTAACTAAGCAAATTATATGAAAAAAGTGAGTATGACTAGGAAACGCCACAATCACACACTGTAGACCAACCCACAGCACCGTGAGGAAGAGACACAGAGCACTAACTGTCAAATGACATTAAAAGGCAATTGTTTTCAATTGTTTCCTTAACCAGGGGTATTTTCCTCATTCTTGGAAAGGAGCCAATGTTTCTCCTATTTTCAAAAAGGACGACCGATCTCTTCCAAGCAACTACAGACCCATATCTCTCCTGTGTCTTGCTGGGTAAGTAATAGAACGATGTATTCATAAACATCTGTATAATTATGTTCTTTCTAACCATATCTTAACTCCTCTTCAATCGGGTTTTGTCTCAGGTGACTCACTAATTTTCAGCTGCTCCATACATACCACATGTTCTGTGAAGCTGTTGACATCGGTAAAGAAGTCCGAGCTGTATTCTGTGATATCAGCAAAGCTTTTGATAGGGTCTGGCGTAAGGGGTTACTTTATAAGTTACGTGGAATAGGTTGCTCAGGTAAAGTTCTGTCTTGGTTTTCTAGTTATCTTTCAGGGCGTAGACAGCGAGTGGTCCTTAATGGTAAATTCTCCAAGTGGGTCGAAGTCTTAGCTGGGGTCCCACAAGGATCTATTCTTGGCCCTCTTCTCTTTCTTATCTATATCAATGACATTGTAAAACGTATTGGCGGCTCTATTCGATTGTTTGCAGACTACACTAGCTTATACATTATCTTTGACCTGTCTGAGCAAGCAGCAATGGTCCTAAATGCTTATTTGCAAACAATTTCTCGCTGGGCAAACGATTGGCTTGTTCTTTTTAACGCAAACAAAACACTATCTATGATCATATCACGTAAACTAAATCCTGTCCAGCATCCCCCTCTTTTTATGAATGACACCATCATTGCAGAATTTACAAGTCATAAGCTGTTAGGTCTTATATTTTCAAGTACTTGCACATGGAATGAACACGTTAACAATATATCTCTAAACGCCTGGACAAGGGTAATCTCTTAAGAGCCCTTAAATTTAGAGTGAGTAGGAAATCACTGGAAAGATTATGCATCTCATTCATTCGACCGTTGCTTGAATATAGTGACTCTGTATGGGATAATTGCTCATCAGAGTCAAAGAAACAGTTAGAAGCAATCCACACAGAATCCGCAAGAATTGTCTCAGGTGCAACAAAACTTTGCAGCATTGAAAAACTCTTTGTTGAACTGGGATGGGAATCACTCCAGAGCCGTCGAAACAAACATAAAATTCTCTTTTATAAAATACTTCATGGTCTCACCCCTGACTATCTCTATGACCTTTTGCCAGACACTACATCATATAATCTTCAAAACTCAGATAACATCCAAAACTATAGAGCTTGGTTAAACCTTTTCCTAAACTTTTTCTTTCCATCAACAATACGTGCATGGAATGATCTTCCAAATGACACAAAAAATGTGGCCTCTTTCAAACATAGACTCAACAGAAACCTTAAGCCACCTCCTTAGTATTACAATGTAGGTTCACGTAAAGGACAAATACTCCAAGCTAGACTCAGACTGGAGTGCAATTCATTTAATTCAGATCTTTACCGGAAACATATTGTTCCCAGCCCCTCCTGTCAGTGTGGTGAGTTTGAAAGTGCTGCTCATTTCCTCTTCAACTTCCCAATCTATACAAACGAAAGGCAAACATATTTACCAAACAACCTCAGAACCGTCACAACTAAAGACCTCCTATTTGGATGTGAAAATGCTTCAGAGCAAGACAATCAATCACTCTTTTTGCAAGTTCAAGATTTTATTGTATATTCTGGAAGATTTCCATAACTCTGCCCAGCATAATAACACTTTTGTTATGGTCCCCAACGGTAGGAGTTCAGTCACTTCTTAACTTAATCTGTTCATTCATGCTTCCCGACTATTGCTGTAACCACCGAATACGCCACATCATGGGAGACAGTCCTCTACCACGAACTAACAAATAATTATAGATCATTCAACACCTCCTCCCATTTTTGTTAGAATACATAGTGCTCCTATGATGTGGCGCATCTAGTGGTACCTACTGGATATATGTAAACCTGTAAATGTAAAAAGAAAAAAAATCTATCTATCTATCTATCTATCTATCTATTCATCCATCCATCCATCCATCCATCCATCGGATCCATCCATCGGATCCATCCATCTATCTATCTATCTATCTATCTATCTATCTATCTATCTATCTATCTATCTATCTATCTATCTATCTATCTATCTATCTATCTATCTATCTATCTATCTATCTAAATGTTTAGACTATTTATACCATTCATATATGTTGCAAGATCCACAAGTATTAGGAAATGACCACAATAAGCCTCACAGCTTAATGTCAGATCCTATTTCTACTATGTACTTTTATAACATGTCTTGTGATTTATTGAATAAAATATTGTTTAAAACCAAAAGGCAATTAAAATAAAGCAACCGGCTTTCTTTCTTTCCCAGCGAGATGATTGCAAGACAAAGAAGGGAAGAAACAGCTTGTCGATGTATGCTCAGATATATATAGCCGTGTCAAAAGAAATCTAAGCAAGGGTGACTCTGATTGACAAGTAATTTCGACAGAGTACCCTTTCCGAGTATTTTACTGCGTAGAGTAAATTGGAAGTAAATGAGAAGACGAGAATAGTATGGCAAGATAGGGTTGCCGAGCCGGCTGATCCTAGATATTGGCAATTGTACCAACGTCCAAATGACATTTACAGAAGAATAGACTCAATTAAACCTTTAGAAATATTTTTAAAGTCATTGTCCACACCGGATAGGCGACAATCGAAAACGCGCTTAAGAATCGACGAACCGCGAATCAAACATGTCAAACATCACTAGAAACAGCCTGTTTTCGATTGCTATTTGTCGCCAGTCGGGCGACAAATGGCAATTAAAAACTCGGTTTCTAACAATCTTTAATGTATGTACGCTGATAGTAGTATCGTTTTCGTTTGCCACCTATCCGGTGTGTTGCCTGTAAAGATGAGCCAACACGCGAGATTTTGGTATAAGTTTTCATGTGATAGACCATGAGCTGCTAATAGACCCCCCTCCCCCCAGGGGGATTTTTGTACACTATGATTTTCTAAAACTACGTTATATAAGAAGCAAAATGACACATGTTGGCTATCTGGCAGTGGTGGCGTTACCGTGTAACAGTCATGTTGACTACGTTACCCTAAACATATCCAAATCCTATTGTTCAAATACAAAGCTATGCATAATTTTTGTTTATCCACATGCTGATTGTCTTTAAAGCACTTAATTAAATGCAGCAAATAGCCAGTATGCGTTAAATCAACATATGCATACTATATTGCAGTTATATATGTTACTTTATTTCAAATACACTACTATTTAGCCCTGTGCAATCACTAGACTATGTGCTGCCAAAATACATCCTAGGAAGAGTTTTGTACACTTTGATTTTCTAAAACAACATTATATAAGCCACAAAATAATGCATGTTAGCTCTTTATGGGTATGGATGTTACTCTGCCATTGCAGAGTTTACTATGTTACCCTTAAATAATAGGAACTCATTCAGTGTTAATATCAAAATTATTCCTTATTCTTACAAATCAATACTATCTTGCCATTGAAAGTAAATGACTAGCAGTATAATTTTAACTCTTTTAGGTTCATTTTATTACTATTACATATGTTACTTTCTTTTGAATACATTAATTTAATGCGAAATAGCATAATATGAGTTTTTTATACTGCTAAGGGGCGTAAATTACTTCCATTTTAGGGCTCAATAATGAAAGAAATAATGAAAAGTTTCTCTTATTACATTAAATATAAGCGAAATTAAACTCTGACAAAAGCACAGTTGATGTAAAGGAAGATACTTGAACTCAGAGCACATAAAATGCTCTTATAATTCAGAGGGTTTTTTTTATCGATTATGTAAACATCGCCTATAGAAACTACTTATTTTAATAATCAAATTATGTTTCTTAAATGCTTGAATAATAGCATTTATCTCTGACGCTTGTATGTGTTAACTTAATTTAATACATGAAATAATATATACAAGACATTTTTCCATACTGTCTACAGTTCAGTTTAGATGAAACAGGATTTTAAACATGTAGTAGCTTAGTAAGATCTATTACCAAAAGTGTCAGCCAACCAAATATATATACAGCTTATTAGCTATTGATCACAACAACTATTATAATGATAACAACTAAGAACGAAAGCTAGCTCGCAATTTGTAAAAGTAAAAATAATTTCAGGCATGGTTTATATTGAGAAATGAATAATTCATATAGGTGTTATCCCTGGTCATTTCAATGAAAACTGAAGTTGTTTTTTATCATAAAACATTTCTGTACCAAATATGGTACCCAATATGCCTGTCCCTATGGTTATAATACCTATGGCAGTAATCAGCATGTCTAGTTTGGCGAAGAAAGAAAAAACTAATCTTGGTAACATGCATAACATGAATATTTAAGGAGATTATAACACTTATCATCTATTTTCCTATTTCTACAATTTTTGTGGAGCATTTAAACAGCTAGCTAGGCAGCATTTGTTCAAAATGTTCAATTTAGTCATATATTTAAAAGAGATAAGTTAATAAATGCTTAGAAAAGATCCCTTGCATTGTTAGTATAGTATTATAGACATGACTAAATGTAAGGACTTCAACACTTCATTGGGATTTTTTATTTGATTTATTTCTGTTAATAAGACATAGTTTAACAGTGTATTTTTGTTTTATATAAAATTTGGTACTAAGCAGCCACATGGGAACATGATCATTGTTATAAAACTGTATCCTATGAATCCTTTGGATATTTCAAATCAAGCTAACTAGATATAATGAAAAAAGTCAATAAGCAATGCTTATTAGACCCCCCCCCCCGCACAGTAAGAGTCAGTGAAAAAACTTGGCAAGTTATAGTTCGAACCAGCTGACCTTAGTTTTGAAAAGAAGATTTCAGCAGACTCTGTGCAAACAAAATTACAAACTCCTTCATGCATATGTTCAATGTGTCTACATTGTATCCCCCAAGTATCAAATTGCTCCATCAAAAGCTGTGGTAGGAGTTGACCTGCCCATAAAGGCACTATCCCTGCATATACAAAAGCCATATAAGGGAATAATTGTCTAAGTTCACACAGCTGTCACTTTGTCAAAAAATACTTTTTTTCAACCAAACTCCTTCATGCATATGTTTAATATGTCTATATTGTATAGGCAAAGTATCAAATTGTTCCATTAAAAGCTGTAGAAGGAGTTGATCGGCCCTTGAAGGCACCATCTATGAATATACAAAAGTCTTATTAGGGAAAAATTGCCTAAGTTCTCACAGCTGTCATTTTGTCAAAAATTATTTTTTTCTGAACAAAACTCCTTCATGCATTATGTTCAATGTGTCTACATTGTATGGGCAAACTATCAAATTGCTCCATCAAAAGCTGTGGTAGGAGTTGATTGGCCCATGAAGCACCATCTATGCATATACAAACACCTTATTCGGGATAAATTGTCTAAGTTCTCACTGCTGTCATTTTGTCAAATATTATTTTTTCTGAACCAAACGCCTTCATGCATATGTTCAATGTGTCTACATTGTATAGGCAAAGTATCAAATTGCTCCATCAAAAGCTGTGGTAGGAGTTGATCGGCCCATGAAGGCACCATCTATGCATATACAAAAGCCTTATTAGGGAAAAATTGTCTAAGTTGTCGCAGCTGTCATTTTATCAAAAATTATTTTTTCTAAACCAAACTCCTTCATGCATATGTTCAATGTGTCTACATTGCATAGGAAAAGTATCAAATTGTTCCATCAAAAGCTGTGGTAGGAGTTGATCGGCCCGTGTATGGCCTATAATAGCATAAGCATAAAACCCTATATTAAAAGCCATATAGAACTACAAAGGAAAATAACTCTAATAGAATTGGCCCCTAGCCCTTACTTTTTGTCTAAAGTATTTGTCTTGCATATATGAACATGTTTGCAAGGTTTGATGAAAATCCAGCAATGACTCTTCAAGATTTTAAGGAAACAAAACGTTACGGACGGACGGACGCACACACGGACGCACGCACACACACACGCACGCACGGACAACATGAACAGTATACCCACCACAAACAAAGTTTGCGGGGGGTATAAATAGTAACAAAGAATAAATCAAATGAGCTAGCATATTTGATTTGGTACTAGTACTCATTGCAGTGTCAAGAAATGAGGGCTCAGGGAAGCCTTGTTAATTTGCAGAGCATTTGCTGTCTGCATCCACAAAGTATGGATATATAGATGCAGACTCAGACCAGAATTAATATGGCTAGCTCAACTGCATCAGCATGAGCAACCAATGGATCCGACATATTTACGAAAAATGTGATAAGTACCAAAATCTAACGTGATGATCAAATATTTATCTGAGCGCTTTATAAATTACAATAAATGAGATTAACAATTATTTTTTCATCCTAAGGCAATACTTTCACAAACAAATCTGATATAAGGGTTTCAATATTTGGTATACTATATCATACACACATGTAAGATAAAGGACAATAGAGTCTTTAAAGTTACACTGCTGTCAATATCTGAACTTTATGGTATCCTTTTCAATCTGAAAGAAATATCATTTGTTTTGAAGATGATTAAATTAAAAGACCCATGGTAATTAGAAATGCATAGATACATGTACTTACCACCAAAATCGTGTACATGTATACTTTGTTAACATTCCATGTAAGTCTATCATCGATAATAATGTTTATACTGAGTGGAGTGTTCTCCCAATACTTTTTTGTCAGAACAGTTGGCTTTTTGCATATGTCTTGAATCCATACCCTGTTGTGTTTGCAACTCATTCTTATTGTTAATATCCATATAACGCTTTGCTATAATTTGGTCATGTCACATTCTGTATAGTGGAAATTAGCATCAGCTATTTGAGCATTAATTGCTAAAACTACCAACATATGTTAATAAGATTTCATGACTGCACTTTTTACTTTAGATATTTTACTTTTCCATCCAACATTCTAAAAGAACATTGTGAAATCTTTTTTTACATCAACTTGAATGTCAAATTCGGTCTGGCCTTATTCTGGCAAATAAAGTCCCATAAATTTAAATTGGTATCGTAAGTAACAATTGACTTGTTTTCTTGGATATGATCATATCACTTGGGATAATTGTCATGTAAACTCCTCCATTATCGCTTATTTTTCCCATTCCACAGAAATATTTGTTCTAAATAAACCATCTACTAATATAATTTACATTGCTTAAGCAAATGATCAGAAGAACTATGTTGATTTAATTATCAGTTTCATCCATTAAACAATTTAAAGCTATGCTGAAGATAAACTAAAGTCTATTTAAAAGCCAAAAGAAAAGTAATGCATCAACATATGTATACACAAATACAACAATGTCAGTATAAAATTTGATTTAGAGACAGTCTCTACAAAGAGCATAGGCTTAGATACACTTATAATGCATAGTATCTATGTAACATATACCATTTTGCTCTACCAACTTACAAATACTTGATTCTATCTTGGTTGGAATAGCACAAAAGTTTTGTTTGCTACAACCTACCATACGACATTAATTAAAAAAAGTTTTTTTATTATTGTAGATGAACCAAAATATACAAGGACTACCAGTGTGTATTGTGTTACTGACTATGTTTGTATAATTTAACAGCAGTTAACTGGGCACACTAAAATATTTTGGTTGTTGTTTAATAAGTGACTAGATTAAACTTAGTGTTCTTCAGATAAGTAATACAAAAATTTAAATCTACCTTACAATCTTACATAAACATTTCAGTCTCAATTTAATACTGTCTTTCACAGCACTTTAGACATACAAAGTACCTTATGATATATTTTATCTGGTAGCATATGTTACTTTAACAATTTGGACATAACATGGGAACTTATCCCTATTCAGCTGTTACTTGAGAGCAAAATTGTCTTTGTCAATGAGGTTTAAAACCTATTACTTTGGCCAAATCAACATTTTTTTTGTTTTTAATAAAGTTTTAAAATAAACTATTTCACAAAAGTAAATATGCTTTGACAATTTGACATAGTCTCTTAAAGGGGACAGCAACCCTAATGATAAGTAAGTTTTATTAGAAAGAGCTCTATGAACCATGAATTTTGATACAAGTATCATCAAAATCGGTTAAAAATGGGCAATATGGGCATTTAAAAAAAATTCAATATGGCCAACATTTAGCCGCCATTTTGAATATTTAATTAGTTTTCAAAATTTTTTCAACTGCTTAATTTTTAGTTATCACTACTATCACATCATCTGTGTTTCAGCAGATTTGTAGCTTTATACACAAGGAAAATGTTTCATTTAAGATTAATGCAAATAATCCATTGGTTTGTCTTTTATTTTGATTGCGCATATTTAATTAGGCTGAGTGACGTCACTAAGCCAATATGGCCACTTCCATTACAGTCCATTTGCAAATATTCAAACGCCCATAACTTACACATTTTTCAACCGATTTAGACGAAACTGGTATCAAAATTCATGGTTTATTAAAATCTTTCATATAAAACATAGAAATTATCAGGGTTGTCGTCCCCTTTAATAAGAACTGATAAATCATATTGTGGAGAAAATAGTATTTTTATGTCTATTTAACACAAAAATCAGTTCTGAAATGAAAGAAAATACCATTTGATGTATCATTTAGGGAATTAATCAGTATATAAAAAGCCTTAAAGTGTGTTACATACGTTACATATTGCCAAAAAACAAACAAAAAAAAACTTATACTTTACAACAGAAACAATGTTTAATATCCCCTTTCTCTCTTGTTTATCAATATAATGCTCATATATGGTGTTTAAAAGCTTACAGATAGGAGTACATGCTTTGTTTTTAGATGGAAAGGTTCTTACTGTACATAACGTTTTCTTAGGGGTTGTCATATTCAACAGCTTATAACTCCTGAAGTTTTTAAAGATTGAAGCAAGCTGTTTGTAGTTTTGAAATGGTCAGTTAATTGTCTTTTAGAGACTTGTTATCTTAATCTAAAATATCCATGTAGTAGTTTATAAAAAGAAACTATATAACAAAATATTAATGATTTTATAGGGTGTAGTTGAAAATGTAACGTAAATGACACCATAATGGGCCTAAATGACTCCAACAAACATCAGTATCTGCAGGAAATTAACTGTTCTTACATATTACATGACTATTTAGCCAATTTGAATTGTACAAGTACAACTTTAATAGCCTTAATTTTATATTTTTTTTCAAAACAATGAGGGGTTACGTATTTAACATGCTGTAGCACCCAAACGCCCCCACCGCCAGATGGCCAACATGTTGCAAGAAGCTCCTTAAATGTTATGCTTTAAAAAAACATAGTCTACAAAGTTCCCCCTGGGGGGAAGCAAAACCCTTAGTAGCTCATGGCCTATGAGCAAATGCCTCTAAAACCGGTAAGTGCCCATGATGACAAATCCAGCGAAGCGCGAAATTTTGGTCCAAGATTTACCTTTCATCCATCTTTTTATCTGTATGCTCTGGCAAATCTGTAGATATAAGTAGGATGGTAGAAGCATTCACTGCTCGCTCATGCGATAATTACCGAAATGTCGTGTGCTTGGATCTTTCTATCTCCTCATTTCAAGTGCATCGCCTCTTTGGCTCTCCAATCACTGTACTTACATTTACATTTACAGGAACAGGCTTTTACAATTCTACTCAGTGAAATGAAGCGGCTGTTCTGAGTATCTTATGATTGCCCATGTCGAGCAGACCCGCCCCCTGGTTCTAGACGCAGGTACTTGCAAGTTTATTCTCGTCCGGTTTAAAACAAATTGTCGATTCTGCACTCAGCTGTGTCCATCAGTTGATTTTTGTCTGACGTTTTCAAACAGCTCATGAATAGTCCATGAAATGCCCTTTCTATACAGTAAAACCTCGAAAATTCGAACTTCGATTTTTCACAATATTCGTTAATTCGAAATAAATTTGGGACACACTGAAATTCAGAGATTAGGACCTATTCATGATTTATTTTAATAGCTGTCTATAATAACATGCGTTTTGGATGCGTCAAAGAAACGTTTAAGACGTTTCTTTTTACGCTCCCAAAACTTATGTTTAATAGGAAAAACCCTGATGATAATCACTTTTGGGGTTATATATCTATATGTCTACCTCCCAATAACTCGAACTGCTTATAATTCGAAATAAAATGTTTAGCCCTAAGGACTTCGAATTTTCGAGATTTTACATCATTACATCATACGGATCGCGAATCTATCTATTCATTCTGCAGCACTGGCTCGCGAGTATTTAATATATACAGCAAGGGTAAAATCTAGATTCAACATTTAGCAGATGTAAAAGCGAAATAGTTATAAGGAAATACAAGATGATACTGTTAGTGCTGATGTGAAATTTAAATGCAGGTAAAACAAACAGTTTAGATTTATGGAGACTGATGATTGATCTGGCAGTCTCCTTCTTTGAAGAAAACAAGATCAGCCCTAAGAACAATCTCTGATGGAAGTCTACTGCACGACCTGGTTAAATTTGGCATACATGTATATTTGGTTTAAACATATTTATTCATATTTCCCTTTACAGTAATATACAAATATACATTTTACAATATCATCATGATGGGATTCAGAAAAAAGTCATGCTACTTATACGAATCTGTTTCCCTTTGAACATAATGGTGCACAGTTTGAAATTATATCCGGTGAAAATTAATAAAAACATGAGTTGTATTCAAACCAAATAACTTTTCTACTCTAAGTGTATTGTGTGTGTGGGAGAGTGCATGTGTGGAGAGAGAGAGAGAGAGAGAGAGAGAGAGAGAGAGAGAGAGAGAGAGAGAGAGAGAGATTTATTCCATCCTCAACGCTCAAACCGTTTACTATCCAATATGTATTTTTGTACTGTTACAAAAATACTATAGTTAGTATGAAAGTCAGATTCAGGTATACCAATAACACAGTGTTTAAATCTGGTTGACAGTAGTTTGTCAGTTCATTAAGCATTATTGTCCTGGTCTCGTTATATCTTTGGCATTCAAAAAAGTAATGTTTTGTAGTTTCAACTGCACCACAGGCACAGTGAGGACTGTCAAAAATATTTTTTGAAAAAAGATGATGGTTGAGATAACTACAGTCGGTTCTTAGTCGGGTATGTTGTATCTGAGATATTCGGTTGCCAATGTAATAATGTTTAGGGGGGTTCTTTAAATTTTTGTTAAGTTGATATTTAAAACTTTGAATCGAGTTTGACTGTCTTACTTCAAGAGATAAATCGTTCCAAGCTCTTATACTAGAGGGTAAAAATGATCTATAATACAGATGGGATCTGGACAATGTGTGTCTAAAGTTATTTGCGTTCCGCAAGTTATAAGTGGTAGAATCTTCCACAGAAGCAGGAATTAGTGATGATAGATAATTTGGCGAAACGCCGGTATTCATTTAAAAAAGAGACATAGTTTATGTTTATGTCGTCTTTTTTCAAGTGACTCCCAACCCGTTTCCCAATATAACATGTCTAAAGATACTAGTTTAGTAGCTCCAGTGGCTATTTGTGCAGCTTCTATTTGTATTTTTTCTAGTGCATTAATTTCGTATATTGTACAATTTCGTACATGTTTATTTCAACGGCAGGTGTGACAACCTTTTTTATGGGCGAGGGTTTGCTGAGCATCATTCGAGCCCTTGTCGACAGTTAGGGAAAATGCTCATAATTCTTGAGTCACATTGTATATTTTGATCAAATATAACGTACTTATTTTTTAAAGATTGTCCAGCAACTGATATGCAAACGTCCCGCAGGTGTGCACTATAACCACTGCAGTCCGTCCCTAGTCAGTTAGTGAAAATTCTCATAACTCGTAAGGAATGTGCGCAAGGATTCATCCTTGAATGATCAAAGCTCATTTTTAGAGAAAAAATGCATCAGAGTCGATTGCACTCTAAGGGTGGGACTCGGGAAACAACTTCATTTTTAATGAAACACAAAGTATGTTGGGTTATATAGTTGGATAGTTAGATTGACCTACGATTGGGCTACATTCTACTCCTCCGTTAGAGAGAGCAACTAAAATCTGATTTGTCCATTAGAAGATCACGCCATAATCTACCCATTACTGTGAGCATGATTAGGCAACACTACAATCAAATTCACCATATGTTATCTATGGTCTTAAAAATGCAAAATATACCGGCAAAAAAGGAACGCACCCCTACGATTTTCCCCATTAAGATCTCCTTTTAATACGAAAATCTCAATTGTCATGAAATATTCATTTCTTATCGAATCTTACTACAACTTAAGTCTGACTTAGATGAGTATCTGTACTTTCCCTGTGCAGGCACAAAACACATGAAAACAAATGGTAAACGAGTTTTGGAAGCGTTAATTCAACGCTACTGTCTGCATGGAATTCCAAGTATGTTTTACATTTGCAAAGTATGAAAACGATATGTTGTTGTTATGTGAGACAGCCAATGTGTTTATTGATGCTTTTTTGCAATTCCAAAATCCATTTTCATCAGTTAGGACCATTTAAATTGATTAAAACAATGTTGTAATCTTTAAATGTTTTATAAGGTTTATCTCCAGTGTGGAATCATTATCCAAAGGGTAGTCATAATACATCGGGTACCTAGCATTCAATTATCGTGTATGATGATTTTAAAGATATAATTTGCATAGAATAAGTGTCTGGGTACAATTTGGTCTACTGAGATGATTCCAATAGCTTGAACTTATCCAGCAAGAGAGCATTATTAAGACGCTTATTTCCTGTGACTTTACAATTTGACCCCTACTTTGTTCATGACCAATTTTCTTTAACACCATTTCGACGCCAGATTGCAAAAGACGCGTGACGCAACATTACATGAAATACCCTTGCACTGATATAAACTAAACTGGCCTATTGTTTGTGATCTTCCTGAGAAGTGAACAGTTCTTAGTGGTGCGTTTGTTTTTTGATGGGTATATTAAGTTACTCTTTCTTAAAGAAGTGAGTGGCCCTGAAAAGTGCCGATTTGGTGGTCATATTACCATAGCGACATAATTTAGGAGCAGGGGCATCTGCTTGGTCTACCGCCACATGCAGGGCATCGCACTAAACCCTGTTCAACGTCCATGGTCTTTCTAATAGGAATGTAGAAAAGTGGATTATCTGCCTCCACATCCAAATCTTCAGGAGGATGAGGTGTGGGGTAGAATTATCCCCCAATTTTCCTCCTAGTCACTGATTGTCTTCGTCTTCATTTCCATCTTGGCATCATTCATCAAATTTTCCACCCTCCTGGACATCTCAAGTATCTTCTGATGGTTCTCAATCATCAGAAGAAGTAATTCTCCAGTATCATTGATAGCATTCACTGTATACAGCAAACGCCTAGTAGCCTCAACCATAGCTTTTCCGTGCTCCCCCAATTGTCCCAAACGTGAAACCACAGGATGCGGATCGGTGTGCATTATAGTCGACATGCCAAAGTCAAAGGCATAGCTCATCTTAATTTTTTTGAACTACTTATAGTTCTGTCAATCCTTTTTATTGGTGGTATAGAGAGAAACCCTGGCCCGTCGTCTTCATCTTCCGAGGACTCAATATCACTTTTATCCGCAACTGAACATATCATTGAAGATAAATTTTCCATTGCACACTATAATGTTCAGAGTATTGCGAATAAAATAGATTTGATACAATCGGAACTGTCTAATTTTGACGTTATTTGTATAACTGAGAGTTGGTTCGATGGTAGAACTGCAGATGATAATATAGAAATTGAAAACTTTTAACTGTTTAGGTGATCATCATGGTGGAATTTGTGTTTATATTCGTAATAACGTTTATTCAAAAAGAAGACACGATCTTGAGCTTCCAAACATTGAGTGCCTCTGGATATCTGTCAACCTTATCTCAACGTTCTACTTTGTGGTGATATATTACTAACTTTTGATCAAAACAAGCAGATATTTAAAGCAGTACAAGAATTTATAATTAAGTCAAAACGCTTTGAATATACATATTAATGTTCCAATAACGCATTGCATTTGTATGAAACATACCTCAATGTCTGCAACTGCAATAATAGTACTATTTAAAATATGTTTGTGTATACATAAAGCGATGCTCAAATATCACACCACTTTTGCAAAAATCATATCACAATGTCCTCAACAATAGTAAATTATTCAAAATACTGGTACATTCACAGTTAATTGGTTTGATGACTATTCTGCTAGCTGGGTACATAGAGGTAACGACCATCACCCCCCCACATAGAATTTGATCATCTCCAACCTCTGTGGAGACAACAAAGACAACTGTAACTTGTAAGATATTCATTCTCCTTCGCAAAAGTCAAAATCCATACTTTGTATTAAACAGCAATTTTTGACATTATTATATATACATTTAAACCTGGATAATTCCAGTTCGAATTATCTAGCTTTTTTGCTGTATTGTTTTTACATTCTAAGGTCAATTCAAGTCATACGTCTATTGTATTTCTAATATTGAATAGCTGGGAAACAGATTTACAAAAGTCAATAGACTTTCTTCTGAATCCCTTTTTTGTATTTCTAAATGATATGTATGTGAACTTATTGTATTATATGTACACATGTTGTTATACAAAAATGAAATAAAAGTTTAAACTAAACGTGAAACCAAACTGCTTGCCATTTTGTTGTTGTGTAACACAAGATCATAATACAAATTTGAGTTTTGAAACGAGCTTTTATAGTTTTCAAAGGGATTGACCTACATTGAACTCCTCCGCTAGAGAGAGAGCAATGATACACTGATTGGTCAGTTCATTTATCTCACCCAATCAGAATTGAGTTGATTTCTTATAGCGCGAGAACTTTAAACTAGGTCAATCCGCTTGGCAAGTATAAAAGGCTTGAACACACTACATTTTCACCATTCATAATCATGGAGTCATTTCTGACAATAGATGATATGATCAACAATCCTGGCGTTTTGCTATCAGCAGTGAATGAGACGTTTGCTAGCGATATGGCACAACAGTATTATACACCACAAACACCCTCAGCGTATATACCTCAACCTGTTCAACAGATGCTACAAAAACAACAGTCTAAGACTCAAGTCATGGAAGTCTTATTCAAGGAACTTTCTGAGCTAAGGTCTAGAGTGAATAACTTAGAAGGATTGTCTCAGCAAGGTTCACAGCAGCAAACTTTAGAGATACCACCCAACCAGATACCTATAAGACTTGACATTATGACAAATGACCAGGACACTATTCAAATCATAGAAGTTGGAAAAGCAACAAAGAAAATTAAAATCACCAAGACATTTAACAAACAGCCCTTATTAGGGCTACCACTTCCCTATAATGAATACCACTAACGTCGTTAACACCATACACTTGTTAATGCTACAGAGTGATGCCTCTAAGAGTTGAGGTATTAATTGACCAAGAGATTCTTAAGACGCATAGAACTTAGTACCCTTGACTATTACACCCATCACATATCACCACAAACTATACACCCTAAAATGACTGAGCTATTTTCAAAGCTGAAATTAGCTCAGTTATTTTATATATCGCCACAGCAGAACCTTTATCCCCCTAAATATTTTCAAAGCTGAAATTGACTAAGTTTTTTTTATATATATATCACCACAGTAGGACCAGGAAACTATCTCAATTAGGCACTGAATATGACTAGAAAACTATCACGATCATGAACCAGCCAGAATACCTCTCAAATAAACTAAGTTATTTTCAATAGCCAAGGAAACTATCACAATCACAGGTTCAATCAGAATACCCCTAAACTAAACTAAGTAATTCACAGCTAGTCACTCAAGCTAACCAGGATAGCCATCTATGGCACAAATTTATCCTGAAAAAGAAGAAGTTCTTTTCAGGCTTAAGGGGATATATACTATGCACAATAAGTTTGGCAATTTCTTATGTTTCGCATCTTTTTGTGCCCATCTTTGTAAAGTGCCAATCACTTTCAATTGCAATGACGAGAACATGATCTTAGGCAAAGGAAACACGAAATTTTAGACCCCATCCTTTAAATAAGCATTTGGGCAGAGGAAGATTTACAGAAGGGATCAGTAAGCAAAAATCGCATCCGTTGTAAGTAATGCTAAAAGATAAGCATGCAATTTTTTGTTTGGTCGTCTGACATCTTCCTTAAGCATCATACGCCTATATAACTATTGGTTATGTGACAGATGTGATAGAGATTTCATGCTGAAGAAATCAACTGCTATCAATGACGTCAAAACGTAGTCATTATTTGATTAAACTTCTTATGTTAATTGGCATTTCAATTCAACAGAGTACCAGCTTACTAAGATATCCTAGGCTTACAATGTAACTCAGCTTATGGTTGATTAAAACCTTAAGTTACTGAAAAATGGGGCAACGCATTTGCGAGATAACGGTGACGTTAGATTTTATCTTTCGGCTCGTGCACTGTAGTAGTGAAGATGTTTCATTCGACAGTATTTTTCTGAATGTGTTGGAAGGCATCGAGCAATTTTACTTGTTAATGTGGTTCAAGAAAACTCGTCTAGGAACACCGTTTAAAGGCGATAACTTAAAAGCATAAGTAAAAACGTCAAATTGTGAAAACTTGGTCCTTTATTTCTCTGAGAAAGTTCAGAAAATTGCAGCATTTGCTATGCTTTTTTGGTTTTTAGTGACCAAACAATCGTTTAAAAATGGTTTCGGCTTCCCCCAATGATCAGAAATACCCACGTTACCCGCTAGTCTTAAAATTAAACGTCACTTTAGCACGGCCGCTGCGTTTGGTAATTATGTATTTTTTTTAAAAGGAAAATCTTGTCAGATGGTTAGCGCTTGTATCTTAATGACAGCAAATGAAACTCGAGATCTGATGTGGATGGGCTTACCCATACAAAACAATTGCTAAATTTATTGTGCATAGTATATCTTTCAAAAGCTCTTACTTGCATGAACTTTTCCTGTATAAGCAAAAATGTCTTTTTATCAAGGAGACGGATACCGTTGGTCACATTGTTGTATGGACAATTTATACATCTCACACAGATCACTTTAATTCCCAACATACAGCATTTGAGCAATCAGCAGCATGCTTATAAATCAGTCTTTTTAGAGTTACTTCCTGGTTTGATACCGTTTGCAATATTGTGACACACTGGAGCGGAACCATTTCTGGCCCAGGGGCATAATTTGAACAAACTTGGTAGAGGTATGCTATGTGATGCTACATACCAAAGATCAAAGCTCTAGGCCTTGTGGTTTCATACAAGATGTGTTTTTCGCCATGCATCATTTTTGCTGCTTTTTGCTGCTGCATTTTGAAGCAACTTTGTACTTATAAACTTGGTTTTTGCAATGTTTTCGTATTTTACTGACTGCTCTTTACATGTGATCACTGTCCGAACATATGTACGTAATGCGTATTAGTCTCAGTATAATTGCAATTCTAGTTAGGCTCACTTTATTACAGTTTGTTTTGTTATTTTGTTATTAAACAGAGCAGAATCAGTTCAAATCATGTTTTCGTTACATTCTATAACCATATATGCTTCAAACAATTGCCCGTGTTTTCACTGATAGAGCCAATAATAGTTTTAGATAGCAGATCTTGTTGCATACCCTAGGTATAGCAGAGAAAGAAAGAAGCCAAAGATCAAGAATTGATACAATCAAATACCATACCTGACCTAGGACACCATATGGAAAAGTAACAAAACACAAGACAACATCACATACAACACACACAAGAGACCAGCCCTTTCCAAGCAGGTGACCACTAGGAACAGACAATACATCATTACAGAGACGAAACACAAATAACAAAAAGGATCCACAAAAGAAGAACCGCATAAGAATGTTTAGTAAAAATACTGGAGGGCTTAAACATGGTTAAAGGTTTTAACATAACCATTATTGCTGATGTAAATCAGCTTTACTGTAGTACAGCCTGATCAACGACTTGGCATTTTAATATGTGTGAACGACCTATGTTGATAATATTAAACTATTTATGACTATTTATGACCAAATAGCATATCACACTAAGCTGAGTAGAGCATTAAAAGACACGTTCGTCTCAGAGAATGAACAGACTGATCTGTGTCTCTACAGCCCCGTTAGAGTGTTGTTGGGTCAAGGTAGGGTTTTATGCCTTTATTCGATGGAGCCATGTGTTGAGTTCTATCTCATTAAAACATCGATATTCTAGCTTTCGCTACAGCCAAATTAAAGATAAAGGGAGCTTACTATTAGTTAAATGCCAAAGGATTTGATAGACTCTTGACAACCTTTGCATTGGTAAATACTCCTGAGTTCAGGATTTTGAAAATTGTGACCCTTCAGCCAATGAATTGCCTCTGTGCCCAGGTACCATTGTATCATATTGAAGTGAATTTGGACCCCGTGGGTCTAAAAAAAATATATTTCGAGATAAAATTCAAGTATCAAATGTGGCTACTGCCCGATTTTAAATACGCTGGTGTTATGAAACATTTAGATAACACCTACACGAATGCTTCTATCTTTATCAATATAGAGACCATGTACGAAAGTGTTCAAAAATGTCTAAAAGAACTGGATAGACTAACGAAATGTGGACAGATATATTAGACTTCAAGCTAAAAAAAAAGGTCATGCTCCCTCCCCTAGATAATTTTACAGACATATCCTATCTTAAAAAAAATTCAAGATGCGTCTTTTAAGAGATGTTTGCACTCTGTACGCCAGCCTGTAGCAAGCTGCTAGCTTATGTTACTGTAATACACTTAGAAGAAAAGTAAAATGAAAGGTGTGGTACTTGATTGTATTGATTCCTGATCTTTGCATCCTTACTTACTTTGAGCTACAGAAAGAAGAGATCAAACTATCTAATTATTCAAATTACTTATGTAGTCTGCAAGGTGGATGCCTAAGCTACATTAAAGAAGCATTTTGAACAAAATTACAGCTTCCAATGGTGCTATTGCGTTACAGATAAAATTTCCATTTGAAAATTGTAATTGTGACTAACATCATTTACTTTACAGCCGATTTGTGCATGTTTCCAAATGTTTATTATCTTAGTTAACTAATATACTCATTTGACTAATAGAAAAACAACGTTTGCTTTCTATCTTCAATATATTGTCTTAAATGAAAAGTTTAACAACACTAACCCCTCCCACATTTTAAGTGACAATTTTGATATCTATTTTTGAAAATATTTGACACTGGTAAGTATCTTCATTTTTGGGACTGTCTTGCTAATATAATACAGACTCATAGGTTTACAAGATTGACATTAGGATCAGAAAACTTATTAAAGGATGTAACATATGTTACATAGCATAATGTATGGACAAGGAAATTGTCTTTGATGTAAGAGATGATATTTCAGAAAATTAATTCTATATTTCACATGTTTTCCTATAAATCTCTGGCCTCTGGTGCCTTGATCTTAGGAATTATAGTCATCGCTAAAAACAAGCTCATGAGCTAGTGTTACAGATGTTATAAATAATATTCTTGTCACATATTTCCCGATGAGTATAATTTTTAATACTAAACTATATAGAGATTTAAATAGAAAGTAATAGTTTCACATTTAAATGAGAGATCTTAATAAATGTTCCTATTAAATATAAATATGCTACATCCTTTAATATGTGTTCTGATCTTAGAAACCCATTGAATCATTGAACTTGTGCTCAGTTCATCCTGCATTGCATTGCTTTACCTGCTGTGATGAATCTAGCTCTTTCATCTGAAGGAGAAGAGTTACCTCTTTTTCAGCTCTTCAGAAGTATCAAATAATCTGGAAATACGGATTCTTCAGAAATAGTGAAAACCTACAACATTAGAAAACAGCAGGCTCGGTTTTATTGTGTCTGTTAATGAGAACTAATGGAAAGTGCAACAATTCTTACACCCTCTAGACTGTATAGAAGTTTTTGAATGCTTTGGGAAAGACAATAAGTGTTCCAGGACATTATTTATTAGGTGAAAATGTGTTTATTTTATCACACGAAGTGAATTCAATGCATATCAAATGTGAGTAAAATTGGTATTTTCTACAGTGAAAAAATATCGTATTTTTTCACTAGTGACTGATACGATTTGTATTTTCACTGTAGAATAGAATAGAACTGTAGCAAAACAATGTTTTCTTGGCAATTTTGTGACTGGGATTTTTTAACATAAGGTTTTAAGTGAAGTATATTTGTCAAAAATAACGCCACGCATGTTGTGACGTCAACATCAAACATAATGACGTCACTGTTTGACCTGGCGTAGCGCCAGTTTGCACGTGACTCCTACCCTAAGGCACACTCCATAGACTTTCTTTAAATGCTGATTTCTTGTGTTTCATTCGTTAAAATATGATTCTAAGCCATTTTCTAGGTGCAAACCACGTTTACACCCAATGTTATACCCAATAAACCCACTGCAAAAGTCAAATCGAACGAGAAACGACCAAGTAAAAAGTAAGGTTGTGATTTCTGTATTTCAGTTGAGTATAAAATAAAAAGAAAATTTATTTTTTTTCGGCAAATACCAAATATATTTCATCTCGTGCGGTGAAAATATCAGCATTTTCACTCGTGCTACGCACTCGTGAAAAATACTGATTTTTTCACCGCACTCGATGAAATATATTTGGTATTCACCTCAAAAAAGTAAATATCTTCTATTTATTGCATCCTATTTCAAAGTGAACCAGCTAGTATATGATTCTTTTTCACAGAAATATCAAGTTACGTCAGGCCAGGAACTCATTGCTTTTGATGGCATCTTTTTCTCCTTGTATAGCTTAACGACATATGCATTTAATTTCAACGCACACCATTACTGCTTCAGGAAACAAGTAAAGTTGTCTGGGTCCTGTCGTTTGACCATTTAGCTCAGACGAGTTCAAACGATGTACATTTGTGTTACAAATACGAAAGTGGCCGGGTCTCTTCTATTTGTATGGTTATTTAGAGCCATGCAAGACCTGACCTCGTGACCTAGCGGTTAGCGTGTCTAGCTACGAAAGCAGAAGAACTGGATCGATTCCTGGGTTTTTACCTATTTTCAGTGGTTTTGTTTAACATTTTAATGCTAAATTGCATCATTACTAGTAAAATGGCACTATCAAAGCGACCGAAATTGTTATTCCTGAACTTTTTTATATTGAATTATGAATAAAATCTGTGAGGATGGGGTTAATATTGGCCCTCCTGAAAGACATTAAGTTCGGTGACCCCAGATTTTTATTCTATTTTCTGAAAGTTACTATAATAGTCCATGAAATAAAAATAAATTCTTAAGATTTTCAACATCAGATTTTTTAATACATGATTTATTCTATAAACAAATTCCAATTTTTGACGAATTGCCAAAATATATCATACAGTATCTTGTCACAGCCTGGGATAACAAATAAACTTGCACATTTTCTAAAAGGTTTAGGTCCTAGGCAATAATTTAAGTTAAAAACAAGAAGCTGGCTGAAGATTACAACAGCTTTAGCTCGATATTCAGGACTAGTGTAAAAGTTATTCTTTTTTCTGATTAGAAAATTGGTCAAAATGCTGAAAACTTCTATATGAGAGTATGAAAAAATAAACAACGTGACATATCTTTTTATTTCATAAATGGATAGCCCATGAATTTAAACAAACTGTATGCAAATTATTAAACAGATTTCAACATGGGAAATATTTAGTAGCATATGTCCTGAAGTCTTTCTCCTTCTTGCAGAGTATTACTTGAAACGCATGTTCAAATAGCCAACTATCAGGCATTCATATCCGTTTCTATATGTTCCAAGCCATGAATGGCATAGTTGGAAAGTTGATGATGGCTCATCGATTTTGAGTGTACTCGTGGTAATACTATACATCAGGAAAAGATTGAAATACTGTTTGATGATTCTACTGGTTGCATGGAGGCGGGTAATAATGATGACTACCACAGAAGCAGACAACGTCAAACGTTTAATATGAATGTTACTTGGATGAGAATTAGTTTTGGCCATTTACAATAAACAAGAACATTGTATAAATTTAAAACTATCTATTCTATTTTGGGCTCTATATTTTGCATTATATGCAAGGTATTAGGAAATGTGTAGTTCATATTTAACATTTCTAACAACAGTCCATGGGCCTGATAACCAGAAATAAATTAAATTTCTAATATTTTGGCACCAATGAACAGAGATACATAAGTACACATGTGAAATATATTAATTCTTTCTGGAACATCATCTATTACATCAGACATGGTCCTTGCTCATTAATAACATCGTGTTATTTAATATATACTTTAAATCTGATCTTAGAAACTTGGTGACAACTTGAAGATTTATGAGCAAAACAGTCTACGAAAATGCAAAATATCCACACACTACAATTGTTTCCACATGTGTTTTACTTAAACGGTAATAACAAAATTTGCTTCCCAGTAAAACCAGGGTTAGGACTGTGTATTAGCTCGTATAAGACAAACTATTTAAGATAGAACAGCAAACTTTGTTTTTTAATGCAACAATTGAGTATATGTTTGTAAAACCTAATCTAAAACGGTATGAAACCAAAGCAGAGCTGTTGTTAAACTAAATGAGGATAGCCACCAGTCTATATGAAGTGACAAAGTCATTCTGCTTTATTATAGCCCTATCTAGCAAGAAAACAATAAAGGTGGTGTTTAAAAAAAACAGTAAAACAATCATTTTTGTGATAAACACCTTTCCCATCTAATAGACTGATCTACAGTCCTGTGGCTGCTTACCTCAATGTTGTTGGAATCCAATCTATGGTTAATAATGCAAATTATGATAGAAATAAATAATTTACGGGTCAACTGTTTCGAGTTTGTGGAATGGGTTCCCAGTTAGGAACTTCAAGAGTATCATGAGATTAAATTTCTTTCCTGGTACTAGATCCAGATTAAACCGACTTCTCACGGTCTTCTTGTTTCAGGCTTACTGATGGCTCAGTCATATCTGTCACAGTATTTTAGTTTGCAATATATGATTTTATCTGAGAGCGTCCAATGTAGTACACCCAAACCGCTTATTCTTCTAAATTAAAGCCATAGTATCGATGATATAGACCCCCATTTGTCCTGGAGGTAATTCTTCTGACAAGGCATCTGCAAGGTTTTCCTTCACTGGAGTATAAAATACTGATTTGCAGTCTTTTCACATGCTCTTGCCTTGCAGCAATTCATTTTTATCGAATACTTCGTCCACTCGTAACTCAATCTTTCTATATTTTCTCTACTGTAAGATATTACAGATTCCTAGCAAATGAATACTCATATTTATATCATCTCTGTATTCTTTTAAATGGAGCTTGTGTTTGTTGCTTGTTGTCCTAAAATGTCTTTATGTGAATATTGGGCAATTTTGGAGAGTCTGACTCCTGAACATTTTTTAAGATTTTCAATTTCTTAAGCAGCATAAAGCTCAAGTGTAGATGGGTTTTCCCCCAGTGCTTACGTTATGTAGGTCAGTTGAGTTATGTGTCTGAAATGGATTTATCATTTTCTCCCAAATCAAAGTTTTAATTCTGTCAACTGATTCATTTTCTTTTTTACAAACACCTGGAGAATCTTAAAGGTGCTTCTGTATATCATCCATATGAAGCATTCTTTTTGTGTTTAGAGATGGCAGTGAGCTTAGGGATTACCCTCAAATATTTCTCCATTGTTTCAGGTTTCTGAGTTATTCCATGGAAAAGTTTAGTTTTGGCATCACAGTTGTAGGATGCTCCAATCCGATATCAGAGTTGTATTCAAACAGAAAACAGAACACCCTAAAATAGATATTTCATAACATTCTATGTAATATTTTATAATTATCTATGACCGTGAGTTAAAAAAAAGCAAGATGGTGTCTGGCGGCCATCTTGGATATTGTTATGTGGGGACCTCAAAAGCTTTTCAAGATGTCGTCTGGTTGCCATATTGGATTAATGCAAATTTCACAAGTTGCCCAAACGTGCTTTTCTGGCAACCAAGCTAGATTAGATCTAGTAAAGTGCAAAGAAACTAAAAAATATTGTACTGACATTTCTAGGTTTACGTATAGGACATATAGGACACCCCCTAAACACCCGCTTACATAAGGTTAAACTAGGTGTTTTTTGTTCTAAAACATAGATTTTGGGTACTCAGTGAGGCGGTTCTTATGAGTGCCAACAATCAATGTTTTTGCAAAGATACGGAAAATGTCATAATTTGTCGTTTGACAATTGTCATTTTATAGCCATAAAATTCCAGTACAGTTTATATTGCATAGGAATATAGGTGTAATGATATAGCAAAACCATCTCCTTCCTGTAAATATCAATGTGCCATGCAACTGTCATGAAGACATCATGATATTCAGTCTTGCCTGATGAAGCCAGAGATTTCATTTCTTCATCTATGCATAATTTGAAGGTGGGTGGAGTAATTTGGTGTGACAAAATCAAAATATTGTAAAATTAATATATTTCGGGCTTAAAACATTTAAAATGAATAAATATACCATGTTTTAGATAAAAAGATACAATGTCAGTAGGACAGAGGGCAAAGATCAGGAATCGATACAAACAACAACCACACCTGACCCAGGATACTAATAGGAAATGACGACTTCACAATTAGACATCACAAACGAAAGCCAAAAAGTCAGCCCTGTTCCAGTATTGACCACAAGGCATCAATAGACAGACGCGCACAAAAGCATTACAAAAAAGACAGAAATAACATAAATGATCCACAAAAGAAGCACCGCCTTGGAACGGTCAGTAAAAATACTTAACTGGAGGGTTTAAACTGGTTTCATGGTCTTCTTTTGTATTGTAAGTGTATTTTCTTACGTTACCCAGAAACATGATATGGGTCTAGTATACCATCATGCCAATAAAAGTTCAAAAGCAGCCCACTTAAACCATCTTTTTTGGAAAGGTTTGAACTACTTAAAAATGCATTCAAACCAACTAGAGCAGATGATGCCACCTCTTTCAGATTTTCCTGACCTGGGTTTTAGATTATCTAGTGTCAGTATTCATTGACCAATCCTGTTTCTAAAATTAGATTGACCTCTTCTAGCTAATTATAGACAATTGTGGATATGGTCGTGCCGTTATAGAACATATATGGCATATCTCTAAAAATAGAATGATTTCATTTGCTAAAAATAGAATCCATCTGTAACGGACCAATCAGAAGACGAAACATGATCATATATGGAACTGATAAAACTGTTTCTGAAAAAAAAAATGTCTTACGTTTCTGGCCAATCAAACACAGTACTGTTTCTAAAAACAGTTGACCAAAGTATATAAGAAAGACGGTTGTAAACTTGAATTATTCTTATCTTACCAGTCAACATCATGAACTTTAGATGAAACCATGCAGCCTCAGCCAGATTGAACAAATGAAAGAGAGTGCCTGTTTACTTTTGGAAGATGGGGAATGGGATCTTTTAAGAGACGAATCAGCGGCACCAAACAATCAACTATAATATATCATGAGAAAAAAATCCAAAAGAAACTAAGCCAATTATGCCACTATATACACCACTAATCAAGTCAAATAAACAATAAATACCATGGCCAACGCCTCAGAGACATACGTTGAGGTCTTCATCATATGCTTCAAAACATTCTCGAAGAGGGGTGAGGTGTTTTGGCGGGCAACAATTTGGGGCATGTGGTGATCCATCATGACTGGTTACAAGACCCCATCATGGTCTCCTTACAGCCGTGGGATCGTTTAGACGTTGAAATCATGATGGGACATATCGCAAAAGTACTGATTAATTGATAAGAAATGGTAATGAATAACTGTTTTCAAAACAGGATCAGAACGATAGACTTACCCAAAGGTGGAGGGAAAAGAAGACCTTTAACTAGTCTACAGGGAGACAAGAATTCGATACAGATCAAGAATGTTTTGCAACCATAGAAATTAACAATCAGTTGTGTATGGTGAAAGCCATTGGAGCCGGTTGGGCCGAACTAAACCTACCCAAACAAAAAGAATGTGAACCAATACGCAAATGCTACGCTAATGCTTTGTAGTTTTGTGTGCTGTTGAAGCGTATGGAAACAACAAGCTTTTTGCTATAATAGCAATACACTTTCTGGAAAAAACGTTTGATTTACATATAGTCTCATTTAGTTTTTAAACAAACAGTAGCATTTCTTATTTTCTTTATCTTATTTAGATTTTCTTATTGAATGTAAGCTTATTGAAGGGACTTGTCAATTTCATTTTTCACATAATTAAAATGTTACATTTTGACAATAAATTAGCATTTTAGCAGTTAGTGCGTTTCTAAAGTCCTACAGTATATATTGTAAGCCTAGATACATTTTGAATCGTATCATTAGCATGTGACTTAATTTTCCTAGTAGCTAGCTAGCTGACCTCTGGATCAAACCTAGCATAAGTATATGGTTTCAAGAAAATTTCCGAGTGTTCAACATAGTGACTAAATTACTCAAATCCCATTTTTCAAATACTAGAGGGAACAGCTTTGCAGTGAAGCATGATGATTTTTGTGGCTTCAGTGATTATCTTGTTAAATAGATAAAAACAATATTATTCAACATCATTGATGGAATTTATTTTTTAAACATTCCGGCAAAAGTAAATTTTAAAAACTTTTTGCCATAAATAAACTGCAGTTCCATTTTTTAAATTCTACTCACTGCATGCAGATATTTGAAATTACATGGAACCTACAAAATATATATTTGACAGTCAATACATGTATATGTATCCTGCAGTGTTCCCCCAAATTAATGCATATCTATCACACTAATGGAGTGGTTATAAAACAATGGAATTTAAAAACATGATTACACAGTTCAAAAACATATGCATGTGTATGTGTTTGGATAGCATAGCATATCAGTACGTATTGTTGGTGTATGGTTAAAGCATATTGTAAAAGTATGGTTAAAGTGTATGTAAAGCTTATGATTGAGGTGTATGGTTAGCTTATTTGCATGTGGAAAAATAGGCTTTAGTTATATTCAAATGGGTACCTTAGATCAACCTAAAAGCATATTATATATAAATAATATTGAGGCATTTAAAGAAGTTCTGGATACCTGAGTAATTGTGGTGAGTGCTTTACTTGTTATTTAACCTACGAGAAACCCTGTATCTACAGCTACTTGGGGACGATTGTCATTTTCATACCATCTCAAGCACTCCTGGCTTCTTTTCTTCGAATTTATTTTGTTTATCAAGCCTCAAACACTATGATCACAAACAAAAACACGAGTGTGAAGTAATCTGTATTGTGTGTAAAACGACCGACTGTTCCAAAATGGAGTCACTGGTCACCTGTAACTAATGTCACATCAACACAGAAAAGTACCCCTACACAAAAAGGGGTAAAGAATGGGCAACCTAGTATACCCTCCCAATGCGATAGATGGTGGAAATGGCCAAAGTGTAATTAACACTACCTAGACAAAGAAGACCACCGTTGTTGTTAATACCATTGTACATCATGTGATAAATAGGTACAGAGGGATCATCTTTGTTACCTGAGATTCATACCAGGGAAGCAAGAATTTATCCCCAAGCTCATCTTCACCAATTTCGAATGTAGTCAGGACGAGAGAGCGGATAGTATGGATTAAACATCCAATAATTGACAATCAATGATAGAATGAATACCTGTTGACAACCAAGAGAAGTTTTAGTCTTTCTTCATATTTCCATTGACTTTTATTGCCAAATCATGTCAGTAACAAAATAATAAATAATAAACAGAATTTATTAAAGCTGATAGCAGTATCACCGCATTTATTTTGGTGAAACATTTCAAAAGGTGTCAAAATCATTTTTTCACATTTTGGATTATTGGCAATTTATGTATATTTTAGGACCCTACAGCTACCTGCACATGCATGATATAACTATCTACATACGTCAAGAATAAAAGTAAATACAATATTGTAATTTGGCTTAAAATCTTGTTATTTTGCTTAAAAGATTAGGCTACATAATGTTTTTGGAATAAATACAAATACTTTTAACTTAGTGTTGTTTTTTTTCTCTCATAATTTTAAAATAAATCATAAAACAATCATGGTTTTAATAGCTACCAAGCATAACAAAGCAAAATTGACTTTATATTTGCTATTTATTGACATGTGTACAAAGTACAAAAGAAAAATCAGGCAAATCTGAGTCTGTGCATGCCAGACCCCTATTTAGATTTGTTGGTGGTTAAAGAGAATTGCTCTTAACTAATTTGTTAAGAATGGCCCAAATGTTACTGCATCTATAGGCCTACAACAAGTTGTTGTAAATAGAAAAAAATGCAAATTCTTAAAACCAATTCTTTCTTGTAATTTGCCAACACAGCTTAGGAGTGTTACAGCTCTATAGTTTGAAGGTTAAGATTTAGCTACTTTTTTAACATTGATATCACATTAGCTTTTTACCATGTGTTTGGAAAGATGTATTCACCAAATGATCTATTCATAAGAATAAAAAGGGGGTTTGAAGTGGATTTCAGAGACTCCTTCAAGCATTATATGACTAAAGAATGTACATTTTCCTTAAATGAGACATTCATTGAACTAACGACTTGAGGCACTGTACATATTCAACAAAGACCTATAGACCAGCCGTCCTTGTATTTTAGTCCATATATTCAAATCAAAACGGAGTTTCCCATTTTTCCGTAATAATACGAGGGTCAGTCAATAAGTATCTAGTCTACTAATTTCTGATAGAGATAGATCTCTTTTTCTTTTGTGAAATGAATCTCTGGCAGGATAGTTTCCGACCTAATTCTTTTAAAAAAATATTATCTTATGATTTAACAAAAATATAGCTATCGTTGAAAGTGAGCTTAAATGACTTGTAAATATGTAAAACTACTATATTCAAGAGTCATTTTCTAAAAGCAAATTGCAAATTTTTTCCCATGAAATCGAACTTTAAATAAAGCCAAAGGAACAGATTTTCATTTTCACTGCTCTTGAAAAAATTCACATTGTTCAGAGGAAGAGGATGTAAAATAAGGGGAGGCGGAGGGAGAATGATAAAGAGGAGGAAAGAGGAGAAGGGAGAATAAGGAGGAGGAGGAGGAGGAGGGATTGAGATGTAGCATGTCTAATTATAGTATGCTAAGTATAATCATGTGCACTTTGGCTCTGGACAGAGCGCTCTGAGTGATACCTCATTTGGGCTTTGGACTTGATGGTGTTCATATTGAAAGTAATTCATTATATCTAAAAGGGCTATGGTACAAGAGAAAACGGAGGCGTAAGAGGGGAAGAAAATAAGGTAAGAAGAAAGAATGAGTGGAGAAGAAGGAGGGGAGGAGGAGATAATCTAGGGCGTGGCACTACCTTCTCCTGGTCTAAAGCGATAACTCACCCTCAGAGGTGAAACCGAATGCGTCACAGGGTCATCTGAGGTCGAGAGGCTTCAGATGTCATGTCCTACGTCTATGGCGGCCATCTTTGATTCGATGTTCTTATTTCGATGCGGATTTCGTGACGGCATTGAGGCTAAAACTAATCTAATTTAATATTTTAGCGTTTTAACTCTTTGAAAATAGCAGTGAATTCACCTAGTATATATTTTGTTCTAATGAGTTGATTAGACACGTAGTTTGATGCGTAGTATGTTTATTTTACTGCAGAACCACGCCAATTAAAAAGAATTGGGCAGTTTGAATTTGGTGTTTGTTGTCATGTCAATACGGGAAAATGTACGCCCGATCAGTATAAATAAAAGTCCTTCCGCCATCACCTTGTTCTTTAAATTAACACATTCTCAATCTCGTTTTCTGTGTACTTCAAAAGAAAGGAAGATAGTATTTTCATCGCTGACAATAAATATAGAGGCATATATTGTCAAGGCAACCTGCTTTTTCATTAGAGACCGCATATATTGTCAGTGTTTGTTTGAGATCCTATGATCGAGTCACCTGCTACCTGCAAAATTATCAGGGCTTTAGTAATAGAGGAATTAACTTTCACAAAAAGCTTGGTCTTGGCTAGCATATATAGAAATGTTATTCTGAACAAGTCATGTTTTAGTAAAGAGCAATGTAGACTTGTAGCAGGCAGGCAGGAGTGGGAGAGCTGGTTGGAGGGGCAAGACAGGGAAGAGCAGGGCTCCTAAATCATAACCACATTCTTCGTATTGGTCAATTCTGTCGGTCCTGGTATGAGTCCAAAGCTTGTGCAAAGGTTATTAAACGACACAATTTGTATCTAGCATGACAAAAGTTAAAGTAAAGGTGTAGTAGGGACATGTAGCCTAAATAACAACCTGCTAATATGAATGACCTCATTGTCTGGTATAAGAATGACATCCCCATTTTCGTGGTTAGTCCATAATGTGTCTGACTGCAAAGGATATATTCAAGAAAATATTTCTATAGTCTAGCTACTGCTGATTTAAAAAAAAATGTCTTTTATCAATAAATACTAATGCTGAAATAATTTGAACATATATCCTGGTAAAGGACCTCGGACAGTCTTAATTGAGAATTGCCCATAAAATAGCCAGATAAAAGTTGCAAAGAAAATGATATTTATTCCATGGAAAAGATAGTAGGTTCAGCCCTCGAGCTATCTGCAAATTGGCTTTTCTCATTGGACAAGTATCGATTAAAATATATGGTTTGAAATCTCTGTTTTGCTATTATTCAGAAATGTAGCAAATAGAAAAAAGGTTTTTGAAGTGCTCTCCACCCTGGCCAAGCTAATCTGTTTGCATACAGTTGTAGTTTTCAATGACACACATTAAATAAAAATAGCATAATTGGTCAAAGGGGGAAATGCTGTCAAAATGATGAAAAACAATTCACTAAAAACGCTTAATAGTCGCTAATTTTGTACCGACCTGTAGCTTAATATCAATTTACAATGGCATGCATACTGGTCGGTACAAAATTAGCGTTGATATAATACACCTCAGTGAACAGTGGCGGGTTTGATTTAGCTGTTCTCTTTACTCCATCCACTCCGAGCAAGCAGAACAGAAATAAAGTGCGCTAGAACACCAGTCCTGTCGTGCGTCGGAGTACTCCATCTTCCGAGGTGGTATAGATAGAAGAGTCACGTGACCTGTTCCAAAACAAAATGGCTGAGTACTGCCTCAACTGTACTGAGATATTAATAGATTCTGATAATTATATTGAAAAAATATGGCCATCAGTATAAGGTTATAAGCACATGTATTTTGCCATTCTTTTTTCTTCTTCTTGGCAATCGGATTGTGTTATTTTTTCACATTTCAAACAATAATCGCTTGATTACTCCGGAGTACTCCAAAGTGCCCAGTTTTGCTAGTTTTATTTAGTTGGCTGTTCTGGCTTTCTCCGAGTACTCTAAAATTGCTTAATCAAGTCTGCGTCAGGACAGACTGATTGAACTAACAGAACATGTATAATCTGTGTGGAATACACTTAATGGTAAAAGTCAAAAGTCATGGACAGCATACTTATTTAACAAAACGAATGAAGCATTCTAGACCCGAATTCGATGCATACGCATGATTTTCGTCTCAAATTTCATGCTGCAAATATTTTATTTTCACGTACTTAGATGAATACCTGACGCAACTTTGGCTTTCTGAGAAAACAAATTTGGCCGCAACAATTACCCCACCCTCTAAACTCTAATGTCCTGGCACTAATATACAATATTTTTCAAAATAGAATTGCATATTCCATCTGGTGGAAAGAGACAAACAATTGTGTGCTCAGCGAGCCACTAGAGCTTTTTGATCATATGTTCATAATACTCCTCAATAAAACGCATATGAGAGCTTGAAGATGGCAACCTGACTTGGTGTAATGAAATGTTTCGTCCAAAGATTGGAATAATACGAGGTAAAAATGAACTGTTGTATTTTTGTTTGGTTGGTTTAAACAATATTTTATTTCATTTACATACACATGTTTGACAATTTACATGATCAATTGATCAAGATCTGACAGTAAGCTAAAATATAATATGAGTCATTTCCTGTTAGGCAGTTCGAAGTGGTAAATAAAATATGTGAACAGTGTAAAATTCAAACCAATATATGTGTGTGTGTGTGTGTGTGTGTGTGTGTGTGTGTGTGTGTGTGTGTGTGTGTGTGTGCAGAGAGAGAGAGAGAGAGCATTTAGTCATATCAATAGCGAGTGTTTTACCCGCTGCAATATGTTTATTGTTCTAAGATGAGCCGGACTTGTGACAGAATTCTCGTTTATGCTGGTGATAACAAGATTAAAAAAAATTTATGCTAGTTATAAAGAGTGCTCGCTGTGACGATTCAAAGGTACTAAAGCATGCCCTTAACATACATATTTACAGAGCATGTATACATGCACTTTTTACTCAGCGTTATGACGCTCCAAATACTTAGGGAAAATACATATATTAGGATACGTTTGCAACCATATGCATGTAAGAGGCATACGGGTACAGGAAATAACGGCTGACTTATGGAAGGGTAGCACAGAACTGCATTTAACCATGCTCATAACATAACATATGCAAATCTTGAATAAATGATAAAATCTTGCACTTACAACAGACGAGATTCAATGTCTACATCGTTTGCAGTCCCCTTACCATATAGCAAAACATGTGTGGTGTGCAATTGCAATACGTTAGGCAAATAGGTGTTCTTAATATGCCCATATTTAGGACATGCAAAAAAGAAGCGATAAGGACTTTTAAAGCCACCACAAGAACAAGACCGACTGTTGACAATGTTCATTTTGTAAAGATGAGAATGGAGCTCTAGCGATAAGGCGTATATTTTCCCTAGTTGACATGATTACAAAACCTAAATTTTCAAATTACCCTAATGTTTTTAAAATTGGTCTGTTCCGGTAGTAAAATTTACATAGAAAGCATCAAAATAGGTTTCAAAGCGATTCATCATTTACAAAACCGTTAAAACTTGCGCCTTCTACTCCCACCCCTCATTTTACGTCTTTAGACTGGGTGCCGTTTAGACGAGAGTTTTAGTAAATCCTTTGCAGGTTTTCAAAAAGTAAAGTGCTAAAATATTAAGGATATAAGTGACCTTCATTTTCGAAACTTTGCGGTATTCCTTCTGCGCAGGCATACGAAATGTACTTAAAATTGTGACGTTTTGTCATTTAAAAAATGAAACTGGCGTCTTTCAGTTTGTTTTAGATGCTTCCCCCCCCCCTAGACCCAAGATGCCCTTTGGACAATTAAATTTCGCTATACAAATATATTACATATGTAAAGGGCGTCTTGGGTCTAGGGTGGGAAAGGGGTTGTATAAGCGAAAGAATACACCAAATATCTGACAATAAATAGACCACTTTGCAAAATGGTCGTTTTTATTGTACATCAACTGTATAAATAGTTTTACTGTACATAGCGTGATAGGACGATTGGTACCTAGTTCCCATATATGTTACTGAAAAACAAGTACGGTTGATGATCGAAATAAATTCTCATTCAATAAGAAGTAGATTTTTTTCATGCATTAAGGAAATCCCGTTTTAAATATACAAATTAGGGGGCAATGGTGCATCGACGGCCCATCTATTTTTATTTGTTGAATGTGCCTAGTTTCTCCAGTCGTTATTTCAACAAAATAAAAACGAACGTCTCGTTTAGGGAGATTGCTCGCCTTATCGCTAGAAATTCTTAGTGAGCTGTATTCAAGGCATAATCTGGTATGTAAAATTTGTCCCCTTCTTGTGCCAGCATAAAAGTATTCTTGTTGGGAGTTTTTATTTCTGTTTAGTTTATACACTGACTCAAATGAAAACTTTACATAGTATTCAAAAGCATATACTTTGTTGATAAATCATGTTTCGGGGTTAATTTTTTCGGTCATGGATTCTTCAATGCCTTATCGATGTCTCTGAAAAAATTATTGGATGAAAATCATAAATTGTATAATTTTTACGAATAATTCAGTTCAGAGGGGTCAAAACGAAAATTTCTAAAAACAATTAAACCAGTCACTCAGAATTTTGGAAACAAGAAATTACTGACTGCGTACTTTAAGTGATGTTAAAAAGATCATCAGTAACCAGTGTGACCTTCATTTTTACGAATGATTAGCAGAATACGTCGCCTCATTGAATTTACGTAACGTTGTATGGGTACGTTAAGGATACGTATGAAATACTAACAGATGTGCATATTGGGGTCATTTAATGCATCCATTTCAGTAGTGATGATTGGACCTGACCCTCCGACCCATCTCATCCTATACGTGTTCTATGGGGTTCATACCCGCGGATGAAGCAGGCCAAGGCAAGAGGTTGACGTTATTTTTAGCATGGAATTGTGTCGTTTTTTACGTGTTGTGTGAGGCCTGCATTGTCATGCTGGAAAATGTCAGTTCCGTTATTTTGCACGAAATGACTAATTATCTTTAGAGCATGAACCCCGTAAAGACGAGCAATACTGGTTGCCGTTTAAAACGTTTACTTGGGTGAGTTAACGTGTTTACGCGATGAGGACGTAACGTCGTTACACTTGCGCGACCAGGTCTTTGCACGAGCTCTGACATACCCGGTTCTGTTGTACCGGTTCATAAGACAATGAATAGTCAGTTTAGAGCACCCAAATTGATGCGCGATATCATTTACCGTAGACTCCGCATTGAGCACGCCAATAACGTGGTTTCTTTGATCTTTTGAAAGACGTGCCGTCGCTAAATCGAATCGTTTTGTAACAATGAATTGTTTTTTATTACCAGGACTCAGCTGCAAATGCTTTCTTGTCGGTTTTAAAGCTGTTAATGAACTACCTGTTCCTCAGCACGCGCAACGTAAGGAACACGTTTTTAAGGCGTTGGCGCTTGAATAGACCTGGGATTTGAATAAAAATTGCATAATTGTTATCTGCGACAAAGTCTCAATAAGCATGCGCAAATCTTACAACGCCATGTATACTAACAAAACAGTTATTCAAAAGTTTTCATTTTGGGTCAGTGTAGTTAAAGATACAAGTTGGCTTGTGCGCCCTTCCGTGCAGCCTGGTCTGAGTCTGTGATTGGTGATCTATGGGTAGCCGAAGGTCCGACGTTTCTTCATGTGAAGTCTTTAATCATGCATACGCAGTTATCAAGTGGGACTAGATGCCTAACGTTTGAGCTGAGCCTTCATCTACATCTCTTATGACTAATCATACACTGCGGATGCACAGGCTGATTGAGTCTTTACTGTACGTGCACGTCAAGTTGTATCTTGCGCCGTGCACTGGTTCATTTAAGCCAGATCAAGAGAAAACCCTGCACAATAAAGGCACAGAAGCATGCGCAGCAAAGCACTCTGATCTGTAGCTCTTTTGCTAATTTTCAAGATGAAATGGGCCTCGTCGTAACAAAACCTGTCTTCGGGTTACGACAAAGTGAGATTCAAGCGAGTCTGCTCAGCTACACAGACTAGAAAAATGAAATTTCGCTTGTAGCAAGATTTGATATGGTACTTTTAGAACGCGAATAACAAGGACGCTGATCAGACTGCGCGGATGCGCAGGCTGGTCTGCGCCTGTGTTGTTCGCAAACCCCTGAAGACAGGTTGCATCGCGTCGAGGCCCCAATAATTCAAAATAATTCTTTAAGTAATCATGTTTTCGAGGTAATGGCAAGTCCCTGTAACTGAGCACTGTCTTGAATATAATAGGTGGTTAGCTGGTCGCAGACTACGAAGAAAGATCTTCTGGCGACGCGCGAATGTTAGAACAAGGGTTCTTACAACACTCTTTACGATTTTGGCTAGGACCCGAGGTTAAAACTTTTTTTTCATGCTCAACTAAATCTGAGCATTTAACTGATCCTACTCATAATATTATCATGCCAACAATTGACATTTAAGCAAGATAAATCCAATACAGTAAATTCGGAAATTTTCGCGAGAATTTTACTTTCGTGAAAATTTCCGAATCTACAGTACAATAAGTTATGAGAGTTTGAAAGCAAGAAAAGTCTTTATTTTTCAGCATTCCAGGTTATATTAGCAGTTAAATTTTCATGCTCAGTTGAGTTGAGTATGAAAAACGTTTTATAACCTCGGGGCCAGATTAGTCTAAGCGGTTGTTCTGTCTAATCAGACCCTTACTTCCCTTTAATTTTTGTGGCAGCTCATGACATTTCGGTACTGATCGAATATGCACAATCAGTCTTTAATCATGCATACGCAGTTATCAAGTGGGACTAGATGCCTAACGTTTGAGCTGAGCCTTCATCTACATCTCTTATTTGTGCGTGCTCTGGTGAGACAGTACGGATGTGCTGATGCACAGGCTCGTCTGAGCCGTCCACACGCACAACTGCTAGGGTAAAGTCGGGTATATTCGGACAGACAGCTAAATTCGGACAGCCACTTTGTTTGTTTCATAGTTCAATTGTTGGAATAAAAAATAATTTAACTAAGCAAACAGTGAAAATCCTGATGAGACGGCTCATAAGGAGCCGTGTCATCTGGATTTCCACGTTGTTGTTGTTGTTGTTGTTGTTGTTATTGGTCCTTTGGCCAAAGTATCTCTCAGGTATGTTCGATTCTCGGTAGATATAGCTACTCCTAGTAAAATCTCTCAAGTATGTTTTTTATAGCTAGTGTGTCAGGTTCAGTTGTTTAGTTATATTAATAAATTTTTTATAGTTTGAGTAATTTATTGTTTGTCAAATCTTTTAGTTTTGGAGAGGAAATCTTCAAATATTAAATTGATGCTGTCTCTAAAGGGTTTCAATGGATTGTCTTTGGATACTTCTAAGAATGTTTTTGCACTGAAATTGTTGATTCCACAACTGTAAAACAATCTTGTTCTCAGCCTTTCACGTATATCCTCATACAATGCACAGTCTTCTATGAAGTGCTGAACACTCTCCGGATCCCCACATCTTCAATTTAGTGAATCTTGCAAACCAGTCTTGTATCTATATTCATTCAGCCTGCAGTACCCTGTTCTGAGTTCAGATATAATTCTCTGTGTCTTGATGCTTTGCATAGGAACCGTCTGCACATTTACTGAGGCTCGGAGATCAAACAGCTGTCTTCCTGTGGCTCCAGCCTCCCATCTCTTCTGCCATTTTATATTGCAGGATTCTTGAACCGCTGTCTTTATATCCAGTGCTGTAACCGGGTTGGTGACTTCAGGCATTCTTTCGGCCTCTTCCGCAGCTGTCTTTGCTAATTGATCTGCAATTTCATTACCAGCTATGTCTGCATGTCCCGGTGTCCATTTCAAGTTGATTTGGATTTGTTTTTTATCTAATGACTTTAATGCCTGGTTAATTTCTGCAATCACCTGTTTATGCGAATTGTTTTGCCATCCAAGGGTTAAAATACCCACTGCTGATTGTGAATCTGAAAACAATGTGACCTCTTTAAATCTCCTCTTCTTAGCCTCCACCTTAACTTGGTCTAATGCAATTTTAATTGCCACCAGCTCACCCAACAAAATAGAAGCCCTTCTTGCTACAGGCTGGTGCAAATCTATCCTCTCCTGGCTAGGGAAAAACAGACATGCCTCTGCTCCACAAGGTCCCGGGTTACCGCGACATGAGCCATCTGTAAATCCACTCACACTGTCTGTACCTGCTTCCTTGACAACCTTTTCTATCACATTTCTAGCTTCTTCTGCCTGTATTGCACTTCTTGATTTCGAAGACCCAAGGTTGTTCCAATATTCAGGCCTCTCTTTTGTTGGCTGAAGGTACTGAAGGTAAGAGAATTCAGGCTCCACAGCTCTGATATCTATGCCAGTGTTTGATATGGTCTCATTAAGCTGCATATATGCCATCCCGAATGGAGACATTATTTTCTCTTGAGCTTCTTCTGTCTTATCTTTCCAAGTCTGAAAACATTCAGCTATTTTCTGTCCATTGTATTTTGCCATGATCTTTGTAATCTATCTGACTGCCAGGTCCTCTCGTCTTAGATCCAGTGGTACAACCCCTGCCTCAACCTCTAGTGCTTCTAGACCAGCTGTTGATGGTATCCCCAAACAAAGTGCTAAACATTTTCTCTGGACCTTGTTTAACTGCTCACAGTTTCCAATCTGCCATACACTGGAGGCATATTCTAAATGAGGTAACACTAAACTTTTGTAAAGTTGTATCATGTTCTTCGTACTCACTTGTTCAGACTTGCCTACTACATGTAATGCAGCCGCTGCCTTAAGAGCTTTTCTTTCAATGGAGTCCATGTGAGTTTGAAATGTAAGTTTACCATCCAGTATGAGACCTAATAATTTTGGTGCAGAAGATTTTTTGATTTTCATGTTGTTCATAATGATTTCACAGTCTTGAGATATAACCTCACTTAAACGAGAAAACACACAAAATTCAGTTTTATCAATATTTATCTTCATCCGCCATTTCTTTGTCCATTCTACTATCTTCTTTAAATCTCTTTCCAAATCTTGTATTAATGCTTTTATATCTGCTCCAGTCCGCCATATTGTCCCATCATCGGCAAATTTGATTTTTTCACTCTTAACACCTGTAAATATGTCTATAAGGAATAGACAAAACAGAATTGGAGATAGCACTGAACCTTGTGGTAATCCTTTGTCGGTCTTGAACTTTGAGTAGCTGGACCCTGGTAAATAACAGTAGGCTTCTCTATCATGTAGGAAATTATGTATCCATTCCCACATCTTTCCCTTTATTCCCATATTGTGTAGTTTTTCCAGCAGGCCATTTCTCCACACCAAGTCATAAGCCTTCTCCATATCAATGAACACACCAATAGTACTTTCTCTCTCATTAAACCCATCTATTATGTTTTGTACTACTCTTAATAGTGCCATTGACGTTCCATGAAATTTTCTGAATCCTTCTTGCTCTGGGTCTATGAGTTTGTGGTGTTCTACATATGAGTACAACCTTGTGTAGATTACTCTTTCCATACATTTACCTAATATGCTGGTGAGACTTATGGGTCTGTATGCACTTGGGCTATGATAGGTAGCTTTCCCTGCCTTTTTTAAGAACCTAACTTTTGCCTCCTTCCACTGTGTTGGTAGAGTACCCTCACTCCAGGATTTTGTGAACAGTAGATTAACTGCTTCTATCAACTCTTGGTCCGCCGCCTTCAATAGATCACCATAAATATTGTCTGGTCCTGGTGCTTTACCTTTCTTTAATCTTTGTATGGCTGCCTCTGTTTCCTCAATCTCTATTATCCTATCTAAGAATTCATCACCTTTCTCTTCTTTAATATTTTCATGGGTTTTTTCTACTTTCATATCCACCTCTTTTTTGAAATCTTCATCAAAGACTTCTCCACTCATGTGCTGTCCTCCAAAAAATACATCACGAAGTAGCTCACATTTCTCATTAACCTCAAATATTGGTTCATCATTTTTAAGTAATGGTAATATACTTCCCACCTCTCCATATTGGTATGACGTTAACTTTTTGAACTCCCTCCATTTCTCCTTTGGATCTCTGATTGATTCTATCTTACTACAAGTATCATTTATCCAACATTCTTTAGCTCTGTCACACTCCTGATAATACTCTGTCTCTACTTTTTTCAATTGTTCAAGATTGTTTGGGTTAGATCTCTTCCTAAACACCTTTTTCACTCTATTTAATTCTGTTTTTATAGCTTTCACATCTTCATCCATCCAGTGGGGTGTTCTGTTCCTATTGTCCAACTTAATTACTCTTTTAGGTACACATTCCAGCATGCAGTCCTCCCACACCTTTAAAAAGGAGTTGTATAACTCTTGCATATTTTCGTGTTCATGGTTCTCTCGATTCCATTTCTGAAAACTGCTTTGTGTAACTTCCTTCCATTTCACCAAATCTGTCTTTTTCAATATGTATCTCTCCTCCTCTTCTGACATTCGCTCTATTCCATCATCCAGCTCCAACATTATTGGGATGTGATCTGATCTCACACATTCATGGGTTAACGTAACACAACAGCTAACATTCCTGTGAAACTGTGGTTTAATTAAGAACAAGTCTATTACACTTGTGACATTTCTTCTGGTTGGTGCTCCATCATTAACACAAATGAAGTCAGAGTTCAACATAAAGTTTTCAAGAACATTTCCAGCTGCATTGTTTTCAACATTAAACCAGAACTGACTCTTAGCATTGAAATCTCCTGTACATATAATATTGTTATACTTCTGACTAGCCCTTTCCAGCATTTCTACCATTTTGTTCAGTAGTTCTGTTTTTGATGGCGGAATGTAGGAAACCACAAGTAGAAACCTTTGTAATTTCTCTGGCCTTATATGTACACATACTGCTTCCAATTCATCGGAATCGAATTCTGTAACCTGTTCTGATATAAAATTTTGTTACGGTTTACATATAACTGCCACGCCCCCATGGTTATCGGATTTTCTGATTTTTGAATATACTTTCCAATTTTTACAAGAAATCTTTTCTTTTTCAGTTTCCCAAGTTTCTGACAAACATAAAATGTCCAAATTATAGTGGTCAATTAAAGAATAAATGCCTTCTTTTGCTGTGTTATAGGCTTGGCAGTTTAGCGAAAGGATTTTCATGGTTAATTTGTGCTTATAGAATGTCTTGAACCTGGACTTCTCGAAGCTTTGTTTGATACACTGTACATTTACTTGATGAGGCTTTATGTGCTCCTCCACAGTTGAAGCTTCTTGAAATGTTAGAACAGTTTGTTGCTGAGTGTGCCTCACCACAGTTCTCGCACTGTTGAGGTAATAAACATGTAGAACCAATGTGGCCAAAACGCATGCAATTAAAACAGCGCACCACTTTCCGTCTTCTCTCTGCCTCCACATAAGTTTGTTTACCATTGAATTTTAATCCTAGTTCTTTATTCATGGTCATCAACAACTCTTCATGTGATTCATGAAATATTTTCACCACTGGCATAGGCCTACTTGTAGTTCTATGGAATAGTCTCTTAACGTCACTCACTTTACACCCTTTATCCTTAAATACCTGCAAAATTTGTTGTTTAGAATATCTAGGGTCTACGTTCTTTGCAAAACCAACTTTGGGTCCACTATTACCTCTTGGGCGATGTACACTTTCGTTTTCTCCGAACACTTTGCCTGGCCAATTTTTTAATGCTTTTTCTGCTTGGTAGGAATCCCTGAAATGTACTGCTACACCTCCCTTAGCTAATGGATAAGCAAATTCAACATTTTCTGTATTTAAAGAACTATTTTTTAACTTCTCATTTATTTTCCTTGTGTCACTAACATTGGAAGGATTATCTACTTTGTCAACAATAACTACTTGTTCACTAAATGTAACCTTTTTAAAACTTTTAGTATTATTCTGTGCTTGTTGCTTCTGCGATTCCAAATTTTCCGGATTTAAAAAAAACTTTCTTTTGATTTATTAGCTGTATCCACTGATGATGTAGTGCTAAGTGATTCGAGGACACAAAATGCACATGGAAAATACAATTTCTTCTTATTTATCAGTTTGCCACTTTCAGGGGTTAAGCATGCACATTCCAAGTGCCACCAACCATTACATACATCACATTGAATCCAAGGCTCCTCAACAAATCGTTTGATTCTAGGACCACTGTTTGCAAACGTGTGTCCGAATTTACCTGATGTCCGAATTTACCCGACTTTACCCTATCATTAATACCAAAATATTATGAGTTTGATAATTGTATTGTTTCTGATTTTCTTTTATGTCAAAATCAACGCAAGCAATTTCGTTTTTTGGCTATCGGTATTTCAACAAGAAGTTTTTCTCTGTTTTTTTTTTTGTTTTTTTTTTAAATCAGTTTTCGAGTTGGTTAATTATTATGCTAACGTTATTTTGAGCTTTACTATTGGTTTGGTTGTAAATCCCTTGCCCTGCTGATCAGTGTAGACCCAGATGAACCGTATTCCAATGTAGCCATCTGATCAGGGTCTACACTGTCAGCAGTGGTTATAGCAAAACAAAACATTATTCAGGGCATTCATCATTATCGTTAATTCCCGGATGCGACAATATACAATCTGGATCATGGTTGTTGTCTGGCCATTTACAGTCCGGGTCGCACAGCTCTTCACCGTTCTTTTTTACCGTCGCCATCTGAATCCATTTTACACAGCTCAACAGTCCACTTCTGAAGAAAAAATAATCGCAATATGAAATTGAACTGTAAATTACCATTCATGACTACAAAACACCACACATTTCGTGACATCTTTTTCTCACTGTACATGTGTATTTTTTTATTTGTTTGTTGTTGTTTTTTTATTTTTGCAGGGTTTTTTGTTGTTCTTTTTTGTTTGTTTGTTTGTTTGTTTGTTTGTTTGTTTATTTGGAGGTGTGAGTTGGGGAATAATTAAGGCTTGGCATTTTACGCAAATCATCTGCCAAAAATCGATCCGCAAAATATACCACCAAAAAGGAGCCGCACAATTAATAAAACTGTGTATATGTGACTCATAAATGAGTAATTTGACATAGAGTGGAGGCCAAGATGAAATTTCGCCTATTCATCAGGGTCTACGCCATTTGTTACGACAAAACGATCTTCAGAGAAAGTTATACAATTTAATTTTGAAATCCTGTGATCCATCAATATATACAATAGAATATCCCATGTTTATTGTATAAAACCAGAAGAAAGAAACTATTAGTATGTAAAAGGTTGGTAAAATGAGCCAAAACGTTGCAAAATGAACATGTTCATTTTGCAACGTTTTGGCTCATTTAACCAACCTTGTACCCAGAGAAGAAAGACTCAGACCGTCTTCCAGAGAATCCAATCGCTCTGCTCAGGGTAGCTAAGGATTCGAGGTCCTTGATGTGGACAGTAGTGAGGCCCCCAGGGGGATCTGTGCTCCCTTGATCCCTGAAAATAATGCATTAATCTCCCCGTCTCCCTGCAAATAATGTCCTCGTCTCCCTAAAAGTATTTGCCTTCGCTCCCCAAATCCCTAAAAATAGTTCAGCGTCTCCCCAAATCCCCCAAAATATAAGACGGGGGGGGGGGGGGGGCATATCTATTGCTTCAGGAAAATATGTCAAATATTGCAGTTCGTTGTTGTTGTTGTAAACTAGAACAGTGAAATACTTCTGGAACCCATTGGTAGCACAGTACATGTACTCCAAGATATGTTTTATAGCACTAACTCTGTGTAACTTACGAATTATTGGCATAATACCTCCCGATGCTAGGATTGTAACAAGATTTAAATCTATTATGATTCACATCATTTTCGAGTGTTCACAGTTACCTACTGATGCATTCTTTGGGAATGTAAACATTTGCCAAACCTTGCATCCATAAAGACCCAAACAAACAAAAATAAACATCATTATAACTGACTAGCTGTGCTTGCACGTTCAATGAGTGACCCTGCGCATGCATCAATAGAATCACTTTCGCTTTCTGTACTTCAAGTGAATGGATAACAAAGGCGCTGATCAGACTGCGCGGATTTGCAGGCTTGTCAGTGTCTTTGTTGTTCCCATACAAGTTGAACAAGTTTTCTCACAACGTGAGTAGTAATGGATGGCACTATGGGCCAATTTTTTAAGCCTGAAAAGAACTTAGAATTTTTCAGGCTAAAAAATTGGCCCATAGATGCCTATCCTAATATACTAAGCTTGAGTGACTAGCTGTGAATAACTTAGTTTATTTTAGGGCTAATCTGGCTGGGTCTATGATTGTGATAGTTTCCTGGTCTGATTCACTGGTTGGGCTGTGATTATGATAGTTTCCTGGGCTATTCGGCAATAACTTAGTTATATTTTGACTGCTCTGTAATAGTGTCCTGGTCCTGCTGTGGTGATATATAAAATAAATTAGTTAAATTCAGCTTTGAAGATAACTTAGTCATTTCAGGGGCATAGTATGTGGTGATATATGGTGTGTGTAATAGTCAAGGCTACTAAGTACCATGCGTCATAGAGTCTCTTGGTCAATCAAGACCTCAACTCCTAGAGGTATCACTCTGTAGCGTTAACTAGTGTATAGCTAGTCGTCTCAAGCTTACTACTACTGATTGTTTTCAATGAAAAGAACAACAAAGATTGGTGAACATTTCTATAACTTTATTGCCCCGCTAACTATAACTGAATACAATGCCAGAGGATTAGGGCCGTCCCTCTGTTCATTGTTTACAACTCCTTAACATATTTACAAAATATTATACGAAGGATACGTCTTTAAAAGGTGATGTGAATAATTATGACATTTACAAGTCTGTATTCTGTGTTTGAATAAAAAGTCAGGAGGAGCCATGCGTCGCATTTCATTCTGAGATAGGATGACTCTGGCATAGTTATAGCTGAACCACATCCTGATATCTCTGTCATTCTGGTATAAATCATCTCCAGTTCTATATAATTCTTGAAGAATGGCGGTGTTTAGATCTAGTCCTTTGTTAAGCTGGTGAATGATGTAGATACACCACATTCCACATACTTTGCTCCATGGACTCTGTAAAGATTCTTTGTTATGGATCCATCTTGTAGAGTTTCTTTGAATAAATGGTAGAACATATTGCTCCTTCTGGTGGTCTTCCATATGAATTGAAGTCGAAAACTTGATCTCTTCTTAAGTAGATAGCCACCCAATGTTCTCCTGGATCTGTGTATATATCTGTGTTTACAATGTAAGCCTTCATATCCAGTGGTTTCTTCTCTGGTAGTAAATCCTTGGCACATACTTCACCTTTCACAGGTATATTGTTTATGACTTTGATTAGTTCAACAGTGTTCATTTTTATTCTGTTTCTGGGTTCTGGTTTTCTTCAGTTTCCTTTTCTTCATAGGATTCTATGAGTTTCTTGGCCCAGTACGTCTTCCACTGTTCTGTTAAGTCACTTTGATTTTTCTTGAAGTACTGCCAGTTTTTATAGGCTTCTTGATTTTCTTCTGGCGTCAGGTGATTGATCCCTGTTGTAAAGTCCATAGGGTGTCGCCATTTGTCGCCATACAGATAGTTCCAGATTCTATTGTCAAAGTCTTCCATCACATTGTAGATGTTTAGGCCCTCTAAGGCTGGATCATGACATCCATAATCTTCAATCCATTCTCTTGGAGAAGTCCATAGACACATATCGTGGTATTTCTGACTTGGATGGTCGATCCTGCATCCCTGACACTCATGCTTTGCACAGTCTCCAACAGCCATCTTTAGACGAGTCAATATAGCTTGTTTTAGAAGTCTCTTCATAAGAGAATCAATGTCCTCATCATCTTCTACTTCTTTCTGTAAGGTACTCTTCTCATCTGATGGCTGGAATGTTGCACTGTATGCATCTGTTTGGTACATCAAGTCCTGTTCAATGAAGTATTCTGCATTCATCTTTAGTAATCTGTGTTAACTTCTCTAAGTCTGTTGATATCTATCAGGTTGTCAAACTCTGCATACACAAGCACGTTGATTGTCTTGGCAAGTGATGTTGCAAACTGAAGCTCCAATCTGAGGTTCCCAGTTTTTATAGGGTGCAAATGAGACTGATCAGCTGCTTTATCTGGTGTCGATTCATATCCCAAAAAGCAATAGCCACCTTTGTAGTCTTCATAATCAATGTTGCAATTTTGGACCTGATTCTGACTTGCTAATGCTTGGTAAATAGATAGGAAAGATCGTTTCCAAAACTAGGCTAAAATGGTTTTCCATAGCCACTATGTCCATTACAAGTGACATCCATTTTACTTAGATTGAAATGTCGGAAAAAGAAAGGAGTAGTTTCCAAAGTCCCACTAAATGCCTCATTCGTTACTTAACCAATAAAAACTCGTTTTGGAAGTTGACCTGTGAGAAGATGGTATTTAATTTTAGATCTTGTGCCACTACTGATTGTAAAAGTTTTGACTTCAACTCTTCTGATCGGAAATTTAGCATTATTATGAGCAATAGTTTGATTCACTTCATTGCTAATGGCAGGTAGAAGCTGAACATTTCGTACTCTCAAGATAGCGGTATCAATTTTGATTTTGGCCGGAGAATCATCACTCATCAATCAAAACTGAGGAGATGATCGATTGAACCTAAGTATGAATTCAAAGCCAAATATTTTTCCTGCATAACTAGATCCAAATGTATTTTACCCTGAAGCTCCACTGATTTGCTTTTTGCTATGCGATTGCCACGATCAGTGATAGATGCATTTGAAAAATCTTCAAAAGCTCCAGGTTCATCTACAGACCAAACTTCTGCTGCTTTCAGTTGATTATCTTTGACATCAGAACCATTAGAAAACAAATTTTTAGGGTATGCTCTGTATGGATACGTGTCTGAATTATTCGTGATCAATTTATTGTTGATATACAAATTGATGCCACTGAACATGCTGTGAAAAAAGTTGTTAATTGCAAATACTTTTGCACCAGTGTCAAGATCTTCACCCATTTGCTGTAATATTCTGAATTTGATATACAGATAGGCTTGAGACAAATCAGTGTAAAACTCGGTGTGAGGTGGAATAAGAAATTCAACTGGTGCATGATAACTATTGAGAGAAGCGATGGGATGATAATCATTCCACAGAGTGCCTTGCATGGTAGTCATGGTGGGGGTGGAATGGACTCCATATCCAATTCTGTTTTAGTGCAATCGCAAGAACCTTGTTGAATCATTTTTCGTCAAATATATCTTTTGCAAAAACCAGACGTTTAATTGGATTAAACTTTTTTGCTTTGTGCTTAAGACCTCTCTTAACAGTTCAGTGCCTAGATTGAGACTGAGGCTTTTTTGCGTTTTTGAGTTGAATTTTTTAGCCAACTGATTTATAGTAGACTGACCAAAAGATTTCAAAGCTGTTTTTCCTCTTTGTTTTAAAACTTATTTTACATTTTCACCACCCACAATGTCTTTTAGAGCTTGAACTCCTTGATCTTTAGCTACTTTTTTCATACTTTTTAAACTTGCTTTTGCAACAGGTTTTAAAATTGGAATCACTGTTCCAAATGCAGCTTTAAAAATGGATCCTAAACCATTGTCATATTGTCTTGAAACGCCTCTGTTCACATGAAAGTCTCCTTTCCCAGATTGAAGAGACCTAATGCTTCTCAATTGTTTCAACATTATTCTTTCTGTCAAAAATGTAGTTTCACTAATGTTTTCCCAGAGATAAATGGCACATTTTCACCTGTATCACCTTTTATACTAATATGCACCTGATCTATGAAAGACTTTGAAAGACTGGTACGTAGTATACATTGACAAATTCTTGATGTAAATGATTGTTGTCGCTTTTACTTTCAAATGGCAATACTCTCAAAATAGGCGCAGTAACATCACCAATAAATGTATAACTTGCTAAATTAGAGTAAATGTAAAGTTGATGAATTTTTGCATTCAAATCCACACCATATCTGAAAATGTATTTTTCATTTGCTACTGGTTTATCAAAGTAATTTCTATCTACACCTAATATTTCTGCAATTGCCTTTGGAAAAATAATCTTGACTTTCATAGGATCTTGAACATCAAGTTTGACTCAAGCATTGTTCTCACCATAAGTGATTGTAATGGTAGCATTGCTAATTTTAAGTGTATGTCCATATTGAAAATTGATACTTTTTTGAATTTCTTCAACTAAATGGAGTGGAGAAGCATAATAACTTTTTTAAATAAAGACTTTCATGTCTACATAACCTCCAAAACTTGTACAATTATCAATATCTTCACATATTTTTCTATCAGAAAATCTTAATATTACATAGTTGTTTTCCTTTGTGATGTTATTTATTTCAGTGGGGGTAATGGTTTCTACCAATCCTACTTCCCAATTATCTTTTTCAATTTGTATGGAATGATCTAATTTCAGTTTAAAGTCACATTGTGTATTTTTGGAAAATGTACTGAGTGAACTATCACTCAAGAGTGTCAAATAAAATTTGTTATGGTTTGAGTTTGGGCGAATCTGTTTCGTCAGCAGAAATTGGTTTAGCTTGTTTTCTAAGTTTTAAACCTGGTGATGGTAGTATTTAACCGATAGAACTACTGAGTAAAATTAACCACAATTCTTTATCTGGACTTCTCAGACTGATTTGAACTAATCATGTGATAGTGATCATGTATACAACAATGATCTGAGCAAAAACAGTGAACCGATCTTTAACAATTCAATCACGACCTTCTGCAGATTGTACTGAAGCAGTGTCACCACGTACAAATGATCCTCTGAGATCCATTTTAATGCTATATACAAGATCAGATTCTAAAATCCAACTTTCAAATTTTGAAGGGTAAGCTTTCCAGTGAACTTTAATTTCTTTCACCCACTTTTTTCCTACTTTTCATTTTCTGTGATCTAAAACAGAATCAATTTCGTAAATTTGATCTTTCTCTACACGTTGTAACTCGTGTGAATAAAAAGTACCTTTGACTAATTCACCTTCTAGGTCTTTTATTTATAGGTAATAGGAGTCTGAGTTTTGACCACTGCTAAAACTTTAAATAATTCTTGTGTCCAGTTTGGTAAATAACCTTTATCAAATGTGCGTTTTGTTTATTGATATGCACAAAATCACCCACTTTGAATTTTGGTTTGACTTTTTTAGATTCGATTTGCCATATAAGTTTTCTGACACCTGTGGTTCATTTTTAAGAGTAACAGACACATACGTCGATTATAAGCATGATTGTATCCATGTTATAATTTGGGAAGAATGTCTACATATCGCAAAGTGCGATGATGAGTAAAATATTTCCACATGCGAGTTTTCAAAGTTCTTTGAAAGCCTTAGACAGTACTGGTTTTGGTTTCAGGATTTTCAGTAGTGAAGAAATGAATCTTCTTAGTTTTCAAGAAATTTTGAAATTCTTTATTTTTGAATTCAGTTCCTTTATCTGTTTGCAAACTTTTTGGACATCGTCCACTTTTTAATACAGATTTGAAAGCAATTACTAAAGTTTTTTTTTTCCAGTTTTATCTTTAATAGGTACCACCCATGCATATTTAAAAAGACATCTATGATGCAAAGTAAATATCTATGCTTGTCATTGGACTTTGATAATTTTGATAAGTCTGCCAAATCTGCTTGCCATTTAGTATCAATTCCAGCCACTACCGTTTTGCGACGCAAATTTTTTTTAAAGATAGGTTTATGTAAAGTATAAGTCTGTTGTTTTCTTAACCAGTCTCTAACATCTTGTAGTTTAACTTTTTTTTATGATTGTTTAGCAAGTTTGTAAAAAGCTTGTTCACCTGCATACCCAGCAGGGCTTTTAGGATCGTAATACAACTGTTCAAGCTTCATTGTAACTGACCCATGGTGAAGAAAATTCTTCTTTTATACGTTTTTTGGTGGCTGATTAAAGTGCAGGGGAGGAAAAATGGTCTTTGATACGTTACCTAACACTCAAACTCTTTGCAGACCTGACAGAAACAGGAATACAACTTGCTGTTTTTCTGATAGTACGTTTTTGTTTGGGAGTGATGTTATCCGTTTCAGGAGTTTCTGGAGCACAATGCATCCAGTCCCACCTTTCCCTATTTCCAATTACATCTTGGGGAATATTCATGTCTCTTAAACCTTCTGCAAAAGCTTGTCAACCTATAGGTTCACTGCCTTTACGATGTCTAATGACATCATTGACAAGGACCCTGGAATAGATTTGCCATAAAGTTTAACTGTACCATCATCTTCCCAGGACACATTTGGGTTACTTTTTAAAAGTGAAACTAAAAGCTGAGCTTTACGTTTCATGGTGGAGGGTACACTATCTATGACCAATTGATTCATTTTCGAAGAACTAGGGTCAGATTGGGGAAAAAGAGATGTTTCTTTTAAAGCTTATTGATGAGCCGTTTTAAATTTGTGCAAAGTCTGGCCATACAATTGAGATTTTTCAGCTTCAGACAAATCTTCATTGGCCATGACAGAAGATAAGGCTCTTTAAAGACTGGCTGTGGCAGATACGAGGGTTGTCCCAGAAAGTTGTAGTCTTTTGCAATAACACGTGACTGTGTATCAGGAATTCTCTGAAATGTGTATGATATTTTTATAAACGTTTCATAAATATTCTGTACAAATATGGATGGAATCATAGTTTAAATAACAAAGTTATGACCGTTTGCTTGACTGTGTGTCAGCGTGTGAGGAGCACATCACAAATTATTTTGCCTTATTTACAGAGAGGGGTGGTCAAATGTTTTGTCTATGCTCCTTTTATATAAGCTCTAACTGTGTCAACATTGCGGTCTGTTCGTTAAGTTAGTCTTCCTAGTTCAAGTAATGACTCATTATTTAGTTAAGGTTTGTTTAGCAATGAAAAAAGCGCAATCTTTAAGAGTTCATACGAGAAAACATACTTACTATTAAAATAACTGGCAGCAAAATAACATGTGTTCAGCTAAACTGACGAAAAGGAGCGTGTTTTTTCGGTATTACCAAAATTGTTTTGCACGAAATCCATTTTACGATACTAGTGACTACTCAGCCAATTAGTAAACATTAGAAGATCATGTTTTGTGAGTTTAGTTAGCCAAATTATATTGAAAGTCTATTTTTTGCTCCGCACCGTTCTAATAACGTTTGTATTTTCTAAAGAATACAAATGTAGTAGGCATGATAAAATTTCTAAAAATCAATGCCGACGGTGGGAAATGTTTCAAATTTTCAACACTACACCTTGAGTAGTCCCTTGTTGAGGGGGTAATACATTGTGTGAAATACAACTGCGTTATTTAATTTAAAGTACACTAATATTTTGACTAGATGAATTTTATTACAAAAATTTCGACGTGCTCCACACACACTGACACACAGTCAAGTAAAGGTTCATAACATTGTTATCTAAACTGTGATTCCACCCATATTTGGGCAAAATGTTTATGTGATGTATATAAAAATATCATACAAATTTCATAGAATTCCTGTTACATAGTCTCCTGTTATAACAAAAGTCTACGACTTTCTGGGACAACCCTCGTACATTAGGATCAGGAGGCAGTCTTGGTTTTTTAATTCGTTCATCTTTTCATCGTTTCATGTCTCCCCAAAGTGTAAATGGTACAATAGCCATTTTACAACCATCCATATTTTATTGTTTGATAATTTCACCCAAGACAGAACCTTTGATAGGAGCAATTAAAGGTTTTAACAATAATCCTAACAAGGTTCCACCTTTCTTATTAATAAATTTATTATTTTCAACAAGTGGAACTTGCTTAGAACTCAGTAAACGTATATGTTGCTTTCTAGCTCGTAACTGATTCTTTTGAGCATTTGTCAGACCTACATTGCCTTATATAAGATTGATGCACATTCCCCTACACAATCAATGACTTCTTTAGAAGATTCTTGAATCATTTTCTTACGACATTTATTGGATAAATGAGTCAATCCTTCTAAAAATGTACCATAAGTTTTAATCAGAGATTTTTTCTCATTTTATTTTGCAATTTTCTACAACGTGTTGTTGTTACAGCCATGTTTATGAGTGTGTACAAAAATTTGATGTACAGTCCTTTTATAGTTTTTCTTAAAAATGAAGTTGTCGACGGTCAGAATGAGGTGGCGATGGATATTTGTTTGGATTCAACATGTGCATCGTAGCACCAAATCCATGTCTTTTTAACATATCTTATGCTCTCAAAGGAGTAAATCGTGCTAGATTTATGGACGATCGTCTTGCATTTGTGTTTGGAGAATCAAGACCTAAATTTTGCCATGAGGCAGGGCTTTTACTTTTACGTTTTGTTACAAAACGATCATCAACCTTTTTTCTGTTTTCTAGGTTTTTTCACTGATTTTTTCTTAGGTTTCTTAGGTTTAGTTTTCTTGTTAAATTTTCTCATCAACTTATTTCCATATCATCGAATCAGACTTCGAATGATCACACCACCAAAGAATCCACCACCTCCAGGTTTAAAATAATACTACGTTTGACTTCAGGATCAACTATTGCACTTGCTAATTTTCGAACATCATCCTGATGTCTATCCATAAATTTTTGAGTCTGTTTAGGTAATTTTATCTGACCCTGAATAATTTTTCGAGATGCTAAAGAAAACCATTTGATCATTTCAATTAAACCAGCATTTTAGAGTGATTTTCTTTTATGACTATCATGTTCTCTGCTTAAATTATACAGAGCACATATAAGATTAGCTGATGTTCGTTGAGCCATTTTGACACAAATGATGGATTTAAACTCAAACACACCTTTTTATACTCCTTGAAAATAGACAACACGTCCTTGTTGATCTGATTTTGTAAACCAGTTTTGAAAAATTTGTGTTCTGAATCTAAGATAATCAGGTGTATTTGGCTTCAAATCGACCAATAAGTATCAGTGAGGTATAGATGTGGCATCATTAAACGCATGAATCATATGGGGAGCTTGAAGTTGATTGGCCAATACTTTAATTTGCATCTTATCTCTTGGACTTTGAAATAAAACTAAATAATGAGCATTCAAACTGATGGTGCAAGAAGATTAACTTTGTTGAAATAGATTTTGTGTGATGTACACCACACTTGCATTTCTATGATGTCCTTTTCTTGTAAACCAAACTTAATTTTCTCTTCACCTTTATCTCCTAACATGTCATCAAAATCACCAAGTGCGTTGCACTGGGATCAGTGACAATCTCATCTTCAGCATCTGGAATACCTTGAATAAATTTGATGCTTGACCCCTCACGTTCTTGTAAAATATTATAAGGTTTTTGCCATTCCTTGTAACACCAAACAATACGTTGGGGGTAAAATATCAAATAAATCTTCTTTAAACTCAATCATCTTTTTGACAAATTCAGTTTTACCCGATCCACTTGGGCCGGAAATAAAGATATTAGAAGGATCGTTAAAAACAAACTTCCAATATCTTGATTTGAGTCCAACTGGTGTGTAGAAAGTGCAATGTCTAACTGTGAAAAAATAACAAAGACAACTTTATTTATACTCAAATTTTAATGAATATGAACATCAGCCAACAGTTCAATACATAATTAAAAAAACAGTTTAATACATCAAAAAACTGTACAATACATTTTTATCAGACACAGTTCAATACATGTTTATCAGAAAAAGTTCAGTGCATGATCATCAGAACTACTCTATCTATGCCAAATATCTGTAAGGAACAGTATTTTCATCTCCAACAATGACACGCTTAGTATAAGTGAATTGATATGTCTTGGATTGCAATTCAGTAGCCACAGTCTTGTCTTTATGTTTTCTGATCCAATGGTAGTTTACAGTTTCTCTGAAGTCTTTAGATTCTCCCTTCACCCAATTGAGCATAGGATCAAAGTGAATGACTTGAGATGTATTGTAATCTAAAGTGAGTCCTTTCACTTTGCAAGTTGATTTTCGTTTTCCATTTTTGTCTACAAATTCATATCCATAGTTCTTTGGTCCCATGCCTACAAATTTCACAATTGTAGCATTGAGAACTTCATCCGTCCATTCTCCAAGCCTGTTGTTGACAATAGTAGGGTTCCATAAATGGGGTTTGGGATGATAAATGATAGAGTCTGTATCAAAGTAGAGTACACGTTCATTCAGCTTTTCTAAAATTCCATAGAGCTTCAGTCTGGCTTGAGCTGGGACAATCACATTACTGCAAGAATGCGGCTCCACACTAGATTCTGTATCGTCCAAGTTGACCAGTAGAAGATTTTCTCTGCAAATGTCCACATTCTTGACAATCTTGTTTGGATTCGTCACCAGATCAAAAAATTTGGAAGGTTCTGAGATATATTCTGTCTTGGTCATATTCTCTCGCTGTGCCAATTTTCCCCAGAGACTGTTTAATATGATCTTGGCAATAGCTCTCATTCCTTTATTCTTCTCAACATTCTCCAATCTGATTCATTCAGCTTCAAAATATTCTTGCTTGAACTTGATCTTATCTTGCTCAGTCATGCACCAATCAGGATATCCACTTGATTCTTGTTTGATTCTAAGAAATGTATCGATATAGCCAGCAAAAATCCCTCCTTCTCAAGATGCTTTATCATATTGAGCTGTCTCTGAGAAATGCCAGACTTCATACACGTCCAATAACTTGTAACCCCTGTCCAAAGCCTCAAAAAATCGATAGTAAAAGTAAGCAAGGTTGCAAAGATCAGGAATCGATACAATCAAGTACCACACCTGACCCAGGATACCAATGGGAAAGTGACAAACTCACAGAAGACACCACAAACGAGAGCCAAGAGGTCAGCCCTTTCCCAGCAGGTGACCACGAAGCACATATAAACAGACGCGCACAAAACATAGCAAACCCAAGACAGAACAAAAACATAAAAGATCCACAAAAGAAGTACCGCCTTGGAACGGTCAGTAAAATATTTTACTGGAGGGCTTAAACCGGTTTAACGGCGCCAACCTCACCCTTAGTTCAGATGTGGATCAAGACACATAGATATTTGGTTTGCATGAAAGACCCCTAACTTATCAATGCATCATCTCCTAAAACATATAAATCAAGATATAACAAGGAGATAAAGCAAGGATCAGGACTCAACAGTAAATTAAACTGAATACCGGAGCAAAAGAAATCCAACAGGTAAATCCCGGTGGGCCGGACAAACAGCCAAAGCATCAGGCCCCTACCATCTTATCAATAGATAAGTCTTTAAGTCGGAACCATCATAGAGTCTGAAGTCCGACCCACCGGCGTGCAATTAAAGAGGAAAGCAAAGTTGCCAACTGTGATTGGGTTGACTACCAAGCATGCAGTCTGTTGCAATACATTAATGTTATAACCAATCTTTTTATAATGGGAAATTATTTTAATGAACTGCGCTGAAAAATTATTAGAGCCAACAACCTTCTTCAACTTATACACCAAGTCACCATAGAAATCAGGTTCCGAAAGTCCTTGGCGCAAGAGAGATTTAAGTCCAACTTTGAATTTAGAAATCAAATCAAAGTATCGTCTATAAAATTTTGAAAATGTTTTGCGAAGTTTATGATACCGATAGCCCTGTTTAAGAAGTTTCTGAGTTAACAATTTATTGCGAGTGTTGGTCTCAGTAACATAGCTAGATGCTCTAGCAAAACGAATGAGTTGAGAGATATAGACTCCATAGGATGTAGAACGAGGAACATCACCATCTAAAAATGGGAAATTGACAATTTCAAAATCAAAGTCGTCACGTTTATCATAAATTTTGGTTGAAAAAATACCATTAGAAATTGACAAATGCAAGTCTAAAAATGCGGCTTCGGTATCAGAGGCATTGGCTTTATTAAGTTGGAGCTCTGAAGGGTATATTTGACTAACCATATTTTCAAAATAAACATTATCAATATTTAAAATATCGTCCAAATATCTGGAAGTAGTGTTAAACGCATCAATAACATCAGCCTGCTTATCATCAGAAAGAGACATCATAAAGTCCCTTTCATAACAAAACAGGAATAAATCTGCAACCAGGGGAGCACAATTAGTGCCCATAGGAATCCCAACTACTTGTCTATAGAGCTTGGTGCCAAATCGAATAAAAATGTTGTCCAACAAAAAGGTCAGCGCATCACATACATTTTGACACGACCATGCATGATATTTTTTAGGTTTTTCTGAAGTAAAAAATGCATTTCTGTCACTACATGCAAGGTAAGGAGAGCCTTCTCTCTGGAAGGTTCTTTCAATAAGATCAATAAGTTTATCTTTAATTAAATTATGAGGTAAAGTAGTGTAAAGAAAAGAAAAATCATAAGTAGACAAACTGGTCGCATTGAAATCTCTAGCTTTAAGTTTATCTAAAATTTCACCTGAATTTTTAATCAACCAAAATAGGTTTTTACCGGATCTCTCATATACTTTTTCACAATATTTGATAACATGTTTTTTAACAGCTGTAAGACACGAGGTTAACAATTTAGAAAGTTCTGTTGTCGTACAAGAACTAGAATTTGCAATAAATATTGCTTTATAGGGTTTTTTATGGAGTTTAGGTAACCAGTACAACGTAGGAAGCTTTGTCTTGATTTTCTTTAGCTTTGACACCAAAATGTAGGGCTGTATGACAACCATGCCCATCAACAATCACCCTTTCACTTAAAGAAGGCTGCAGTTTATAGGCATTAGTGTCAACAAGCTCACGCTTAAGAGTATTAATATAATACAATCGTCATACAACTACAACATTGTTAGCAGCTTTATCTGCTGGAACCAAAACATAGTTCATATGAAAATCCTGGATACCTCGTTTAAGATGACGAAAAAAAGATTTAGGTTTAGGGGGCAAAAGATGTGTATTACGAGAGTAAAATGAAATACGAGTATCAATAATTTTAAAAATGTTAATCTTCCATTCCTTCAAAGCATCAGGTTCAACATTTTCCCGTTTGCACCATCGATTACTGAAGTCATTTAAAGAAGCAGCGATCTTTCTACGACATTTAGAGAAATCAATATTAGAGGGAAATCTATATTTAGGACCTTTAGAAATGATATTGCGAACTCTAGCGTCAGGAATGACATTTAGATTACCTGTAATAACATGCCCTGCAGAGGGATATAAATAATTTGAACTTTTACAATCTCAGGAGGCAGGAGTATTGGAATCTATATCTAAATCATTTACAATTTTATTAAAGTTAAATATCGTAGACCTTATTGGTTTGTTATATTTATAACAGATGATAGGAGTTTCAGAATTATTAAAATAATTTGGAATAGATGAAATCACTGAATTATCCTTGAAGATACTATGTAAATCAATAAACTCAATACCTTTGTTAATGAATGGAATTTTGATAAAATGTCGTTTATGGTTGACCTCAGAATTGATATAAGGACTAGAGAAGTATTTAAGCGTTTTTCAGTACAAATTTTGCGCTTAATGTTGCCATTTTTACGTTTACCATGAGATCTACTTTTACGTTTTTTACATTCCAAAACAGAAAAAAACATCAAAATCTGGCATTTTAGAAATGTTGCCTTCATGGTATATATTATCATTAAAGCCTAAAGGAAAAGGTGATTGCAAAAATTTAATCCATTTAACCCAAGTCCCTGTAAAACTTCTATCTCCTTCCTGTAAATGAGTACATCTCATATGAGGACCCGTCTTTTCAGCACAACTTCTACACAATGGAAACATCAATTTCTGACTGCATTTCTGAGGAAGTACTGGATGGTACAAATTTTTGGGTGGTAACACTTTACAATTGATCAATCCACAGTACTGTCTGATATTGTCTTTGTCAATATTCTCTTGAGAATAGATGGTGGGATGTCCAAGTGGAAACAGTCCGTACTTGCAAACATATGGGTAGAGTGAACACACATCGATGTACTTGATTTCTTCACTGGAGGATTCATCGATTTCCTGATAGAGTTTGGTCAAGTTAGTCCTTCCACCAAATAAAGCAACTCTTGGTCTCAAAGGGTCTAAGTTTGTAAATTCCGAGTCCACCAAAGATCTAAAGCCTGGAATTTCCTTGTATCTCTTGTCATAGTCACATTCCCAAAACTCCATCCACTGATATCCAGCTTGTAGTAATTCTTCATTCTTGCCAATAGTCAAAATATACAACTGATGCATGGTCAAACACTGATGATGTTGAACTCTGTTTCTGTCTGGAAAATGAGTAGGGCATCCATGCCAGTAACATCCAAAGAATTCAAATACAGTTCGAGATTCTTCGTGGTAGCCATCCACATAATGTCCATTGATTCTTTGCTCACCACCATTCAATGCATGTTTGATTTCAATACCACGTGTCTTAGCTTCACTTTGAATCCATCTTACAGCTTTGATAGAGTAGTTCTTTTGATTAGGATAGCCTTCAGGTGGGATGCTGGCAATACTGTTTTCAGGCATATAATTTTTTCTCCATACTTTTGAACAAGCTTGAGCGATAGTGCAAGCTTCAGACAAAGGATCGAGTCCACTAATGTTGATCAATTCTCGTCTGAAACAAGCACATCCTGGTCTTAGAATATCAACATCACTACAACAGTATTCTTCCATCTCCTGTCTGAAGTTAAATATAGCACCACTCTCAATTTTCCCTTTATGCCAAGCTAAAAATACCTCACGATCCTTGACAGACATTTGACCAGGATTGTACATGTCCACAGGAAAGTAAGGTCCCACATACTTTTGTTTTGCCAGTGTATTTGCAAGATGAGGAGAGTAACCTTTCTTCATCTCTGTCAAGCCAAATGTATCTGGGAAATTAGCCAGTCTCATATGTAAAAACTGATAAGAATTAAGGAATGTGACACGTCCTACTTTCATTCTAAGTATAGTATTTCCATTCATGATCACTTCAGGTTTCACTGTACCATATTCTAAGATATAGTGTAAGAAGAACTGACCAACATATCCTTCAAAATTATGAGCAATACATGTCACTCCTTTATTCTCATCTCCTAAAATCCAATTGCAAAATTGTGGTAAAGTATTTATGCCTTCAAAGATAAATTCCCTCAGACCTGTTTGTGTTGAACTAGTCGGACAAAATGTATCTATGGGCAAATCCATGCAATCATCACACGCTTTATGAGCAACACAAAAATTCACCTGATGTGTACCAGTTTCTTGATTTGACTCGAAATCAAAGAAGATGAAACTAGATTTCTTAGGTTGAGAAACCTCTTCTTCTCCTTCTTTTTCAGTCATCTCAGATTTACATTCATAACTTTGAATATAACATTGATGATTGGGTCCAACAATTTCTTTACAGTTCCTACATTTTCTCTGTCCTGGACATACATGATTTTTCTTATTGCCCACAATCCTAAAACCACATTTACCACAATGATACACAAGATGACGAATAGATTTATGCTGCTTAGATTTCATTGCCTTATGCTTAGCAAAACATTCTCTACTACGAAAAGTCCTTTTACAGTCCATACAGCATATCTTTTCGCCATGAATACAAGGAATGTCACTATAGCAATCTTCACATCCATCAGCACATCTATGGCCACCTATGTTTGTATATCCAACATCACAATACTCGCAGTAATAGCTGGCACCAAGAAATCCTGGTTATCGTATCATAGTGATCTACTCCATTAAAGTAAATATGGATAACTCTCGTCGAAGGCTTCTTCTTGAACTGAAGTGGAAATATCAGTCCATCTTTAGAATACTGAGAATGGACTTTGATCAAGTACTTGGGAGCAAGTACAGATTTAATCTTCTTGTATTCCTCAATACCACAAGGCTTAGTATGAGGAATCTTGGCTGGATCCAATAACTTCATCGCTTCTCTGGCCTGCATAGATTTGTCTGATTTTCGAAGCTGTTCCCAACTCTGTTTCCAAGACTCAGTTTCTTCTTTGTCCGCATTACATTTCCCCACCACCACAGCTCTTGCCATACACATCACATCTTTGGTGTTGTTGATCTGGATAATACTTCTTTTGTTAATACTCATATTTTCTGACTCAAAATAAAGTCCAGCATGTAATGGTTTACGTCCACTGCCTACTGGAAGTCTCACCACTGTGACTTGAATAGTCATCTGTCGGTCATTAATCCTGACGTTTTCATCAGACTGGAGCACTTTCATAATCTCTTCTAAGACAGCTTCTCCAGTCATAGCTGAGACATCTCTCCACGTCACAAAGACTCCAAGCTTCAATCCAGGATGAAGAATAGTCATCCGCATCTTGTCATTGGATTCCATCTGTCATCTTTCTTTAATGTCTTCAACCAGCTAATCAAACAATCTTGATATGAACTGATATGGCGAAACATTGTCAGGGAAAGTCTTGATTTTGAGTTGAAACTCTTTCCCTTGAGCTCGAAATAATCTAGACTTCTTGTTCACTGCCTTGATAATATAGTAAGAAGTCAAATCTTTATCATCTTCATCGTCTGAATACACAGTCATAGCTCTTCTTTTCCTTGGTGGTGGTCTTATATCATCTTCATCATTTGAGCTCTCTGTGTCTGAATAATCCACAAATTTCGGTTGAGGGCCTTAATCATCAGAAGTGGGTGGGGTACATGTATTATCTCTCTGTCGTTTAACCATCTTGACTAATCGAAGTTCTGTAGTGAAAATGATGCTGCAATGGGAATGCGAACTCAATTTATACTGGAAAAACCCAGATTTTTCTGAAATCAACAGTTGAAATTTTACAAACTGATAGTTAAGTACTTGATTTTTTTTCACAATGTGTCAGGCGAGACTACATGATTTTTACAGGACTCAGATTTGCAGGCGAAACTACATATTATTTTTCTAGGTCTAAACTGACAGGCAAGACTACATATGTTTGCTAGGCCTAAGCTGGCAGGCTAGACCACATTTATCTTAATAGACCTAAAGTGTCAGGTGAGACTACATGTTTTTGCTAGTAGGCCTATACTGCATGCGAGACTACATATTTATTTTGCTAGTAGGCCTAAACTGCAGGCGAGACTACAAATTTTTAGCTACGCCTAAAGTGCAGGCAAGACTACAATTTTTGAAAATTTGCAAGAAGTATCAGGCACTTTATAAACAGCACCATTACTCCCCCATTACTATCCTAACCTCAGAATCCCTGGCGATTGAAACTGTCTCAAATACAAGTCAAATTCCTGCAAGTCTCCATGGACCAGAGAATTTGAGGCGGAGCCACTCCAACCTGAAGGTTGGCGCCCTTAAACAGCCGAAGCTGCTCTACCTTTTAAAATGCATATTCAACATTTTCTGAAGCACAAAGCTTCTCTTCTCGCCTCGGCGGACGTATATAGTACCAGTGGTCAGTTATGTTCAACATATATCTCTACTGACTTAATATGCAAATTTTTGCAATTTATATATAAAGTAATCCTATAACAAAATGAGTTTGAAATGGTGTCTCAAATTTGCATACACCACCCCATTATAGTTATCATGCCTTATAGTATGTAAAATCTATAACTTGAAGAGCTATCTTATGGAAAAAATTTGAAGTCAATCGGATAAAAAATACCCGAGACATTTCAAATTTGACAAAATTTTACATATTTTTTACTGTTCAATTTTCTTATTCAAGGGAGATAATTCATTGGCATGAAATAGCAAGAACCGAACTTCTAAAAAGTAAAATCATATTTTCGCAATATCTTGAGTTTTCCTGGACCGATTTTCAAAATATTTTCACCCTATAAAAGCTTAGAACAATTGCTATCTTAGTAAATTAGAACTAATCCATCTGCAGGTAACACATAAAGAGAGCAAATCAGTTATGGCAGGCATATCAACTACCGACAGAAATACAACATATGATATGGACTTATTCGATGTACAATTCAGCTAAAGGGTTGGAATTTAGAAAACTCATTCAAGAAGGATGGTTTAAACTTAGGTTGAGACGCTTGTCAAATGCTTTAGAGACTAAATCTCAGGACATCTATCACCAAGAACTAGGCCAACTACTTCTAAGCATGGACGAATTACTAAATCTTCCTGGCGAGATGCGCTTAAGATTTCATACTGAGATGCTCAAGATACATTACTCCAAATTTCACAGTTTTGATAAAGCTCGTGTTTGGGTTGTAAGAATGAAGAATTTGACAGTGGATACACTTTACTCTATTCGTACTCGTGACACAGATATCAAGTATTTTTTGAATGGAATTATCTATGACAGTAATAGATTAAATGGATGCTTGTACTTAAAGGAAGAAACTCCTAAGCATCATGTCCAATGGTTATTGTCTGCATGGAATACTCAAGATGTATCTTTATCTGTGGCATCTTTAACAGCTGCAGGGATTAACCACTTTATAACCAGTGGACTGATTAGGTATATAAACAGACCAGATTCATATAATGTTGCCATTGGGCACTATACTCCAAAACAGATAGAACCACAAATTATTTTGAAGTTTCCAAGTCGTGAATCTGATTATTTGCTGAATAAATGAATATGTATACGATCACCAAAAGTCTACCCGTGTGCTTCGATCAAATTTTACATTTTGATGTCTACAAAATAACTTTAGACCACATCTTATCATTAGAACCATCCAATGCAGATTTTTTTAAAACGAGAGCAGGAATCAAGAACTGGTTATACCTATTTGAGTTATTTGATAGATTCAGATTTTGGACTTAACATAATGTTCGGGAGATGTTGAGAATCATTGATGACACTCCTATCACCTATATGGATTGGCTAACTTATGTGTCAAACAACGAACGTTTGATTTCTTACATCGAAGCAGTATTGAAAGAAATTCAACAAGCCTCAGAAGAAGATATGGATTATGAAGATCTCATTTTAAACATAGATAGCTTGATCATGATATAAAAAGAATGATCAAGTCATTTTGATCATCATATCTGAGTTCAACATCATGGAAGAAGCAAGAGAGAAGAAATATTTGGAAATTCCACTTTCCAAGATATTGAAGTTCAGACCTTATAGAGGATTATTGTTCTGCATTTACATCTTATTTTCTCATGATGATATTACTTTGGAAGAGATTCAACAGAAACTCAATAGTGCTGAAACTTTTGAAGATTTCAAGAGACTTTGGTGGATCAGTATCAGTTATTTGATGGAAAAAGAGACACTGATTACATTTGAGAATTGGAAAAGATGTGTCGCTGACAATCCTAGTGTGATTGAATTTCTCTACAATCATAGAAGAGACAAACCTATTTCTGGACTATAAATACGTTGACACCAGTGAGAGAGAATCATTTCACTTCTGACTTTCGAAGAGTAAAGATAGCAAACAGTTGAGATCCAAGGATGGCTAAAGTCTATGATAAGAAGAGCATCTACTATCTTTGTGTATCATTGAAGTAACTTTTATCTCAAGAAGAAAAGTTTTAATGCAGCCATTAGAATATAGTTTGAGACAACAAGACAAGTTGAGGCCACCTTATGGAGAATGTCACCATTGTCATGATACGCGACATTGGATTGGAGATTGTCCAAAGGCTAAGAAATTAAGAGAACAACAGATGTCTACAGATAAGAAAAAGCCTGCATATGGACAATGTTATATCTGTGGACTTGCAGATCATTGGGCTCCAAATTGTCCTAAGAGAGCAGAGGATTTTACATCTCAACAGTCTTCTATATCTACAGAGAAGCAACAGACTGAATCTTCAGTATCTACAGTGAAGCCTTCAAGAAAACGAAAGGCTCCTGAACCAGATATATCTGATATCAGTCCTAAGAGAAGACGCTTAGACACTCGTTCAAAGAAGACAGCCATCAGTACAAAGACAGGGAAGAAGCCTTATTGTTTCATTTGTAAATCAGACTCTCACTCACCTCGATCCTGTACAGAGATGGTGGCGGAGAACTGGGATAAACAGATACCTTGTGATGAACCAGACAGTGACTCTATAGTGCATATTCAATAAAAACTGGACTTAAAGGATTTATAGTGATTCTCAATAGTGTTTTTGGATTTAATTAAAATTATGGTGTTGAAATTGTGTTAGTTTTATTTTGAGGTTATTCTTTAACGAAACTAATTGAGTAGCCCTGAAAAGGACTGTTTGTTTTAAAGTCTCCTAAGTAACAAAATATTTCTTACTTAGAAGATTTTAAAATAGGTTGAACAATGGCTACAGGTTTTCTGGAACCAATCCCTCTACGAACAAGAAATTGCTGTAATCCCAATTTATTTTGTTGTTTCTCCACCTCTTTCCAATCTTTTCGCTGCAAACCAGCACACAACTTAGTCAAGCTGATTTTTTCAAAAAAAACTTCAGATTTTTTTAGAGAAACACAAAGTATGTAGGGTTATATAGTTGGATAGGTGGATTGACCTACATTCTACTCCTCCGCTAGAGAGAGCAACTTTAATCTGATTGGTCCATTTAAATATCACGCCAAAATCACCCCATTACTGTGAACATGGTTAAGAAATACTACAATCACACATATCTTAGGCATAGCCTTACATACAAAACTAAGTGCAACATATTAAATTATTCTTTCTTGAAGAAATGGGTGGCCCTGAAAAGGGCCGGTTTGGTGATTAAATTACCACAGAGACATTTTTTAGGAGCAGGGGCATCTGCTTTGTCTGCCACCACAAGCAGGGCATCGCACAGCCCATTCTTCTACAGTTAAAGCTCTTCTCACTGGTATGTAGAAAGGTGGATGGTCTGCCTCCGCATCCCAATCGTCAGAAGGATGAGGTGTGGGAGAAGAATTATCCCCCAATCTTCCTCCTCGTCACTAATAGTCTCCACCTTCACTTCCATTTACGCATCACTAATCAAATTTTCAACCCTTCGACTCATCTCCAACATCTTCTGATGATTCTCAATCATTTGTAGAAGAAGTTCACCAGTATCCTTCACAGCATTCACTGTCTCCAGCAACCTTCTAGTAGCATCAACCATAGTCTTGCCCTGCTCCTCTAATTGCCCCAAACGCGAATCAAAATTGCATGCCATTTTGTTGTTGTTGTTGTTTAACACAAAAACAGAATACAAATTTGAGTTTTGAAACGAGCTTTTATAGTTTTCAAAGGGATTGACCTACATTGAACTCCTCCGCTAGAGAGAGCAACAATACACTGATTGGTCAGTTCATTTATTTCACCCAATCAGAGTTAACTTGATTTCTTGAAGTGCGGGAACTTTAAACTAGGTCAAGTATAAAAGGCTTGAACACACTACATTTTCACCATTCATTATCATGGAGTCATCACTGGCAATAGATGATATGATCAACATACCTGACCTTTTGCTATCAGCAGTGAATGAGACATTTGCTAGCGATACGACACAACAGTATTATACGCCGCAAACACCCTCAGCGTATATACCTCAACCTGTTCAACAGATGCTGCAAAAACAACAGTCAAAGACTAAAGTCATAGAAGTCTTACTCAAGGAACTACATGAGTTAAGATCTAGAGTGAAGAACTTAGAATAAATGTCTCAGCAACGTGCACAGCAGCAAACTTTAGAGATACCATCCATCCAGATATCCATAAGACTTGACTTTAGGACAAATGATCAAGACACTGGTCAGTCAAAACATAGGAGTTGGAAAAGCAACTAAGAAAATTAAAATTACTAAGAGGAAATGCTAAAAATCACCAAGACAATCAACAAACAGCCCTTTTCAGGGCTACCACTTCCCTAGAAAGAATACCACGAAGTCGTTACTCAATATACACTAGTTAACGTTACAGAGTGATACCTCTAGGAGTTGAGGTCTTGATTGACCAAGAGACTCTAAGACGCATGGTACTTAGTAGCCTTGACTATTACACACACCATATATCACCACATACTATGCCCCTGAAATAACTAAGTTATCTTCAAAGCTGAATTTAACTAAGTTATTTTATATATCACCACTGACAAGGAAACTATTACAGAGCAGTCAAAACTATTGCCCAATAGCCCAGGAAACTATCATAATCACAGCCCAACCAGTGAATCAGACCAGGAAACTATCACAATCATAGACCCAACCAGATTGGCCCTAAAATAAACCAAGTTATTCACAGCTAGTCACTCAAGCTTACCAGGATAGACATCTATGGGCCAATTTTTTAGCCTGAAAAATTCTAAGTTCTTTTCAGGCTTAAAAAAAATTGGCCCATAGTACCATCCATTACTACTAACGTGGCTGTAGCCTGTAAATATTTCAATACATGTACATGTACTTAATCCCTATCTCGTCTTTGCTATACTTACCTTACCAGCTTTTTTAAAATCTTTTCCAAAGTTATTCCTGTGTCCGCGGCCTTGAGGATTTGTGTGTCCAACACCAAGTGCAATTTCACCTGAATGGCAAGGATCAGGGACTTTGTTGCCGTTTGGAATCATGGCATTATATCGGGAGTGACTCCAGCATAAAGTTGCCCACATCAGAACCAAAGTAGATAACAAGAGCACCCGCATTATCATCTTGTGGTCTAAAATAATATTTCAACATGTATCTATGGTGCCATTCTAAATATTCGACGAGTTTCTCAGCCTACCAAACATTTTCCCTTTCGTCTACATGATGCAGTGATTGAATGGCAGACGGTATGTTAAACATACATTTGCCCTTAATGAATCTTTACAACATATTTGTTTTTTGTTTATTTTTTGTTTATTTTTGTTCATTTTTCTTTGTTTGAATAAACAAAATATAAAAAAGGTTTAATGACTAAATTTTATATTCCGCATTCAGAGTATTAATAAATATACATTTCAAAATACAAAATACTACATAAAATATTTTAATAAGAGTTGCTTAAATTTGTGAGAAAGTCTTTATGTTGAAAATGACTTCAACAGCAAAACTTTAAGTGGAACATTTTCATTTAAAGTTGAAAAGTCATATAACAAAACAGTTATTGACTACAATTTCGGTAGACATTAGGATTCATCTACGCTTAAAAGTAATATTCACCTCGGCTATGCGGCCTCGGTGAATATCACTTTTTGGTAGATAATCCTACCCGGACCCCCTTGTATTATGTGAAAGTATTTATTTTGTACTATCGTGCGCATCTGCATTGATCTTTGTTTGTTTGTTTGATTTGATTCTTTACGTCCCATCAACAATCTTTCAGTTAAATAGGGATGGGTCTTCCTGGGTTGAACCAGTACTAAGCTAGGATAAATGTGTCTTGCTCAAGGACCAATACGCAGTGACGCCTGTGTGGCTCGAACCCGCGACCCCTCGGTCTCGAGTCAAGCACTCTACCACTGAGCCACTGCGCTCCCATGGATTGATCTTGGAGAAAAACATGGCACAAAAGAATTTCTAGCAATAAGGCGGGCTATTTCCCTAAATAAGACGTTCGTTGTATTTTGTTGAAATAACGACTGGAGACACTAGACACGCTCAACAAATAGACCTAGACGAGCCGTCTATGTACCCTTGCCTGCTAGTTCGTATATTTAAAACGGGTTTTCCTAAATGCATGTTATATATCTACTTCGTTTTGAATGAGAATTTATTTTGATCATCAACTGTGCTCGCTATTCAGTAACATGTGTGGGAAAGAGACCATTAAACCAAGGTAAACAATCGTCCTTCATTTATCACGATAGAGTGTATTATATATATTCATACAGTTGATGTACAATAAAAGCGACCATCTTGCAAAGTGGTCTATTTTTGTCAGATGATTGATGTCTTCTTTCGCTTATACAACCCCTTTCCCCCCTAGACCCAAGACGCCTTTTACACATGTTGTATATTTATATAATGACGTTCAATTGTTCAAAGGGCATCTTGGGTCTAGGGGGGAAAGCATCTAAAACCAAATAGAAATACACCAGTTTCATCTTTTCAATGAAAAAAAAAACACAATTTTAAGTATATTTCGTACGCATGCGCAGAAGGAATACTGCAAAGTTTTGGAAACGAAGGGCATTTATATCCTTTATAATAAAGTACTTTTACTTTTTGAAAACCCATAATGGATTGACTAATATTCTGGTCTAAACGACACACAGTTTAAAGACGTAAATGAGAGGTGGGAGTAGAAGGCGCAAGTTTTCAATGCTTTGTAAATGATGAATCGCTTTGAAACGTATTTGATGCTAACTATACATATTATACCACCCAAACAGACGAATTTTAAAATCATAAAGGCTATTTGAAAATTTATCTTTTGTAATCATGCCAACTAGGGAAAATATAAGCCTTATCGCTAGAGCTTAGTTTAAACTTTATTTCATTTGTACAATACATAAATACTTACTTTCCCATTGGTATCCTGGGTCAGGTGTGGTACTTGATTGTATTGATTCCTGATCTTTGCACCATTACTTACTTTTACAAAGCATAATAATTAGTAATAATATATATAAGCATTATACAAACGGGATTCAGAAGGAAGTCCGAAGACTTATTCGAATCTGTATCCCTCACATGTCCAATAGCTAAGATGTTGTGATTATCTTCGTATTCATGCAATATACAAATAATATTTTGGATCTTTTAGTAACCATTGGTTATAATATACAGTCAACGGTTGCATATGACTCCATGGGCATGGAACATAGGTTGTTGTTTTATTCACTCAGGTTCGACGCGATAACAGGATCAAGCAGCGCGCTTCGTTATGTAGTTCATTCTATCCTATACTACAATATTGTGGAAGCATAATAATGAGTCGTAAGTAAGTAAGGAGCAAAGATCAGAAATCAATACAATAAGGTATTACACCAGTTTCTTCCAGCAGATGATCACAAGGCCGCAAAGAACTGCAAGAAGGCAGGTACAAACGCGAGGCATAAATGACTGAAGAGATCACAAATGTATTATGTGTTAGAAAATAAGTTGTAGTGATGATTGTTGTTGTTGTTGTTGTTGTTGTTGGGTCAGAAGCGTTAGTCTTCAAGATAAATTCTTGAACTGCAGAAAACATAGTTTTGTTCTCTGATTCAGATAAATTAGTAATATGAAATAGGCACACCTAATGGGCAACCAACCACTATTTGATCTGAGAGGATAGCACAGTATACGGTATTTCTTGTGAGTCGGTACTCGTGTGAGTCTAAAAAGTAAGGAAGAAGGCAAATATCAGGAATCGATACAATTAGTACCACACCTGGCACAGAACACCTTATGAAAAGTGACAAAAGTGTTTCAGTAAATTGTCGTTGCTTAGAGTATAAGGAAATAAAATAATCCTGCAAGCTGTTTCAAAGGCGCTGGGACTCTTGAACAGTAGTTCCTATTGGATACCATAAGGATTTTAATTTGAGCAGCGATATGTGATTTCCATCAATGTGTCATTTTGACAAGTGTAGACTCAGACGAGCCTGTGCAGCCTCCTTTTAAGCTTAGAAACTCCAAATGATGTTCAGTCAGCAGCATAACACGCATATAAAATTCAAGCGACTAGTAAAGGCTCTGATCAAACTGCGTGTATGCGCAGGCTTATCTGAGTCTTTGCTGGTCGCACATATCACATTGTTGGAAATCTTATGTCGATTGTGGCCGTCCTTTTTCAAAGGCGCGACGATGCACGTGGCAGCTGGCGTTTGGCTCAAGTCGTTATCACGTCGTGACGTAACGTTATAAGAATTGTGACGTCACGTCATTGGGATCACACAGCCGCTTGCTTGAAAGAGCTATCGTTAACGTCCAAGCTCCTGGTGATCGAAAAAAATCCCTCAGTTTTATGGTTAAAATACAAGTTAAATATCAACAAAGCTGGCATCTTCGCGATTCACTTTTACTTTTTGTATTTTTTCAATGTCAATGATGATCACGGCACATTTTTCAAAGGTAGAATAAGGTTCTTAGTTCGATCGAATCGACTCCGTATAGATACCGGAACTCGGTTTTGACAGAACGGAAATCAGGCCTTCATATAGCAGATGAATAGAACAGAACAGAGCCTCTTATCGTAACAGCAACCAACCCTCGTTGTTGCCGCTGCGCGGCAACAACTCGTTGGTTGGTTGCTATTACCAAAGAGTACATTTAAAGTAGGCTGACAGTAAGTGGTGACTGTGTTTAAGAGTTATTCACGCAAGTTTTGGAAGAGATTACAATTTAGGAGGTAGTGTTCAGTGTCTTCAATTTCTCCACACTCACAATGGGGATCATTTATGATGTTTTTTGAGAATAGATTTTGATGTAGAGAAAAACAATTTAGTCGTAGGCGTGTATGGTGTATTTGCCCTAGTCTCTTACCGCAATAATAATATTGAGGTGGCTTTTTTATGTCTTTGTTAAGTTTGTGTTTGAATGTGGTGATAGAAGGCGATGTTTTGTTTCTTCAGGTAATCTGTTCCAGGCTTCTGTTACTGAGGGCAGGAAAGAGTGATAGTATTGTTGTGATTTAGCAGGAATAGTTTGAAGGTCTGATTCATTGCATAATCTATATCTTGTTGTACTACTGACAGTCGGAGGTGCAAGAGATGAGAGGTATTCAGGGGTCATTTCATTTCGCATTTTATAAAAGAGGACAAGCTTTGATTTTAGTCGTCTAGAAGCAAGGCTTTCCCAGCCAGTTTCAATGTAGAGAGATTGTAGTGATGTTATATTTGTGGCTCCTGTGACAATGCGGGCAGCTTCGTTTTGGATTTTTTCCAGGTCATTCGATTCATATTGAGTGCAGTTGTCCCAGACTACATTGGAATATTCAAGAAGGGGTCTTATAAATGAAGTAAACTATATATTATTTCTAGTATTTTCTGTCAAGCTGAAACTTCAGCTTACGCATGATGTTTAATCTAAACCAAGATTTGGCCTTGACATGGTCAATGTGCTTATGCCAGCTGCCATCGTCAGAAAAAATAAGTCCTAAATGTTTATGCGACGTGACTTCGTTGATGTTTAGTTGAGCCATATTCAAAGGAGGGTGTAGAGGTTTGTTTAGTTTGCGTGAAAGTGTAATGAATTTAGATTTGGGGGGATTTAAAGATACAAGCCATCTAGAAGCCCATAAGTGAATTTTCACAAGGTCTGCATTTAAAAAATTTGCTGCCTGGTGAGGATTGTCAACAGTGATGTAGAGAGATGTGTCATCTGCAAAAATTCTGACGCTTGAGTGAATGTCTACAACAATATCGTTAATATAGATAAGAAATAAAAGAGGTCCTAAGATAGAGCCTTGGGGCACACCTGCTTTAATGTATTTCCAGACAGATACTGCTCCAGGCAGTACTACTCTCTGTTTACGGTCAGCTAAATAACTCTTGAACCATAATAATAGGGAATCAGAAACACCAATAGACTCAAGTTTAAAGAGAAGGCCTCTGTGCCATACTCTGTCAAATGCTTTGCTTATGTCACAAAATACAGCACAGACTTCTTTGCCTTCATCAAGGGATTTACAAAATGTGTTGTATATGTCAACGAGTTGGTTTACTGTTGAATCTCCAGGAAAAAAAAAATAGTAAATGAGTATGATCAAGAAATACCACAATCACAAACTGCAGACAACCCTATGGCACCACGAGGAAGAGCCGCTCAACCATCACAAGACACCAGGAAGACAAATTAAGCAAAGCAATCAGCTCTCTCTTCCCCATCAAGATGATTGCAATACTAAAATGGACATAAAGTAACGTACAACAAAACATAGAACAATTACAGACTCCCACAATGGGAGTAACAATAAACAAAATGTCAACAACAACAGAACCACCGACTTAGAACGGACAACAGCCCAAGCCACCGGGGGGCTTAAATGCATTCCACTGGCACCAAACCCTCGCCCTAGATTCCGCTGTTGTTGAAGTACAAAAAATGTTCAGCTCGCATGGAAGCCATCTAACTAATGCAATGTATCATCATGGAAAAACACTCTAATCAAATTACTACACCATGATGAAACAAAGAAAATGGTTCATGGCTCACAGATAGTCAGAGCTAAAGAAAACCTCAAGTTGATCTACGGTGGGTCCAGCTACAGATAAGCATCAGGCATAAAACCTGACTGTAAGGCAGACAGAATTTTATGGTCACGAATATAGTTAAATAGATGCTTATGTACAACTTTTTCCAGGACCTTGCCCACTGCACTTAAAAGAGAGATAGGTCTATAATTAGAAACGACAGAAGGATCATCTTTTTTAAATATTGGGGTCACATTTGCCTCTTTCCAGAGTAAGGGAACTTTTCCAGTGGCCAGAGAAAAATTGCAGAGGTTACTAAGAGGGCGAGACAGAGGGGTAGCTAGTTTTTTTCAGAATATGATTACTTATTTCATCAGGTCCTGAGGCTTTACCTAATTGAAGAGATTTCAAGATAGATTCTACCTCATGAGGTGAAGTTGAAATGGAATTAAGATTATTTTCAGGGGGATCAATGTTGGGAGGTAGTGTAGCATTTGACTCGTCAAGAATAGTTTGTTCAACAAAGTAATCATTCATCAAAGACGCCTTATCTGCTTCTTCAGTGTGGACAATGTCGTCTTTACACAGTGGAGGAATTGATGTGGTATTATTTGGTTTAATAAAATGTTTATTATATAATAAGTGTTTTCCACCAATCACGTGGTCCTGTGTCAGTGTTTCTTAGTTTTGCTGCCAATTTGTCAATTACAGTTTGTTTCGCTTTACGGATTTCAGCTGTGGTAATGTTTTGAGTATGTTTGTATTTTTCGAAATCAGCGGGTCGTTTTGTTTTCTTGTATTTTTTCAATAAACGTTTGCGTTTTCTTATAATTTTCTTTATTTCACATGTTAGCCAGGGGGGATCTGATTGGCGTATTTTAATTGTTTTGTTTGGAATTTGCTGTTTTGCAGTGATTCGATCTATAATGTTTTTGCATATGCGTCTATATCATTATCTTTTGAAAGTTCCCAGTTCGTTTCATGAAGATCGCGTGCAAATGATTTATCGTCGCCTCGATCGTATTGCCAAATATGTCTAGTTGATATTGGGGTAGGGGTCTTATGGTAACTTAGAACAAAATATACTGGGCAGTGATAGCGCACGCTTTGATCGAGAAAGGGATCTCCAACGCCACTTAGCAATATGCTACTTTTATTAGAGGTGAATATAAGGTCAATAATGGAGGAGGAGCATTCGGTAAAGTGAGTTGGTTCTACTATTAACTGATCAAAATTAAAGTGTTGGCATATGTCACGAGCTTTTTGATTACTTGCATGTTTTAGTGTATCGAGGTTAAAATCCCCAGTAACATTTATATCATTAATATTGCAATCTAATGCTAAGTTAAATCGAATCTTCAATATATGATAATGTTTTGGCAGGTGAGTTAGGTGGCCTATAAAATGTTCCTATTAGAATCTTTTTGTGGTGAATGTTGATTTCGACCCAAACGCATTCTACATGTGGTAACTCTAGGTCAGTTCTGCGTCGAGAGTAAATATCTTCCTTGATGTAAACGCATACGCCACGGTGACCATGATTGTCTGTTGGTCGGTCGCGATGATAAAGACTATAGTCGTCTAATCTTAGAGCCTCATCTGTTGTGTTAACCAGGTCTCCGTCAGACAAATAATATTGAAGTTTCTAAGTTCAGAACCTATCAAGTCAAAAAGAGCATCTTTGGGTTGTTGATTTATTATCCTAAAAATTGTTGATTTTTAGGCTGATGATAACATACTTTGGAGCACTCAGAATCCACCAGATCGCACCATTTATATAAAAAAAAATCGGGGGAGCATGCCCCGGACCCCCCTAGCACAAGTTTGGATCAACATCTTAACCGGGGTTACTACACTCCTGGTATGTTATTCTCTATCTAGGTAATTAGATGTTTTTATATCAAAACTTTGATGAATGTTGATCAGATATATTCTTACTTGTTGAAACTGAAGTTAAACTTACGTAAAGGGCCTAATAGCAATTATAAAAACACTTTCTATGGGTACAAAAATAAATGCTTTCACTTTATCAAAGAGTATCTAGTTTCCTCTATTGGAAAAAACTGCCCCTCCCCCACAAGAAAAACAAATGGTCTAGCTGCCACTAATAAAAAAATCAAATCTAGAGAGCATTCCTCCGCACCTACTCTACCAGGTACAGCAATAGAATTTTAAGGATGGCCTCATACTTTGAGCTATATATCATGCATTTCATTAATAATATATATCATGCATTCAGTGGCTAAGCCCTATCTTTACATGTATAACGTAAAATATTAAGTGAATATTAAGTCTATTCGCTCGTGTATAGCTTCATAGTTTTTAAAAATGTGAATTTAATCCTATGGAAAGAAAAATACATTTTAGGGAGAATTGGCTTTTATTTTTTTGGATTTGGGCGAAGATTTGGTACCAGTAAAATGCACTTAAGCCCCCGGTGGCTTAGGCTGCTGTCCGTTCTAAGGCGGTGGTTCTGTTGTTGTTGACTTTTTGTTTATTGTTACTCCCATTGTGGGAGTCTGTAATTATTCTATGTTTTGTTGTTCGTTACGTATGTCCATTCTAGTATTGCAATCATCTTGATGGGGAAGAGAGAGCTGGTTGATTTGCTTAATTTGTCTTTCTGGTGTCTCGTGACGGTTGCGCGGCTCTTCCTCGCGGTGCTTTGGCGTTGTCTGCGGTTTGTGATTGTGGTATTTTCTGATCATACTAACTTACTATTTTTGGGTAGAAGCTGAATTAATTTTAAGGATTCTGGGGAGCAAAGGAAAAATACTTTCAAAGAGCTGAGGAATTTTCATTCAGGGATTTTGGGAGATCAATGCATTATTTTCAGGTATCAAGGAAGGACAGACCCCCCCCCCCCCCCCACTGGGGGCCTCATCAATACAATCCATATGACTTAACATAATAATGAGAGTACAGTGGCGTCACTAATTATAACTGTAATGGCGATGTCTATTGTCAATAAAAGGTAATCCCGCATTTAGACAGGTAAACAAACGAGGATATTGGTAGTTATTGTAGCCTATAGATAAGTTAAATGTGACGTAGAAGAGCGTACCAACACTTGAAGGTAATACAGGTTATACCGTTATTAACGGTAAAAAATTACATTAATACCTGACAATGGTTTTCAAAATACGGAAATATTATACCAAGCCGTCATAGCTCAGTCGGTTGAGCCGAGGCAAATATTTGTATCTATATCTATTAACGAGAGATTTAAAACGGGGGACGGTTCGAATCCCACACGATTGATTTTTTTTTCATGAAGGAGATATATTTAGATATCATTATTGCTTAAACAAGACTTTTTATCATATTTTTTGTTATATTTTAAATGTTTTTACTATAGTATTCTTTGAGTGTTTTTTGAGTGTGTTTTTGTGAGTTTTTTTTCTAGTTTTTTTTACATTCTTCACATATTCATTTCATTACAATACAATAAAAAAACAATACAAAAGAGGTCAGCACAAACATTCTTCGTCTGCTGATTCTGTGTCGGAATAATCTGAGCACATAGAGATTTATGAATACAAATTGGGCCAATCAGAAGATAGGATTCTCTCCAGTCATATAACAAAGTGTTATATTTATAAAGTATTCCTTCTTTCCGCTTTTCATTTTCTGTCATATCCGATAAAAATAATAAAGGTCATCAGTCACAAACATAAAATATCAAAAACAAAGATAAAAAATATACCGTGATTGGGGTTCGAACCTTCAATTGCAAAACTTTGAGGCAGAGGTCTACGATCTTACCACCGCGCCAGCCCAACTGTTACAAATATTACCGATAAAAGAATATAATCAACAAAGTTAGCGAAACCGTTTTACCTTTTTACATCAATGGACAATGTCCAATTATCAAAACATGCTCTGACGTCACTTTGAACTTATCTAGTAAGGGCAGTATATGCTTACTAATTCATTAAAGCTATCATTGGGTGTTACAAACCAGTGGTCCAGTAATTAAGTAGCGATATTTACATATTCGAACCTGTATTTTTTTCTGAGGGTTCGAATCTCTGAGTTTTTCTTTTCTTTTTTTCTATTTCTTACTCCTACAGTGGGCAGTTTGAATTACCTAGCGCTGTAACAAACAGTAGCGGATCCAGAAGGGGTTCAGGGGGGTTTGGAACAGATTATTTCATTTTTATAGGGAATATTTAAGAAAAATGAGAGCCCATTTGCAAATCGACCCCCCCTCCCCTCCCAAATTTATCTGAATTCCATCTCCTGGAGTCGTGGATCCGCCTTTGAACAAAAAGGCTTATGTCGATATTTCAGGCTTTACAGGTAAACAAGTGAAAGGCGAGGGTTTAAAACGACCCACGAGGGATCTAGCAGATGTTAGTGTATCAGAAAACCATGTTTAATCGTTATAATTGCATCAAGTCATATTATCACTAAAAAATTTTGGAAAAACGCTTCGAAAAGTTCATTTTTGTATTACTATAATGGCGCGCAAAGGCATGAATGATTTGTAGGTTTTGAAAAAAACCTGTTCCAGAGCAAAGACTTATGTCATCATAACGCCACTGAATTACAATCATTTCTATACACGCTACTGTTGATGACATCAATTTTTGTGATGGCCTAGAAAGCGTATATGTAAAGTACCAAAGCCGTGCATCAACAGAACGTGAATTGTCTAATTAATACATGGGTTTTTGCCGGTTAAAACATGGCTGTTAATAGCGTGCGATACGGTTTTTATGCAATAATTAAAGTTAAAATGAGTCTTCATCTATATCCACACAGTAGGTTCTGTATGCGAGTTGCAAACGCTCTGGTGAGTTTGCGTATTTCTGCAGACTCACCTGGTCCTTTGATGCTCAGTATTGCGATAAAAATCAAAATCTCACTATGCTGGCATTATTTTATGAACTTTTTATATCATGTGAATATTGAAGTACAATACTATTCGTAAAAAAAGATTTTAAAATATAGAAATTGAAAAAAAAATATTAAAAATTATAAAGAAAAATACTTAAAATAAGAAAAAATCTAGTATAAGAAAATACAGAATGGAAACAAATGAAAAAAAAATAGAGCATATCAATAAGCCTATAAAATTCTAAACAGTGGGATTCGAACCCGTAACGTTTTACATAGCTCACGTGCACATTATTACATCTGCCTTTCTACCTACTGAGCCACGGAGGATGTACATGCCACGATCAGTATTTATCGCTAAATCCGTACAATCATTTTACCTGCAGTGTTATTATTTTTTTATGAATGAACTTAAATGAATGAATAACGGTATTAAGCTGCTACGCCAGGGGTGCGTTGCTTAACGCGAGCGCTTTGTAACGTTTTGTGGCACTTTTCTATGCAACGGTATGTTACAATAAAGCGTTTCGTAGCGCTACAAAACTATTCTTGAGCAGTCTCGCGGAAAGCGATTTGTGAAACGAACCGTTGCATAAGCAGAGCGCTACGTAGCGGTTTATGGGCGTACTTGATTCACAGTTCGGTGTACACCTTCCAGTGTTCTAGGGAACTAACTGTTGTTGAACTGTTTAAAATCAAATATTTAACAAGCTCACAAATAATTTTATGGCTAACTGTGACGCCGACACAGCGCTTAGCACTGCAGCGTTGATTCGAGGTCACTCAGCTTTCTCATTTCTCAATCAAGACCGGTGTTGCGGGTGCTCAAAGTGACCGTCTCAATGAGACGGTTATTTTGAGCACCAAAAACACAGGCTTAAATTCATGAATTAGACATTAATTCCATTTCTATGTTGGAAATGTCCTTATTAGGAACTATGGTTGATATTGCATGTATGTATTCAAATAACATTCAAACATGATGTGAATCCGAAGCCGATGTGGCTCCAGCAGCCGCATAGACACCGGCATTACATTTTGATGGTGTAGTTTGCTCGCCAGCAGCCTTCGCTTATTGGGATTTATGTACAATAGTACAATACGAATTTGGATTTTATCACGATAAGAAAAGCGTACCAAACGACGTAAAATTGACGTCGATGCGACGCCAAAGCGCTGCATCGGCGTCAATATTGCTTCGTCTTGTCCATAGAGCTAAGGAGCCGATGTCTGTTTCCCCCCAGTCTTCGAAAATTTCATCAAATGTTCACAAAATTTCATCAAATGTTATCAAACGACGCAATATTGACGTCGATGCGACGTTAAAGCGCTGCATCGGCGTCAATATTGCTTCGTCTTGTCCCTAGAGCTAATGAGCTGATGTTTGCTCCCCCAGCCTTAAAAAAATACCTCATGTCATCGGGTTATCAAACGACGTAATACTGACGTCGATGCGGCGTAAAAGCGCTGCATCGTCGTCAATATTGCCTCGTGTTATAACTGGCCTACTCGCATTCTGACCCGATTTCGAAGTCGATGTGGCTCTAGCAGCTGCATAGACATCGGCATTACATTTTGATGGTGTAGTTTGCTCGCTAGCAGCCTTCGCTCATTGGGATTCATGTACAATTGTAAAATATGAATTTGGACTTGCGTAATGAGTGAATGAAAACGGCCTCATACCATATCTTAGACGACGTAATATTGACGCCGGTGCGGCGCCAAAGCGCTGCATCGGAGACAATACTGCTTCGTCTTGCCCCTAGAGCTAGTGAGCGGATGTTTGCTCCCCAGCCTTTGAAAACTTTCGTCACGTTATCAAACGACGCAATATTGACGTCGATGCGACGCAAAAGCGCTGTATCGGCATCAATATTGTTTCGTCTTGTCCCTAGAGCTAAGGAGCCGATGTTTGTTTCCCCCCAGCCTTCGGAAAATTTCATCACATGTTATCAAACGACGTAACATTGACGTCGATGCGACGTTAAAGCGCTGCATCGGCGTCAATATTGCCTCGACTTGTCATTAGAGTTAATGAGCTGATGTTTGCTTCCCCCACCCTTCGAAAAAAATTTTTACCACATATCATCGGGTTATCAAACGACGTAATGCTGACGTCGATGCGACGTAAAAGCGCTGCATCGTCGCCAATATTAACTCGTGTTATAACTGGCCAACTCACATTCTGACCTGATTCTATATTACCTGTAAGAGTACTAAGATAACCGGCAGCCCTGGCGAGGCGATGAACTAACAATCGTTGTAAGAAGGAAAGTATTACCTGTCCAGATGCTGATCCATAAACAAAACCATAGTTTTTAGTAATTCCAAAACTTTTGATTTTTTTTAAAATACATATCCAAAATAACAGAATCACTTCAAAGAATAACACGCGGTTTTCTAGTTGAATGAAACACAACAGGACATAACGTCCTAAAACCGGTACCTGTCAACTCAATCAGACCGGATTAATGCCCACGTGACACAATCACGTTAATAATATTTTCTACAGTAACTGACCATAGACAAATTCCCAGATCAGAAAAAACGATCATAAATTAGATCTGTTGTGACCCCTCATTCCGAGGATTACGCATCTGGCTAGGTAATACTCGGATGTGTTGATGCTCACGTTATTTGTATAGAAACATATTATGTAAAATTTGATTCTCTTGTTGTTAACCATGTTAACCTAGAGTAATAAAGAATTGAATTGAATTGGGAATCAAGTCAAAGGTGCAGTGTTCGGTGCAATACACTTTCCGAACCCTCCTAAATAGGTGTGAATGTATTGGATGAAAGTGCATTACAGCGGGTGCATAATTTCATACCAGCAAAAATTCAAACAAATCTCCCACTTGCCTTTTTTATAAAATTGTTATTGTTGTAGAAGCACCAGTGGATGAGAGCGTTTCTCATAAGCTGTAATTTATTTGTCAAAAGCTTATTTCACAGGTGGTAAACCTAGGAACTACCACGAAATTGTGTTAACGTAATTTTGTTCCCAAGCCACATCCGGGACACGTCGTGGTAGTTTCCAGGCCGAAAATTGGATAAAGAAAGGTTGGTGTCACTTTCATTTTTGTTTTATTTTACAACTAAGAACGAAAAATGGTGAAATCCGACAATGTGGTTCCGTGTAAATATGTTTCAGCGTCACCTCTAGCCCAAAATTTTGTTTGAAAAGGTATTTTCTTTCTTTAGATTCGTGTTTCCCCACTGAGCATCGGACCAACTTTCCCCAAAGTTTGAAGGATTTTAGCCCATATCTGTCAAATTAAATGGAATTTGATATCATTTGACGATGGAAATGATAAAAAGACCCTGAATAAACATTCCTACACAGATAAAAAATCTGAGCATTTACTCGTAAACAATTCATGCCCCGCTCGTCCTGCTTGGTAGTTTCCAGCTAGAGAGGACGCTAAGACATATTTACACGGAACCACATTGTCGGATTTCACCATTGTTCATTCTTAGTTGTAAAATAAAACAAAAATGAAAGTGACACCAACCTTTCTTTATCCTATTTTCGGCCTGGAAACTACCACGACGTGTCCCGGATGTGGCTTGGGAACAAAATTACGTTAACACAATTTCGTGGTAGTTCCTAGGTTTACCACCCGTGTATTTACTGGGTTAAATTCTCAATTATTTTTTCTATACCACACTTGATTGTATTGGCTCGGGAGCACACTGCTATGGACACGATCCTATTATACTCTCTCTCTCTCTCTCTCTCTCTCTCTCTCTCTCTCTCTCTCTCTCTCTGGAGCGCAGTGCCTCTGAAGGTTACAGGTTCGAGGCTCACGTGATTAACTGCGTGTTGACTGAGTCGTTTAAAATCCAATCAAACAATGCTCTCTGGGTTATAACATGATTTAGATGCACAAATGATCCGTCTTATGGAGACGGTTCTTTTGAGAACCCAAAACATGTTTTAGTTGAGAAATAAAATGTTAATTTTCAAAAACGCACTCTTAAATGTGGGCCTGAATGATTATATCCAAACATACAAGAATATATACAGTTAGCATATGTCGCAGACTCGTTTGTATCTTCCCTGATCGAAACCTCTCAGCCAAGTTTTTGGCTTGACTGACCATGCGCATTTTATAATACATTTTCAAACTTTAACCTTTTGTCTACTAATGTCGTCTGCTGATAACGTTTGCAAAACATTTTGTTCACGCCGCCGCTGCCAACGCCGCTCTTTCTGTAAATTCGTTCATGGGAGCTAAAATGAAATTCACACCTTTGAAGTATAATTGACGGGGATCACTCTGCCATTAGCCATTGTAGCCATTTGCTACTAAAATGTAGAGTGGCTACAAATAAAAGCCATTGGCTAAAATTACAGTCTAGACGGTTCAAAAATTACATATTTGCAAAAAAAGGTGTATTTAGAACAGCTTTTGGATATTCCAATGTTGCTTTTATTATGCATTCACACTTTATTATTGTGTCATATTTTACTCTTTGGATGCTGGGGTTTTTCAATACCACCAGGCAGGGTGACAAACAGTTTGGACCCAGATCAGGCACGACATCTTGTCAAGCCTTATCTGGGTCCAAATTGTTTGCAAAGGTTATCCGCGGGAAAGATTTAAATACAAAACTTGTTGATACTACTTTCTGGCTAAAACCTTGGCTAAAGTTAATTTCATTTGGCTCCAACTTTTTCTTTCAGCTAAAGTGTTGGCTACAACAAATTCTGAGCAAGGGTAAAAGCGCTGATTGATACCCAGTAAGCACGTAAAATTAGGCCACTATCGGCATGCCAGGGAATCGCCATCCTAATGGCGTTTCGCTGGCGAGCCGACAATTGTCTGAGATATGATGCTTGCTGGGTAAACTTGCAACATTATTAAAGCCTTCCAGCTAGTCCCTGTAACTGAACAGGTTGGTTGGAGTCTTACATGGTTTGGCTCTGCAGGCAGATTTTCTCGCGCTCAGCACCATTTATCAAAAGCATGATAATCTCTTTGATCAAGTTTTAATTCCCCAATCGACAATGTATGTTAATACATTTTGTTCCTGATTTTTACTTTTAAACTTTTTCGTATTGGATTTGCTAGTCTGATCCACTGTTCCTTCTGACTGTTGGGTGATACATTTAACTAAGTTCCCGTATCATATTACTATCCAAGGCCAAATTGGCTTGCTCAGATGCAATGGCTATCGTACTAAAATGGTATGCTGGTCATGTAAAGGGTGTACCGCTCTTCATCATTGAATTTCGATTCATTTGAAAAGGTAATGATGTTGGAAAAAAATGCACTTTCCATGAGCCTGTTATTCCTTGTGATGCTTTATAGCATTTGGCATCGCGTCTGATATCACATGTCTTCACACAGTTATGATTACTTTTGTGTACTGTCTTTCAATCGTTGTAGAAAAATCCTATAGTTTTTCCAAAAATTGTGACATTTTTTTTTATTTTGGATGGCTGTTTACAGCCTTGCAGTTTAGTTAAAGGCTTATTTAAGATGAATAACAACTCCATCTAGGGTTTCTGAACCGATTTGTAATTATTCTTATCACTCTGGCCATTGCATGTTAAAGGCTTTTTGTCATACCACCATTTTGCTCCCTGAGCCCAAAATTTTCGAGGGATACTAGATTTTGAAGATCATTTATTCCATGACAAAAATTTTGATTTATCATCCCGTCGTTTATTTCTTATCATGTGTGTTTGATGAGTTTCAGTGACATTTATGTCATTCATAACACACATTATAAATTAAATAATAGGAAAATAATTTTATTGGGGAATGAACTTTCTTTACACCCTTTATATACTTAAAATGAGAGTACCGAGAAGGTATCATTTATTGGGGCTACTTTCAATTTGTCTTCATGCGTAGGCTTGGACCAAACATCTATTGTTTATCCCCCCACCCCATAATAGGAATATCAGGCATATACCTCCCCCACCAAAAAAAAAAAAAAAAAAAAAAAAAAAACACTTGAAATTTTGTGATCCCCAAAAACATTCCCATTCTGTACCTTGGTCTTAAAAAAGCCCTAAAATGTATGGAAATGACCCCCAAATAGCCCAATTTGTAATTGCCCCAAAAAGATATCAACAATTTCTTCATACCCCCTCCCTAAAATGAGATTCATTTATTTTTCGTGAAAACCCAAAAAAGTATTGAAATTTTAAGTTTTTAGCCCTAAGAAAATGGTCCGCGCCTACGTATAATACTAAAGTATCAGAGTACTCCCCACCTCCATCCCGAGAATTACCACAGCATGAGGCCAGGAAAAGATGTAGTTGGGTTAACTGACCGTCCCGACATGACCATAGCTTCACTTAATATAACAGTCTCTAGCTTTAAGACTACTGTAAAATCACCACACTATTTATTACTGATGCAATATAACTCAAGTGGGACATGATTCTTTCAGAAAGACAATAGCTGTGTATATGTTTTAATGAAAGCAAGCTTTCTAGGAAAGTATCAAAAAAGAGAACAATAACATAGTTATAACAAGTCCTGGAATGGCAATGAATGTAAAATGGAAACTTTCTTGGATGCTCTTTCCAACGCTAATATAGGAAGAAAAGACGCCCATCTTGGTTTATTTGTTAACCTCCCTTGATTCATATTTAGTGTGCTGCACTAGAATACTCCTCAAGTTATAGTTACATTTTACTATTTGATTCAAACCAGAACGAGTGCATTAGATTCTACTCTATAACGTTGCACAGAACTTTATTCATACTAGGTCGGTGTGATGTTCTGGAACAAGATAGAACAGTTGAATCAAGTACGCCATATGCATAACTTGAATAGGAATGCTTTCGTTGCGCAACGGACTGTTACAAAAAAGCGCTTTTTTGAGGCATAATGGTTGCATAGTGTTAGGAAAGCGCTACGTTAAAGCGCTCGCGTTAAGCAACTCTCGCCCGTTTTCTATTGGAAATTCTAATGACGGACTATACTCTTACTGTGTGATACCTATATCATATTGCTTATTTGTGCCGACGCTTTATGTCCTAGTAAACAAGTTTCAGTCATGTCGGGGAATTTTCCCGCTATCTATCTGGTTGGATCAAGTGTGTTGGTCAAGGACAACACAGTGGCGAGCGACCCTTCGATCCCAAGTCTAACACTATACCACTGAGCTTCTGCGCTCCTCACTCTATCTAAGGACAGCATGACAGGGACCCTGGTCACGTTTATAATTATTAACGAAAATGTGATCGCCCTAATGTCTCCTATCAAGTGTTCATGCATCGGCTTTTGAACCGTAAATTGTTGCTCCTGCGAAATTTGTTACTCAAGTGTTAGTTATTGAAATACAGGGCTTTGGTCTTAGTCTTCTTTTATTCCTATTATCTATGCAGACGAAACTGTGAATTGCGCGGGCTCGTCTGAGCCAGCGCTACCACTTCAAGTATTGGCGCGTGTTAACCCATTTAAGCCTAGCGTCCTTTTTATGGGACATCGGCAAACAGTGCAGAACCACGCCGCAGAACGCGGCGTCTGATCAGGCTCTCCACTATTTGCTCACAGGGGTTCTATAAAAAATGGAATAAAATGGAAAAATACCACCCAGAAACCTTTAAAACGGAAATGGACTGGTCAAATTGATGAAGGGTGGGAAAACTCATTCGGCTTAAATTGGTTAATAGAAAATAATCTTACCTATTTCCTATCGTGCTGCTCCTTGGTGACGACAGTCGCTGAAATATCTCTACTGGTAGTTTTTTTAATCAATTCCAACTGAGTCGCGTCACAAGATAATGGCACTGCTTTTCCTCTCTATAAGCCTCCCTGAAGTTGCTTTTACCGTTTCAATTTTCTAGCTACGACACAGGGTAGCCATTTTGTTTGTCAGAGTGAAACCGTTTGAACAATATTTTGGTATATTATAGGCAGCGCAGAACCTTTTAAGCAAATTTGGTAGAATGAAATATGGGAAACACATATATGAAGTCATTTTGAATTCAGCAGTTTAGGAGGAAAAATTATTTAAACGTTTTTTATTTATTCATTTTTTTAGCTGTGGCGGCCTTTTTTATTTACCGGAGCGAAACGCTTTTGCAATCTAGGAAGAGTGCATTATAGGGAACGTTTGTGTAAAAATATACTTTTTTACAGTTAACTGTGGTATTTTTCTTTTTCTCCAGGCTCCAGGAGTATATATTGTCCTATTAACGCATAGTCGCACCTCACAAAGCATAAACAAAATATGGAACGATGTGAAGACGTTTGCAAAAGATAGGGACTCGTCTTAAGAAAATATGACTTCGTTGCATGCAAAAATCAAAGACGCAAATCAGCCTGCGAATCCGCCGCTGATTTCAGTATTACCGTGCAACTATCCTGTTCGATTGTCCTGATTCGGAGAAAAACAACAACTAGAACGTGCATTCGATGGGGCGCCATCGCCAATCCCCACGCTAAAGTTTTTGACCCCCAGCACACCAAGTCCCATCCCTGGGGCATTACCCAGGCGACAGAATAAACATTACATTCGATATGTTTTTTTTATCTTTTATTTGTGAGAACTCACACAAAGTCTGGCATAAAATCATCGAAATTGACTTTGCAATTGAAATTTAATGATATTTGACCTTTCGACCTTACTCAAGGTCACACGTTTGACCGAGGGTGAAAATTTTACTTGCATTCTGTTATTCTAATCATTGTTGAACTCCTCAGTACCGAGTATGATTATAATTATTGGAAAACGGCCCAGAACTAGTAAGTACGGAGATGTAGACTGATCTGGAAACTTCGCTGTCGGCATATGTTCTAAGTGTTAGTATGATCACATTTTTTGCATTGTATTATTTAAGTGTTCTAAAAAGAAAAACGTGTTGCCTTCGTAGTTGTATACATATAAACATTATGAAGAAGTTGAAAGAAAGTAAGAAACAGCTTGTAGACCTGCGCATTTTAGCTCTTTGCCTACTGTTTATTTTTTTCATGTTTTTTTTCTTACGTCTGCTGACTTAAGAAAACTGTAGCAAGTTTCTTTTTTTTTTAAAAAAAAATCTCTCAGGCCCCGAGGATATAAAACCTTTTTCATGCTCAATTCAGCTGAGCACGAAATTTATCCTGCTCATAAATGTTAAAGTGCCAACAATTGTTGGCATTTTAACATTTGTTAGCTGGATAAATACAACATCTGAGAGTTTAAAAGCAAGAAAAATTCAGTGTTTTTTCTGCATTTTAGCTTTTTATGATCCGTTGAAATTGTATGCTTTGCTGAGTTGAACATGAGAAAAGTTTTATAACCTCCGGGCCTGGAATACCAGCATAGTACCAAACAGGTCTGATCTAGATCAGAGGGCGTGATCTGGATCCAAACTGTTTGCAGTGCTTTCAGCAGACAGCACTAGTGGGCAAAGAGTTAAACATAGCCGCGTCAAATACGAACAAGGCTACATGTCTCAACAGAGCCCACCCTGACTGGCAAAGCATCTCGACGGTATTTCACTGCATAGATAACACACATTATAGGCGGTAATAGAAAACGTAAATACTATGCCATCGACAAACCTAAATCCAAAATCGTTTGAAACAGAGTTTCATCGATTTTTATCCGAGTTCGTCGATCGTTAAGAACGTTTTCGATTGCCGAGTATCCGATGTGGATAAATACAATTTGGGGCGTAAAGTGATCTGTGTGAGATGTATACTGAAGGGCTTTAGAAATGCACCACCTGCTAAAGTGCTACTTTATTATCAAAAATATAATATTTTTTCATTATGTGAAAAATAAATTGACAAGTCCCGCCATTTAGCTTGAATTCAATAGGAAGACTCTTTGACAAAATGGCAATTTTGGTTTATACAGGAAAAAATTCATACTAGTAAGAGCTTTTGAAAGCAACGCCCCCTGAAGGTGTTTTGAACGCATTTATTTCAAAACTATTTCATGTCTTGTTGTCTGTGGCCGTGTTCCTTGGCTGTACCAGTACTGGCCGGGTGGGCTTATGCTTTTTGTGGTTCTATGTCCAGGAACTCCAGAAGGCTCAACCGGAAGTGGTTCTGGTTTTAAAGCGTCTCAGAAGACGGGGCAACGGCTTAAAGTCTCATCCGACAGACTGAGAGAAGCTGGGAATCGAACCTGCGACCCCTGGTTTACAAGACATAGGTTTATCCCCTACACCACGGCGGCTTCTTAACTATTTCATGTATTCTGTAGATCACAATAACATCTTTGATCATATGTATTGCATTGAGCATCTTAAGTCAAGCTGAATTTATAATAAGTTACACAAACTTCACAGTATAATTAGTGCGAAGTTGTTTCAATTTAGAACTAACACTAAACAAAATATGTAGTTCACAGAGCTAAGATTAGAATCAAACCTTCCAATGGCCCCTCCTTGTGAGCCACTGGTCAAAAAGTAACAAGAAATATCTTTAAAAAAAGATATTCAGCTAAACATACATTTAAAGTCCTGCTGTATTGGATGATGTGTTTATGCACAGAAGATTGGCGATATTTGAAGCATTAAAATTAATGGAGATTATATATTTCTGTAGCGCCCGAACGTGCATTACTCTGTAGCCAGACTGCTTCGCAGCAGAAAAAATGCAGGATGAAAAAAAATATCAGCGTTCTGGAGAATGTTGATCTATATGGCTTAATTCTTAGCATGCTTGGAAATTGTTGTCGTCTGCTAGTGTTTTTTAATGAGAGATTTTATCAAAATACACTCAGAGTGTCGAACGTTTTGGACCAAGATCAGACCCAGTATTTTTTAGGTTCTGATGTGTGTCCAAACTGTTTGCAAACAATACCATCACAACATATTTAAATAGTCGCAAAAGATTTATAAAGTTATCTCTGCAGAGCATTACACTTGATAAATATTGTAAGCTGTTATCTTCAATGAAAGTTAATTGGAGAGAAAAGAAACATGATATAAGTCTCTGCATTTCGACTAGAAACTTGCTACTTTGTAGCTGGGCTATTCTTTATTCAATCTGACAACTGAACACTTCAGTGTTTTTACAAGCTCATTAAATTCAACTATACCACTTTACACATTGTGAGTCGAACTTAAAACTATAGACACTGAATGTATCTATCACTCCAAAACGATCTTTGGGCATAACAAGAGGAATATTCCACTGTTATCAAAAAGAAATGTCCATTTATTATTAAAGGGTTGTCAGATTATTTTATTTATTAAAATACCTGCATTTCTAAATAAAACAATTTAGAATATGATCAGACAAGGCTTCTTCCAGGGGTGATCTGGGTCTGCACTATTTGCCAAGACCCATTTTGTGGACACTAGACACAAATCGGTCATGGCTTTGCCGCCCATTATCTTCACTAGCTGCCTATTGCTAACCCGAATCTATACCTGGTAGTGCTAATGACTCCAGCCATTCTCAACAAATTTTGTCTGCTTCTCATCTGATTGTGTACTTAGGTTATCTTTATTGCAAACACTGTGTACCCAGATTTGGAGCAGTCTGATCAGGTTCCATATTGTTTGTTTCCATGATAAATGTATTATAAAGTTCATAAGAATATATACAACATATTAGCGGACGACAGACAGGTGACAGACAACTGATGACATGGTTAGCAAATAGTGGTACACCAGTTCACCTCTACCTACCTGGCTACAAATCTGGCAATCTAATACACTGGCCTTCTCAAGGCAAGGAATTAGTCTTACAAGCATGTATTAACAGTTGTTGGGTGAGTTTGGTAAAAGTGAAGGTATTTCTGTTCAGTTGGTTGTTTTAGCAATTACAAGCTGTCAGATAAATCAACACTATCAGCATGCTGTACTGTTAAATGATCTAAAATTTTCTGAAATCTTGGCGAAATGCAGAGCATTAGATTAGCTAATCAGTGTTCTAGTATTTCTTGTATGCTCATAATTATTTTTTTGCATTGGGGTTTCCAAACGCGAAAAGGGCAATCCATGTTAATTTCGTTGGCAAATCTGACATTCCCCATGTTGAACAAAACTAAATAATATTGACTGAGCAAGTGAGTTTATGTTTCTTCTTCTTTTTCTTCCAAATCAAGGGTAGAAATCTCCAGAATGCATCATACCCATTATTAAACTGTGATACCCGATAAAAGCAGATACGTAAGATAAAACACCAATGTTCCCAATTTAAAGCAATTTACAGGTAGCTGTGGATACAGTTGGACATGTGGAGTGTGAGATGGAGGCTTGAAAGAGAATCCCTGAATCCTTGAGGGCTCTGGAAGTCGGTGATGTGCGATGGCTATGGTTCCAGTTAATGATGGTCCGAGGATAAAAGGAGAACTTGTATGCGTCATTTGTTGCGGGTCTTGGATTCTCTGGTACATTGATTGTTTAGCTGTACAAAGTCTGGACTGATGTCAATAATGGCATGCTGGGTCTTGAATAACATTTATAATCTACAATCGGAACTGCCTCCCCCAACTCCGCGAAATTCCGTGGAATCAGATCTAGGATGTACATCGTGGATCTACTAATAACGTGACTGACGTCACAGAAACAATGATAACACAATAACGAGTGTGATTGAAGCAAAACTAATGGCTATCAATGAAGTTTATGTTGTTGTTGTTTTTTTTCAATAAAATATCGCTACAGAGATATTTTATTGAAAAATACATACACTTCATTTATTCGCTGATTAAACTTTTTGGATAATCAGAATAACCGTGGATTAGTATTCAAGTCTTGTGATTATCATATTGGTGTAGGTTGAGTGGAGCAATCACTCCAATATTGCCGTACAAATCCAAGGGTCATGTTTGCCTTGTTCACAGTGTCGTCAATATGCTTTCTCCAAGTAAGATCTTCACTGATGGTGACTCCAAGATATTTGCTACTGTCCACCACTTCCAGGGTATGGCCGTGGATCTGGTAGCTGGTATTGATTAGTCGCCGTCTGTTTGGGTTGACCCTTATGACAGTACATTTCTGTGCATGACACTGCATTTGCCAGGCTGTTTCCCATTTCTCCAATGCTGATAAGTCCTGTTGTAGGAGGGCCGAGTCTTGTATTGAGAAGATATGCCGATATCAAATGTAGTCGTCGACGAAGAGCCTGGCATCTGAGTACTTTGTCACCTCTGGTGGGTCATTGACGAATGCCAAAATAGGAGAGGTCCGAGGACGGTACCTTGGGGTACTCCAGAAAGTACGTCCGCTTCTGATGATTTTGTTCCATCAAGGAGGACCCACTGTTTTCTCTGGTGGAGAAATGACTCTATCCAACAAAATGTAGAGTTGCTCACTACATAGTAGTCAAGCTTATGCAAAAGGCGTTGATGCAGGACCTTATCAAACGTCTTTGCGAAATCCAGGAGGATGACATCCACTTTCCCATTGAAGACATTGTGCTGGCTATCTGCTGTATGGTTGTGATAAGTTGGGGTTCTCATAATCGCTTGGCTTTAAAACCATGTTGATTGCCAGTCCATCGATCTTTGAGCTATGAACGATGTGTTCGAGCACCTTACTGACACTAGACGCCAGGGATTCGAAACGATTATATGTGCTTATTGACTTGCAGCAGACTTCCAAGAAGAAAGCTGGAACCTCGTCTGGGCCTGATGCTTTGTTTACGCCGTTTTTATGCATTCAGATTGAATCCATAATAGAATGGTTGCTTGTCCCTTTCATTGGAATGCTTGACTTGTCTTCCCTATAGTGTATGCAGAAACAAACTGGTCAGGGTGAGGGTGCAAAGATCAGGAATCGATACAATCAAGTACCACACCTGACCCAGGATACCAATTAGAAAGTAACAAACTCACAGTAAGACACCACAAACGAGAGCCAAGAGGTCAGCCCTTTCCGAGCAGGTGACCACAAAGCACAAATAAACAGACGCGTACAAAGGCATAGCAAACACAAGACATAAAAAACATAAGATCTCCACTTTGAGCTGCTGTCGCTATAGATGAAGTCATCTTTGTTTTTCAGCGAGGCAACACCTGTAGATTCGTGTCGTTTGCTCTTGACATATGGCCAAAGCACTTTCTGGTTTTCTTACTACTGTAAATTCGGAAATTTTCGCGAGGGTTTGTTTTCGTGAGACTTCGCATGTGCGAAGTTTCGCGAACATAAACCCTCTGGAAATGGCGAAATCACTCTGTCGTTTACTGATATAAAATCATGCCCTAGTCGCGGATTTTAACGTTGCAAATATGTCTTTTAATGCTATTCGCGAAAATCAAATTCTCGCGAAAATTTCCGAATTTACAATATCTCTGACATGTACTTCTTGTGGGCTGATCACATGTCCTTCCGTGCTTGCATCTTTAACCGCTTGTAGCTGTTCCAGTCGACATGCCTCTTAGTCTGTTACCGTCCCACTAGTATAATGTAATAACTAAGATCATAAGGAGAAAAGGGCATGGCTTTTACAAACTGGAGGCATTCGTCAAAACTCAGATGTTTTCGTCACGTCCGTAACTCAATGCCGAAGGCTCTCGTAGTCATACGAGGTTTGCCGAATGAAACTGGAGGAGATATAAATCAGCCAAAACGAAATTAAATTAAAGGAAACCTCTCGATAGCGGGGTCCAAATACGGACAGGCTAGATATCAATTACTAAATGATTTTAACTAGCAAAATTACACACTATCACATAAATCAGACATATGCTTTGTGAGATGTCTTCTGAAGAATTTCAATAAAGCCACCGTGACGGTCATTTTGCATATTAGAATTAGAGTATTTTCGCAAATCTGACTGTTGGCCTGATAACTTGCATGATTTCAGCTCAATCCAACTTAAGCTTTCCTGTGGAGATGTCGGATATACATGTATTAAGTTAATGATACAGACAAACGGATGGACAGATCAATAACGAACATATCGTAAACTGGCTCGGTCAGCTCCGGATGAGCTAGCAAGTTTTGAATTACACCAAGGAGTGTGATTCCTAACTATTCACCTATCGCAGATTCAATTGTGACTCCTACCAAACCGTGAAATTCGTATCATCGTCTTCCGTTGCCATTTTTCTCTCTAAGGAATCTGTAGAAAACTGATTTCTATTCACTAAAGATAATAACCGAAATGCATATAAATGAGCCTTAGATTGAAAAGATTAGCCGATTAGCTTAATCGCTTTCATCGTGAACATGTATTGACAAAAGTGTGATTCCTGCCAAACCACTCTATCTGACTTTGTACGGCTTTTCACAAGACCTGCAGGTTTTAGCTCAAAACGGTCAGTGACAAAATGATCCCATGTAAAGCTCGGATACTCTGCACTGTAGTGTCTTTTCTGAAAATCGATCAAAACACCCACGAAAAAATTGATTGGCCACCCTGCCTTAGTTCTGATGTAGATCAAGTCACACAGATGTTTGGTTCGGATAAAAGATGCCTAACTTGCCAGTCTATCTATCATCTCCAAGTACATACATATCAAGATACTCCAAGATGCCTGGCCAGACACGGAATCACGCTTAACCCTCTCATCATATAAGAGGTCTTTAGTCCGCATTGGGCAGATTCAGAGGGGGACAGGGGTTCCGGATCCCCCCCTGAAAAATCACAAGTATTTGGTTTCCTAGCAATATTGACCCGGATTCCCTAAAAATCACAAAGCTACCAAGCCAGCATTCAATGGTGGGCCATTATCGGCACGCCAACGAAACGCAATGGCGTTTCGCTGGCGGGCCGATGATGCCCCGTTTTTAGTGGCATTTCGATCCTTTTCATCCCATCAGCTAAAAAAACTTCAGTGTTGGACCCCTTCTGACAAAACTTTCTGGATCCGCGCATGGTCTGAATCGTTATAGTGTCTGGGTCCGACCTAAATAGTTTCTCGTCAAAGCATTTTCTAGGAAAATCTTCAAAATTATCAAATAGGTTGCAATTTATCTTGTATGATATTTTTATTTTATTAATAACAATCATAACTTGCCGTGACTTTATCCTAGATCAAGTATAGATTCTTGGTTTGAGAAAAAATCGCTTACTCACATAACCCAAATTAAAGTATCATTTTCGCGACTTGGACCATTTAACATGAGTATGTTTTGATACTGTATTTTAACCCTGTTGTATTAGCCTGAAGCAAAAATAAAATTGACCCTTAAAATATTTTCTATTGAAATAGTGGTCAATTTTAAGTACCTTTGTCCAACAAGTCTTAATTGAATAGAGCACTTATGTATAGAGACATTCATCTGCCGACAATTGCAAATTTGGAGGACATATACACCCAAGTAAACATATAGACAAACGCCTGGACCCAAGGATATAAAACTTTTTTCATGCTCAACTCAACTGAGCACAAAATTTTCCTGCTCATAATTAGTAAAAATTGTTGGCATTTTAACATAAATTAGCAGGATAAATACACCAACTAAGAGTTTGACAGCAAGAAATAAAATATTTTTTAACATTTTAGCTTAATTAGCAGTTGAAATTTCATGCTCAGCTGATTTGAGCACGAAAAAAAAATTATAACCTCGAGGCCAGATGTTTTGCCGTATAAGTACGTCATTTTTAAATACAATTTATTTTTTTTAAATAAAAAGACATTTCAGGTCTGCCTTCTACAATTTTTTGCCATTAAGCATGCGAAATTTTATTGAAAATTTAAAGTCTCCATGCCATGAATTTAAAGACACAAATTTAAAGTTGTAATAATTAGTCGTATTAATATGTCACCCTTCAAGTCTTTGGCAGCTGGCTGACTCTTACGGCTACATGTACAAGTGTAACACCAATCATATCTTGAGATAAATCTTTCTAATCGGGGAGATTGATTGAGTTCAAACTTAAAGTCCCAGTCAACAATATTTCGGTCTTGTCGGAACATGTTAGTTGATGAGAAAATGTAAAGCCATACCTGTATATTTTTTCAACTACATTAAAAATGACGGATTGTATATCAATTATCAGATGCTCGTTTATAAGTTTGCATGAATGTACTGCATTAAAATTTGGCGATTTTAACAAACTGACAGATTGGCTTAGATTAACTTTGTCGGTTTCTCAATTTAATTCCTTTAAACGTGTTTCCTATTCTAGTAGGGGCTACTCTTAAAGAAAATATATGTTCCTTATAGGGAGCATATTCTTTCCTTCAATAGTATTATGGTATTAATCAAGAGATTTCATATAGGCTCAGTTACCGGCCCAAAGCCATCTGTATTGGTCCGAGGCTGACCAAGCACCTGTAACCTTGAGTAAATAAAAATTCACTTGATTCATTGAATGACATTTTTATTAATTAAATTTCATCTGACACAAACTTCTTAGTTCGCTGCGGTTGTTAAAACCTCAAACAAGGCTTAATTAATATTTCAGTCATGTGAATCATCAGCAGACAATAATTAGGCAACGTTAAAAATATGAAATAGGTGAAATTCATATTTTCCCAGGTGAAAATCATATTGTCCAAGGTAAAATCCATATTGTCCAAGGTGAAATCCATATTGTCCAAGGTAAAATCCATATTGTCCAAGGTGAAATCCGTATTGTTCACGGTAAACCGAATAGGTCCGAGGTAAGCTGTATACATGTAGGTCCGAGGTAATCAAATATAAACTGTATGAAAGGTGAAACGTCACCAGTATTACATCGACGCATTTCCTTGTTTTAGTGCTATATATTGAATAATTAATTAATAATATGCCATTTTAAGCCGTGGTTTTCTCTATGTTGAAACATACTCTACCGTTTAAATACAGGCCCCAATAACCTCGGGGCCAGGTACGTGACGATACAGATACCAATACTATTAAGGTGAGTGTTTATTGTTTAACTGGATTCGAAACTGTATTTCGTGGTCTCATATTTTGACAATCCTAGAGTCATTTGTGTTGCCATATTTTCACTTCATATTTGCCTGTATGTACTAGCTTCTCATGTTGTTATATTTGTATAACCTGAGTGTATCAAATAAACTTGAAACTTGAAACAATTTTTGTTTTTACCGCCAATATGGCCAAATGAAATACCTGTGTAACAGTATTTAAGTAGATCGAGACCAGATTTGCAGGAACTCGAGCTAGTTTAAGCCAAAGTAAAAAGGGTATTTATATCACAGGCCTCCAGTTATTTTTTACTATTTGCATGCTGGGTAATGTTTAATGCTTTTGTTATCGTCTTCTAACTTTTTCAAATTAACTTTTAAAAAAGAATCTTTCAGGAACACTATCAGATTGTCAAAACGGGTTGGATCCTGATCAGGGCCGACATTCTGATAGCAAATGTTATCAGCAGACAACAAATGTCGCCGCCCAAGATTCCATTACACAACATATGTAAAGTTGTCTTGGGTCAAAGGGTGGGGGAAACGCATCTAAGGCATGAATTCAGGGTAATTTGAAAACTTCGTATTTGATATCATGTCAATTAGGGAAAATGTATGCCTTATAAAAATCCAACTTTGAGTCTTCATTTTGCCAATGCCTTATGTATGGCTCTGGCGAAACTGGACATATGCACAGACTCGTTTGAGCCTTCACTTGTCGCCATTAAATCGAAGCCAGATATATAATTGGTTAAAAAACTTTGATGTACTTCGTAGTGTACTGCACTATACATATTAGATTTGAGCCAGTTCAAGCATAATGTACAAGTTTTGATATGCGAAAAGCCAAGATTCAAATCAGTCTGCACATCTGCCCATTCTGATCAGAGTCTTAGTTTTCTGCCTTAAGAAACCTTGGACGCTTGGCTACCTACAGAGAACCCATCAAAGACTCTGATCAGACTGCGTGGAAGCGCAGTCTGATCTGATTCTTCGATAGGCGCACATGATGGTATGTACCTTTGGTGGACACCAGCTCAAATGAACATGCCCAATTATGAGAAAATGATACTTGTCACATATGCTGAAACGCTAGTGCTTCTATCGTTGAAGAATCATGTCTCCTGGGTACATACACTCAGGTCAAGCTCAGACAAGCCTGCTTAGCTACAGGGATGCTCTAGAATCTTGAAATTTTACTTTCCGCACGTTTATTCATGTTGCTTTCCAGGGAGTGAAAAATAAAGGCTCTGGTTAGACTGCGCGGGTGCATACTGGTCGGTGATTTTGATGTTCGCATGCAACAAAATCAGGGTTTCTTGCATCGAGGCCCAACTTTAATCCCGAGATCAACGTGCACATCAACCCCATCAGGTCAGTTTCATTGTGCTTCCAATGGGTAGCTGAGGGCTCGTGGTACCCTAATGTGGTCAGCCAAACTGGGCGGATGTTATTTTGCTTCTGTTTAACAAAGGTTCAACTATTCGTCCAACGATGCTCGTTACATGTCGCATCAGATAAGAAATTCGCTTCCAAGTGGTATGCTTGCACACAGCGAAGGCTCCAGTGAGACTGCACGAAATATAGGTTAGCGATCTGGTTCTCCTCGGCCTTTTGTTGCAATAAAAAAATAAAAGTCTCATGAACTGGTCAATATTTTTTTCACAAGACGCAATACGTTTTCAGACGCTCGTTTTCAGTATTGAATTCGTGTAGGACGAAAAATGTAAAACAAAATAAGTAAAACATAATAAAGAGATAAAAATATATGGGAAACCGCGAAGACTGTGACGCCCAAGCTAATCTGAGTCTTTGTTTGGCCGACAGTCAATTTTGTTTACAAGCTTTTGTAATGCAATGAATCAGTAATTAGGCTTACAGTAAGAAAACATGCTTGCCTTCCGGGCAAGATTGACATAATAGTGGCTTTTGAGCTAAAATTGAAAAACTGTTAATGGAATTTTATCCATTTGAACTCAATGTGTTATAACGCCTTTAGACAAACGGACTAAATGACCTCATATACATTGTAGTAATGTCCATTTTCGCGTATTTATCCTAAATCATTCTGAATTGAGTGGACATAACGGGTAGCAAAGAATTAATCAGTAGGGTACGTCTTAAGAAAGCCGTAGTACCAGTAGTGAACTTATTTCGGGTGACCAGTGCAAGTGTACTTTGGACAGCAGTAACAGTTTAATATATTTTTTTGGAAAACACCAAGCTCCTCTAAAGCAAAATGTTGTAAGTGATCTACTTTATTAATATTTATACCACCCTTACCAGCTTTAGCACGAAATATCTCGTGATGTGCAAGGTCTATACATATGTTCAGCATCCTTTGCTTATGATTTATTTATTTGCATACTCATATATATAAATGTGAACCTAAAAACATGATTCATTCGTGAAAAAATATTTTAGCAAACAAAGATAATAATCTTATTTTTCATTTTTGATATTCAAATGTTGAACATGACCCTAAAAAGTAATCAGGACATCTATTAAGTTAATATTTAATGTTCAATAGATACACAGTGTTGTTTAGATTAAACAACAAGTCGATGGGGTAAACGACCCCCCCCCCACAAAAAAAAAAGAAAAAAAAAGAACACCGCTATTTTGTTAGTTTAAACTTTTATTTCATTTTTGTATAACAACATGTGTACATTTATACAATAAGTTCACATACAGATCATTTCATAATACAGAAAAGGGATTCAGAAGAACGTCTATTGACTTTTGTAAATATGTTTCCTAGATATTCAATATTAGAAATACAATAAACGTATGACTTGAATTGACATAAGTATGTATAAACAATACAGCAAAATCTCGATAATTCGAACTGGAATCAGCCAGGTTTAACTGTGTATATTATAATGTCAAAACTACTGTTTAATACAAAATATGAATTTTGACTTTTGAAAAGAAGAATGAATATTTTACAAATAGCAGCTATGCTTGTTGTCTCCACGGGGTTTTGGGGATGATCAGTTCTATGGGGGGGGGGGGGGGGGGTATTGTCGTTGCCTCTATGTACCCAGGTAACAGAACAGTCGTCAAACCAATTAATTGTGTAAGTAAGTAAGTGGTTTATTATTCTAACACACCTCGCCTATATAGCCAATTGTTAAACTCAGTGATTTATTGGTTAATAAATCACTGCACGGATTGGGCTCGAACCGGCGTGACGGCATTTGGTCGCCAGTTTGATTTTCATGACGTCATCTATCACATACGGCAATGTAACGTTGATAAAAGACGGCTTAACGTCGATTTAACACATATCGGACGTCCAAAATGTATATAAAAATACGCGTCACAGTCTCAACAAGAGTTGCCGGAAATTCTGACAGTCTGTTCAAGATGGCGGAATAGTTATAGACTATGAAGGATTCGTTCATATTTTTAATCTTTTTTGTGTTAGAATCGAAATAAATTCAGACTGGCAGTGATTTGTTGCTTAATATATCACTATCTGTCGGTCAGTCGTAAGTGGATAAATCATTCGCGCTTCGCGTTCATGATTTATTCACTTTAACGACTGACCTCCAGCCAGTGATATATTAAGCAACAAATCACTGCGAGCGCGAATCTATTTCTTAAACATAACTTAAGCATATAAACAGCTCATCGTTGTTGTGACAAAATACATGTATATACAATTTTTTGTGAATATGCCAGTTTGAATCTCAACAAATAAAGCTTTGTCAGACCATATTCAAGATGGACGCTCTCAATGTAAACACCCTGAAAATGAAATTGAGCCCCGACATGATATTTACAACAATGAGGTATGTGCGACCAGCAAAGGCTCAGATCAGCCTGCGCTTAAGCGGAGTCTGATCAGAGCCTTTGCTAGTCGCTTGAATATTCTACACGTGTTAAGCTACTGACCGAACATCATTTGGAGTTTCTAAGCTTTAAAGGAGACTGCACAGGCTCATCTGCGTCTACACATGTCAAAATGCCACATTGTTGGAAATCACGTCAACGCTCATTTGATATGAGGTGGTGGAAACACTACAGTAACTGTAAATCCGTGTATTTTCGCGAGAATTTTATTTTCGCGAATCGTGTTAAAAGACATACTTGCCACGTTAAAATTTCGCGACTAGGGCATGATATACCTATATCAGTAATCGACAGAGTGATTCGCCATTTCGCAAGGGTTTTATTTTCGCTAAAAATTCGCATATGCTAGCTTTCGCAAAAGTACAACTCTCGCGAAAATTTCCGAATTTACAGTATTTAATAGAAAGGTCCAAGAATCTGCATGGTGGTCATCGCCGCGAAATTAAGGGCAAACACTCTAGGTAGAAACTCTACTGGACTGGAAACAACAAACGTACTATTGGTTTGGGAGAGTTCGATATAGAAAGCATTTGAGGTAAAGCAAATCTCCGACATATCTTTGTAAAGATCATGGTCCGCCTGCGAGTGCTCTGCCTCCTGACTTTACATGCCCCACAGGATGGCCTCAGTGATGCTGTAAAGGATCTTTTTTATGACCAACTACGTACAGTACTATATTCAAAGTTCCCCAAGGTCCTTCCTCATGTAAGTATTGGATCGAGAAACCCGAAAGTTTCTTAAGGTTTGAGAAAGGGTAGGGAACAGCAATTGTTATACTTTCTCGATCATGATACATATTCTTCTTCAGATCAACCAACATACAAGTACGATTCATCTGCATGACTCCATTATATCTTAGTCATATAATAAAACTCCTGTACATGTTAATTATATTCGGATCAGACATTGGCTGCTTTGTACACATCGCTTTCCCAGTAAAGTAGCAACGAGACCAAAACATCAACCCCATGATGATATTGGGGCACAAATATGAATTCATTTCTTTATAAGGGACCAACATAATTTGACTGAATTACAACTTTCTTGGTGTACCATGCACTCCCTACTTAATGCATCAGTGTTTTTTTTCTGTTTTTTTTTTTTTTTGTTGTTGTTTTTTTTTGCAAAATAAAGCAGCTACTTTTTAACTTGTAAAGTATGGGTGGGGAGGGAGGGGTAACTATTTTAGCTGGCGTGTTATCAAAGCTGATGACAGGATTCTTCATTAGCACATTTACAGCAGTACGCTGCCTGCCACAGATAAACTGACCACTGGACCAGTAGGTGGCTACTTATATCGGAGGCCCTAATTGGGGTACTTGGAATAGTACTATATTCAAAGTTCCCCAAGGTCCTTCCTCATGTAAGTATTGGATCGAGAAACCCGAAAGGTTTCCTCCCTTTGTTAAGGTAATGGCCACACTATAAAGCAATCCACCCATTGCCTCACCAAGTCTTTTCTATCCAATACTCACCAAAAATTCAAATGTACTAATGCGGTATACCTCATTATATAATGAAATTTCAACCAGACTTTTATAGTGGATAAGGTTGTTCGCCTTGGAATTGCTCTTATATGGACTAAGCTCATACAATGTACAACAAATTCAAATGACAGAAAGGAAACACGTCCATATCATAGCCTATAGACAGGCGAATTAACAAATTCCAACGGTCTTGTAAGGGCCCTTCTAATTGTCCAAATTTCATTCAGCTTGCAGCTGGCATTTTACAAGTAATGTTAATGTGAATATAAATGCGATGTAAAATACTTATGTAAAGCTCAGTCATAAAACCTCTGGAACTTCCTTCAACTTATGCAACCAGATTGTGTTATCTCTTTATCCAGTCCCTATCTTATAAATAATTACCCCCTTGACTAATTAGATGGTTGCAACACATCATCTTAATATATTTAGTGATCTAATTCTCACAGTCCGAAGCTACTGGTAAGTTAAAATCTATTAGCCAGAAATGTTCAATTAAAGATGTGAAAACTCTTGATTACTTATAGATAAAATATAAAAGGACTGTGTACAAGCATCTAACCATCACCTGATACTACCAGCCCCTCACAGTGAAAAGGTACATTCGTCTATCACAAACACCTTTAGGTTCTGAATTTCCGCATTGTAGGCAACTGTATCATTAAGCAAATTGTATTGTTTTGCTAGAATAAACATTCACTTGTTCAGCACTAAAAACTTTGTCACCTTGCTGAAATGCACTTTGTTTCTGGATTCTTGTTTAAACAAGCAACAAAACCTAGCCCACTAAGGCTGACACGAAAAGTTCACGCTACATACATCTGAATCACCATGTGATGAAGTTTACGTGGGGGGAATACACCTCCGTGCTCCCCCTGCCCATACAGCTATTTGCTGCGATCATTGCTCTAGAAAGTACCTACTCAAGCACCATCGATCAACCTTGATTCCCATGACGGACAATGCAACATTTTAAATAACAAATGTTGTTGTGTTGTTAATTGTTGTTAATGCTGTTGATGTCACATGTAATGCTCTAAACCACACACGACATACCCTCCGAATTATTGCACACATACACAAACCACACACATGTAAATTCCTAAAAACCTGGCAACCAAATAAGCACATGCTACACTAGGCGAAGAAAACAGAATTAAACATACTCTGAGAGTTTTTCGAAAAGCATATTATATCCACGCATAGCCATCATCCAAACATTTTTTTTCCATACACGTTTGGTGGCATCTACCGAACTTGAGTAAACAGACTGACCATGCATACGCAACTTAACAGCCAATTTAAGTAACCCATTTGGCTAACAGTCGCACAACCATGCCCAATAGCCAGAACTACTCGCTCACATAATTTGCTTAATTTCGCATGTATGCGTGTGCACCTGCTCACTTAGCACTAAGCAAACTTATTACTTATCATGTGTAACCACCTAGAATACATAACTCAGCGAAATAGAAGACAGTGAAGCGCTCTTCTTTTTTTTCTTTTTTTTTTTCATATTCACGATGCAAATCTTATCCTCACCACAGCCAGAAATGACCATTTTTTGTTTCCATTCGAGCATGAATTCGAGTCATACTGAGTTCTGCTACCTATTAACTTTAATTCTAATTTGTTTTTCGTTCGCCTTTTGTGAAACGAACAATATTATAATGATATAAATAATAAAACACGAAACAACACATATTAGAACTGTGCCGCCTCAATACAAGTAAAATAATAACACCCCTCAAAATAATAAAAATAAATACAAACAAAACACATAATTGCCTATGCCTCGAAATACACATACGCCTCCGATCTCGCGACCATTCCCTTTCATTATAAACCATAAACCAGCCTGATATTGGCATGCTAATCTGCTACCATTTAAAACATTGAAATAATAACTACATATTTCAAGACCACCTCGAGGCCAAATCTATATCGTCGACTGCAGTACTATACTATCATGTTCAAGCACTAGGGCTCAACGGTTTCCATTGGCTCCCCTCTTAGAACATTGCGCATAAATAGCCAACTGCAATATACATGTTAAATTTATTAAACATTTGTAACATTTCAAATATTTTGCACTGTCTCAGTGTAAGGGTTGTTTTAATTTTCTAGCTGTATGCAGTACGGGAATCTGTTCGATCCACTGTTGTTTATATGGAATGTAAGAATGCTTAACAAATTCGTGTATATTGTACAAAACACACCTGCAGCCCGCTAGCGCAAGCGATGGCAAGGCATAAAATTTAGATTCACAACAGCCATCCTATGAAAGCGGCGCGCCACGATAATGGGCCAACATGCATTGGCTGGAAACAGTTAGCACTGCAAATATGCGGAAACGATAGAAAGTCACCTCATAGCAATCGATTACCTGACACAAAATAAAATCTTAAAACGTCCCGAATAGTATACATGTACATACCAAATTATCATGGATCCATAGACACTATTGCGTCATTGAATTAGTAACAAACCGGTATACGGCTACCCTCATAACACAAAAGCAGACGTATTTCAACCCTATTTAATACGTAATACTCCTATAATAACACACATGCCTTCATGGCTTAGAAATAATACAAACTGCCAAAACCTGAAATCGGCTCGTCGCAAAACACAAATGCACTTTTTACAAAACATTGAATTTTAACCAACACCTCCAGACTGACTCACTCGTACCATCATGGTACAACGACCATGAAAATTGTGAAGCATCAGACATACTTTGAAGCAATATGATACGTACTCATGGCACAGACAACACTAACAAATAAACGAAAATTGCCAACATGAAAAACTAACCGCACTCACCATTAGATCAGACGTACCCTCACATCTTTTAAAAAATGTTCGATGCAAGTTTTGAACTGGCAACTATACACATTCCCCTGAAACTCAAAGCACGTCTCCAAACTTAACTCTCAAGATCATGGAAAGCAAATTAAAAAAAAAAAAAAAAAAAAAAAAAAAAAAAAAAAAAAAAAAAAAAAAAAATCAAAGACCTGCCGCCACCATGCACGTACCCACCAAGTATAGAACACTAAAATACTAACACGTGGATGACACGTCCTCAAAACAAGTACTAACTGGGTACAGAAACCAAATTTCAAAAACACGTCCTATCTGACCCATCATCGTGACACACGCACCTATTAGGTCCATAAAGACCAAAATGCAAAGCAAGTCATGGCTTACTCCTCACAATACCCTTACCCACCAGGTGCAGAAAAAACATCATATCTGACTCGTCCTACAGAACGAGTAACAACTAGGTAAATATAAACTAAATCACCACAAGTACTTGCTGAACTCGTCTTAAAAATACACACATCCATTGGGTACAGGAAAAACAAAAGTGCAAAACTCTTCATAGCTGTCACGTTTTAAAGATATACGGACCCATTAAGTACAGAAACGTCGATGATCATAGCTGATTCGTACCACCTCGGTACAGAAAACCAATTTGCAAACACATGACCTACTCATCCTTACACCAGGCTTACCCATTAGAAACAGAAGAACCAAAATTGCTGACTCGTCCACTGGGTACAGAAAACAAAACTGCAGGTACGTTATAGCTTATTCGACTTAAAATACACATACCCACTTGGTACAGATGAGAAAATAACTGACTCGTATTATAAATACACATACGTACCAACTAGGTACAAAAAACACCAAACTGTAAACACGTCATTGCTGACTTGTCTTACAAATACATGCACTCGCTAGGTACAGAAGAAAAAAATATGCTAGCACGCCATAGTTGACTCATTCACACATTAACGTACCAGACAGGTAGCGAAAAAACAAATTGCAAATGCGTCATAGCTGACTCGTCCCAAAATACCTGTAACTACTAAGCACAGAAAATCCAAACTTCAACCATCGTCATAAACTGACTCTTCCTTGTAATACCATGACCTATCAGGTACAGAAAAAAAATATGTACCAACCAGGTACAGAACACCAAGTTTTAAAACACATAATATCTGACACGTCTTAGTTATGTACGTACTCACTAGGTACAGTAAAAACAAATTGCAAAAACACGTCATAGCTGACTCGTCCCAAAATACCCGTACCTACCAGGTACAGAACACTCAATTTCAAAACACGTCATAGCTGACTCATCCCAAAATACCTGTACCTACATTTTGTACCAGGTACAGAACACCCAATTCAAAACATAATAATACTGACTCGTCCCAAAATACCCGTACCTACCAGGTACAGAACACCCAATTTCAAGAACACGTCATAGCTGACTCATCCCATAATACCCAAACCTACCAGGTACAGAGCACCAAATTTCAAGACATGATATGACTGACTCGTCCCAAAAATACCCGTACCTACCAGGTAGAGAACACTTAATTTCAAAAACACGTCATAACTGACTCGTCCCAAAATACCCGCACCTAGCAGGTACAGAACAATCAATTTCAAAACACGTCATAACTGACTCGTCCCAAAATACCCGTACTTACCAGGTGCAGAACACCCAATTTTAAAACACTTTATAACTGACTCGTCCTAAAATACCCGTACCTACCAGGTACAGAACAATCAATTTTAAAACACGTCATAACTGACTCGTCCCAAAATACCAGTACCTACCAGGTACAGAACACTCAATTTCAAAACACGTCATAACTGACTCGACCCAAAATATCCGTACCTAGCAGGTGCAGAACACCCAACTTTAAAACACGTCATAACTGACTCGTCCCAAAATACCCGTACCTACCGCAGGTGCAGAACACCCAATTTTAAAACACGTCATAGCTGACTCGACCCAAAATACCTGTACCTACCAGGTACAGATAACCCAATTTCAAAACCCGTCATAGCTGACTCGCCCCCAAATACCCGTACCTACCAGGTACAGAACACCCAATTTCAAAACTCTTCATAGCTGACTCGTCGTCGCTATGCACGTACCCACTACTAGGCACAGAAAAGACAAATTGCAAACACGTCATAGCTGACTCGTCCCACAGATACACATAACCACTAGGTACAAAAAACCAAATTGCAAACTTTGTCATCACTAACGAATATAAGACTGAATATCCCCAAAAGCACCCACAACGATGTGTCAAACAACAAAAAAAAATACATATATTTGTTAACTTATAAACAAGCCGAAACTAAAACCACGTGCACGTGATACACCATGTATAAAATTTCTTCACTTTCATGCAGCCACCCCTATGGACCAAGTTAACGCTTTCCCCTCATACATAAACATCTTTTCCAAGCCAAAACATACCACACAGCTAAGATTGGAATAATAAGTCATATGTATCTTTCGAACCAAACTGCCGTTCTCACAAACCGCTCAGTCACAAAATATACTGATCAGTACCTATTATAAACACATATATTGTTTCAATTTCATGACCCTGTTAAAGGAAACCCCTGCTAGTTATTGAATTGAAATCTTTCTTAATGACATGTGCCCTAGCCTTTTACGACCTCATATCACAACGAATCGAATATCAAACTGGTGTGTAATTGCTAATACGCGGAAAAAACTTTCCACGAAACATTTCTGTTTCTATCTCAAGCAAAATGAAAAAATGAACAGCATAGCCGCCTGGCTCCAGATAAAAGATTGTATCTAATGGAAAACGCAATAATTCTCATTCTCAAAACCGTCTTATAACCACCCTTTAAAAAGATTTCTTCGTGTTTATGAAAACTTTATCGAACATAGCACGTAACCCACCCTAATACATCCCTTGCACGCCACGCAACAACACCTGCTCCCAATAGTCCATTTACTTGTGTAAGCATAACGCATTTTCCCTCAATACCCCTTTCCATGAACCTCAATACCTGAAGAAAAAAAAAAAAAAAAAAGAAAAAAAAAAAAAAAAAAAAAAAAAAAAAACTCCTAATAGCACACTTAGATATGAATACAGCCCATTTCCCCTTTGGTGCACCTTATTGTCATACCACAGATCTTAGGACCGTCAGAACGCGTGCTCTAAATTGCAACATACCACCTACCTTAATATTATAACTTAGTTTAGTAAAATTACATTTGTCACAATATCACATGAACATAACACATCCATCTAAGTACACCCCTGCCATTTTCCTTAGCACAATCATATCGCATGCTCCCCACATCACCATTACACTTGAAAAACAGCACATTTCTTTTAGAACACCCCTATCACGCACCTTAGAGCAAACATAACTCGAGCTCCCAAATTGCACAATTACACATAAACATAACATGTTATACCTTAAGGCTTTAGCACATCCCTGTCACTTACTTTTGTACATTCCCAAAGTGTGCCCCCAAAGCACAAAAACACATATGAACAAAGCACATGACCCTCTTAATATACCCCTACCATGTACCTTAGTACAATCAACATGCATGCTCACAATAGCACACATACACATGAATATCACAATGCGTACTCCCAATATCACCATTTCGCATGCACTTTATACCTACTCCCCTTGGTGCATCCCACTTAGGTATTTTAGTTTATTCACGACACGTGCTTCTGATAGCACAATTTTATGTACACATAGCACCTATCATTCTTGGCACAACCCTTTCATGTACTAAGTACAATCAGGGCACACGTACTAATAGCACGATCGCGCATGCACATGGCATCTATTACCCTTGGTACACCCCTTTCATTCACCTAAGTACAACTAGGGTGCATCCCCCTAATAGCAAGATTTTACGTTAACATAGCACCTATCAACTTTGGTACACCCCTTTCATTCATCTAAATACAATCTTGGCATGTACTCCTAAAAACACAATCTCATGTGCACTTATCACCCTTGGTACTCCCCTTTCATGTACCTAAGTACAAACAGGACATGCACTCCTAAAAGCACCTATACCTAATTGGTAAAACACCTTTCATGTACCTAAGTACAACTATGACACGTGCTCGTAAAGCACAATATTACGTGCACATGTCACCCTTGGTACTCCCCTTTCATGTAACTAAGTACAAACACGATATGCAATCCTAAAAGCACAATATCATGTGCACCTATCACCCTTGGTACAGCCCTTGCATGTAACTAAGTACAAACACGATATGCACTCCTAAAAGCACAATCTCATGTGCACCTATCACCCATGGTATACCACTTTCATGTAACTAAGTACAATCACGACATGTACTCCTAAAACACTATTTAATATGCACCTATCACCTTGGTACATCCCTTTAATGTACCAAAGTACAATTACGACGTGTACTCCTAAAAGCCCAATCTGACGTGCACCTATCACCCTTGGTACACCCCTTTCATGTAACTAAGTACAAATACGACATGTACTCCTAAAAGCCCAATCTCACGTGCACCTATCACCCTTGGTACACCCCTTTCATGTAACTAAGTACAACTACGACATGTACTCCTAAAAGCACCTATACCTAATTGGTAAAACACCTTTCATGTACCTAAGTACAACTATGACACGTGCTCCTAAAAGCACAATATTACGCGCACATGTCATCAACACCCATTTATGCTAAGCCCTCGCTGTGAGTGTTGAGCTAAACAAGATACCAAACACCTCTTCCTCAACTGTAACTTATTTCACAACTTGCGTGGTGATTTCCTTAATTTAGTGACAACATATTGTCAGTCAACATTAAATGCATACAATGTATCTATATACCAGAGCAATATATATAGCCCATATTTGATAACACTTTAAGATGGCATTTTGCAGAAAATAAATAAAAAATAAACTATCTAAAGCTCAGTCTCCCAAAAACTGTAAATAATCTAAAGCAAAGTTATATCCTTTATTCAACATATCTTAACTTTCCACGGAATTGATTGAACAAAAAAAAATGTATTAAAATTAATCAAAGGAAAATGAACAACAGATTTGCATTTTGTACCTGTTAGCTTCCGTATTGTTACTTGTTATTAAATTACCTTTGACAGTTTCCAACTTCAACAGCAAACACGGAAATACATTTACTTACACTTCGAGGGGAATCACTCATAGTATATACAAAACAGAATTATGGGTCTTGTGCAAAATATATACGAACATGAAAATTTTCCTCCAAACAACTTTCTGTTTTCAAGTAATGGAGCTGATTCAAGACTGCTTTTTTTATAATTAAAATAAATATCAGATATTGCTTTCTTTTGTACGGCATGTCATCACATTTTGCCTCACAAATGTACGATGAAGCTACACCTAAATTAATAGCTGTATTTGATAAAAAACAAAAAAACAACTTCTGTCTATAAAAAACAACATTTAATTTACACTAACTTCTGAAATATCTTCAAATTCGGTACAAAACATGACTCAAAACTATGATTAAAAACATGCTTTTAAAATAAACTCCCATGGAGACCAATATTATAGAACAAGACTAAAATGAATATGGCTTTTATCCCCACAGCAAATATCCCGTGCGCCACATATAGCCACGCATGACCAATACATAACGACCTGTTAATCAGAGAAACAATTTTTTATTTGCGTTGATGATATACGTCACAGTCAACTCTTTTTTTTATCATCATCTTCATAATCATCATCATATCATCTATTTTATTTCTCCACAAATCACCAAATGTATGCCTTATCTATCCGATAACACCCATTCATTGTTAATAATGGTATGCTATATAAGCTGCTTTCGGCTTGAAGCCTCATTCAACAAGCTGTTTATTTAAAAATTTTGACCATTTATTAATATTTTTTTTTAATCTATAAGCGCTATGATAGTCCGTGGATAGAACACCACCAAATTCATACGATATAGAATTGACTATTTTACACACCACAAAAAAAACACCCTTTGCATAAAATCTATCGAAACATTATTTTATCAGTATGCCGTCGCTAATCGCACATTTTAGCAATCTATCTGAAGTATCAAGAACCTGCATTTCGAATACTGACGTTTCTTTGTACTCAATAAACCAAGCACCCTTCATGACCCACAACATTTAGGACTTAGCCATGCCTAGGACACTCTGCCTACTCAGACCTGGGTTAAAAATGGCTCGAATGTTTGAATTAAATATAAAACTTCATCCCAAACCATTCGCTGTGAAAGATTCTTTTCCCCATGATATACACAAACATTCAGCTGGTCAGTTCCCATCCTACATTCCCAACTGCATACTAATGTTGGCCTTGTCTGCTCAAAGAAAACATTAATTAAAAATTACTCACCATTTCTACAGCATTCATGCCTTACTCAACAAGGTGACTGAAAAACATACCTCCGGTTACACATAACCTACACGTAATGCTTCCACATACATAAACTCATACCCTCTGTATACAGAATCTAAAATTAACATTCACAACCTGGATTATTCCGTATAAGAACGACCTTTCTTTGAATCAAAATTGGCACAAAAATTACACAAAAAAAAAACGCGGTGTTGCCTAACAATTATTTGAAAATACACGTGCACTTTCACACTAAAACTGCTTAATTAATATTTTCTTCCAAAATAACTCAAACACACAAAAGTATCACTTATTAAGGCCCTAATTCACATAATTGAAAGCACCATACAAAAAGTACTTAAGATTGCATTAATTATCACTGAAACATGTGTACAGGCTGCCTGCCACAGATAAACTGACCACTGGACCAGTAGGTGGCTACTTATATCGGAGGCCCTAATTGGGGTACTTGGAATAGTGACTGTATCAAAATTCCTCATCTCATGTGGTGATTGAAATAGTCAGGTAGGCAGTACAGGCTAAGGTTACAAAGAAATATACTCCTCAAAATAATTGAATTACCAATGCTATCAATTATAACATTGATGCATTTTGTGTAGAACGTATTTTGAAAATCAATCCTACGATCTAGCCTAAATTTTTCGGACAACTTTGACGCCCAAATTGCCTAGTGAAACGGCAAAAGAAAATGTTGGAAAATGTTACTAACAAGGATTTTTTGTCATTCTAAAACTTGACCTAAAAGCATTGGAATGTCAATTTTTGTGTGTGATCCATGGACCACAGCACTGCATGAAATGAATAGAAAATGTTTTTAGATGCTGAAATCTCTGTTTTCACATGATTGTATGGTGTTTTAATCCGATCGATACCACCCACCTCTTCCTGAGAGAGAAAATTGTCCCTTTTGGCTGCGGCGTAATGGACAGACTATGGGTTAAGACAACTGGTTAAAGCGTTTGTCTGTGACAATCTTTAAACAATTCGTCGGGACATCTTTCTAACACTCAAAGGCATAGAATGACGATTAAAAATCTGATTCTTGATGGCCAAGTACACCCATTGTTTTCAGAAAACAAAACACTGTCAAAACTCCATTGTCAGAGATGAAAAGGCTTGCTTCCCAGTATATTGAAACTGTTTGAGGAATTTTTTTGCATGCAAGCTGAACTGTTTAAAACAAAGTTTAGTTTGATGTCACTTTCATTCTACTCGAACGACCACAGAAGAATTTCTTTACCCCACCCACTGCCTTTTGAAAGTGTGTTTTTGAGGGTATGTTCATTTGAGACACAGTTATGGCAGAATTAGGCTTGGAAATCAGTAATAATGATTCTTGACTTATGGACATAAAGAATAGAAAGCTTTGGGCCAAGTTTTATAGAATTTAAATGTTTGAGCTAATTATACTCGCATTCTAAAATCTTGGTCCTTTAATTATTTTGAGGAGTATACATTGAGGCTATGTGTTATTCACACTGGTAAATGTATACGTCGATTTGGTGGTACTTACGCGTATTGTCGGTACTTCATAGACCGGAAGTGGTAGATATTGGTTAAATACTATATAGGAAAACATGCCAGATGCCTAAAGGACTATAGACTTCAATCATTTTTAAGTATTCAGCATGTGCATGGCGATTTATGTAAGCATTTAGGAATAGATTCGAGTACCGATCATTCAGATCGGTACTCGAATCTATTCCTAAATGCTTACATAAATCGCCATGTGCATGCCGAATATTTAAAATGATCTAATTCTATAGTCCTTTAGGCAGATGGCATGTTTTTCTTTATAGTATTAACACCAATATCTACCACTTCCGGTTTATGAAGTACCGGCAATACGCGTAAATACCACCAAATCGACGTATACATTTACCAGCGTGTTATTGGGTATGGTAAGCCAGACCCTGATAGTGAGGATAAGAGAATCCTGAAATATGCACTGTCACATGAGCTGCTTCTTGGTAACTCTTGCTTCAAGAAACATGACGGTCACCTCTTCACATACCGGTCAGGTAATACAGCGCTTCGGGAGCGCAGTGGCTCAGTTGTAGAGTGCTTGACTCGAGACCGAAGGGCCGCGGGTTCGAGCCTCACCGGCGTCAATGCGTTGTGGTCCTTGAGCAAGACACATTTATCCTAGCTTAGTACTGGTTCAACCCAGGAAGACTCGTCCCTATATAACTGAAAGATTGTTGATGGGACGAAAAGAATCAAAACAAACAAAATACAGCGCTTTTGTGCTATTTTAAAAGAGCTTGTGCAAGCTTGATTTGGAGGTGAATGTGATACTTGGAGAGGAGGTTACTCTGTAGCATCAGCTCCTCGTGTGTACCATGATGAATGCTATGTCGCTCAAAACCAGGCTAATTACTCCTGTCTAAATAGGTGGAAACTCAGAAATCCACAATCATGTAGCCGCTTCCAGCAAGTCTCCAAAGCATATGTGCCCACTGCAAAAATTGGAATTGCTACCACTTCCAAAAAAAATTGTGAAACCTCAGGAGCTGGAAGTTCGGTCCTTATATAATCTATATAGCCTCAAAACCGAAAGTTCACAGTGTTGTGAGCTGTTGGTTTTGAGGCTATATAAGTGAAACGAGGACCGAACTTCAAGCCCCTGTGGTGAAACTCAACACTGGTTTCCTGACGGCAATTGAGGAGATATGTGGCACAACTAAGCCCCTTTCTGTTTTTTTTTTTTGTTTGTTGTGTTGCTTTACGTCCCAAGTCAACAGCTATGGTCATGGCGGGACGGTCAGTTCACCTAACCACACTTTTTCCTGGGCAAGCTTGAACAAGCAGTTAACCAGTACTTCGTGCACATGCTTTCGCTTGTAACTGACAAATCCCTTCTTGAATGATTCAGCGGAAGGGAGGAGAAAGACCGTAGAAATTATTTCACGATCAATCTCCACGAAAGTATGGGACCGGGCCGGGATTGAACTCGCGACCCCTGGATCTGCAGTCAGACTCGCATCTGTTGCCAGACACGTTACCGACTGCGCTACGCGGCCCGGTCCCCTTTCTGGTGGTGACATGAAACTTGGTAGTGGAATAAAGAAGATATCAATACTGTAGCCAAGCACCAAAGTTTTAAAGCATGGAAGTGTAGCAACTGCACATGGGTATCATATGAAATTGCCAAATTCATAATCAAACCTGTGGTGCACCAAACCAGTGTGGAACAAAACTGGAAAATCGTCATTGAGTAAACCTGAACCTTGAATGGCCATCTCTTCAGGCCCGAAGGGATCAGTCCTCCCTGCTTCTCTTTAACAAGATTTATTGTGGAGCAGTATCTATTGAAAAAAGTACATGAACCTG